>JAKSZT010053929.1:14270524-14375704 GCA_026826555.1 Tolypeutes matacus | reverse complement strand
CACATCCCAACCTCATTCTTAAATCTCAAGGAATATCCAGTTTGCATGGGGATTTTTTGATCCTTACATCATGGAAACACTATAAATCAACCCAGCTTACATATGCCATACTTATTAACAATAAAATGGTACAGCTTTCCCAAAGACCATACCAGCAGCTGAACAGAACTCCACTGGCTGGAGGTGGCTTCTCAATAGTGGATGAACTCAGAGGCTTATTGGAAAATGAACTCACCAGGGATGAGAATACTGTTTCCCATGGAGCAAGGAATCCCAGAATCAGCCATTTAGCTAAATTACTCTAGTGTTAAAAAAAAAAAAAAAAAGTGTATTTCTCAGCGTCACAAGAACATAGCTTGGCTTTGAGACATGACACCTCCACTCACTTCCTGTCTGATTGCTTCTGAGGAATCAAATTTAATTAGGTCGGGATGTAAGCGTAGCTTCCCCTTCCCTCCCCCAAACTACGAAATAAGAGAATTTAAAAAAGAACACTCCTGCCCCTTCATGTGTTTGAAGGAATAAGGAGGAGAGTAAATGTAGTTAGAGATGAAACTGCACTGGGAGCAAAGGGCTAGTTTCTGAATTCTCAAGCAAGCTTCCTTCTTCTAGGTTTCTAAACTCTCTGACAAGAAATCTCTCTGAGGTAGGTAAGGCTTTGGAGCAGTAATGCCAAAGCCTCGGGGAGCCCCTGGGGACTGGTGGTGTGGGAGAGACTTCCCTGGGATCTCTCACAGACCGGAAGAACACTTTCAGGGCTGCTGGGAGCAGTGTTCTGTCTCGAGTCCCATCTCGGAGCTGCTTTGCGGGGTTAGAGGTACATCCTGTGGAGGCCACTGCGCCCATGGCCTGGAGTCCCCAAGGAGTAACACCCCGCATCTTGTGTGGGGATCTGATCACTCATCCCCACCCATTCCTTGTCCTCCTCCCAGTCAATGCTTGCTTTCATCTCTTTTTCCCTGGTCTCAGAAAGGATTCCTCAGAGGCAGACCTTGCAATGAGGATTTGTGTGCAAGTGTTTAATTCAAGACATGCCAGGGGTCCCCAGGAGAGAGTGGTCTGAGAGGGAGAAGCAGGACACAGAAGGAAGCCACGTCCCCAGAGGGATGCGCCCATGGATCCTGCAGGAGTGGTGGTGGTTCTGCAGTGTAAGTTACACCCCAGGGATGTCCGACCCTAGGCGAGAGAGCTGGGCTGTCATACCCATTGCTTGAGGGCCTGCTGGGGTGGGGTGAGGGGACACTTAACAGTCTCAATTTCTGCCCTGTGCACTTGTGTGCAAATTGGCTGCATGTCCAAGGACTGACCTCATCAGAAGAGCCGCAGGTACTGAGCGTTGAAGCTGGACCACACCATACAGGATGGGGTTCATACAAATGGTAAACAAGGATCTAAGGGGAGCTGGGTGGAGAAGGGATGCTCTCCAGTTACACTTTCTAGGGTGTGTGTCATGGTTAAAGGACAAGGATGGTCAAGCCCTTGCGTGTTCCCCAAGCCCTCTGGAAGCTGCTTGGCTTCCATCCTTATTCTTTTATTCCCAGGACCACCACCCATGCTCAGCCCCCAACTCCTTCATGCAGGCATCAGAGGCCACTTTTCCCTACAGAAGGCTCCCACCTGTTGCCAGTTTAGTTGCCCTAAAACACTACTTCCACCATGCCATTCACTTTTCAAAGACCTCCAATGACTTCTCATTACCTTACTGATAAAATTACAGCTGCTTTGCCAAATATTTGAGGCCTCTGAAAATCTATCCTCAACTTATCTTTCTAGTCATAGAGACTTTTTTTCTCACAAGGGCCCACAGCTGCAGCCTGATGAAGGTGAGGCAAGTTACCTGAGGAAAAGGGAAGACAGGTCCGAGACCTGGCAGAAAAAACATGGCCATGGAGCCCCACCTGGAAGCCCCTGAGAGAAAAACCCCACCTAAAGGCTGCCGGAAGGACCCCACGAGGACCCCGTTTGGAATGAGATTGGAATGAGATCCCATTCAGGGTCAAAGGAAAGTCCTGAATGCCATCAAGGGACCTCACCACTGGCCCCTGACAGGTGGGGCAACCAACCAGAACAGCAAACAGACTTTAAAAAGCCCTGACCTAGGGACCCATGCATGCTACTCACCCTACATCTTTTTAAAATCTCTTTTTCTTTGGACTTATTTTCTAGGATTTTATCTTCCCAGTCTTGCAATGAGTTAGTCTATGTTTGCAGTCACTTAAAAAATTCCACTAGCGTTTTTTTTTAAATGGTCTTTTATCCCTGCCCCCCCCCCCACCCCATAGCATCCTGTTCTTGTTTTATGGGTATAATTACTAATTAGAATTTTCTTTCTTTCTTTTTTTTTTTTTTTTTTTGAGTTCTCTTCTACATCCCAATTTCTATTGGCTGGAGCCATTTTAAAAAGTTTATCTCTATTGTAAAATGCCTGGTCATCCCTGTCCATTCAAATTGAAGGGTGAGGCAGTAAAAAGGCCCTGTATATATAGGCAGGAGCACTGTGTTTCAGGAGATTGAGAGCATCATAAATGCTAGAATACAGAGATATTTCCAGTGGGGCCATTTGACTTGTTTTGAGGAAAATCCTCTGATGTTGAGACTGGGGAGTGGGGTGGGGCTTGGGGCAGTTTCCTGACAATGTGTTGTGTCTGAATGCAGTGGAGAGGGAAATTGCTGTGTATACACATCTTTACTTTCAGCCTCACATTTCATTATCACCTTTCCTGTTTTCTGAATTCTGAACCTCATCAGGGTTTGGCAGAGTAGATGGGCTTTTTCCTGGCCTGTACCTCCTTCCATGCAGTCTCTAGGCTACATCATTTTATCCTGCCTTCTCCCAAGCTCTATCTTCCAGACCTTTGTTGGATTTCTACCCAGTAACAGTCCCGCTTTTATTTTCTTTCTTTATTTGGATTTATATCCTTTTAAATTTTCTTGCTCTCATTTTAATGACAATGTAGGAGGGGGAGGAGTTAAACATAGGTATTCAATCTTCCATCTAAAACTGGAATTCCCACTCTCTATACTAATTATTTAACTAACTATTCAAATCAGCATAGTCTTCTGTTTTGGAGATTAGATTTGTAAAAATGCGTAACTGCATCATACTTTCTAATGGGAGAAGGATCATGTTTTACTCCTTGCTTGATGGCGCCTAGCCCCCGATTTTTTAATGTGACAGGTGCTCAGTTAATGCTGCTCAATCAAGCTGGTTTTAACCTTGACTGTCTTTGGTGTTTCTTCCAGTTGCCCCCTGTATTTGCCTTCACAAACATAATTTCTTATAGAATGGACTCACACATCTGGAGAGCCATTCTGATCTCCGTTTTATGGCTTCTTATATTTCCAGTATTGAGGATGCCCATTTGCATGATTTGGAAGAGATGAGAAAACAGGGTAAGTGCCCTATGTAGAGAAATTCATTTTCTGTAACTTGTCTTCTTTGCTTATTTTCTGTCTACGAAAAAATTGTATGACTAGGGCATTTTATTATCCCTTACCTTTGCTTTTTCAGTTCACTAGGGAGAGTAGGTCATTTCCTCTTGGAAGTTCAGGCATTCTTTCCTTTTGTTGTCATGGCTGTGTACATATGGATGTGCACACTGGCATGTGTACTCACACATGGATGCCCTAGGATGGATATTCTGGACTTTTTTCCCCTCCAAAGAAGAACAAGTTGAGTGATTTCAGCTCATCCAAATAAAAAACATCCAGCAGAACAGAGTGACATGGTCCTTAAATCACATAGGTCACATTTTTGGCAAATAGCTATGTCATTCCCATGATGTCCATCAAATGCATGACATTTTCTTGGCTTTGGAATGCTCCACCTCAATTAAAACTGGAGGGAAAAAAGTGATTCTTTTACATTGTAAATGGAAACAAAAAGTACATCGTGGAGACTTTTCTCATTGAACCATAGAAGAAGAGAAATTGCCTGCCCTCTTGGGTCTCCCGCAGGAGACAGCTCTTCCAGGATGAAATCATGTCAGGAGGAAAACTGGAAGATTCCTTTCTACTTTGTACTGCACAACTGGGAAAAATTTACTGTAATGTTTTTCTTTTGTGTGCTTCAGTAATCAATAAGCCTACCCCAATTAATCCACAGTATCTAGTCAAAAGACTTTTCACATAGAATAAAATTTAGCAAATCCAAATCCAACAAATTTAGGATTAGACAATTAAATAGAAGGAATATTGACTTTGGAGCTGAGTTAGAAAGACCTGACTTTCAATAGTAACTCAGCACCACTTTACAAATGAGAAAAATGAGGGTCAGGGAGGTTAAGCTACCAGTCCATGGTCAAACAGCTGGCCTCTAAAACTGAAATTTAGATTAAATAGGTACATAATATGCCCAGGATTGTGCTTTCCATAAATAGTCTTTCAATAAATGTTAATTCCCTTCCATTTCTGTTCTGGTGGTAATTCTGACATATTGACTTTAAGTTTACTTAAGACTCCACACTCTTTCATTTTCTTTGTAGATATCATAAAAGTAAACAACTCCCCTAATCTTGACTAAAGTGATTCAAGAAGCTTCTCCTACTTCAGAGGTGTGTGCTCTTTTCAAACAATTCATGTGCTAATTACAAATCATGTTTTTTCTGTCTTGATTTTTCCCAGGTAGCCTTTGGTGGCTGTAGTTAATACAACGTGAGGATCTTGAAAATAATCGAATTGCTTCATAAATTATTTTAATGTAAACTTTTCACAAATGATGATTGACATGCCCCCGTTTCCCTCTCAATTCCAAAATATACTGGATGGAATTAGTGAGACCATATTGTAAGTAGGTAGGATGAGGATGAGATAAATTGTGAGGTGTATAAAGTTGAATTTGGAGGCCCTGTTGGCCTTTCCTTGTCATAGGCCCTGCTTCTTGGTGTCCATTTTCAGCCCTTCCCTTCTTGGTGGCAAGTGGCCTTTCTCCTCTCCCCTCCTCTTCTCCTCACTTGTCTACAGAGGCAGGTCTGCTATTGCTCGTTTAGGTCAGTATGGTGGGAAATCAGGGGTATGTACACCTCTAATGTCTTGATTGTGGAATAAAGGCATGTTACAGAATTCCCAACAGGCTGGTGGGTGTTGGGTTTTGGGGGGTGACGGGGGACAGTCTTCCACAGTGCCACTGAAATTTTGCCTCGTAGGAGAGTCACTGTGGATAGTAACTGTAAAGACTGGTCTTACCGACAGGATTTCCTGATTTAAGGATGTGAATGGGATGAAGCTGATAAGTGAAGAATTGTCTGAGAAGTCAAAATCTCAGCAGCCTTGGTTCTCTCCTCTTGCTGGATCAGGAAGAAATGGTATTTTCCCAGCAAAAGAATGAGAATTGCCAACTTAAAACACTCCCAGTCAAGGACAGTTCGGGAAATTGAGAATGGAGAGGAGAAGAGAAAATGTATTGCTTTTGGGGGTTGAAGGGGGGGCATCAATACACGTGGAACACAGAAAAAGACCGTCTTTCAGTAGGTGTAGTTTTCCATGTTGTCCACAAGGTGGTGCCAAAACTCCGCTCACAGATTTGTCGCATTTGCCAGACCTGGCAAATGGGTAAACTTGCTAGGAGGGCATAACAAAGTCTTCACGGCTGTGAAAATACCTTTGATATTTTAAGCCTTCAAACTGAATATTCAATTAAAAATTGATCAAGTTCCTAATAAGGGTAATTACTCATCTGCATGGAAATTTCCTTGCATAGTACCTGGTCCATACAAGGTATCAGTGAGAGACAGGGGAATGCAAAGGAGATGCAAGAGGCTGGGCTTGGGGGTGGGGGGTGGGGGGTGGGGGGTGATGCAAAGCACCTCCTGTTCCTGGAGAATCTTGAAGTCTAACTGCGGATTCATTCATTCATTACACTGGCCATTGACTGTGGACAGCAGTAATCCAGTTCTGACAGATTCCGTTCTTGGAGAGCTTGCATCCTATTGGGGGGTGGACGTGGGGGAGTTAGACAATGAATTAATAGGAAAAATAACTAGTGTGCAGATGATGATAAGCACTATGGAAAAAATTAAAGCAGACAAGGGGAAGGGGTGGGTTGCTACATTATAATCGTGTTGTCATGGAAGGCATCTCTGAAGAACTGAGGGAGCAAGCCACGGGGATATTTAGGGGAAGATCATCTCAGGCCCTCAGTGGGAATATGCCTGGTATATCGAGGAAGACCAAGGAGCCCAGTGTGGATGCCTGGAAGAGTAGGAGGGTAGATGTCAGTGTCCTTGTTAGATATCATGAGGACTTTGGCTTTTATTCTGAGATTGATGGGAGCCACTGAGGGTTCTGAATAGGGGATGATCCGACTTCCATTTTAAAAGGATCTCTCTGGCTCTTGTACTTAGAAAGGGATAAAGGAAGGAGTGAGAGACTATTTAGGAGGCTATTGCCACAATCCAGGTGAGACATGAGAGTGCTTTGGTTCAGGGTGGACGTGGAGAGAAGTAATCAGGTTTTGGATATGCTTTGAGTCAACGGGATTTGCAGATAGATTGAAGGCATGTTTGAGAGAAAGAGAGGGGTCAAAGGATGATGGCAAGTTTATTTCCCTGAGCAACTGGATGGAAGGATCCACCATTAACTGAGATGAAGCAGGTTTTGGGGAAAGCGCAGGAGCTTGGATTTGGACATGGTAAGTTTGAGATACTTTTGACACATCAGAGTGGAAATGGTTAGCTCTATGAACCTGGAATTTGGGTGGGGTTGGGGGACCTGGGCTGAAATGTAAATTTCTGTGTGGTGGGTCATTCGATGATATTTAAGGCCATAGCTGGAGGAGACACCAAGGGTGTAAGAATAGGTAGAGAAGAGACAAAGACCAAGGACTGAGCCTGGGCACACTCCAAGGTGTGGAAATTGGGGACGTAAGGAAGGACCAGCATAGGAGACTGCAGAGGGAGGCAGTGAAGAAGAAAGAAATCCAAAGAGTGTGGTGTCCTGGAAGTCAAGGAGGAGGAAGAGGCCAGCTGTGTCAAATGCTGCTACTGGGCAAGCACACGAATCCCTCTAAGGCCGTGTTTCTCCACAGCGGCACTACTAACTTTTGGGGTCAGATAGCCCTTTGTTGTGGGACTGGCCTGTGCACTGTAGGGTGCTTAGCAGCATCCCTGACCTCTGCCTACTACATGCCAGTAGCATCCTCCACTCAGTTATGACAACCAAAAATGTCTCCTGACGTGGCCAAAGGTCCCCGGGGTGGCATGGGGGGCAAAATCATCCCTGGTGGAGAACCCTAAATCAAGGCCCAAAGAGCTGCACAGCAAAGCTCAGTAAGAAATCAGGGGAGGGAAAGATCTCTTTTGACTGAGGGCAGGGGAAGCTTCCGGGAGAGGTTGGCACATTTGAATTTGTTTTAAGAGGTGTATAGAATATTGATGGAGACCAGCGGGGGTCGGGTAGGGATGGCGTCTCATCCAGGGAAAAAGTCCTGATGCTTCATCAATGTGTCTGTGTAGAGACCAGCGTCTCCTTCTGGAGTCATGGAAACAGGTCGTTTTCACAATCTCTTGCTTCAGGCACAGACACGGTTTCCATGACATCTGGCTTCCCTGCAAAGGAAGACTGGAGGTTAAATGATTTTTTTTCTCTGAAATATAACTTGCAGAGGTTCAGGCATGATAATACATGTTATACCATTTAAGACGGTGATAAAACAAAACAAAACAAAACTGCTGCCCCTCCCCTCCTCTGCTCTGGCCTTTCCCAGCTCCCTGCCCCTGGCACCTTTCCAAAATGAAAAAAAGAGAAACTTGTCTTTTTCCCAGTTTCCAGGTCTAAGGTCAGATTGTTTTTCCTCCATTGGAATATAAGATTAATTTATTGCTTTGCTTAAATTTGACTCAAAGTCTCTCCTCCCCTACGACAACACGCATGGGTACATGCACGCGTGCACACACACACTCTAAGTTGAAATGTAGCACTGTTTTTTAAAAGTCTTTTTTTTTTTTTTTAAATTAGATTTGTAGGTTTACAGAAAAATCATGCATAAAATACAGAGTTCCTATATTCCACCCATTTATTATGTTATTAACACCTTGCATTAGTGTGGTTCATTTGTTACAGTTAATGAAAGAGTATTTTTATAATTGTATTAACAGTAATCCATGTATGACACTGTTTTTAAAGCAACTCCACAGGCTCATTAGGAGGTTTTGCTGAGCACCTACTAGAGGGATTATTTTTCTGTGGTTATTTTTCTGGCTGTTTAGCCAATATGTTCAGAGGGAAAACACATGTTTCACTTACAAGAATCTCAACAGAAAATATCTTCAGAATGAGAAGGGGTAAAGTGAATTCCACTTGGAAGGGGGCTGGTCAGATGAAGCTCATAGTAAAGACTAATTTAAGTGGAAATTGTTAGGACCCGTGAAGGAAGGACTATTTATGCAGCAGAAAGCAGGAACAGCCCTGGATACTCAGAAGGGCCTGGCTACTGGCATCACACTAGCTCTTGGAATTTGCCAGGCAAGCTTCCTGATGGTGTGTCGAAAGGATGAGCACTAATGAGGACGTGGCGTTCTGCCGAGTCTGTAAAGCTGGGCCTGGAAATGACCTGTTCTGGGGATCGCCAAAGTTGGTTGCCCATCGGAATCATCAAGGGTGCTTCCGAGGGCAAACACAAGGGCTCCCCTACTTAAGATTCCGTTCAGTCAATGTGGGGTAGCTCGTGGGACCTGTAATTCATAAAATTCCCCAGGTGATCCTGACCAACTCTGGACTCCACACTGGCATTTGGGAATTGCCTACTATATTATTTTAATAGAAATGAAGGAGTTCAGGTCTGTGAATCTGATTTCTCCATTTTTTTTCTTTTAGGAGGTACTGAGAATTGAAACCAGGACCTCACACATGGGAAGCAGGTGCTCAGCCACTTGAGCTATATCTGCTCCCTCCCCTTCTCCTTCCCATTCCCCTTCCCCTTCCCCTTCCCCTTCCCTCCTACCCATTTATCATCCCCCTCCCCCAGATGGTTCTCTCGTCTGTCTGCTCATTGTCTGCTCGCCTCCTCCAGGAGGCACCAGGGACCCGCGATCTCCCACATGGGAGGTGTGTGCCCAATAACCTGAGCCACACCCACTCCCCACAGACTGTGGCATGTGCTGGCTTGTGGCATCTGCTCGTTTAGGCATCTAGCTGGTTGTGGCGGGTGCGACATCTGTTTGTCTTCTTTAGGATGCACCGGAACCCGAAACCGGGACCTCCCATGTGGTAGGCGGGTACCCAACTGGTCGAGCCACATCCGCTTCCCTCCATTTCTTTTTAAATTGAGAAATTGGTATCTAAATGATGATGATAAGAACTGAGCAGATACAGAGCTGAGAAAAATGGTTACTCAACTTTGTATTTTAAATAGACTTTAGTTGAGTATGCGGAGAGCTTATTCCATCCTCTTTTTTTTTAAGATTTATTTATTTATTTATTCTACCCCGCCCCCGCCTTGCTGCTAGCACTAGCTGTCTGCTTCCTGTGTCCTTTCGCTGTGCATTCTTCTGTGTCTGCATGTCTCCCTTTCTTGCGTCCTCTTGCATCCGCCAGTGTGGGCTATCAGCTGTTCGTGGGCGCAGGCCAGCTTGCCTTCACCAGGAGGCCCTGAGAATCGAACCCAGGGCCTCCCATATGGTAGATGGGAGCCCAATCGAGTGAGCCACATCTGCTTCCCTCCATCTGCTTTTCTATTCTGCCACTTTGTCTTGGCAACAAACACTACCACCCAACATTATGTGTGCCCTGGGCAATGACCAGGGTCGAATGACCTTGGTACAGGGGTGAGAACTGATAACTGAGACTCTACTTGCTAAAGTAGTGTTTCTGTATCGAGGTGCCTTTGTCACTCACCTGATGTGATAGTGAGTTCATGCCTACCCCTTTTTGAAGTACATCAGCCTCAAAGAAATGCCCTTCTCTCTTGTTGTCTTCTTCCAAGTAGCCTCTGTAAGCAAGGCTGGATAATTCTACTCCTCAGGGATGAGAAACAGGTGGGCTATAGCCACTGCTACCCCATGCCCTTCTCATGAATTATGCAAATGTTGTAAGTCCCACTCAGTTTGCAGCATTACTTGACTGCCCTGAGTCTGCCAATCCAATTTGTATGCCAACATCACCAGCACGAATCCAAGAGAGCCTTTCTCCATTATCAGTGGAAAAGCCAGTCTAATGAAGGACCACTTTTCAAAGATGTTGACTTGCTTTGAAGCTATCACCATACAGTGAAGCGTGGTAATTGAGGAGCTTCTCCTCTGTAGGGAATTAAAGGCTCCCTGCCAGGTCCTAACTAGCCTAGATCAAAGATTAGTCTTCTAAGCATAATGGTAAAAATCTGTACCTACCACCAGGCTCATTTGTGGTTTTTTCCCCAGCAGCAGGGATCCCTTCTCAACCTGGATAGAGTAGTGACTGCAATTTGGTCACTCTCTTTGGAGAAAGATGGTTAAATTATAAGACATTTTCGGAAAGTGAGAGAAGCAGTGATAATATTAACTGATGTCTGTTAGCACTCATCAGGAATTAGATGCTATGCTAAGCATTTTAGGTGCCTTATCTCATTTAATTCTCACAACAACGATATGAGGTAGGTACTAATATTATTGCCACTTTACAGAGGAGTAAAACTGAGGTTCAGAGAGGTTAAGACACTTGCTTGAGGCTGCTAAGAGGCAGCACTGGGAATCAAACCAGGCCGGCCTGACTCTGAGCTCGTGTTCTTAAAATGTTTTTGCTATGCTGCCCTTTATCAGCATTTGACCCAGTCTCTGCATGATAAGGGCATTAGCTCCACATAGAGGTTGGCCAGGATGGATTCCCGAGCATCTCAGCATCTGTATGCAAAGACCGTGGGCCTCAACATGGCTGCTGCCGGGGTGGCGAGGGAGAGAGGAGGCAAGGGCGTGGAATTCTTTATTTCTCTTGCTTTACAGCATTAGATACCCACCAACATAAAGGAGTCTATCAAGTAATAAAATGACCAGTCTTGCTGTTTACTCCAGAAAATCAAGTTAAAGATTAGATCCCAAATACACCAATGTTATTAGCCATCACCATTAAAGGGCTTTAGCCCATTAGGCAACATCAAGTCCATGATATGTCACAGATTTTCCTAATTAGCAGCATGGGCCCCACAGCTAAAGAAGGGAAGAAATACTCCATGGCCCTGAATTCTCCTAATTGCCAACCGAGTTGCTCTCAGAGGGCATGTTCTGTATATTTTTGAAAACTTCATACTGCCACCAGCAATTTCGTGATCACCGAGGAAACGTACAAACCTCTTTAAAAGATGTTACTTCGCCGTGTCATTTCCACTGATGAGACCCGAGGACAAGGAGACCCTCTTTCTCCCTCAGAACTTGGAAGCCATCCTTCTCTGTCTGCTATTTTTTGCCACAAGGAATGTCTTCACCTAGTCTCAGTTCCTCTTGAAATGTCTTCTTGAATTTTAAGCAATTGATTTTTACCTCTCCCAGAGAAGCCGCAATGCCTCAGGCTCAGGAAGTCGTGCTTCGGTACACCTGGAGGCCGGCAGGGCAGGCCTCACCTGGCGGGTCCTTCCTCCCCGCCGAGGCGCCTGGCTCTCAGGCACACCAGCTGCCTTACGCAAACAGTGAGTAGGTTCCAACTGTGGCCAGCCACCCGGGAGTGGGTGTGTACAAGATCGAAAGACCCAGTTTCTGGCCTCCGGGAGCTTACAATCTAATATGGAGGAAAAGAAAAGTGTACAAATAAAACATAATACAAGGAAGAATGTAGTGGATGTCTTAAGAAAGCTTTTCATTGAAGGGCTATAGACATCAAGAGGACAAAATGGTATTTTCATTCACACTCTGTCTTTCAAATGCATTGGGCGCTCTTTTTTGGTAACTTTCCTCCAGCACAATACTAAATACACTATTAAACCTAAACCCAACCCTCTTTCCTACAAATGAGCATATGTTTGAAAACCTGTCATTTCATGTAATGGTAGGTCTTTCTCAGGGTTGCTCCAGGTGACAAACAGGCCTGAAGAACGGGCCTTCAGTGTGCTCTCTGCAAAGGGATTCAGATGGCAGCACACGACGTGACTCCCACTTACCTTGAAAGGAGTCTTGATGTTTCTCCAGCACATTTTAAAATCACCCAGAAAATGCATAAAAAGACAGGGCATTTCTGGGAATTTTATTTCCACTCAAGAGACTGGAGGGTCTTTTACCCCCTTAATACCCCTATTCCCATCCTTCTTTGTCTGCAAGATATTATCCCAAGACCTACTGTTCCTCCTACAGTGTTCTTCCTCCTTCTCTGAGTTCTTTTCTGAGCCTCCTTTGCCGGCTGCCTCATCCTTCCCCACCCAGCTTTAAGTCCTGGGGTCATCAGAACTTGCTCCTAGACTCTCTTCTTCTGCCTCTGAAGCTACCTTGTCCCTTTCAGCCATACCCTTGGTTTAATTCCCCATTGCTTTTCCCCTCATTTGTAAAAATCTAGCTATAACTCACATGCATTAAAGTACATACATCGTTACTGTACAGAGTGATGAATTCTTACTTACGCATCCACCATGCAGATACCACCGCGGTGGAGGCTAGAATATTTCCTGCTCCCCCCTTCTTAGTCGGGACCACCATAGGAAGTTTTGCCTGTTTTTGAACTTCATGTAAATGGAATTGTACAGGATGCAATCTTTTGTGTTTGATTCTTTTACTCAACATTATGTCTGTGAGATTCATCCATGTTGTATGTATGAGTAGCTTACTTTTCCTTAATGTGTAGTATTCTATAGTAAGAATATTTCAAAATGCATTTATCCGTTATTTTTATGGCATTTAAGTTGTTCTTAGTTTGTGGCTATTCTGAATAATGCTACTATGATTAATCTTTTGGTGGACATAAACACTTTTGGGTATATTCCTAGCAGTGGAATTGCTGAGTCATACGGTTTGCATAAATTTAGCTTTTGCAGGTACCATTGCCACACATTTTTACAAAGCGGTTATACAAATTTACACACCCACCAGAAATGCAAGAGAGTTCTCGTTGCTTTTTATTCTCTCCAACCCTAAATATTGTCAGACTTTTTAATTTTAGCCACTCAGGAATATTGGAGGCTTTTTCGTACACAAGTAACTTAACATGTAACTTCCCAGCAGCCTTGCTTTCACCCACCTGGTCCTTTTAAAGAAGCAGCCCCCTTGCTCTCTCTGCAGGGAGAGCAATTAAAGCCTGACTCAACAGAACTGCTTTCCAGCTGCTGCAAATGCCTGTGTCCATCCTGGAAGCTGCTGCTGCTCCTCCCTAACCAGAAGAAGCTTGTCCTCATGAGACACTATTATCATTGGGGATTATCCACAGTGGCTTCTGCAAAGTTCAAAGGCTTCTGGGACAACCTCGAACCCAAATCTAGCCCCTGTGCCTCACCCAGCTCTGAAGAATATTCTGTCTCCTGCACCAAGACCCTTGTTTTCCTTCCCAGCATACCTAAGGATGCAGGGAGGCAGGCAGAGAACCCCTGCTCTCCTTTTCACCTATCTCTGATAGGTCTGTATTTAGAGAGTGAGGACATATCCCCGCTGGCTCCCAGCCTCACCTGCAGAACTGGGGCACTTTAGTCTTGTACTAAACAGATTACAAATAAAAATTTCCTGGAAAAAGATTCACAGTGGGGGATAAAAAAATCAAACCAAACCAAAGAAGGCAAGACAAATCTGAGAGTTTCTTGAATGTAGCCATTTTCTATTTCTAGCCCTGTGACTTGAACTTGACTTAAGGGATTTTTCAAAGACTTAACATAAAATAAATCTTTTTGTTGTAAGATTAAAGAGAATTTCCCCTATAAAATAAAATTTTAAAAGCTCATATTAAAAAAAGCAACACTGCTAGCTAGCTTTCTCCCATTGGCTACATCAGTGGCTCTTTAAACCCTGAGATCTAAGATGGAGCAACTTCTAAAAACTCTCTTCTTTTAAGTCCTATTTGTATGGTGACACCAAGGGCACTGGGGAATCCAGAGGTCACCTGTTCAGTGGGGGAGGGTACTTCAGTCTCTTCCACTGGGTATAATCGCTTTCATTTTCACACAGGACCTGGTAGGACTGATGACAGCCCAGTGCCTCACATAAACAACTGGCTTTTGTAACAGACCAAACGTGTTTTTCATCTCTTCCTGCCCTTGCTCTCTCGTCTCATCTTCGAAGGTGCACTTGCCTCTTTGGAAACCCAACACCTGTGCTTTGAAGTATATGAGAGTGAGGGAGTCTTGAAGCCATGACAAGATGGCTGTAATTTTGACTAAAATTAAGGCTTTAAGATTTTAGAGCTGGCTTATCTGTAAAGACTCCAACTTTTAAAAAGTCACAGTTGGTGGCCATCTTCTGAACTCAAGAAGCACACATTTATGAGTTCTGGGTCACCCACCTTCCCATGGCATCCTCAGTTTTCCCAGAACCTTTGTGGCTCTTCACAAGCCTCAACAAAACCACTTCCTCTGGATGCCCGCCCCTGTCTCCTGCTTGTTACAGTCTTCCCACTGCCCTGTTATAGAGCTTCAACCATTAGTCACTGCCCCCTCTGCTGCCTCTCCCTCCACCTGCTCCCTTGAAAACTGGGCCCTGTCTAGTCTCTTCTTAAGGTGGGGAGTAGAGGTGAAGAAATATTCCTAGACATGCTTTTTTGGACTCCCAGTATCTTAATGCTTCATTCAAGGAGAACATCGGCTTCGATTCTCCCTCTGTCAGCAAAGAGCTTTAAATAGCAGCCTTTTCAGAGCTCTGGTCACCTTGTTTCACAGCCATCTCAGTGTGGCCAAGGGAAGACCCACATAGCACTGACAGCCTTCTCTTTGAAGCCGATGTGCGCCTCTGACTCCCTACAACCCTGAACTTCTGTCATTATTTCTTTTTTGGCTGTCTATCCTGCAGCTTGACCAGCTGAGCATGCATGTGTGTCAAGGTTATTCTCATTACCCTGAGGCCCACCTTGGCCTCCTGTGGGAGCAGTGGCTTTGGCATCACGGATACAAGCAGGAGCTCTGGAGTCAGCATGCCTGGTGAGAATCATCGATTATTTGCTGTATGACCTTGAGCCTGTATCTCAGCTTCCTCCTCTGCACATGGGGATAGTCACAAAGCATTCTCATAGCATCATTTGAAGGATGACATGGCATAGGACATCTAGAGCTGGGCATGGTTTGTGGCATACAGTAAGTGCTCAAAAGAGAAATAGGAGGAGATTTAATACTTTTTATTACATTTACAAAAACCACTCAAGTCTCAGTCTAGCTGAGAAAGGCAACCATCATCATTATCCAACTCTAGCTCATACTTGTACCAAGTGAGATATCAGGGCCCACAGCCCTGGCCTTCCTTCCTCCATCTGTGAAGTAGACACGTGAATACCTCTCTCCCTTTTTCTCCAGATAGCCACTGGAGGAGAGATAGTATGTTCTATAGCAGGGCTTCTCAAACTTGAAGGCGCACAGGAATCGCCTGAGGGATCTTGCTGAAATGCAGATCTTGATCTGTTAGGTCTGGGTGGGGCCTGAGAGTCTGCATTTCTACCCAGCTCCCAAATGCGCTGCTGCTTCTTGTCCAAGGACCGCATTTTGAGTATCAAGGATCTATACGATGCTCTGACCTGGAGGAGGGAGCCCATTTTGGATGAATAGCGTGTGGAGAAAGACATCAGGAGCTCAGCTTCTTGGCTTAGCTCGGTGCTTCAGGCTCCTGCATAGCCACACCCCAGAAGTGCAAAGATGGACTCTTGCTACCAGGTCTGAAATGACCATAATACTTGGAAAGTCTGGGCCCAAAGGCGATCTTATTTTGGGGGTACTATTTTATTTTATTTTAAAGATTCAAATACAAAGTCAACATTTAAAAAGGGACTGAAATATGCATTTATTTTAAATAAAATTTTATTGAAGTATATAATTTATACATGAACATACATAAACAATAATTGTATAGTAAAATTTGTGAATTTACAAAACAAACATGCATATCATCATACAAGGCTCCCATACATCTCCCCACCAACACCTTGCATTGTTAAAAACTATAAAAAGCATCCTCGAAATATTTATACTTACAGTAATATTTAGCCCATGTCTTACAGTCACTGTATTTTTCCTCAACCCACCCAATTATTAACACCCCATATTAGTATTATATATTTGTTATCATTTAGGAGAAAACATTCTCATATTTGTCCTGTTAACCACAAGCAAAGGCAGTCACAATAAATAGAGGTAAAATATATTTCTAAAAAGTGATTCAGAAATACATTTCAAAAAGAAAATGTCACAAGGTTTTTTGCATATTTGTTTTAGGAATACATGATATAAAGTTCTTTTGACTCTGGGAGGGCTTATTTCCCTCATTATTCCCCATCTTTGTATGTACAAAAGACATTCATGCTTATTATATATTCATCTGGTTAAAATTATATCTTTCCAAGTATTTTAATTCTTCAGTGTCACCATAAGAGAAACTTGAGGGAGGCGGACAAAGTGAGGGGAGAGAGAGACAGCAGCAAATGGAACAAGGTTCCCACTTCCTTGTTTCAGTTAGTATCATCGGCCCAGTGGTTTTCTAGAACATACCAGCAGTTCTGATGTTCTTGTCCCTTGTCTCTTTGCGTTCTTTGAGGTTGGCACCCAAAATTATGGATGCCAGAGGGGCTCTTCTAGACTTTCAAGGTGCTAAGTCGTATCTGTGGTTTGCAGAAGAGTAAAGAGCATCTTTCTTTGATGGCACTTTCAAGTGGGTCAGTTTTGTTGCCTGTGGGCCTCTGGTTCAGAGGACATGGCTGATTTCCACGGGAGGCTCTATCCGTGAGGGTGACGAGGTGACCAGGAGGCCCAGTCTGTCTGGGTGCAAGACAGCTCTTTCTCTCACTTCTCTGGGTGGGCCCATTCTGGGGCTGTGTTGGCTGCATTGATGGGAAGTGTGCTGTTGGCCTGGAAACACACCCTCAGGCTGGACAGGGAAAATGTCAGCAAGGTGTCTTCTGGGTATGGAAGGAAACAGCTGGAAAAAAATTGACACCACCTTGAAATGAACCCCACACCTCTTAAAAATCATTCAGACATATGGAAGGACCTCAGGCACTTGAGAACTGTTTTGTTGCAATGTATATTATTACTAACAGGGATTTAGCCTAGGAGCTTGGCTAGATGCTTGTTTGTGACCTTGATGATTAGTGCTAACAATGATTTCTTGACTTTATGAAGGGAATGATCACCTATGACACTTCCTTGAATGCAAGGCATACATTTTTCCTAATTTTTCTGTCTACTGGGAGAAGCCCATGGCTCCCACTAAGCTGAAAACCTCTCATGATATGCACATATTTTCTCCTTCTCTGTCTAAATCTTTGAATTTGGGATACTTAGAAATGTAAGTTTATAAACTTTAGAACCTTTGTAACATTTCATAATCCATTTCATAATCCTAGGACTCTGAGCTCGGCCCTGCTGTATTATCCCCTGCACTGTAGCCAGAGTGATCTTTCTAATATGCAAATCTGATCATCATGCTTCTTAACATAAAATCCTCCAGTTTCCACTGGACAATTCCAAACCTCTAAGCACAGAGCATAGGACCCTCCATACCCTGGATTCTCCCTACTTGTGTGATTTCATCTCTAATATTGCTGCTAAATACAATTCCTCGAATAAACACTTATATTTCATTTTATCATCTTTTCAAATGGTTTTCCTTTAGTTCAGGGGCTCTTAACAAGGGGTCAACAAGCTTGAATTTAAATTAAAATGAAACATTATTCTTGTGGGAATGTGTTGGTGCAGGTGTGATGCATTTATTAAATAATACACAGGATAGTGTGGACTTAGTAAGGGGTCCGTGGTTTTCACCTGACTGGCAAAGAGGTCCGTTCAACAAAAAAGGTTAAGAACCCCTGCTTTAGTTTTACGAGCTATTTTTTTTTTTTTCTACTATTCATTCTTTAAGAACCAGCTCAAATGTCACCTCACCCCTTCTAAGGAGACTTCCTCTCTGTACCTAGGGACGATCCAGAACGTCTTCCATTGTATTCTCACAATGCTTTGTTTCTATCTGTATGAAAATGAGATAGGAGAATAGGCAACCTGGAGCATGTGGAGCATCAGGTATTTAAGAACCTGGGGCAGGTAGAGAGTCACTTATCTAGATCTAGAGTCCTGAAGCAAGTGGATAACAGGTTATAAGATTTCAGGGGAAAAACACCTGCTTGCAAGAGATAGAAGATATGGTTATGCAAACAAGGGCTCAACTTATCTAGTAACCCAACCCTTGCCCAAGGACTTATAAGACTGTCATCAACTAACAACCCCTCAGGTAGCTCTCCTCTAGGAGGCTACCCCTATGCTTCTCAGCACATGCCCCACCCACTTGCTCCGCTTTCCTTCCTTTAACACTGTTCTATACACCATCTTGCTGCCTAATTTGGTCCTTGAGTGCTTTCCTGTGATCACTCAAGAACCCCCTCTGTCAACAAAAACATTAAGACATAAATTCATCATTGTAGCATTGCAAGTGCTAAGGTATCAGGGTTTATGCTCTATTCACATTTATATATTGCGTAGATATTGTGTATATTGTATATACAAAAGTACAGGGATGTATACAGAGTTAGTATTAAGTAGTTATTGAATTAATGAAAACACATGTTATTTAAGATAATCTCTAAGGATAAACACCAAAAGTTTATTTTTATGATGGGAAAGTTATCTTAAAAAAAAAAAATCCCTTCTGAGAATTATTTTCCCATTTACTTTGGTGAGAATGGGATGGAGGGTTAAGAACACATCTACAAAAGGACAGAAGGCAGGGAGGAAATGAGAGGAGATTGATGTGTACAGAGTGATACTTGAGAGAGAAGGGAAGTTTAAGCAAGGCTATCCCTTTTTTATTAGTATATCAGGCTCAGGACCAGAGACAAATCTCCATGGGTTTTCAAAAGGAGAGCTGGGGTTGCTGTCTGTTCTGGGGCAGAGCTGTGTCTGTCCCTGCCTGCTTCCACGGGAGGAGAGGAGAACATATGAGGTCTCCCTGTACAAAGTTCAGGAGGGATTCGGGCATCCACACTACAGCTGCCTCTCCATTCTGTTTATTTTCCTTTTCATTCTCCCGCCCAACCCTTAGGATCCTTCCCTTTCAGGCTGTTCAGCGGAAGATCACCAGGAAAAAAAAAAAAAAATCTTGGCAACCCCAAGAGGCCTTTGGGGGTCATTCAACCTTCCATTGCTTCCAATGCAAAAGCTAGATTTAATCGTCATGCACTCAGTTCTGCTTGAGAACTAAGTGTCCAATGTCTTGGCAGTGCTTACTGGCCATATGGAAAGAGGCTAGATTTCTGGTGGCAGGGCTGAATGGCCGTCTGTGTGGGTGAAAGGGCAGTCGGGCTGTTGACATGCCTGGAGATGGGGAAGCAGGTCTGGGTGAAGAAGTTTTAGGGCTCTGTCTTTTCACCTTTTATGTGTGCATATCATCTGGAAATGTTACTCATGGAACATGCTCCAGCCTCAAGGAGATAATGTCATGGTGGTAGCAAGAGCAGATGGATCCTGGCTGCCCATATCAATGATGAGCATCTTCCCAAAAGGTGTGCTACTCTGCTTAGCTTGGGAAATAGAGGCTGCCTCACTCACAGTAGCTTCTGCCTGGAAAGGGGCTCAGGGCTTAGAGTGGTTGCCTCTTCTCTGTTTGGGAAGTTCTGCACCAATTCCTCTCCTTTCAAGACTGTAGGTTCAAAGGGGCAGAGATGAGATAAAGGGCTCATCTCTCACCTGAAATTGGAACAATGGCAAAAACTGGCTGAAGAGAAGTTTCAGCTTAGGTGTGGTGAGTAGAGTGAGAGCATTGACCTAAGCAAGGGGAGCTGGTGGGAAGTGTTCCTGGGAAGAGGTGCCAGAGGAAGATAGCAAACACCCCGAAAGGTTTACAAGGGGACAGTGCAGGATGGTGTTGCAGGGTATTTTCAGCAGCGATATAGGGACTGACAGAGAGCAGTTTCCTTCCAGCTGCCTGCTGACAGTTGCCTGCTTCCCTCTTGCCACTGGGGCCTTCAATAGTTTGCTCCCACAGAGGGTTGGTTTTGGTGTAGTTGGCCTCGTTTGCTCTTTCCCAGGAGTGGTTCAGGTTCCTACCCACCAAGGGAAAATTGGAATTGAATATTCAACATATTCAAATGTGTAGTTTATCTATAGGGTTGCTAGACTCAAAATCTCCCATCAGTAGTACATTTCTGACCAGACAAAATTCTACTTTCACCTAGTCAGCTACACATAGACAAAGATCGTGGTTCCCTCTTGGGCTCTAGTGCTTCAGATGTTGGGATTCTATGAAAACACACATGCACATACATGCCAACTACTTTTTTTTTCCTTACCGGGAGGTTCCAGGGATCGAACCCAGGTCCCTCCATATGGGAGACAGACGCCCAAACATTTGAGCCACATCCGCCCCCCACACCAATTTTATTCATCATTAAGATTGGTTATGGAGAAAAAAATAGGTCACATTTCATTCATCCAATCAGTCAATCAAAGAAGATTTTTTTTTTTTGAGTCTTTAAATTTATTGAGTAAAAACAAAATCAATATCAGACATTAAATTCAGTTTGGTTCAAATTTAGCTGATGTCCATTTGCGATAGAGAAGAACTGGGGCAAGGAGGAGACACGGTGATGCAGGCGAGAGGACATCAGATTAAGCAACCTCCTGTTAGTTGTACAAGCAGGCACGACACAGCCAACGTGAGTCATTTAGCAGAGGCTGGGGGACTCGACGTTTAATGAGCAGAGGTAAAACCAAGGAAAGCACAGAGCTCTCCAGAGAGGAGAGGGCCAGAATGTTTAGAGGACGAACTGCAGCAGGGACCTGCCAGAGAGCAGTGGTCAGGGCAGACCTAGCGGGTTCACCTGGGGAACACGGCGGCCACGGCGTGGCCCTCGGCTGGCGTGACCCTCTCAGGGCGTGCTTCTCACAGTAGATTTGATCCTCCACAAAGAAACGGCCCTTCTGTTTCAGGTTAGTGCCACAGTCAGCGCACACATAGGGTGGCGGTGGCGGTCCCGGAGCTTCACAAAGACGCTGACAATGCCTGTGCCACATCTGTCACACGTGGGCCAGTTCTGAGCATTTCCAATCGACGCAGCCACTTTGGTGGCCAGAACCTTAACACTTCTGAATCCTGAGGGCTTGTTGGGATGCCCTTTCCCCTCAGACTCCAGAATTTCCTGCAAAACCAGGATTGAAGTGGACTGCTTCGAGGGCTCATTTAACTCCTGTTTCTCCTGAAGCATCTTGTAAACTTCAGCGGCTTTGTCTATGAAGAGGCCGCCGGGAACCTGAGAGTGGTTTAAGCCAAACACAGAGGTGACAATACCTGGTCACTCCAGTGTACGGGCAGGAACAGGGCCCTCAGCTCCATGCCTTCCACACCTTCTTGCCATCATTTTGGGTCCCCCAGAGCAGGACAACGAGAAGGCAATGTCCTGGGAGCGTCCTCCCACCTGGGCTCCCTTTTCCAGGGAGAGGAAGCAGTTGATACCTTGTCTCAAGGAAGCAGGAGTGTGGAAGGGGCAAGAAGATTTTTTTAGTACCTCTATGAATCAGTTCCTGTACTAGGAGATGGGGTATAGCAGGGAGTAAGTCAGAGGGCTCTTTACTGTCATGGGGGATCACAAATGACTTAACGTCCGACAATAAATTGAGATCTGTATTATCCCTACAATACAATATTTCAGTTGACTTTTGCTTTTCCTCCTTTCTCTGTGATGGGAGTCGATTGGGCTCTGGCAATGCTGCAATCCTAAGGCAGGTGCCTGGAAGGGCCAGTCAGAGACATAACCGTATACTCTGCCAGACCATTGAACAGGCCAGTTGGCTTCTGGAGGCTTCCATTTTCACAGCCACATTATGAAAAAGTTGGTAACATCCTGGCCACGGGGGTCATTCTGTTGACTTTCCTGTTGCAGCTGTTCCAGGAAACATCTCTTGTGTTTTGCCCTTTAGTGTTTCACGGTGTCTGTCCAATGTCCACGGGTGGGGGTGGGGAGACCACCTGGTCAGAGGTGACCTGCTCTGCCTCGGGTTGGAGTCCTCTCTTCTCTCCGCTGTTGTGTTTATAAAGCTCGGTCTGCTCAGTCTCAGAGGAAAGGAGAGCAGCAGACAGCACTTCTGGACGCTCTTAGTCACTGCAGAGAGTTCTGGTAATTTTCCTCTGTGAGAAAAGGGGCTGGCTGCCAGCCTTAGTCTACGATTTTTCTGCTGTCTTCTCCAGTGTCAGCTAATGAAATAAGGCCTTTTGATTTCCTTTTTAGTTATTTCCTCAGACACAGAACCACTAGAGAACTGGGACTAGAAACTTTCAGGGCATCCCAGGCAGCTGAGGATTAAAATCACAAAACAAAAATCACAGGAAAATCATAGATACAAAAAAAAATTACACGTACTGAGCATTAGGATCCAAATCACACATGATAAACTGAGTGTTTGTGAATATGTTAATGTGTACACTCACACATATCTATGCACATGCGCTTTTCTCCCCAGAAGATTGCATCAGTTAGGAAGGACTAATACTGCCGTTGTGTTGTCTTTGCCTCTCTTTGTGGGGAATCTGGGCCTACATCTTTTCTTTATATTCCTGTATTCCAATTGCTGCGGGAGCCCTTCCTTCTGGAAGGTGTAGAGGGTGCAGTGTGTCTAGCACTGCCCACCTAGTCAGGACACTACACCTCCTGGATTCTGAGCATGGGATTCTTGGGGGACCATCAGTCACAGTCTCCTGCCCCTCCCTCCTGGCCTCCCCTTTCAGCCACACAATGCAGGTAATCATAAATCCCCAGCCTCCTGACCTCAGTGAGGGTGCAGGTGAGAGAGTGTGGCCTGAACTGGACCAGTCTTTCTTTGGGATTCTTCCACTGGAAGCTGGAGTTCTGAGAAATAAATTTGCATTTTGAGTCTTAGAGCTGGAAGCTTGGTAACCAAGAGGGTTTCCCACCATAAGGAGAAAGTCTTTCCATACCAACCTGCAGAATACCTCCAAAGAGAAAAAAGCAGAGGTGAGGGCTGGGCAGAAGAGTCGTTATGTGGTCCCTGAACTAAAAAAGTCCTACCTAACTCAGAAGAAGAAGCAGTACTCTTCTTATAATAGAGTAATATAATGATCAATCCAAGGGGAGAAGAAGGCAGAAAATTACTCCCTTAGAGCATTGGTTACAGGCTTTAAAATGTGTTTTAAAATCAACTTTATTGAGGTCTAATTTTTGCAAAATAAAATGCACTCATTTTATTTTATTTTATTTTTTATTATGGGTAAAAATCAAAATTCTCACAATACATACAAACATTTGTAAAATGATATATAAATATATATGCATATATGTGTATTTGCTTACAAAAATGTTATTTATATATATATATATACATATATTTTAAGAGGTGCTTAGATTACCTAAAATATTATACGGAACCCACTCGGATTCCCATGTTGCCCACCTCCCACACCTCCCACCACATCCAACACAAACATCTCCCATAGTGTGGCCCACCAACCTCAATGAACTTACACATCCTGGAGCCTTGCCACCAACCATAGACCACAGTTCACACTGTAGACCACACTCTCTCCCACTCAGTTCTGAGTGGTGTGTGCTGATTTAAAATGGCCTACATCCATTGCCACAACAGTACTCAGGACAACCTCCAACTCCCAAAGAAGCCCCTGTATTTCAACTGCTCATCCCCTCCCTACCCAAAAAACTGTCAAGTGGCCACTCATTTTAAATGTACAGTAAGTTTGGCAAATGTATCCACCCATATAACCACTCAAATCATGATGAAATACATTTCCACCAGCCTTAAAAAGTTCCCACATACCCCATCCCAGGTGATCTTCCCACTCCCAGCCCCAGGTAACCATTGGTCACTAGATCAATTTTCTCTGTTCGACAATTTGACATAGGTGAAATCTTTCTTTCTTTTTCTTTTTTTTTTTTTTTTTTTTTAAAGATTTTATTTATTTATTCATTTATCCCCCCCTTGCTGCCCGTGCTCGCTGGGTCAGCCAACCACGCCCTGCGGGCGGGGTTGCCTTCACCAGGAGGCCCCGGGAACCGAACCCGGGGCCTCCCACATGGTAAACGGGAGCCCTACTGATTGAGCCACAGCCGCTTCCCTAGGTGAAATCTTTCAACTCCTTCAAGTCTGATTCTTTTGCCTAGCATAATGCTTTGGAAGATTGTCCATATTGTTCTCTCTCTGTGTGTGATGAGGAATTGATTCCTTTTCGTTGCTGAGTAGTATTCCAATGTATGAATATTGTATACTTGCTGATGCAATCACCTATTGATGAACATTTTGCTGGTTCCAAATAAAGATGCTATAAACATTTATATGTATGTATTTTGTGGACATATATTTTCATTTTTCTTGGGTAAATACTAAGGAATAGAGTTGCTGGGTATATAATATTTGTTTAACTGAAGATGTCAAATTGGCTTTCAAAGCAGTGGTATTATTTTACATTTCCACCAGCAGCATATGAGAGTTGCAATTGCTCATCTTCACTGAGTCCTTTTTATTTTAGCCATTCTAGAGTGTATGTCATGGTGTCTTGTGACACCACTAATTTGCATTTTGCTGATCTCTGGTGATGCTGGACATCTTTTTAATTTCTCTTTGGCAATCATTTATCTTGTTTTGTGAATTTTGTTCAAATATTTTGTCTGTTTAAAAAACTGGGTTATTTATCTTAGCAAGTCTCCCCTCCCTGCCCCTGCCCCATGGGTTAGTGATTTTGTGTCTTGTTTAAAAAATCTTTGCCTACCCCAAGGTTATAAAGATTTTCTCCTATTTCAAAAAAAAGTTTTGGCTTTTATTTTGATCAGAATGATCTATTTTGGGGGCGGATGTGGCTCAAATGGTTGGGCGTCCATCTGCCATATGGAAGGACCTGGGTTCAATCCCCGGGACCTCCCAGTAAAATAAAAACAATATATATAGAAGGTGCATGGACTGCCAGGCTCTGTGTGCCAGTGAGCCGCCAGGCCCCGGGAGCCATGCAGCAAGATGATGACATAACAGGGGAGAGACAAGACGAGATGCTCTGAAAAGCTCCGAAACCAGGAACCGATGTGGCACAGGTGGCAGAACACCTCTCTCCTACATCAGAGGTCTCCAGGATCGAATCCTGATGAAGACTGGAGGAGAAGGATGAGAAGAGATGGCAGGAAACAGACACAGAGAATTGCCCAGCGAATGGACACAAAACAGCAAATGGGGAAGGAGGGGTTTAAAAATGGCTAAAGTAACTAAATAAATCTTAAAAAAAAAAAAAAAAGATCTATTTTTTTTTTTAAAGATTTATTTCATTTATTTATTTCTCCCCACCCGCTTATTGTCTTTCACTTGCTGTGTCTGTTCTTTTTCCTTATTTCTTTAGGAGACCCCAGGAGCCGAACCTGGGACCTCCGATGTAGGACAGAGGTGCCTAATCACTCGAGCTACCTCCACTCCCTGCTTTGCTGTGTCTCTCATTCTGTTTTTCCTCTCTTGTTGCATCATCTTGTTGCGTCAGCTCGCCACAGCTGCCCGTTGTGTCAGCTTGCCGTCTTCTTTAGGAGGCACTGGGAAACCCTGCTCCCATTTGAATATCTAGCTATTCAAGTACCATTTTTGGGGAAGACTACTGTATCAGTCAGCCAAAAGGGGTGCTGATGCAATGTACCAGAAACTTGCTGGCTTTAAAAGGGTATTTATTTGGGGTAGATGCTTACAGTTACCAGGCCCTAAAAAGTCCAACTCAGGGTACCATAAGAGTTACTTTCTCACCCAAAGTCTGTTGCAATGTGTTGATGCAAGATGGCAGGCGATGTCTGCAAGGGTTCAGCCTTCTTTTTCCTCTTAAGGCTCCGTGGTCCCAGTTTCTTCCAGTCTCAGCTGTAGGCTGGGATAGGGCTCTTCTCTCTTCCTCTGGGCCTCATTTCTTTCTGGGCTCAGTTGCTCTGCTCTCTTCACAAAGTCAGCTGTAAACTGTCAGGCTCATCTCTCTTCCTAGGGGCTCTGCCGTGTCTAATGAGCTGTCTCTCTTCCTCTGTGTATCTTCTCTCTGTGTGTCTACTTCCATGTGAGAGTCTGTTTTATCAGTTCAAGGCTGGGATTCAACGCTAAGTCGCACTCTAATGATGTGGTTGAATCAAAGCCTTAATCTTAATTTAATCAGACGTCTCAGCTGAATCTAATACAATCAAAGGGTATCACGCCCAGAGAAACAGACCAGTTTATAAATATAATCAAGTATCTTTTTTGGAATTAATAATTAATATCAAACTGCTACAACTACCCATTCTCCATTCAATTATTTTGCCATCTTTGTTGAAAATCGACCATTATGTATGGAATTGTCTGAACTCTCTTTTGTATTTCCTTGATTTGTATATTTATCCTTAAGCCTGTTTTGATTGTTACATAGTAAGTCTTTTTTTAAATTACAATTTAAAAAAAAATTTTAAGTTAAGCAAGGGAGCAAAGAGTTTATTAAAAAACAAGAAAAGAGATAGTACACAACCTCAGACATGGGTGCGGGCATGCTACAGGGTGAGATGTGCCACATAATAAGTCTTGAAATGAGGAAGTGTAAATTCTCCAACTTTGTCCTTTTTTCCAAATCATTTGTCTAGTCTAGTTCCTCTGACTTTCCATATAAATTTAGCATATACTTTGTCTATATTTACAAAAAAATCCTGCTGGGATTTGTGTGGGTATCGTATTAAACCTATTGATAAATTTGAGGAGAACTGACATTGAAAGACTACTTTGAGTCTTCAGATCTATGAACATCGTGTATTTCTTCATTTATTTAGGCCTTCTTTTATCAGCATTTTGTAGTTTTCAACACATAATCTTATACAAGTTTCATTAAACTTATACCTAAGTATTTGATTTTCTTGGAGTTATTATAAATGCTATTGTTTTAACCATTTTGCTTTCGGATGGTTGATTACTAGTATATAGAAATTCAATTGACTTTTATATGTTGACCTATATCCTACAATCTTGCTAAACTCACTTATTAGTTTTAGGAGCGTCTTCTGTAGTTTCCTTGGGATATTTTATATGGACAATAATATGATATGTGATTAGGGCCAGTTATATTTCTTCTTTTCCAATCTATATGCCTTTTATTTCTTTTTCTTGCTTATTGCACTGACTAGGACTTCCAGTACAAAATTGAAAAAAAGAGTTGAGAGTGGACACCCTTGCCTTATTCCTGACCTTAGCGAGAAAGTATTAAGTTTTTCATCAAGTATGAATTAACTGTGAGCTTTTTGTAGCTGTCTTTATCAGGTTAAGGAAATTTCCTTCCATTCCAATTTTACTGAAGTTTTTAAAATTTATTATCATGAATGGATGTTTAAATTTGTCATTTTTTTCATCCATCTGTTGATATTATGTATTTTTTCTTATTTAGTCTGCTAATATGATTAATTACATTGATAGATTTTCAAATATTGAACCAGGTTTGCATTGCTAGGATAAAACTCACATGGTGGTGGTGTACTTTTATTTTTATATATTGCTACATTTGATTTGCTTGTCTTTTGTTGAAGTTTCTTGCATCTATGTTCATGAGGGATATTGGTCTATAGTATTTTTTCTTGTAATGTCTTAATTTGCTTTTATTATCAGAGTAATGCTATCCTCATAATATGAGTTGAGAAGTATTCCCTCCTTTATATTTTCTGGAATAGATTGAGTCGGATTGGTGTTATTACTTCTTTAAATGGTTTTTAAAACTTTACTTCTTTAAAAGTCTACTAGTTGAATTCACCAGTAAAACCATCGGGGCCTGTAGTTTTCTTTTTTTGTAAAGTTTTTAGCTACTAATTCCATTCCTTTAATAGTTATAGAACTATTCAAGTTATAATTTCTCATTTTTTTGGGGGGGGTGGAGTTTGTGATTTTTAAGGAATAGGTCCATTTCATTTACATTTTTGAATTTATGGGTATAATATTATTCACAATATTGCTGTTTTATTATTTTTTTGTAGTGATATTCCCTCTTTCATTGTGATATGAGTAATTTGTGCCATTTCTGGTATTTTTTGCTGGTCTGGATAGAGATCCATCAGTTTTATTGGTTTTTCTTCACAATCTTTTTTTTTTTTTTATTTCACTGATTTTCTCCATTGTTTTATTGTTTTCAATTTCATTGAGTTTTACTTGTATTTTTTCTGTATCATTATATTTGCTTGTTTTGGGTTTGTTTTGCTCCTATTTTTCTAGTTTCGCAAAGATAAAGATTTGATTGTTGATTTGAGATTGTTCTTCTTTTCTAATATAAGCATTTAATACTATAAATTTCCCTCTAAATTTTGATACATTGCATTTTCATTTCATTCAGTTCTAAATTCCTTATAATTTCCCTTGAGACCATAGTTAATTTAGAAATGGATTTTTCAGTTATTTTTCTCTCATTGATTTCTAATGTAATTCCTTTATGGTCAGGAAATATAATTTGTATGATTTAATTCTTCTAAATTAGTTAAGGTAAGTTTACAAACCAGGATGTGGTCTGTCTTGGTGAATGTTTCATGTTGGAGGTAATGTTCTATAAATATGCATTAGATACTGTTCATTGATAATAGTGTTCCTTTTTCCTATAGCCTTGATGATTTTCTGTTTACTGTTTCTATCTATTACTGAGAGGAGAGTGTTGAAGCTTCCAGTTGTAATTGTTAAATTTTCCATTTCTTCTTTCAGTTCTATCAGTTTTTGCCTCATGTATTTTTAAGTTTCTGTTGTTACATGTATACATATTTAGGATTGTAATACCTTCTTGGTGAAGTTACCTTTTATCATCATGTAAAATCCTTTTTTATATTTAGTAATTTTCCATGCTCTGTGGTCTACTTTGTCTTATATTAATATAGCCATTCCAACTTTTTTCCAATTATTGTTTTTGTGGTCTATCTTTTTCCATCCTTTTACTTTTAACCTACCTTTGTCATTATATTTAAAGAGGGTTTTTTAAAAATAGACATCAAATAGTTAAAAATTCATTTTGACAATCTCATGTTTTCTTTGGTGTACTTAGCCCATTTTAATTTAGTTTAATTATTGACATGCCTGGATTAGGTCCACAATTTTATTATTATTTTTCACTTAGTTCTCTTAGATTTTTTTATTCCTCTTCTCTGCCTCCTTATTTATTTGAATACTATTCTTGTATTCTGTTTTAGTGAATTTCTTAGCTGTTTACTATGTCTCTGTATATTTTTTAGTGGTTATTCTAGGGATTAAAATACATATACTTAACTTTCACAGTCTATTTAATTAATATATCGCTTCCTGTGGGATGTAGAAACCCAGTGCTATATAGGTTCCTTTACCTTCTCCTGTCTATTTTATTATTATAATCTGTATCATACCTACATATATGTAAAACCCCATCAGACAATGCTATACATTTTCCTTTCAATTGTCATTCATATTTTAAATAACTTAAGAAAAAAATTAGTCTCCTTGCCTATTTATCAATTCTACTGCTGTTCCTTCATTCTTTTTTTTTTTTTTTTAGAGATTTATTTATTTATTTCTCCCTCCTCCCCTTGTTGTTTTGCACTCACTGTCTGCTCTCTGTGTGTTCTTCTGTGTTTGCTTGTCTTCTCTTTAGGTAGTACCGGGAACCTATCCTGGGACCTTCTGGAGTGGGAGAGAGGCGCTCCATCTCTTGTGCCACCTCATCGCCCTGGTCTGCTGCATCTCTTACTGTCTCTCCTCTGTGTCTCTTTTTGTTGCATTATTTTGCTGTGCCAGCACTCTGCGCGGGCCAGCTCTCTGCTTGGGCCAGCTCACCACATGAGCCAGCTTGCCTTTTACCAGGAAACCCTGGGAATCAAACCCTGCACCTCCTATATGGTAGATGGGAGCCCAGTCGCTTGAGCCACATCTGTTTCCCTCTTCCTTCATTCTTTTTTTTTTTTTTTTTTTTTAAGATTTTATTTATTTATTCATTTATCCCCCCCTTGCTGCTTGTGCTCGCTGGGTTAGCCAACCACGCCGTGTGGGCGGGCCTGCCCTCACCAGGAGGCCCCGGGAACCGAACCCGGGACCTCCCATATGGTAAACGGGAGCCCTACTTATTGAGCCACAACCGCTTCCCTTCCTTCATTCTTGAAGTTCTGTGTTTCCTTCTGGTATCCCTGCCATCTGAAATGCTTTCTTTAGCATTTTTATTTTATTTTATTTTATTTTTTTTAAAGATTTTATTTATTTATTCATTTATCCTCCCCCCTTGCTGTTTGTGCTCGCTGGGTCAGCTAACCACGCCGTGCGGGCGGGCTTGCCTTCACCAGGAGGCCCCGGGAACCGAACCCGGGGCCTCTCATATGGTAAATGGGAGCCCTACTGATTGAGCCACAGCCGCTTCCCTCTTTAGCATTTTTAAAAAAAGACCAGGTCTACTTGCTACAAATTCTCTTGTCTCTCCCTTATCTGAGAATATTTTTATGTATTACCATCATTCCTGAAGGATATAAATATATATATTTTAAGATGTATTTTATTATTTATTTCTCCCCACCCTCTTCTTGTTTTTCACTTGCTGAGTCTGTTTGTCTTCCTTGTTTTTTTTAGGAGGCACTGGGAGCTGAACCCGGGACCTCTGATGTGGAAGGGAGGTGTCTAATTGCTTGAGCCACCTCTGCCCCCTGCTTTGTTGTGGCTCTCATTCTGTTTTTTCTTCTTGTGTCTCTTGTTGTGTTAGCTTGCCATGCCTCCTCGTTGTGCCAGCTTGCTGTCTTCTTTAGGAGGCACTAAGATCCAAACCAGCAACCTCCCATGTGATAGGTGGGAGCCCAGTCGCCTGAGCCACATCTGTTTCCTTGAAAGGTATTTTGATGGGTATAGAATTCTGTGTTGACAGTTACTTTCTTCAGTGCTTTAAAATGTTCCACTGCCTTCTAATCACCATGGTTTCTGAGAGAAACCCATAGTCATTTGAATTGTTGTCCCCTTAATTAATGTGCCATTTTCCTCTGGCTTCTTTGTCTCTAGTTATCAGCAGTTTGATTATGTTGTGCTTGTACGTGGATTTCTTTATTTTCTTTGGGGTTTGATGAGCTTGAATCTGAAAGTTTATGTCTTTCACCAAATTTGGGATGTTTCCAGGTAATAATTCTTCAAATAATTTTCCTAGACCTCACTCTTTTTTCTCTCTTTCTGGGATTAAAATGCCATGAATATTAGATCTTTTGATATTAGCTTTTGGTATGTTCATTATTTTTCAATATATTTTCTATCTTTTGAATATCTTCAAGTTTATTGAATCTTTTTTTCCCTCTGTTCTCTCTATTCTGCTATCAACCCCATTTAGCAAATATTTTATTTCAGCTATCATTTTTTTTCCAGTTCTAAAATTTCTACTTTGTTCTTTATTTTATATTTTATATCTCTCTGCTGAAACTTTCTATCTTTCCATTTACTTCAACAGTGATTGTCTTTACTTCCTGTAGCATGATTATAAGAGACGCTTTTAAGACTTTGATTATTCCAACATCTGTGTCACTTCAGGGCTGGTATCTGATTATTTTCTTTACTCTGGTGAGATTTTTCTGGCTCTTTGTATATTGAGTGATTTGGATTGCTTCTTGGGGGCATTTTTTTAAAAAAACTGTTTTGTTTAGATATAGTCACATACCATACAATCCATCGAAATGGTACAATCAATGGCTTTTGGTATAGTCACAGTGTTGTGCATTCATCACCACAAAAGATATCTTAGAACAATTAAATTTCTCCAGCACAGGCCACAGTCACTCACCCACTTAGCTAACAGTCACCGAGTCCCAGCTCTGAGCCATGCCCTGGAGGGAGGCACTGTGGACACCAGATCCCAGATCATCCCCATGAGGGACTGAGAACCGTATCGTAGGGACATTGTCCCAGCATCTAAGCTGCAGGGGCTGGGATCTGTGGTGCTGCCAGGGAGGCACAGTGCTTTGTTCTCACCTGATATTAAAACATTTTTTTTTTTTTTTTTAAAGATTTTATTTATTTATTCATTTATCCCCCCCCTTGCTGCTTGTGCTCGCTGGGTCAGCCAACCACGCCTCACGGGCAGGCCTGCCTTCACCAGGAGGCCCCAGGAACCGAACCCGGGGCCTCCCATATGGTAAACGGGAGCCCCACTGATTGAGCCACAGCCGCTTCCCTAAAACATTTTTACTTGACAATCTTGGTGCTTTTAAGGAGTAAAGAAAGCCTGTTTATGTAAAGGGAACTAGAAGAAATAGAAATGAGGAAAAATAAGCAGATAAATTCTAAAATAATAAGAAACAAGTGTAATACAGCGAAGTCTGTGAAATAAGGACAGAAAAGATGTTACAGTTGAAGAGAAACAATGAGTCATGACAAGAAAAAGGAAATTTCCTTTTCACCTGGCAATTTAACATTTAACTCTTCCAGTTCTATCAATAATTTCCCCCTTTCAACTGTTCTCATGTAATAGGCCAGTGAGAAAAGGTCAATGGAGGAAATGAAGATCCTAAGATGTGCTATTTTATGTCTTTATAATAGTTATCTTTTAGCTGAGATTTAGTACAGAACTTTCTTTTTATTTAAATCTTTTTATGTATGTGTAACCTGGGTTTGCCAGGGACCGTCACTGCTGTTCTGTAATGGGAGGACAGGGGAAGGAATAGGGAAAATGGGTTTTATTCTATCTCAGGCTTGGGGAGGGGTATCGGCCGACTTTGTGGCTGTTTCTGCCCGGCCACCCACTTGAGGAGGGCGGAGCCTTCTTAGCCAGAACCCTGCAGAGTGGAGCTCCATTTTCTCAGAGGGGCCCTCCATGCCATCTTCTCTAGATAGAGTATATTCTGCGCAGTGATACATATTTAAGTGGTTCTTTGACCTGGGGGTCGAGCAAATATCCCAAAGTCGTACAGATTAGGAAAACCAGAAGTTTGACTTCTTTTAAGTAACCAGCTCTCTTGTACCTCCCAGGGGTTGGGTAAGGTTTTTGAGAAGAGGCCGCCTCGTGTGGATGTTCTTTAGTTTTTACTGTCTACCTTCTCAATCCTTCTAATGCCACTTCAAACCCTGCTGTTCACAGTCCCCAACCCTCTCTCTTAGGAACGTCTACTCTTCCCTCTGGGAGTCTTTTTGGCCCCCCCTCTGCTTTGTAAACTCTAGGGTAAGCTCATGATGAATGCTAAAGGAGCTGCTCCTCGCCCCAGGCTTTATCAGTTATAAGGCAGGAAGGGAGGCACTAGTCCAGTGAGTTGATGGGAAGATTCTGGGTGTTCTAATTCCAGTTCCGTCTCTGCCAGCAAGAATTGTGGTTGTCTTCTTAAGTACAGCTCACCACAGAAGATGTGTGTGTGTGTGTGTGTGTGTGCATACATATTTTAACGACATGATCTAGTCTTATATAGGGAGTGCATTATTCCTTTTATTAAGACTTTGTCCTCTCCTTGCCAAAAAATAAACTTAATATAATGTCTCTAAAGAGATCTTTTTCCTGAATCTGTTTACTTTATAAGAGCCTCCAAAGAGCTGAGACTTGCTCTGTGTCAGCCATCTGAAATGAATGGGGTCAACCTGAAATAGATTCTTTCTGATTCTCAACTTTCTCCTTTGATAGAAGGGGTATGGGTAAATGCTGCCAAGAAGCTTTAAACTGTGGACAACTCTACATGTACAAACATTTAAACAAGTTGATCAGCCAATTCATTTCAGGTAATAAAATATTCACTTAGACAGATTCCCTCCAAAGCTATTTTGATGTAAAATCAGCCATTTAAGGGAAAAGGTCGATTTGGCTGATTGCTATCATTTAGCTAGGGCAACTCACTAAATTCTGCTTTTCCTTCCTTGGTGGGTGGCCATAGCTGCTATGATGTAGTGTAAAAGATTCAACTGGTCAATTATTGTAACATTGCATTTCTAAACTTTTCAAAAAACAAAGATTGAAAATTGCTTTTAAGAGGTATCAAGGGGGAAGCGGTTGTGGCTCAATTGGTTGGGCTCCCGTTTACCATATGGGAGGCCCTGGGTTCGATTCCCAGGGCCTCCTGGTGAAAGCGAGCCAGCCTGCATGGTGCAGTGAGCTGACACAGCAAGATGATGCAACAAAGGAAGACAAGCAGACACAGAAAAATGTGCAGCTAATGGACACAGAGAGCACAAGCAGCAAGGGGAGGATAAATAAATCTACAAAAAAAAAACACCACCCAAACTTCTCCCAACACTTTAAAAAAAAAAAAAAAAAAAAGAGGTAACAAGGGATCATTTCACCAGTCTTTTGGGATCTAGAAGAGAAAGCACTGATCCAAGCTCTGTCTCACAGGGGCCCGTTCACTTGATTATTAGCTTCACCTGAAGGGATATGGTATTCCCCTCTAATAATCGGTTGAGGTGCTATGGGAGATCATTTACCTAAGTGATATGCAGTCCTTCTCTGTTCTCTGACACTTTAATTTCTGGAGCTGCAGTTGTGTCATACCTTATAGGTAACTATGGCAACAGGGCACTGTGCTAACAAGCTCTGTGCCTACCGTTATTAGAGATTTGACAGTCTTGTCAACCGCAATTAATTGGGAATTTTTTTTGGGGGGGATAGCGATTTGTAAGGTGATTGACGTTAGCATTTCCAGGGTGCAAATAAAGATAATTTGGATGTGGAAAAGAACCAGACTTCATTTTAAAATCGTGGCGTTTACTCAGAGGCAGCTCTGAAAGAGGAATGCAAATGAGGCAGCCTCAGTCTGCTCTGCCTCATTCCTTTCAAAGAGAAGGAGCTTGTCAGTGTTTGTGTGTGTGAAATTTGAGCCTGTGGCCTTACATACATCTACGTATAAAACTGCTCATTTTTTTTCTTGCAATATTTAGAGAGAAAGCATCCCAGAGAAATTTTAAAAGTGATATAATATTTTGGAGGGCCCTCAAGATGGCTTTTTTTCAGTCTTTCTAATGAGTTGTTTGCAGTTTTCTTTCTCCAGGGTTTGTGGTGAAAAGTACACTGATGATTTTGACTTTGAAGCTCTACTTAATGGTATTTTGATGTGTCTGAAATCCTTAGGCAAGGGACTAGGGCTTCAGAAGAACTCTATTCTTGGCATATTCAGTATTATGGTAGGGTTAGGAGAAATGTTTGCCTTGGTGCCTGATGTGAAAAGCTAAAATGCACCCAGAAAGAAATTCTGGAAGATTCAAGGCTAAAAAGCATTTATTGGGTGTCCAAATGTGCATCAAATAGAGCTAGGTACTTTCACATTGATTTCCACTTAAGATTTTAGTATCTTTATTAAGGTAAAAAAGAACTCTTACAATTACATAAAACATATGCACTTTTTGACTTAAGGAGATAATTGGCAAGGAATAAAAAATGAAACGATTTCGCCTCATTGAATATGAATAGAACTTGGGATACACAAGAAAAACAATTCAGAGTCCTGCAATTGTCTGGCTGACCTTATCCAGTCAGCTTTGGGCGTTGTTACAGCTATGTCACAGGCTGTGTCACCACCTCTCAAGGTGGGATTTTTTTCTATTGATGCTTGTTCCCTGGTGATTGGACTTTTCTCCACTGATTTGCTGTCCCAGGAAATCCATAATAGGCCAGTGACTAATTAAAATCTTAAATCCTCAGAAAATCGTTTTTCTGTACAATGTGAGGCTACTTGATTTCTGTGGAGCTTAGACCGGGGGCCAGAAGAAATCAGGTATTGGATTGGAATCACACCCAGACCGACAGACACTCAGAAATGTCTGTTACTCCTTAGTATCCTACTGTAGGGATTTCCAGAAAGTTACCTCTAGGCGGGGGGGCTAGAACCTGTTAGGTCTGGAGTTGGTAGACGGGTTTGGAATACTGGCTCCACCCTTTTCTCTTTGTCGCCTGGGGCAGGCTACATCATATCTCTCCCTCATCTTTTAATCTCTTATTGAAAAATGTTATGATGCGGTTGAACTAAGGATAAAATGAGGCAGAGAGTACAAGATTTCTGTAAATGTGAAAGATTTCTTCAATTCTAAAACACTTATGCAACACTTACTATTGGGAATCGTTAAAAAATGTGATCTTGGGGTTGGAAAAGGGAGCTGAAGTGATTGGTATTAGATTATTTTGCAATGAATTTTTGGGCAAGATATATGCAATGGAGAAAACAAATACCTGAGTTTTATTCTACATTCCTCTGCCAGTTGGGTGGAGGGGGCGGGAGTTTGAGTTTGAGAAGAAGAATCCACGTAGCCTTCATGGAGGTTGATGTTTTTCCATAAGGGCATCTTGGGTGGAAGCTGTAGCTTGATAGGTTGGGTGAAGGGAATGATAATGGCACTGCCATTTTTTTTTAGCATTTACCATGTGATAGGCACAGTGCAAAATGCTTTACAAACTTCCCCTTGCTTATTACTCATAACAAAAATATACAGATGAACTCATACTTCTCTATATGAAATGACTGGAGTATAAAGGGGTTAACTAGTTTGCCCAGGGGCACACCTGTAGAAGTGGCAGAGCTACTTGTGTGTTTCTTCAAACACATTCTGAATTGAGTTTAACTGAATAAACTTATAACTAAATCTATTCACTTATTAATAATAATTATTTCAAGGTTCTCTGCTAGGGCTTAGGGATACAGACGTGAACATCCTGGTCACCTGCAGCTTCTAGTCTACTGGTCTACTGGAGAAGACTGATACATGTGAAATAAATACTTTAATACTGACCAGTTCATTAATTGATTAAATACCAGAGTGATATGTGCTGCACAGGAGTGAATGAGATGCTTTGAGAGTGGGATGGGGCGAAGGCCATAATTTAACCAGAGGGTGAGATCAGGCTTGCTTGAGGGGGTGACATTGAAGATAATTGCTGAAGGATTGGAGTAGCCAGGTGAAATTTCATAGATGTAATTTCCTTCCATCTCCCCATAGCCACATCTTATAAAATTCTTCAAAACTCAGTTCAGATGCAGCTTCCTTTATGCTCTCCAAGCTGGAAAATAAATTCCTGTTGTTTAATCCAATCTGTTTTGTGATATTTGCGATGGTAGCTCTGGCAAACTAAGACAGCTTCTTTCATTCAATATAATGATTTTGAGATTCATCCCTGTTATTCTGCTATATTGTGGAGTAGTATTCCATCTGTAAACTCTTTAAAGGGAAAAGTCCATCTTTGTATCCACCACTGTACTTCGAAACTCCTTAACAAAATGTTGACATAGACAGTGACCATCACTGGTCTGGGGACTGGCGCAGAGTCTTGTGGCAGGGCTTAACCCTTAGTCACTGAATTGTGGGAAGGTGGGAGTCCTTGAGTAGGTGCTGCAGGAACTGAGACGTTGGGGTGCTGATTGGGTCCTTGGAGGGTTCAGGAAAGTCTATTTGCCAACCATGGGAGTTTTCACTATTTTGACAACTGAAGCAAGTGTGTGCTGCTGAGGCAGGTTAGTTTAGGAAAAGGGAAGATGAGTCCGAAAACTGGCAGAAAAACATGGTTGTGAGACACTTGGCCATGGAACCCCACCTGGAAACCCCCTGAGGGAAAGACTGTCACCAAGAAGGCTGCTGAAAGGGTCCTGTGAGATCCTGGCCATGAGAATCTCATTTGGAATGAGATTGGAATGAGATCTTGTTTAGGGTCAAGGGAAAGCCCCAGATACCCTCAAGGGGCCTTACCATTGGCTCCCTGGGGAATTGACGGGTGGGATAACCAATTAGAACAGCAAATAGCTGCCCCCCCCCCACCACTATGAAAGGGAAAAGTAATAGCTTAATAAAGATAGCCACAGAAGCCCAAAACTCTCTCTGCCTAGACAAGCCTGCACCTACATCTGGGGGTGCATAATTCTATTCTTTTCTCCCATTTCTCAATAAACTCTGTTCTTTTCTCCCAGTTCTCAATAAATTCTTATTACTGGCCTAACTAAACTGCCATGTCCTTAAATTCTTTTGTGTAACATAGCCAAGAACCTAGAGAAATCCATCATCCCCCAGCTTCCCCTGGCTGCACTACTGATTATCAACTCTTAACTTATTCAGCTCTTTTCTTATTCAGAAAAGACATTCAATAAATATTTGTTAAGTGAATGGATGAATAACTACAATTAGATGTAAGTTGTGGATCCCTGCTTGATAGCACTTAAAATTGAAATTGACCTGTCTTGTAAGTGTTTCCAAGTGGTTTGGTTTTATCAGTAGTAGAGTGCTAGAGATTATTAAAACAACTTCAGAGCTTTTATTTGGGCTGTAGCATTTGGCCCAAGCTGATACCAATCCATGGACTCAAAGACTGATGAATGACCAGTAAATGCTGTGGAGCCTTAATTGTGTTCCTAAGTGTGATGGTTAGGCTAATGTGTCAACTCGGCCAAGTAGTTGTGTCCAGGTGTTTGTTCCAGCAAGCACTGGGCTAATTGTAATACAAGAGCATTTATGGACTTCAATCACCAGTGAGTTTACTGCGTGGATGGCTGATTACATCTGCATCAATCAGGGAGATTACATTATCATGGGTGGTGCTTTTACCCAATCAGTTGAATGACTTAAAAGTGGAAGTGATTTCAACATTCAGAGAGAATTTCCCAGCTCGTGGTTGGACAGGCAACTTCTCCCAGAAACTCATCAACGACCCTTCATCGGGCTTTCATCGGAGCCCCTGGTTTGCAGCTTGCCTGAGGAACCTGGACTTGTGAGTCCCCACGGTCACGTGAGAGACTCTTTTAGAGTTCCATATTATTCACAGATATCTCCTGCTGATTCTGTTTCCCGAGAGAACCCTGACTAATACAGCTGGTACCGGGAGTGGTTCTTGAGGAACAGAGTCTTAAACATGGGATGTCTGAGGTGGTTCTGGGAGTTTTGTAATTGGCTCTCCACTCTAATTGGACTCAGGGGTACTAATGACTCCCTTTCCAATAATGAAGAGGTTGCTAACAGTCCATGGGGTGAGCTGGCAATAGAGATACGCAAAATAGCATCATTGGATTCCCCTACTTCCACGCTTATAAGAAGCAAGGATCTGGGTGAGAGTGTTTTCAACACTTTAACAGAATTTTGTGGAGTAAAAAAATATAATGATGTTGGCTGGCTCCTCCTAGATACTCTGGATATAGTTACAAAAGAAAGGGATGAGCTAAAGTCTTCAATTTTGAAACTTAAATGCCGTGTGAATGATATGAAAGTTTCTACGTGTGCCTTGAAAGAAAATCTTGTCTCCTGTAGCCACAGACTTGAGATATCTGAGAATCAAACGCAGTCTCTCATTGTACAAGTAGCAGAATTACAGAGGAAACTAAAATCTCAACCTCACAGGGTTTCTGCAATTAAAGTGAGGGCATTGATTGGAAAGGAGTGGAACCCCGAGGATTGGGACGGAGACATATGGGATGATGATAATATTGGTGGGGACATTGGAACCCTAAATTCTGCTGAGACTTTACCAGATAAACCTGTGATGGCCTGCCCTGTGGAGACCACACCTTCTCAATCTTGTATCATCCAGCCTCCAGCCTGCCCCAGGGAGTCTGGACCTCCGCCCAGCCCTGAGGCAGGTACCAGCCTAACTCCAGCATGCACTGCCCAGCCTCCACCTTGCCCCAGAGAGTCTGTACCTCCTCCCAGCCACGAGGCAGGTACCAACCAATCTCCAGCATGCATGCTCCAACTTCTAGTCTGCCCTGAGGAATCTGTCTTCCAACCCCTGCCTGAAGAGAATAATCCTGTCTCACCAGAAGAAAATGCAAAGGAATGCCCTCAGGTCAGTAGCCTGCAAGACATCTCTAATCCTTCTCCTTATCCAGACTCCCCACCCCTCTTGTCTTCGAGACCCATTACTAGATTAAAATCACAACAAGCCCCCAAAGGGAAGCGGCTGTGGCTCAATCAGTAGGGCTCCCGTTTACCATATGGGAGGCCCCGGGTTCGGTTCCCGGGGCCTCCTGGTGGAGGCAGGCCCGCCCGCACGGCGTGGTTGGCTGACCCAGCGAGCACAAGCAGCAAGGGGGGGATAAATGAATGAATAAATAAATAAAATCTTTAAAAAAAAAGGTGAAATACAAAGTGTGATCCATGAGGAAGTACGTTATACTCTGAAAGAACTGCATGAGTTTTCCAACTTATATAGACAGAAATCAGGGGAATATGTGTGGGAATGGATACTAAGGGTATGGGATAATGGTGGAAGGAATATAAAGTTGGATCAGGCTGAATTTATTGATATGGGCCCACTAAGCAGAAATTCTGGATTCAGCGCTGTAGCTCGAACGGTTAGAAAGGGCTCTAACAGTTTGTTTGGGTGGCTGACTGAAGCATGGACCAAACGATGGCCTAGCATGTCTGATGTTGAGATGCCTGATTTGCCATGGTATACAGTAGATGAGGGGATTCAAAGGCTTAGAGAGATTGGAATGCTAGAATGGATTTACCACTTAAGACCTGCCCACCCACCCCAGGAATGTCCAGAGGACACACCTTTAACCAGGACTGTGAGGAATAAATTTGTAAGACTAACTCCATCTTCTCTGAAGAGCTCTGTGGTTGCTCTTCTCTGCAGTCCAGATATTACTGTAGGGGGGGCTGTAATGGAATTGGATTCCTTAAATATTATGGGGATGATCGGATCAAGGCCCGGTAAAAGTCAAGTATCGGCAGTTAATGGCCAAAGCCAAGGTAGGCGTGGCTACCGCAATGAAAGACAGATTCGAAACAGCACACAGAATAGTCTGAGTCGCATGGAGTTATGGCGTTGGTTAATAGATCATGGGGTACCCAGAAGTGAAATAGATGGGCAATCTACTAGATTTCTTCTGGATCTGTATAAGCAGAAGAGTTCTAGGTCAAGTGAACAAAATCCTAACTCTAATTACAGACGCAGAGAATCACGGCCCCTTAATCAGTTCCCAGACTTGAGACAGTTTACAGACCCAGAGCCCCTTGAAGGAGGGGAAGGCCGGGTCCCCTTGGGGAAGGATCCTGTTAAACTGCCAAAAATTTATACAGTTGATCTTCCTCCCACCTTTCCCCAGGGAGACCTACGGCCTTTTGCCAGAGTAACAGTGCATTGGGGAAAAGGAAATGATCAGACATTTCGGGGATTATTAGACACTGGCTCAGAAGTCACATTAATTCCAGGAGACCCAAAACGTCACTGTAGTCCACCAGTCAGAGTAGGGGCTTATGGAGGTCAGGTGATTGATGGAGTTTTAGCTCAGGTCCGTCTCACAGTGGGTCCAGTGGGTCCCCAGACCCATTCTGTGGTTATTTCTCCAGTTCCAGAATGCATAATAGGAATAGACATACTCAGTAACTGGCAGAATCCCCACATTGGATCCCTGACTCATGGAGTGAGGGCTATTATGGTTGGAAAGGCCAAGTGGAAGCCTCTAGAACTGCCCCTGCCTAGCAAAATAGTAAATCAAAGGCAATACCGGATTCCTGGAGGTATTGCAGAGATTAGTGCCACCATCAAGGATTTGAAGGATGCAGGGGTGGTGATTCCCACTGCATCCCCATTCAACTCTCCTATTTGGCCTGTGCAGGAAACAGATGGATCTTGGAGGATGACAGTAGATTATCGTAAACTTAACCAGGTGGTGACTCCAATTGCAGCTGCTGTCCCAGATGTGGTATCATTGCTTGAGCAAATCAACACTTCCCCTGGTACCTGGTATGCAGCTGTTGATCTGGCAAATGCTTTTTTCGCAATTGCCATTAGTAAGGGCCACCAGAAACAGTTTGCTTTCAGCTGGCAAGGCCAGCAGTATACTTTCACTGTCCTGCCTCGGGTATATCAACTCTCCAGCCCTATGTCATAATATTGTCCGCAGGGACCTTGATCGTCTCTCCCTCCCACGAGACATCACACTGGTCCATTATATTGATGATATCATGTTGATAGGACCTACTGAGCAAGAAGTAGCAAAGACTCTAGATTTATTGGTAAGGCATTTGCGTGAGAGAGGATGGGAGATAAATCCAACAAAAATACAAGGTCCTTCTACCTCAGTGAAATTTCTAGGTGTCCAGTGGTGTGGGGCCTGTCGAGATATCCCTTCGAAAGTAAAGGATAAGCTGTTGCACCTGACCCCTCCTACGACCAAAAAGGAGGCACAACGCTTAGTTGGCCTCTTTGGATTTTGGAGACAACACATTCCTCATTTGGGTGTGTTACTGCGGCCCATTTACCAAGTGACCAGGAAAGCTGCTAGTTTTGATTGGGGACTGGAACAAGAGGAAGCCCTGCGACAGGTCCAGGCTGCTGTGCAAGCTGCACTGCCACTTGGACCATATGATCCAGCAGATCCAATGGTGCTGGAAGTTTCAGTGGCAAATAGAGATGCTGTCTGGAGCCTTTGGCAGGCCCCTATAGGGGAATCACAACGCAGACCTTTAGGATTTTGGAGCAAAGCCTTGCCATCCTCTGCAGATAACTACTCCCCTTTTGAGAAGCAGCTTTTGGCTTGCTACTGGGCCTTAGTAGAGACTGAACGCTTAACCATGGGCCATCAAGTTACCATGAGACCTGAGTTACCTATGAGCTGGGTATTGTCTGACCCACCAAACCATAAAGTTGGGCGTGCACAGCAGCACTCCATAATAAAGTGGAAGTGGTATATACGAGATAGGGCTCGAGCAGGTCCTGAAGGCACAAGTAAGTTACATGAGGAAGTGGCCCAAATGCCCATGGTCACCACCCCTGCCGTGTTACCTTCTCTTTCCCAGCCCACAGCTTTGGCCTCTTGGGGACTCCCTTACAATCAGTTGACTGAGGATGAGAAAACTCGGGCCTGGTTTACAGATGGTTCTGCAAGATATGCAGGTACCACCCGAAAGTGGACAGCTGCGGCACTGCAGCCCTTTTCTGGGACATCCTTGAAGGATAGCGGTGAGGGCAAATCCTCCCAGTGGGCAGAGCTTCGAGCAGTGCATCTAGTTGTTCATTTTGCTTGGAGGAAGAAATGGCCAGAGGTGCGTTTGTACACTGATTCATGGGCTGTTGCCAATGGTTTGGCTGGATGGTCAGGGACCTGGAAGGAACATGATTGGAAAATTGGTGACAAGGAGGTCTGGGGAAGAGCTATGTGGATAGATCTTTCTGAGTGGGCAAAAAACATGAACATATTTGTGTCCCACGTGAATGCTCACCAGAGGGTGACTTCGGCAGAGGAAGAGTTTAATAATCAAGTGGATAAGATGACCCGCTCTGTGGCTAATGCTCAGCCTCTTCCCCAGCCACTCCTGTCATTGCCCAATGGGCTCATGAACAAAGTGGCCATGGAGGTAGGGATGGAGGTTATGCATGGGCTCAGCAACATGGACTTCCCCTCACCAAGGCTGACTTGGCTACAGCCACTGCTGAATGCCCAATCTGCCAGCAGCAGAGACCCACACTCAGCCCCAGATATGGCACCATTCCTCGAGGTGACCAGCCTGCTACCTGGTGGCAGGTGGACTACATTGGGCCACTTCCATCATGGAAGGGGCAGCGATTTGTTTTAACAGGAATAGACACATACTCTGGGTATGGGTTTGCATTTCCGGCACGCAATGCTTCTTCCAAAACTACCATCCGTGGACTTACTGAATGTCTTATCTACCGCCATGGCATTCCACACAGCATTGCTTCTGATCAAGGAACCCATTTCACAGCAAATGATGTGCGGGAATGGGCACATGCCCATGGAATTCACTGGTCTTACCATGTTCCCCATCACCCTGAAGCAGCTGGATTAATAGAACGGTGGAATGGCCTTTTGAAGACTCAATTACAGCGCCAACTAGGTGGCAATACCTTGCAGGGCTGGGGCAATGTTCTCCAGGACGCTGTGTATGCTCTGAATCAGCGTCCTCTCTATGGTGCTGTTTCTCCCATAGCCAGGATTCATGGGTCCAGGAATCAAGGGGTGGAAATGGGAGTGGCACCACTCACTATTACCCCTAGTGACCCACTAGGAAAATTTTTGCTTCCTGTCCCTGAAACCTTAAGCTCTGCTGGTCTACAGGTTTTAGTCCCAAGAGGAGGAGTGCTGCAACCTGGGAACATAACAGTGATTCCATTGAACTGGAAGTTAAGACTGCCACCTGGCCACTTTGGGCTCCTCTTACCTGTGAATCAACAGGCAAAGAAGGGAATTACCGTACTGGCTGGGGTTATTGATCCTGACTATCAAGGGGAAATAGGACTACATCTACATAATGGGGGTAAAGAAGAGTTTGCCTGGAATGCAGGGGATCCTCTAGGGTGTCTCCTAGTCCTGCCATGCCCTGTGATTAAAGTCAATGGAAAATTGCAACAAACCAATTCAAGCAGGACAAACAATGGCCCAGAATCTTCGGGAATGAAAGTTTGGGTCACCCCACCAGGCAAAGAACCACGGCCAGCTGAAGTGCTTGCTGAAGGTAATGGGAACATGGAATGGGTAGTGGAAGAAGGTAGTGATAAATATGAACTTCGACCACGTGACCAGTTACAGAAACGAGGACTGTAATGGTCATGAACCCTTCTTCCATGTTTCATTATGAGTATGATTGTATATGTACACAAAATGAATTTCTTTGTTTTCTTCCCCAATCTTTTCCCCTATCATGAAAAGTTGTATTAATCCCACATCATAATATTTAAGGATGTCGAGTTTAAGAGTGACTATCATCCAAGGACTTGCACCCTGTTCTGTAGGGAATTAATGCGTTTCCGGTTGTATGCAGGGGAGTTGAACATTGTTAGGCGGAAATATATATGTATGCTTGTCTGTTATTGTTTTTACTTAGAGACTAAGTATGGTTTAGAGTAATGTGTATGATTGCCGAGTTGACAAGGGGTGGACTGTGATGGTTAGGCTAATGTGTCAACTTGGCCAGGTAATTGTGTCCAGGTGTTTGTTCCAGCAAGCACTGGGCTAATTGTAATACAAGAGCATTTATGGACTTCAATCACCAGTGAGTTTACTGCGTGGATGGCTGATTACATCTGCATCAATCAGGGAGATTACATTATCAATGGGTGGTGCTTTTACCCAATCAGTTGAATGACTTAAAAGTGGAAGTGATTTCAACATTCAGGGAGAATTTCCCAGCTCGTCGTTGGACAGGCAACTTCTCCCAGAGACTCATCAACGACCTTTCATCGGGCTTTCATCGGAGCCCCTGGTTTGCAGCTTGCCTGAGGAACCTGGACTTGTGAGTCCCCACGGTCACGTGAGAGACTCTTTTAGAGTTCCATATTATTCACAGATATCTCCTGCTGATTCTGTTTCCTGAGAGAACCCTGACTAATACACTAAGTATGAACAGGTTTTACCTGGAACATCAAGGAGAGGAGAATCAGGACTATCAGAAGTAGAATGAGTACCAGAGTACCTGAAACATAGTGAAGGCTTAAAACACTTGGTGAATGAATGATTATGTGAATAACTATTTCTATTGTACACCTTCAGAAAAGAAAGAGGTCAATAAGAGCTGGAGAATCCACAGGAGACTTCTTGGATGGGGAGGGTAAAAATTGTGGCCAGCACCAACAAAGGAAGGGCACAGTCCTGTGAAGACACTGGTGCTTTTGCCTGCACTTTGAGGGACTGAACTACACTTTCCTGCTATTTTCAGTCTTGGATGGACTCCCAGTCAAGGAACCCTGTCTTCTCTGGATATGAAGCAGGTGGGTGATCCAAGCGCCACTGGTAGGAGGCTCCAGAATGTGGACTTCAAGTGTAATAATCTAGAGGATTGTGGTTGAATTGATGTACCTTGATGGCAGTGGCCTGAAAAGATGGTCATCTCCAGAATGTCTTTGATTCCTGGCTCTTCTGAATTTTGATCTCTGCTTTTCCTTTATTTCTGTGAGTTATTCTGTAGCCTCCCAATATTTTTCTTTATTTGCTTAATGTAGCCAGAAGCAATTTCTGCTGTTTGCAACACAAAATTCTGATGTATTTAGGTAGTTTTGAGGTGTCCAGACTCCACCAGCTTTATAGGATGTCCTGGTCAGCCAGTAGCTGATTACAGAATACTTTTGAATGTTTACTTTTGAGAATGGAATCCCTTGCACTTCCCTTATGAGCAGGCCATGTGGTCTTGCTATTTGTGTCACAGACTGAGATGTCTGGAAGTAGAATGTTCTTCTTTATGACTCAGTTTCACCTTTTGCTATACCTGACTCCTTAAGAGGTTCTACTGAGAAGATTCCTTTGAGGATTTGCAACTTAATGCCAACCACGCTTTTGGCTCTTGAGAGCAAAGCCAGTCTGATTTAAAAAATGAAGATTTTTAGTTTTGCAGCTGTAACCAGTTGCTGTCTTGTGATTTTGATCTGGTTTCATCTATTCATTTCTCTTCTAATGAAAGTAAATATGTCCTTTTTTCTTTCCAGCATGCTTTATTGGGCTAGCCTATTCCTGTGGTATCACCCTCCATCCTCCTCTCTCAGCCTCCACTGACTTTTCTGTTAGCTTCTCTCTTGCTGCTTACTTGGAACACGTCAATGTTTGCCTCTGATGAGTGCTAATTGAACTATAGTCCTCATTTTTCTCATGAATCCTGGGGAGAGTAACATTCTTCTCCCCAAGGGAAAATGAAAACATGACAGAAGACCAAAGTAGCTATTATGTAAACAAGAGAAGAATCATAGAACAGACTTCAGTGGCTTTTTGTAAAAGGAAGACAGAAGGGAGAAGAGCGGTTCAAGTCCAGGGCCTGGCCACGTGGATGACTCTTTTTCAACCATGGCACGGCATGAGAAAAAAGGAGGGCCTCGCTCAGGAGGAAGGGCTCTGTGTATGTTGCACAAGTAGCTGCTGTCACAGTCCTCAGTGACTCAAGGCTGAATGAAAAAAAAAAAAAAATAAAAAAAAATAAGAAGCTCCGAAGAGCCTAAGAACTCTACAAATTCAAGAGAATCTGTCTGAAACTGGATTTTGATTCTCAACAGTTTTCTTATTTCTCATCAGTTGATAATGAGAATAAATACATTTAGCAGATAAAAAAATAAACATTAGCTTGAGGAGGGAAACCTAACCTTCTGAGTTCAAGGCAAGCACCATATCCTGCTGGTTTGAGAATTACCCATCGTGTCTTTCATGCCTGTTAGCTCTCGTAGTCATTGATCTAACTTTTATTATCTCCTAATAGTCTCCCTAGCCCTGGTTTCTCCTTTCATGAGCCTCTTCTCTCTGCTCACAGAATAAAAAAGACTTGGTCATGTCAATTCCCTCCTTCAGAACCTTTGATGATGGTCCTCAGTCCACAGGATCGAGTTGAACCCTTTACTATGGCAGACAAGCTCTTCCCCTTGAGAACTCTGCTTGCCTTCTCGGCCTCATCTCTTGCTGCGACCATATCTTCTTCTCCTACACTGGAGTCTTACTGTTCCACAAACATGCCAAGTATGTGAAGGCCTCTGTGCTTGGCTCACGTTTCTTCCATTTTGGTCTTCTTGAACTTCCTCCAGAGAAATCTCTTCAAGACCATCTCTTAAATGTCAGAATCTCTACCCACCAGAATCAATTGCCTTTTCCTCTTTGCACATTTGGCTTTCTACTCATACCATGCAAATGGCATATATATTATTTCAGTATGGTGTAATAGAAATATAACATGGGCTGTAAATATTATTTTAATATTTCTAGTAGCCACATTCTAAAAGGTAAAGAGAAACAGGTGAAATTAAGTTTTCTCCCCCCTCCCCCATGGCCCCCTCATCTGTGTGCTCATTGTTTTTGCTCATTGTTTGCGCTCATTGTCTGCTCGTTGTTTGCTTGTTGTCTGTTTTTATTTTTTTTAGAAGGCTCCGGGAATCCAACCTGGACCTCCCATGTGGGAGGCGGGCACTCAACTGCTTGAGCCACATCCGCTCCCTGCTTGTTTGATTTTGCTCATTGTTTGTTTGTTGTCTTGCTTGTTGTTTTTGCTTGTTTTCTCCTCGTTGTTTGCCTTCTTTAGGAGGCACTAGAAACCAAACCCGGGACTTTCCCTGTGGGAGGCTGGGGTGCAACCACTGGAGCCACATCCGCTTCCAAAATTAATTTTAATATATTATTTAACCCTGTGTGTGTGTGTGTAGATGACATTCATTTTTGCATGAATTCTTTGAAAACATCTGTGCATTTTACACTTACAGCACATCTCAGTTCAGACTAGCTACAATGCAAGTGTCCACTAGTTCTATGTGGCTAGTGACTACCAAATTGGGCTGTAAACATTATATACTTTTCTGTCCTTCTTCACTGTGAGTGCCTTATTCATATTTTCATATTCATATTTTGATCTCTGATATATAGTCCTGTGTGGAAAACAGCGGCTAGTAAATGTGCTGAATAGAAGAATGGGTTTAAAATGTCTTGGAAGTCTAGAGGTGTTGGCAGAAATAAGCCATTATATTTTCTTTTTTGTCAAATTTCCTTGGTGGTCTCAGGGCAGAGTGTAAAATAATGTTCAAGAGTTCCCTTAAATCAATTGCCAAATGGTCCAGGGGATGGGCCATAATAGAAATGGTTTGAAAGGAAGATTAGTTGCACTGTTCAAATTCCATTTGGTTGTTCTAAAATTATTATAATAGCTTGAGTACATTATGACTACAGTGATTGGATAGTAATAGTACACCTTTTGGGTATTTTGTTCATTACATTGACCTAGATGAATCAACCATGAATGAGTGATCTAATCAATTATGCTCAGGGAACATGGCTGAATGAAGCTGGTAGTGGAGGTAAAAAGAGATTAATTAAATCCAGTGATATTTGATTGCTCTCTTTTCTGAACTCCCATGGCATTTATAACCACACAACATGTATACGAAGTGATACTATGAGTATGATTCACAAGGGAAAACTGTGGAATCTCTGAGAGTAGTGGGTACATACCATCAGAAAGGGTTTGATCATTAATTCCATGCTGTTATAACCCTTCCAATTCCACAGGGATTGAGTCTGCAGTGGGGACTCTTGGAATTTCAGGGTGAAATTACAGAATACAAATGACTGTAACATGCATCTAATATACTGTAAATAATTTCTCTTCTTGCCAGAAGAAAGTTGTTGGGAGTCATTTAATGACTCAAAACAAAAATGTTGATTATTTCTAAAAGGAATAACCAAATACATGGTTTTTGATGCTTTAGCTAAAATAAACCCCTCAGTTTCTGTCCTCTAGAAAATGATATTCAGATGAGACTCTAGTCATATCTCTTGCCATACTCACATTTCCAGGTCCTTTTGTATTTTTCAGTGTTTATAAATGGTTAATCTGTCATATCATCTATCTATTCATTAAAAAAAATACGTGTTGAATTATTACCATGATCATTTGTACTCTGATTCGTGTTGGCCATGGAAACTATGGAAACTATTCTACCTCGTACATTGGAGGGTCTCTGGTGTTTTTCAACATATCAACATGGTCATAAACAGTTTCTCTCATGCTATAAAAGAGTCAATAGCTCTAATCAAAGGAAAATCAGTTAAAAAGAAACAAAAGTAAGACATGAGCTGTCTTCTCTCTTTGTAGAAGAAACTCCTGGATGCCTAGAGCAGAAACAGCTGGGTCTTTGTGGACAATAACTTATCATGTGGTGACAATCTTGCTGCCAGTTGTGCAAAAACCCAACTGCCTTGGCATTTCCTAATGCCAAGAACGGAGAGAGTTCTTTCATGTGCTGGAAAAGATAAATAGCCCAATATGGAATAATAATGTCAATCTTCATCTCATTTAAAATCTAACCTTTAATTAAAACAATAATATATTTGTACATACGTTTAAAATTTAGAAAGTTCAGGTTTGGCGCAACTATTTGAATCATGTATATTTTAGACTCTTCCCTCCACCCCAAGACTTAGGTGTTCATAATATGAGTGAAATTTGGGCCTCGTGTAAAGAGAAATAAAATTCCAAAGTTGATGGAACACGAGGTACTTTGAGGGAACTTCCCATAAGTGCCACCTTCCAGGAAGCCCCCTGTGGCTTGTTGGGAAAATGCTCCACATTCCAGCATGTGTGCCTGCTTTGTCCTTGGTGGGACATCCCATCCATGTGGTGCAGAGTGGTCGTGGAGGGTTCTGGTGTCAGATCACCTGCTGGCTGGGGGACCCTGGCCACAATAACGCTTCTAGGAAAGCAGCAATTCCTTTTCTTTATATTGTTCTTCAGACTTTTAAAATCATGTATACACATACCACCTCAAATTCTAAGTGAATGTTCCGTTTTGAAAATATTTAGGAGATTTGATCCATGGACAATTTGGTTTAGCTTTTTTCCCCCACATGTGTAAAAAGGGAAAATTCTGCTCCCATATTGTAAGCTGTCAGCTTTAGACTATTAGACCAACTGACAGACACGTTGGTTTGGCTAATTTGGAATAGCATAAAAACCAGAACAACTTTTGTTTGGGATGCTTTTCCAGGCTTGGGTAACTTCCAGGGTCATAGAGCCCTGCAGTCAAACTGAAGTATTGAACACACTAACAGCTTGTCCCCAATTTTAGAAAACCTAATAAAACCCAAAAGCTTACCAAGCAAATAAAATAGGGGATGATGATTTTACTCTGATAAGAGAAATATTTAGATTATGATTTATCTTTGAGTTTCTTTAAATCTAACATTCCCAATGGGCCCAGTTCTGCCCTCTAGGGTGCGTTCTGGGTATCACAATAATTGAGGTGGCACTGTTGGCATTTGGTGAGTGGGAGCTGGTGATGCCTGCTCATCCCAATACCCAACAGTTCTACACCATCGAAAGCTGTACAACTTTCAAATGCCTCATGGGACTTTGATGTGGAGGTGAAAACCCTGTTTTTAATGAATTGAGCCTAGACTCTAAATCCATTTTATATATAAACATTTTGGGTTTTTTTTGCATAGCTTTTTTTTTTTTTTTAGGTGCTGGGGATTGAACCCCGGGCCTCATATGTGAGAAAATGGCACTCAACCACTGAGCCACAGCTGCTCCCCTGAGTTGGTTTTTTTTTTTTGTTTGTTTGCATTTAAGAGGCACTGGGGACTGAACCTGGGACCTCCCATGTGGGAAGTGGGCACTCAACCACTTGAGCTACGTCTGCTCCCTTGCATAGTTTTAATGTATGAAATTTTCTAGGAATGCAGCTACCTTGTAAACTGAGGGAAGATTTTACTACTTCGAATTGTTTAGAACCTTACCAAGAGTTGGTTGTTTATTTTTGGAAAACCACACCAATGATGCTAACGGTGCTTGTCTCTCCACAGGATCCCCGCTGCACGGCAGCTTCAGGGTAAGGCACTCTTTCTGCATGACTACTCAGGGCTCCAAGAGGAGAGAGAGAGGCAGAGGCACAGAGAGAGACTGAGAGAAGAGGGATGACAACCATAGAGAGATCCCAGCGAGAACTGCCAGGCAGCCATGCAATCATGAGCAATAATGGTAATGTGTGATGGATAGCGTATTAAGCCATTTTTGGGTGGTTTGTTAGGTAGCAATAGAAAGCTGGAGGATGCCCCCCTCCTAAAGTAAAGTACATTGGTATTCGTAAAGCCCTTTCTTGGGTGGGATTAAAGCACTGCTCTATGCCCTCACCCTGTTCTTCAGGTCACATTAGGACGGGAAGCATTCTCCCTTGGACCAACTTCACTCTGGCAGGACCACACGATTCTGCTGGACTCAGGTTTTCTCTGAATTTCTGTTTAATAGGCCTCACTTATTTCACTGTAGGACTGTGCTTGTTGAAAGGACATAGGAGTAGAGAAACCTGCCTTTGCTTTGCTGTCTGATTAGCTCATTTCTAACACTCTGGATTTCTAAGGGTTCTTTTAAAGTTTCTCCTTTGCCCATAAATTTATGGCACATCTTGGGCGATGCCAGCTAGTCCAAGTCTCTGAAGATAAAGACTGGAATTTTGTCTCCTCCAGTGATCTCGCTGCAAGCTGCCTGGCTCTGACACAGGCAGAGGATGACACACAGGGCATCTTTGTCTCTGATGCAGCTGGAGTGATGGAGAAGTAAAGTCCTTGTTGACAAACATGTCTTGAGGGTCCTTGCTGACTCCATTCACAAAACACTGGACAATGTGCCAATTTCATGCAAGCTGTACATGGCCTGCTTTTGAAGAGTCAATCTAGAAGACAGAATGTATAAGTAATACAGTAACGGATGGATTTTTGTCTCTTAAAAGTGTTTTCCCATGCCAACTTACATTTATTTCCTTTCCAAATGGTAGCCCAATGCAATTATTTCTTCCTCGCCAAGAGCTTAGTTAACACGAAGGTGAGTGGGAGGTTGGGTGGTAATAAGAGTTTGGTAGTCGTGGTTTCCTAGAAAATGATGAGCCTTTTTGACTGAAACCTTAGACGTCTAGGATTCAGGTCCATGTGCACCATTTCTGGGAGTTGGAGGGTGGAGCTCTGACACTGCATTTCCCATGTGCATATTGGGAGCAAGGCCATTATTTGCACCCCCAATGGAGAATCAGGACACCTACACATTTACATTTACATTTACATTTACATTTACATTTACATTTACATTTACATTTACATAGTACTGGCAATTTACAAATAGATTTGGAATACATTTTCATTTAAGTCTCTAAGGAATTTATTGCTGACAGGTATTTTATGTTTTATTCTCATTTTACAGCAGAAACTGATGAAGGTAATCCAGGTAAAGAGCAGTTTACTACCATTAATAATGGTTGATGTTATTGAGCAGTTCCTGTATTCCAAGCACTGCTGCAAGTGTCTTACTTGTATTAACTCATTCTATCCTCCCCACAGTGTTATGTGGGTGGTATTATCATCCTTTTTTCACAGGAGAGGAAAGGAAATACTGGGAGGTAACTGTCTCACGGAAGAGTCAGGATTTGAAGCCCTTGTACATGAAATAAGAGTTCCTCCCTTCCTCCTATTTCAAGAGGAAGACTGCATATTGCCTCTGAGAATTCTACATCTGCACCTTTTATTTGTAATAAATGTGACCCCAGTGTGATGTTGGGTATAAGATGCCCTAATCTACTGAAGAAAAACTGGGGTGAAATAAAGCCAGTGTCAATTTACAACTGATTGCACCATTTCTCAAATATTTTATAATGAGAATTTGAGTAAGGAAGGAGTGCATCAGGCTAAAAGCCTGGGAATCATTTCTCATGTTTCCAGTTTCATGATGTGCTATGTGAAAATTTGACAGAAGGACAGGATTTTGGTTCCATTTAGCCCTAATACTTTTTGACAGACAGAATACAGTGGGATCGGCATGACCAAGTAGGTTATAATAAATGTTTTTTGAGTTGCTAGACCAATGAGTAAGAGATTTAGGAGCTGAGCCCTGGGTTAAAATGACAGGATGGAGCTGCATAATATTCCATCGTGTGAATAGACCACAGTTTATTTATCCATTCATCTGTTGATGGGCACCTGGGTTGTTTCCAACTTTTGGCAATGGTGAATAATGTGGCTATGAACATCGGTGTGCAGATGTCTGTTTGTGTCACTGCTCTCAGTTCTTCTGGGTATATACCCAGTAGTGGTATTGCAGGGTCACATGGCAAGTCCATGTGCCCCACCTTCCCCTCCTCCCACAACTTCCTACATAAACATTTTTCATTAGTGTGGCACATCACCTGCAATGGATATACACATCCTGGGGCTTTGCCACTAAGCATGGACCATAGTTCACATTGTAGACCACACTCTCTCCCACACAGCTCTGCATATTATATGCTGATGTAAAATGACCTATATCTGTCATTGCAATGTCACTCAGGATAATTCCCAAGTCCTGAAAAAGCCACTGTATTACAACTGCTTTTCCCTCTCCCTGCCCCCAGAGCCTCCAGTGGCCACTGGCTCCACATTAATGTTGTAACTCCTTCCATTGCATGAATCACAATATGTCTATAGTAGAATGCCAGTAAGTCCACTCTAGTCCATAGCTCTTCCCCCAATCCTGAGGAGTCTGGGATGGTGATGTCCACTCCACCTCCAAGTGAGAGGGGGCTTATCTCCCATGGATAAGATGGATGGGATTATCTTGCCTGCAGCTGCAGACCCTCTCCAGTCCCTGGAATGGCTGTTGTCCATCATCATCTCCCCACCAGGTGTCCAGGGTGAGTCATGAGGCCTCTTTTTAACCCACAGCATCTTTGGATAATATTTGTCTTACTTTCAACAGAAACTCATACAACAGCTTCCAGCTTACATTCTGTTTTGAGTGTAGATCCTTTCTTCCTAGCTGAGGTGTAAGCTGCCACTCATGGCTTCTTCAGGGCTTATAATAACAGTTTATATTTGTCTCTCTCTTTACCATTTACAGCATTCATTGGTATTTTTAAAAATGTTAAGGATGAGAAGGAAGATGGGGATAAAATGGACGGCAGTGAAGAGGTTCATTTGGTCAGATCACCCCCAAGAGAGACGAATCTGAGTCAGGACATGAGAGCCTCGGAAGCTGATGTGTGACTGATTGAGGGGGTCAGGGTGACCTGAACGGCTCTGCTCTGCTCAGAAAGCAGTTGTCTTGGGTGCCCAAATTGACTCACTTAGTGTATTTGTGAAGGGACCAGAGAAGCCATGGAAACTTCTTCCTCTAATTCAGTATTTTACCAAGCCCATGACTACCCTCTCAGAACATTATTCATGTGATGGAAGATGCAGATAGGTTGAGGGGTTTGGTACAACCTATCACACTTAGAAGGTTTGAAAACAAGTTTACTTGGCATTAATGATTAAGCTCTTTCCACTCTACCAGAGTCATGGGATGCTTGGTAAAAATGCAGATTTCTGGTCTACCCAGGAATCCGCATTTTTACTAAGCACCCTTAGTAATTCCATTATAGCTGGTCCGTGGCTCACACTCACACTCTGCTTCCTTTTGTTTTCCAAGATGCCTCTCAGACATGGTTACTGATATGTCTAATGTGCTCTCCAGTTTATAAAGGGCCAGGACAGAAGTTTTCTCACTTGTAAAATGTGGCAGTTGGTCTAGAATCTAGATGAACTCCAGGAGCCCTTCCATCTCACAGGACCACTTAAGAGCTTGTGAGAACTGTGATCCCAGGGAGAGAGTAGGTGGCAGAGTGTGCAGACACCGCTCTTCTGCCACCTCATGTGGGGAGTTATGACTCCAAGGACGTGCTGGCTAAACCTTGCCCGAGACTTCTGTGCATCGGGTTCCTGCTGTTCACGGCAGAGGAGGATACATGCATTGACCTCAGAGCCAGAAGGTAAGTGTCTGTGGGAAAGCTCCCAGGCTAGGCAGGAAACTCACAGAACTAGGGGTTCCGGGAACACATTTTGAGTAGCAGTGCTGTGAGCAGCAGCCCCTGGGTGGAAAGGGCGCTGGGCGGCCGGCAGTCTGGAGACTTGCTTTCTAGTGCTGACCATGCTGCTAACCTAAGTGAATTTGAGCAGGTTGCTGTGCTATTACCTTTCTTGGTAACATAAAGGAATTGAACCAGTTTCACAATATGATCTTTGGAAGCCAAGGGTTTGGCAGAGGAGCCCTAGGAGGTCACTGAAGAGCGGGTGGTGGTGGGAAGAGTGAGTGGGGGGGGGCTCGGGGATCCCCAATGGTGTTTCAATTCCAGCAGCTCAGCATTTGCCTAGTTCATTTGGGTTCCATTTTATTTTCTTTAGATATATGTGCTCCACTTCCAAAAAGTAACTGAAAAGCACTGGGTGAGATCATCTTTAGGTACTCTTACATTAAACAAATTGGTTTCTATGATTGATCTTTGTGGTCCTTCAAAATAACCATATTAAAAAAAATTGAATCTTTTTTGAGATCTGTGATATGTTTTATGGCTTTGCCTCACATCAGAATAAGGCTTCAAGTCCCTGACTTTAGTGTTTCTGGAATGACTGGAGGAAATTTTTGGCCATTCAGCTGAATTGAGATGCAAATAAGCACATTGTAAGCATTTAAATAATTGGTTCTACTTCTTTGCAACTAAGAACCCCAAGGACAGGTGAGGGATGAATAATAAATATTGGACCTCACCAGGTCCAATATTTAATTTAAATAAACACAGCTGAGCAAACAGAGAACTTTAAGCAAGAGCTGTATTTACGTAGCCATTTCCTTAGTCGATTGCATGCCAAAAAAATTCGGCAGCTTTTTTATTTTTCCCCCCTCTGATTTTAATTGTGACCTGCTTGGCTAAGTTGATGGAACTGATTGAAAAGTCTAGACGTGAAAAACTGAGGAATCTTTGTAAAGGCCATTTTTTAGCTAAACATTTCATTATTTAGTGGGGGTAAAGCAGAAGGCTTAAAGAACTTCTGGAAATTTAAAACAAAAGGATTTGTGCATGTTAATATTCTTTACATCCTTCATTCCACTTATGAAAAAGCAGAAATAATTTTGGGGCTGTCATCCTGATATAACCTGGGTGCTGTATTGCGTGTGACTCAGCATCCAGAGGGGCTGCTGTGGGGTTTTCCTTGGGGTGGAGCTGAGTTGGAGAGGTGCAAGTTCTCAGGTAAAAGCACTGATGCCATTTAACAAGCAGAGCATCTGGACAAGGTCTCCGTGTCTTGGGAGATATTTTATGTTTTTTCAGATGCTCTTCATTTGATCAGTTTGTTAGTAATAATACAAGCTGCTCTAACAGATAAACCCCCAAACCTCAGTGGCTTACACAATTATTCACTCACAAAAAGTCCAAAGTGGGTTTAGCATATTGCCTTCTAGGCAGGGATTCATTGCCCCTGGCTCTTTCCATCCTGTGGATGAGGCAGTTGGCCTCTTAATGTTATTGGCCCAGATGTGACACTCATCAAGTTCCATTGGTGAGATCTAGTCATATGCCCCTACTAAGATAAAAGTGACTGAAAAGATTGTCCCAGCTTGGCAGCCACTGCCCAACAAATCTTTGGTGGGCAGCTAGTTGTCTTTGCCACAAGTAGCAACAATAAACCTTTGGTGGTTTGAGGATTAGCAATTAAACGAGCACTTTTTGCTGGTTCGGACCCAAATAGTTAGCTTTATGGCATTGTCTACCTCAGTCAAAAGTGGAGAGAAATGCCTAGGATATGATGTATTTTGAGGCTTGCAGAACTGTCCATTCCAGCCAACATGTTAATGCTGAAGGCAAAGCATGAACATGGCAGGAGAACATGCACAAGGAAAGGCTAGTTTCTTTCATGTGGGTCCAGAGAATTTCTTCCTTTCTCTGAAAATCTGTTTTCTGTAAGATGAAACTGTTACATTAGATCATCTCTAATACCTATATTCTGGTAACTTGAGTTTCATTTCTTATGTTATTAAAATCACTGAAATGGACACATCTGTCTTTGGTACTATTATAGGGTTGATATTCTTCAGGAAAGGCCTGGATAAAAGGGTTCTAGAAACCAGTCAGAAGAAATGGGGAGCTAAAGCTTTGCTTTTCTGAATAGAATGAATCTTGGCCATGTTTCCAAATATGCAAACGTAAAATATGTATCCTCTAAACACAATGTCAATGCTAAGACAAACACATGAAAGCAGATGGTTAAACACCATGCTTTTTAGAGTTTTAGTTCTAAAAACCCTACACCTGCAATTTTCAAATAAGAAATGGCTTACTAAATTTCAACAAATATGAACTTTAAGAATTATTATTTGAATTTTAGTTTTACAGATGAATTTTCTCTCCTACTACTTTAAAAATGGTTGGTTTTTTAAAAGAGAAATTGTTGCAAAGGTACCAGGATGGTGAAGTTTCCCACTGACTCGTTGCCGATAATGGGGTTTGACCCTATGCCCTCAGTGCAGGGCAGTTGAACATTCATTGCCACCAGCCTGTTTTCAAAAAAGTCTCCCCCAGCTTATTTCCTCACAGTTCACAGGACTTCGTGATTGTAAAGGCAGAAAAGCATTTATGTTTTGGTGTTGAAGCGCCAACTGATGGAGGAGAAAACAAGAAAGAAAATTTGTAGTGCATAACTGTTGGCAAATAAGCCGCTGTCTGCAGTTATTTATGTGTGGGAAGAGACTTGATTTCCTCTGTAGGAGAGTGAGGAAGAGAGCTGGGCCTCCCTCAGCGATGTGGGCAGTAACAGACAAAGCAGATGGCTCTTGGGGGGCAGTTTTCCTGTCTGTACTAGGCATAGCTTTATTTCGTCCATATTATCTATTATTTATTATCTTTTATTTACAGAAGCCCTTTCCCACCCCTGGCTTTCTAAAGGAAAGATTTTGGCCTTTGAATACTCCTTGACCCTTTTATTTCAAGTTGCATCATGGTGCAGGCAATTAGGATAGGGCCTGGAGGTACTCAGCTGGGCTGGTTTGGGGGCTGCTACCTGATTTTTTTTTTAACATTTCTCAATTAAATGTACTGGATACATATAAAATTTTTTTTTGAATCAAACAATATGTTCCACAATATATTTGGTTCATAGTGACACATTCATTCAGTAGTTGTCCTTTTGTGTCTGGCTTGCTTCGCTCAACATAATGTCCTCCAGGTTCATTCATGTTGTCATATGCTTTACGGCTTCATTTCTTCTTAAAGCTGCATAATATTCCATCGTGTGACTAGATCACAGTTTGTTTATCCATTCTTCTGTTGATGGACACCTGGGTTGTTTCCAACTTTTGGCAATGGTGAATAATGTTGCTATGAACATCGGTGTGCAGATGTCTGTTCGTGTCACTGCTCTCAGTTCTTCTGGGTATATACCCAGTAGTGGTATTGCAGGGTCACGTGGCAAGTCTATATTCAACTTCTTTAGGAACTGCCAAACAGTCCTCCATAGTGGTTGTACCATCCTGCATTCCCACCAACAGTGAAGAAGTGTTCCTATCTCTCCACATCTCTCCAACACTTGTAATTCTCCGTCTTTTTAGTAGTGGCCATTCTGATAGGTGTGAAATGATATCTCATTATAGTTTTGATTTGCATTTCCTTAATCCTAAATGATGTTGAGCATTTCTTCATGTGTTTTTTTGCCATTTGTATTTCTTCTTTGGAAAAATGTCTATTCAAGTCTTTTGCCCATTTTTATTTTTATTTTTTTATTTTTTTTTACCGGGAGGTCCCGGGGATCAAACCCGGGTCCCTCCATATGGGAGACGGACGCCCAACCAGTTGAGCCACATCCGACCCCATTGCCCATTTTTAAATTGGGCTGTTTGTCTTTTTATTGTTGAGTTGTAACATCTCTTTGTATATCCTAGATATTAAACCCTTATCAGATATGTGATTTCCAAATATTTTTTCCCATTGAGTTGGCTGCCTTTTTACCCTTTTGACAAAATCCTGTGAGGTGCAAAAGTGTTTAATTTTGAGGAGGTCCTATTTATCTATTTTTTTCTTTTGTTGCATGTGCTTTGGGTGTAAGGTCCAAGAAACCACCACCTACTACAAGGTCTTGAAGATGTTTCCCTGCATTTTCTTCTAGTAGTTTTATGGACCTGGCTTTTTTTTTTTTTTAAAGATTTTATTTATTTATTCATTTATCCCCCCCTTGCTGCTTAGGCTCGCTGGGTCAGCTAACCACGCCGTGCAGGCGGGCTTTGCCTTCACCAGGAGGCCCCGGGAACCGAACCCGGGGCCTCCCATATGGTAAACGGGAGCCCTACTGATTGAGCCACAGCCGCTTCCCAGGACCTGGCTTTTATATTTAGATCTTTGGTCCATTTTGAGTTGATTCTTGTATAGGGAGTGAGATAGGGGTTCTCTTTCATTCTTTTTGTTATAGACCCTGATGGCTTTTTGAGCTTAGGCTCTTCAGACTTCAGTTGTCTCATCTGTAAGATGGATCATTGTGAGGATTAAATAAGATAGCTTATGAAAAGTATTTAGCACATAATGACCCTATCTATCCATCTGTCCATCCATCTGTCCATCTGTCCATCCATTCATGTACCTTCCTCTCTATCCTTTCCTCTGTGTGTGTGTATATTTTGATATTTATATATTTAAATGTAAAATATTTATCACATATGTGTATATAGATAGGGAGAGAGGAGAGAGAGATGGGCAAGAAAGCGGTAGTGAGAGATGTGCTCCAATTCTTTGGGGATAATTTTGACTTGGTTTTTTTTTTGGCTATGACTTATTTCAGGCATATAAAAGTTATAATACAGCAACCACACAGGCATTCACTGTCTAGCTGGAGAAATAGGAGCATATGTAGACTGAACTGATGGCCCCTGCAGACCTTTTTCTCATTGCTTTCCCTTTCTTTCCTCCCTCCTTTTGCCTCCCCAGAAGTTATGACCGACTTGATTGGGTGATCACCACTCCTGTACAAGTTTTCATTCCTTCCCAATTGTACCTGTATCCACAAACAACTTACAGAATTGTTTTGCATGGGTCTAAACTTTAGATTAATGGTATAATACTGTAGGGATCCTTCTGCAATTTGCTTTCAATGTCTAATATTATGTTTTTGTGATTTATGTATTGATACAGCTCTAGTTGATTCGTTTTAACTGAGGTGTGGTATTCCATGTTTTCTTTCTTTCTTTCTTCTTTTACTGGAAGAGCTTCCCCCTTCACCTTCTCTCCTCTTGCTCTTGTATACTCTACTTGTTCTCGCAAATCTCTCCCCTCCTGCTCCACTCAACGAGAAGCTGTATTTGCAAACGAGGGCAGGAAAAACCACTCCAGTTTCTTGTCCTCCACTCCTACTTCAGACCCTCGGTTTATTGGGGGACCCCTGAGAGCACTCTGTTTTGATCTCCATGACAGATATGTGGCATTGTAATGTGGCTTAAAAACCATCATTAACCTGCCAGATCTAAAAATATACTGCTAAATAACATACATGAAAGATATTCTCATCCCTGGAGTAGGCGGGGATCAGGAGTACGTTGTATGGTAATAACAGACAATGTTTAAACAGCCACTTCAAAATGCCCTCTGTGGCTGGGACAAACTCTTATAAAAGTTAAGTAAAGATGTTTTTGTTTTTCTTTCACCCTTGCCTCTCTTTGCTCTAAGGAAGGAATAGAGTTAACAGTCATTCACATGTTTTTCCATTATCTATAAAAAATATAGTTGGATATGTATTAAACTAAGTGATGTATATATGTCATAAATCAAAAGAACATAATTAACATCCATGAAGCCACCTGCCAATTTGTGACATAGAAGCCCGACTATCTCCAGGCCCCACTGTGCGACTTTAAAACAGCCTAGAGTTGAGGGCATTGCTGAAGGCCTTTCTCAGTGCTAGTTTAGGATGGATGCACTTTGGTGATGTCGTGAAGCATCACAGAGCAGGTGTGTGTATGTGTGGGGCAAGTCATCCTTCTGTGGTGCCTGAAATCATATTTGCAGGAGGCTGGGTGTGAGTCCAGTTAATGACCTCTGGAAATTTAGATCTGTGAAGATGCAGTTAGGTAACTGTTTAATTCATTTCCTCTCTTTGGGCCTGAGTTTTCTTGTCTGTAAACTAAAAAAGTTGAATTAGATGATCTCCAGGGTCCTTCCATCTGTCGAGTAAAACTTATGTTCCATTAAGTCTACATGGCCCTGCTAAAGCAGCAGAAACACAGCACTCAGCTGCGGGGGCACTGAAAGCATCACCTGACTGCCTGTGTCCAGTTACAGAATGTCCTTCGTCGGGTGCGCTGCGAAGGTGAAAGAATTGCAGTGTTTCCCCTGAGCGTTTCAGTGACTTGTGTCTTTCTTTCCTGAGAATGAAGCACAAGCTCCGGGAGCTGGACCCCATCCAAACCTCAAACCAATCCAAGTCCCTTGTTGTCTTTGAACTCAATTTTCCCTTTATTTTGTTTTTGTTTTTCCAGGGTCTAGTTACTGAGTCAGGATTATGGTCCCTTTTATACTATAAGTATGTTTAAGAAGAGGAACAATAGCTTTGCGGGGGCTGGGGCAGGCAGGGAATGTATCCTGACTTCTAATACCTGGTGGCCCAAAATGTTGAAGAAGGAAGAGAATATTCTAAGATCATCATGAGGGTTGGGGGGGAGGTGGGGGAAGTACTGATTAATGGCCAGAGGTTACTGGGCTGCAGCTTTGGGCTTATAGAAGAAATTTCTGACAATTCCAGCCATCTTGTGATGGGGCTCTTTGTCCAGTAAGGTGTACAGATTATTGACTAATTGATTAGGTCAATAGATAGGTTATTCTGCTGTCTCTAAGTCAGGCTTTGGGCTGGCTATTTGGAGGAATCAAATTAAAATGTCATCCCCACACTCAGGAGCATACAGCTTGGTCGACAGCACCTTCTGCTTTGCAAAATAGTGAGATACCCATCTTCAGCGCCATAACTAAATAATAAGCAAAGCACTTAAGAGAACAGTAGAGGAAGGCATCTCCTCAACCTGAGGGGACAGAGAAAGTGGCTGTGGGTGGTGGCAAAAGGTCCAGGCACTTGCATTAGGCCTGGGAGGTAGGAAGGATTTTAACAGATGAAGATGTGGGGTGGGTTGGAGCAGGGATGGAGATAGTGTTCCAGACTGAATAGTTTTTTTTGGGAGGTGGGGTGGGGTGGGAAACAGGGAGATGGCAGTTCAGAGGAACTTCAGGATTTAAGAGCTTTTTGTGCAATATGGGGTGGATCATATCAGGATTCTGCCGGCCACCTACACCCAAAGGGAACACATCATTTGTATAACCTTCCAACTTCTGTGTTCACCAAGGCTGCAAACTTCAGTGTTTCCTTTGACTTTCTTCCTGTCTTCCCACATCTTTTGGGGTGCTCTAGTGTGCCCCAATCCAGCCTCAAGGTAGGTTTATGGACATTTTCTCCTGTTCTTCCACCACACCACCCAGCCCCAGGTATACATTGGGGTTTGGGTAGTTCATGAGGGCCTCACTGTGGCTGACTGATTTGGAGAACAAGTTCTTGTGACACAGGAGACAATACCTCTCTCACCTCATCTGGCCTTCAGAGTGCAGATGAGGTCTGGGAGTAGAGGGGAATGGTGCCCCACCTCAAGCAAAGCATAGCCTGCTCAGGTGCTGGAGTTAATCCTCAGTCCTTCCCAACTTCTTGATTCAGCACTCACATGACATGATGCTTTTCCCTGCTCTTCACAGGGGCCTCAGCTTTTCTGAGACATTGGCAATGGCCCCAGCATGGGAAAGTGTGGCAAGGAGCCTCAGCATCCAGACCCTGGCCCTTGAGTTTCTTCTCCTGAAGTCTACCCATCCCTTCTAAACCCTTTGAGTACTCTTCCAGGATTAAGACAATTGCTTTCCAGTTCCTTCCTCCCATCCATTCCTTGCCCATCTGAGTCACACTCCTTACCACCCATGACTGAATATTAGAGGCAATTTAGCACTTGACAACTCCAGAATGACCCCTGGCCCATTCAGCCTAGTTTTCCTACCTGCCCATGACCTAGAGCATTTTCACCACAACGGATGAGAAACTAAGGATGCCTGAGGATGGGCAACCCATCCACTCTCGCCTTTGCCAGGAAAGGGTGTCCAGTCCCTACCCCTGCACTGCACTCTGGGGCAGGTACTGCCCTCCAGCTCCTTCTCCACAATCCTGTCCTGTTAGTCAGCATAAATTCCACATCCAAGCCTGGGAGTCCCCTTTCCATTCTCTACAGATGCTTCCCTTACCCTTGCTTGTCTTGAGCCCACACTCTGGTCTGGCATGATGTCCCTGCATGCTATGGCTTCTATCCTCCTCGTGCTTGCTGACATGTAGTCAGTTTGTCCCTGAACATGTCCCATGTGCTCTGTGTCCTTGGGGTTTCTCTGGCCTCCTCCTGGATTATACTCATTCCACTCACTGAAATTCCATTCAACTCCTTGCCATTCCTTAAGCTTAGGCACACATGCCATCTCCTCCATGAGGTGTTGCTTTTGAGTCTCCAGGACACCTGATTTCTTTCTCACCAGTGGCCCTTGGAACTAATAGTTCTTTGCTTGCTTGAGTCCCTGCCTTATTTTCATACTTGATTCTTAGCTTCTTGTGGCCAGAGACTGCTCCTTCTCTCTGGACTCCCCTTTGCCAATGAAGAGCCCCTTTGGGGGTACAGTGTCCTTTGCCCAGAGAGGATGCTTAATATTTGTTGTTAAATAGAATTGTGTTAGGTAGATGGGGGGATGGGCAAAAAGAATTGAGGGTTGGCCTCTGAGGGTTCTGTTAGTCGACCTAGATTCCACGTCCGAGCCTAGGAGCTTCACTGAGACAAGGAGAGAAGCTTGGAGGGGCCAGCCATGTCTCCTTGATGCCACCATGACTCTAGAAAACAGGCAATATAAATATAAATTGGAACTGGTGAAGGAGTCTTCTTCTCAATGTTAAGTCAGATTGAAAACTAAGTAAAGAAATCACATTTTCACATCATTGATTTGTACATCTTTCATCCCTTTATCCATTTGCACTTTTCATTTTGTTAACTCCATCAAGAACTTAGTTTGCACCACCTGTGTGCATAGCCTGCTGATCTTCCTTCTCTGATGAGTATACAGAAAGGAGGGAGGTACAGTGGAAGCCTCCAGTCCTTGGGGATCACAGGGCTTACAGACACAGAGCTCAGGTTTGTTACATTTGCCTGCAGGTCCTGACTTCTTCTTTCATGGCTGGCCAATGGCATCTGAGGACATAATCTTGGGGATCACCTTGTACCTTGCTTTGAAGCAACACAGTCAGGGCTACTAGCTGTGTGACCACTGGCAAGTTCCTTAATGTCTCTGTGCTCCCCTTTCCTCATTTGTCAAATGGATGGAATAATAAACTCTCCTGGGTATGTTTAGAGGAATGAGAGTAGCAACAGCAATGATAGCAGTAGTAGCCAATATTTATGTAGTACTTATGTACCAGGCACTGTACTAGGTTTTTACACGTGTTGGCTCTTCTCATCCTCGTGAGAAGCCTATGTGGTTAGATACTAGTATTATCATCTCTACTTCATAAGGAGGGAAACTGAGGCGCAGAAAAGTTGAGGAATTTGATCAAGGTGACATAGCTAGCAAATGGTAGAACAAGGATTTGAATCCAGGCAGTCTGTCTGCCAGAGCCCAAACACTGAACACAATGCTATACTGCAAAGAAAATGCTTGGTGGAGGTGATACCAGTGGAAATAGCAGAATTAGGACCTCCAAAAATTCTCTCTTCATAAAAGCAGAAAGAAAACTGGCAAAAATGGTCAGAATCAACTTTTTCACAACTCTGGAAATTAACCAAATGCTTGCAACAATCTGGGGAGTGCTTATTCAAGAAACATGAATGAATCTCAGTAAGGACACTGACCTTTATGTAATTTTTAACTTGCTCTATACCCATCTCCCTTCTTTAGCCTTGAAAATGAACAGTCCACAATTGACAGCCTGGCAGCCACCAGAAGGGGCAGAATGAGGTTGAAACTTCTTCAAAGCCTCATTCCCAGATGAATTTCATTATTTGATCTTTTTGGTGGTTCCCTCGAACACTTGCAAGGATATCTTTATTTGACCTGGCTTGGACCTCTCCCAGTGAGAAAAAAACTTTTTCCTGGGGCATTTGTTGAAAATAATTAGAAGCAATTGTTTAACTTTGTGGATTCTTGAGGAGGTGGATAACATTTGAGGCAAACAAACATCTTAAAAAGAAAACAAAAACAAAAGCTTAAAGGAAAAGTTGGGAATGAGATGCCCATAGAGGTTTTGACAGTGCTGACATATTTCTGGGAATTTAGGAAGCCACATGCATTCATAGAGCTATGAGTGCCCTCAGGAAAGAGCTAAGAAGGCCTTAAGCCTTCACTTCTATCTGACTTTGAGGCTCTGCACAAGCTGGAAGTGAAGGCTAAGGCAGAATTGTAAACTACCTGGCTGAGTGTTCAATGTATGTCCAACATGCACATAGAACCCCTCAAAAAAGAGTGGGATATTTTTGGTTCCAAGTATTAAGCAAAATCTGTCTAATCATTACCTGGCCACTAAGCTAACTAAGTAGAGACTTCAGTGGCCATGCATGACAAAGAATTCAGACTATAAAGAATTGTTCAGAAAGGTTATAAACAAATTACAATCAGCAGCAGAAATAAAAAACCCTGAGGTGGGGGGTGGAAGTGGAAATCTTATCCCAAGAGTTGCCATATTATATATTTTCAAGAAATTTATTAGACATGCAAAAAAACAAGTAAGTATATCTCATGTGCAGGGGAAAAAAGCAATCAATAGAAGCTGTCCCTGAGAAAGCCCAAACTTTGGACTTACTAGACAACAACTTTAAATAAGGTATATGTTCAAAGACCTAAAGGAAATCAAGTCTAAAAAAACTAAAGGAAATTATGAAAGCAATGTCTTACCAAATACAGAATATCAGTAAAGAGGTAGACATTATAAAAAGGAACCGAATAGAAATTTGGAGTTGAAAAATATGTGAAATGAAATGAAAGATCACTGGAGAGTCTCTACAGCAGATTTGAGCAGGCAGAATAAAGAATCAGTGAACTTGAAGATATGTCAGTTGAGATTATCCAGTCTGAGGAATAGGAAGAAAAAAGGAACAACACCTCAGAGACCTATGGGACACCATCAAATTTATCAACATGCACATAATTGGAGTCCCCTAGGGAGAGGAAAGAGAAAAGGGGGCAGAGAGAAAATTTGAGTAAATAATGTCCCCAGAACTCCAAAATATGATGAGAAACTTTAATCTATACATCCAAGAAGCTCAGCAAACTCAAAGTAGCATAAACTCTGAGAGATACACACTTTAGATATGTCATAATCAAAGACAGAGATTATTAAAGCAGCAAGATAGAAGTGACTCATCACATAAAACAAGTCCTCAATAAAATTAACAGCTGATTTCTCATCAAAGACCATGCAGGCCAGAAGGTAACAGGATGAAAATTCAAAGTACTAAATGAAAAACAAAACAAAACAAAAACAAAAACACAAAAAACCCCCACATAAACTGTCAGCCAAGAGTTCTTTATGTGGAAAAACCATCCTTTAAAAATGAAGGAGAAATGAAGACATTCAGAGATAGCTCAAAACATAAAGAGTTCATCACTGAGCTTACCTGACTAATGACTGATGACTAATGACTGGTGACCAACCTATTGTGTGGCTCCTCACTCTACAGGAGCCCTCCTCCCCGACAGAGTGGGAGTACATTCACCTCTCCTCATTCTCACTGCCCAGTTGGAATCATGGACCCTTTTCTGATACCACTTTCCTGCTTATGTGTAGGACTAAATTATTTCTTGAGCTCAGAAGGAATACTTGTTTTTTTAGCATGGCCTGAGTATCAGCCTCAACCTTCCAGTTGCCTTCTTTCTGTTCGCCTGCTGGAAGTGATGTGTCACTTTTCACAATTGCTCCCTGCATGAAGAACCAGAATTGGCCTCTTTGGGTCCCAGCTGTGACTCAACTGGCAAATCCTGGCTGTGTGCTATTGATGGAGTGAGTTATCCTTGTCTAACTGCCCATTTCTCCTTCTCCTGCTGGACTGACTCTGAGAGCCACGGCTGCAGCAACATAAAGACTCCTGATGGACCCTTCAATTGTCTGGTGCTCTAGACTGCAGCTCTCTCTCCTGAGGGAGAGGAATGGAGCAAGGTGATGGGAAGTGCTGCAATAGGTAGTGAACCCCTCAACAATGGACACTCCTCACCCTCCCCATTCTGCTATGCACAGTTTAGTGTGCCTTTCCAGAAGGGCAGCCCAGGCTGTGAAACACTTTTGAAATCAGTGATATGAGTCCCTTTCCAAAAACAATTAACTTTGGTATGTGCAGAAGTCTGTGTTAAATGGAGTTTAATTTTTCTTGGGTCCTGTTTATAATCTGGTACTTAAAAGGTTTTCTTTTTTCTCTTTTCTTTTTAACTTTTAAAGGCATCAAAACTTTTTAAAAAGTGTGTCAGCTCAACAGGAATCCCTGAAGCCTTTCAACATCACTCTCCTTCCATGGTGTTCCGAAGCCTTGAAAAGCTAGAGCTGGAGGAAGTGACCCAAAACAATTGAATGACGTGTGTCAGGATTGGAGTGTGGGTTTGGTGTGATGTCAACAGTTCTAGTTCTGCTACCTCCTGCTTTGTGACAAGGACAACTTCACCTTTTTAGGTCTCAGTCTCCACATCTGTAAAAATTTGTTCCTAATAGCCCTTACCTCACAGAGCTCTTGTGAAAATTAAATAAAGTCCTCAAAGAGCACTTAACACATTCTTTCCGTTATTCATTCTACAAATATTTCCACAAGGTATACTGTGGATAAAGGAACATTTAAGATGCAGACAACAAGACAGTGAACAATCGCTTATGGTCTGTAAACTTAAATTTAAGATAGATAGTCAAGGAGCTTCTAAAATATTGTATTTTTGCATTTTCCCAACATTGTTTAATATTTATGATAAAGGAGCACTTATGAGCTAAGCATAGTAGTGAGCAGTTTACATGACACATCATGATAAAAAAGCAGAACTTGAAGGGTGTCATCATAAAGCAACTTTGTTTTTGAGTCCCACTACTCCTTCAGACTTGTTCATAGGACCATTTCCTCTCCTGTCCTGTGATGGAAATCTGGGCTGGGCCCCTGACTTTTCTAATCACTCCCAGTTAATAATCCTCACCTCCCCCAGCTGCTCTAAAATTATCAGTTCAGTAATTAATACATCCAATTCCATGTGATGGGCAAAACTTCTCAAGGTCTTTTAGACTCAAGGCCCCTTCTCTTCCAGATGAAGGTCATTGGTGGGCAGGACCATGGCCTCCCACCTTCTCTGGATGCTTCCTTTGGACGTAGGGGATGCCTCCTCCCCTCAGTCCCTGGAGAGTCACCCTGGGCAGAACTCACTTGAAGCACACCACGCTCTTCCTCCTGCGTGTCTGGTTAATCAGAAACACTCCCATAACTTTTCCCTGACAAATTCCAGGTCGGCTTCTCTAACTTGGCAACCTGTTTTCAGAGCCCCAGCTGGGCAGTCTCTCACTTCCAGATTTTTCCTATGGGGTTGTGTTCTGGCTGCTGGGGACACCTGTCAGGAATCTTGAGTGACTTCCATGAAGCTGCTCTCAGTTCCCTTAGATCATGCAGTGTCTCAGTTCTCCAGGTTGCTAAGACAAATACCACATAATGGGTTGGCTTAAAACAACAGGCATTTATTGGTTCATGGTTTCAGAGGCTAGAAGGCTTACATTCTTCCAGGTAGGTAGTGTTCCAGCTGCCCGGCAACACTTGGTTTCTTGGCTTTTCTAGCACGTGGAGAAGTTCTCTCCTTTCTTCTCTGGCTTCCCACTTAATTCCTGCTTTCAGCTCTTCCCCCGTGGCTTTCTCTGACTATGTCTGAATTTCTTCTGCTTATAAGGACTCCAGTAATCCAGATAAGATCTACCCTCTTTCAGGGGAGCCACACCTAACTGAAAAATTACCTCTTCAAGAGGTCCTGTTTACAATAGATTCTACCTACAGGGACATGGATAAGATCAAGAACATGTCTAAATTGGGGTAGATAATTCAACCTACCACAACAAGAAAGCAGCCCCCTCCCCACCCCTTCCCCATGATGGGAGAGAGAAAACACCAACAACTCTCTTTTAACAATCCTCTATTTTCTTTCTTATCTTTTTATACCCTTGATGCAGGAAAGGGGCTCATGCATTTTGTAGCTTTGTCCTGGGTCTTCAGTCTAAATGGAGGGTAAAAGAGCAGATTATTGTATTTATTCCTCACATTAACCCTACGAGGTAAGTACTTTTATTATTCCCCTTTTACAGAGGCACAGAGAGGATAAGAAACTTGCTGGTGGCCACACAGCTACTAAGTGGGATGACCGGAGCTGGGGCCTAGGTGGGCTGACCCTGGAGCCTGTCTTTTAATTGCTATGCTGTGCAACACTTGGATGGCTTTAAAACTACACACACCAACTCATTTATTTGGTTTTATTGTTTCTGGGAGCCCTGTGTCAACTTACCCGAGATTTGAGCCAGAACTATTCCAAATACACCGCAGATATTCTTCGAGAATAGTGGTTAAGATACATTTTAGAGCTTTATTTAAATTGTCTGGAGCTCTTGATAAGAATGTTTGGAGGCAGAGTCCAGAGGTTAATTCACGAATACACTCACTGAGTCAATCCACAGCTCACTTCGTGGTTTCCTTGGCTCCTCTAGCTATGTATGAGGCATGTTTTACACTTTGCATGACCTCAGTCCTCGTGCATTCAGTCAGTCCCAAGCTATCTCACTCTCCCCCCAGGCCTTGGGATTGTCTTATGAGTTGTTACTTGAGTTCTTTAAGGACAAGGATCCTGTCTTCTACCTCCTTGTTCCCTTGTCCCCATGCACCCTAGCTCGTGTGTGCTTGTATGTGTCTGGTCTGTTCCAGCCTCTCCAGCCCCATCTTCTCCTGTGTTCCCTCTGCTGCCTTGGTAGATTTCCCACAGACATTTTAGTTCCTCATTTTTACCATCCCCTCCCTTCCTTCCTCCCCTTTCTCCAAAGAGTCTTTCCACATGTTACCACTGCTCAGAACGCTCTTACCTTCTCACTCCTACTTGATCTTCAGCTCTCAACTCAACGATTGCTTCCTTAAGGAAGTCCTCCCTGATTTCTCTAAGTACGTAGTTCAAATCCCCCTAATATTGGCTCCCCTCCCCCTTCCCTTTTTTCCCTTCCTTTCTCTTCCTTCAGATTCCCTCCCTCATTTCTTCCTTTTCTCCCTCTTCTTTTCTTTCTCCTTCTCCGCCTCCTCCCTTCCTCTCTCTCTCTCTCTCTCTCTCTTTCTTTCTTTCTTTCGCACACACTTGCACTCTCCTCTCCCTCTCTCATTCAGATATATAGCTCCATTGCCTAATACTGTACCTGGGACACTCAGTAGCTAGAGTAGACCACGCGGCATAGTGGTTAAACACAAGGACTCTGGGTTCAAAGGCCAGCTCTGCTGTGTGCTACCTGGATGATCCTGAACAGATTATTCTACCTACTTCGTGCCTCAGTTTCCTTATCTGTCAAATAGGGACATTAATAGAACTAACCTCACAAGCTTTTTTATGAGGACCAAATAAAATTTGTAAAGTACTTAGAATAGTTCCTGAGACCCTTTGGACACTACAAAAATATTTGCTAAAGAAATAGGTGAAAAATGTTTGAATAATAAATAACACGGGCAAGACAATGGTAATTCTACCAGGAGTTTTGCGTTCTTCACTCTTAACCTCCTTTGGATGATGTCCAAGCAGGACTTGCAGCAGACACATGCTCCCAAGACACAGCTGGAGGGTCTGGAGGCCTAATTAAATACCCAGAAGATACTCAGCACTGTTTTATTTACAGCATGAAGAATGCTAGAAAGTATGTGTCCAGGGAGGGTGACTCAGGGCATTAGAAGGGAAGACCCACAGCAAGAGTTCCCAGACACAACTTTTCAGAAAGGGTTTCTGGGAAAAGCAAAACCAAGGATGGCACCAAGAATTTCGTTTTGCAATACTGTGCCAGACCTGCTTATCCCGTATCTTGTTCCTCAGTGTCTCTTCAGGAGGGGGTAAGCTCATGGCCTGTGGGGCATTTCTGAGTATCTTGAGACAGTTCCTTATTCTACTCTTGACATAGGATATGCCTGAGGGTGGCGAGAGCTGAAACACAAAGGAATTATGTAACTTAGCTGGTCACGTAGCACAGGGTGAGGCTGGCTGGGTCAGCTCTCTGGACTCCAGAATTATGTTTCATCTGATGAGATTCACTGTCGTGCTGCTATCCCAGCACAGACTTTGTTTAGTCACAGAAGTTGCTAACATAATTTCAGAGATATGTGGCCAGAGACTCCTGGGTCATTTGGTGAAATATGACGTTGCCAGGAAATGAAAGTACTCAAAGCTTTGGAGAAAGTTGTGTGTCAGGAATAAGTAGGGAAAAAAAAAAAAAAAAAAAAGAAAGAAAACAACAAATCAAAACAAGAAGGGCAAAAATCAGCCATATATGTAAGCAAAGGAGAAACCATTTTACTGTGGACAATGTGGATACAGGGTAAACTTTGCTTCTAATTTCTAGAACATGCTAAAATTGGTACAGCCTCCAATAATTAAGAATCTATTCAGAAGAGACAGTGTGTAATTGTATACATACTTGCATTTGTGTTTGACTATTTGGCCATTTAGGAATTCACTTTTTAAAAAAGCTTTATGTAGGCTTAAAGAAGTTGGTAAAATATCCATCTTTCACATTCTACTCTTTCTCTATTCCTTTCCCGGTTCCCACTCTGTGGGGCCAAGAGTAGTGGAAAGAGGATGGGTTTTGGAGTTGCACAGACATGGGTTCAAATCCTGACTCTACAAAGATCCTGACTTCGAATGACTTGCTTAGCCTCTATTCTTGTCAGCTTCCTTATCTATGGAATGGGCTTAATAATACTTACCTCACAGGATTGCTGTAAGCAAAGCCCTTACCAGGTGCTGGGTACCCAAGAGACATTCAGCTAGGGCTGAACTGCAACATACCTTAGGCTCATTCAAAATGCCAATTTTGGATGGATTTATCAAGACAGTGTGGTGATGTTGCAAAGATAAACAGATCAAAGGAATGGAATAAAGAATTTAGAAACAGACTCACCCATATATGGTTAATTGACTTTTTTCAAAAAAAAATTTTATCCAATGTATCATTCATTGATGAATATACATAAATAATAAACATAGTAAAATTTGTGAATTTATAAAACAAACATGCATATCATCATGCTGGGCTCCCATACATATCTCCACCATCAACACCTTGCATTGTTGTGAAACATTTGTTAAAAACTATGAAATAGCACCATCAAGATATTACTGCTAACTATAGCCAAAATCTTACATTTATTGTATTTTTTTCTCCAACCCACCCAATTATTAACACCTTTTATTAGTACGATATATTTGTTATAGTTCAGGAGAAAACGTTCTCATGTTTGTCCTGTTACAGTTAACTGACTTTTGACTAACATGCCAAGATAAGACAATGGAAGGATATCTTTTAAACAAACGGCGTGAGAACAATTGGACATCCATATATATGCAAAAGAATGAACATTAAGCCATACCCTGCACCATACACAAAAATTAACTTGAAATGGATCGTAGTCTAAATGTAAGAGCTAAAGTGATAAAACGTCTAGAAGAAAAATTGGAGAAAATCTTTGTGACATTAGGTTAGACAAACATTTTTTAAGGTAGGTTATATAAAGGACAACTCATTATTCTCACAATACAGTTATGAGCGAGAGCTAGAGGGAAGATTGAGCTCTACATCTTAAAACCACTCGTGGGGGTGAGGGAAAAGGGAGAGTGCAGCCTTGAAATGTCTGGAGACAGCATGGTGGAAGAGAGCAGTTACTGGACACAGCCCTCTACTCAGACACATGGTCATCAGGAAGCAAGCCAAGGCCCTTGTAGCAACAAGTCACTCTCAACAACAACGGAAAGCCTGGCTTGCGCATGCACATGGGGCTAAGTGGTTTACTTGTATCATTTTGTTTAACTGTAGTAGAAACACCCATGCATGGAGTCAGTGGGATGACGATGAAGCGGGAACCTCAAGCTGGCATCTAGCAGAATTTCACCCGGGCTGTTCCCTCTCTTCCTCCTGCAATAGATTTTGTTCCTCCCTTCCTTCTCACTTGCTTTGGCCTCTGAACTCTATCCTAGGTTTGTTGCCACACCCGTGTCTTCTCCCGCTCTTACTCTCTTGGGCCTGGAACTCCAGCTTCTGTTTGGCTTCTTGGTACCTCACTTTGCACTTCCTTGCTCCTTGAATCTGGTAACCCTTGTCTTTACCTGTGCCCTGCCTCCTCAAAGCTCTCAGCCAGTTCCAGTTCATGGGGCGTGACAAACTCTGGGTGATTACTAATCTCATAAACCCCAGCGCACATAATCGCCAGTCCTGGGACCTCTCTCATGCATTGCTCTTGTTCTAGTTTCCCCGACACTGGGTGCAGCTGTAGATGGATGTCTTCAGATGCTTATGAGGGGCACAGATTGAAAAGGCCAGACTGTAAATGTAGCTTTGGGACATTTTAAGTCTTGACGTAACTGTGAGGGAGATTGGTTGTAATTGCATTTCATAAAGTAAGTATGAATAACTTTTATAATTTAAAAAAAGAAAAAGGAAAAATAGATTTGTGGGCTTGACATAGAAGACAGGTAGAATCTCTCAGTGCTTTTAAAAGGCAAACCTGTGCCAGCCAGCCTTCAATCTTAGAATGGTAAAGCTGGAAAGAACTCTGAGGGTCACATGGCTCATATAATTTTACCCACTGAAGCCCACCCCCAACAATTTCACAGATCAGGAATTTGAGGGATGGGAAGGTTAAGTGAGGATTTATCAAGTTTGCATAGTTGAAACTTAACTATGAAACTTAAACCCTAGTTTCCTTTTCTTTCTTTCTTTAAACTTTTTTATTTTGAAAAAAATATCAAGCTTACAGGATGGTTGCAAAAATAAAACAAACTCCAACATACCCCAACTCCCAGATACCCAGACCCACCAATTTGAACATTTTGCCACATTTGCTGTATCATACTATCTCTCCATCTAGCAATCAGTCCATCTATCTACCCATCCATCCATCAACCCATCATGCGTCTACCTATCTATCTATTTATCTGTTTTCTGAACATTTGGGAGGAGGCTGTATACATTGTGCTCCTTGAACACATAATATGTCCAAGCACATTTCCTCAGAATAAGGATATTCACTTATATAACTGCCTTAAGTATAGGGTTATCAATTTCAAGAAATTTAGCATTGATATAAAGCTTACAGTCTATATTCCAATTTTCCCATATCTCCCAGTAATGTCCTTTTGAGCCTTTTCTCCTTCATTATTAGATCCTGTCAAGGATCACATATTGCATTTAATTGTTACTGTTTTTTCAGTTGCCCTAAAATCCTAATTTCTTGACTGTAAATCCTGCACTTGCTTCCAACTCTCAACCAGATTACGGTATTTGACTGCCTCTGAAAACCTGTAGGAGACTTAGCGATCATTTCCCAAAGGTGGGATAAAGCATGGATTGATTTTCACTGAAAGTGGATTTGGGGATAATCGTTCCAACTTAGTACATTCTTTTCTCCTCCTTCCATCCATTTTCACGGCCACCTGCAAACTTTGGCTGAGCACAGGGAAATGAGGAACAGTTTCCAATTTTCAGTCTCTCTTTTCACAGCTGCGGAGTCCAGTCACTTGAACTGCAGTGCTTTGGAGTTCGCTGTTCACTCTGCCACGACCAACTTCTGTTGTAAATTTTCCTCCCAGAGCACGTGACGATGCATGTCCCAGCTATATATCCTGCCTGCCGGCCCAGAGCTGTCAGAGCACTGAGCCCGGCTGGGAGGGAAAGCACTTTTGGACCTGGCGATTGAGGAGTTCAGGACTTTGGACGGATTTATCACTTTGGTAAGTTAGCAATGCAACTTTGCTTTAGGAAACATTTAAGAGAGGGATATTTCTCATAATTAGTAGGAAGTGTTTTTCTTTCTTTTCTTGCTGTTCTTCTTGTGCTAAGGAAACTGTTTTGGATTTAGAAATAGCTTTAAGTTTTAAAAGCTAAATGTAAACTTTTTTTCTGGCTCAGTCTGTTAAAAAGTTTCCCAGGGATTAAAATGTTCTCTCTTTTCTTTATGCTCCCCTACCTTTTATTGATTTTTCCTTTTTCTTTTTTAAATTATAGAAGTAACCCATGCTTACTTTATGAAGTGCAAATACAACCGGCATGTGTACACTACAAAAACGAAAGTCTTCCTTTCTTTCCCTCTCCCCCTGCTCTCCTCCCCCACCCACTCCAACCCCTCATAGCTAAGCCCCCTTAACTATTTGGGGGAACCTCTTTCAGCCATTCTCCCATGCATTTGCAAGCTTTTTTGATATTGGAATTCTACAAAGCTCGTGTGCAGCCTCCTCCCCATGCCGTGGAGCTGTGGGAGCTTTCTAACCTGCAGGTTTCTCCCCAGATCCTCGCCGTGCGAGCAGTGCTTCAATGCTGAGGATGGAGCCTCTGAACAGCACGCACCCCAGCACCGCGGCCTCCAGCAGCCCCCTCGAGTCCCACGTGCATGGCCGCGGCAGCGGCAACGAATACTTCTACGTTCTGGTCGTCATGTCCTTCTACGGCATTTTCTTGATTGGAATCATGTTGGGCTACATGAAATCCAAGAGGCGGGAGAAGAAGTCCAGCCTGCTGCTGCTGTACAAAGATGAGGAGCGGCTCTGGGGGGAGGCCATGAAGCCCCTGCCCATGGTGTCGGGCCTGAAGTCCGTGCAGGTGCCCATGATGCTGAACATGCTGCAAGAGAGTGTGGCACCCGCCCTGTCCTGCACCCTCTGCTCCAGGGAAGGGGACAGTGTGAGCTCCGAGTCCTCCTCCCCAGACGTGCACTTCACCATCCAGGAGGAGGGGGCAGACGACGAGCTGGGGGAGGCTTCGGAGACGCCCCTCAATGAAAGTAGTGAAGGGTCCTCTGAGAACATTCATCAGAATTCCTAGCATCCCCAAGGCCTCTGGATGTGGCCCCGTCAGCCAGCACCCTTAGAGGGGTGCAGGACACCTTTCAAGTGTCTGGTAGCACTTTTCCAGTGCAGCTGCCACTTTGAAGAGACCCTCAGCTAGCCTCCGAATCGGGGTGGGGTGGGGGACAAGGCTGGGCTGCAGCCAGAGGCAGCAGCAAGGAGTCTCGGGGGGGCAAGGCTTGTACCCACCACTGAAAATGCCCTGAAGACCTGCAGCCTATACATTTACTCTGGGGCCTGGTTGCTGGGGTTCCTGCTCCAGATTTGGCAGGACAAGGGGTTTGCTGTTGTTCTGTGGCTGGATGACCTCGGTAACTCCCCTAGCATCTGCCCCCTCCCTGGGCGGTCTGGCGCCTATAGGAGGTGCTGGGGGCTAGTGCTAATTTGTCCAGAGCTTTGCTCTTCTTGATCTGATTGGCCGTAAGTACCTCCACCGTGTACTTGTAGATTAGCTCACTGCCAGCCGCAGAGCTCTTTCTGGAGGTCTTTTGGATTAGAGGGGAAATATTGATGGAGGAATTTTGACGGGAGAAGGCTGGAGAGCTGAACGTGGCCCATTTTTACCTACTGTGAGGCAAAAATGCAACTTTTAAACCTGTTCATCTTGGCTGGAGGTCTAAGAGATGACGTGTTCTTCTGACTCTTTTCTAACCTATGACCTTTAACTATCTGACCTGTGACCATCCAGCATCAAATGCTGGCGTGATGTTTTTGTTTTGGCTGGCAGGGCTTACCTAGAATGGAATCCGCACTCCTAGTGGCCATGCAGGGGACTCTTACTGCCCTTTCCGGATGGGGTGATGGTGGCCTCTGCTACTTCTTTTCCCAGCCTAGTTTTCTGAGCTGGGAGAAGGAATGATGTGGACCTCCACAATGTGGTATTTCGTCACTTAGCTGAGACCTGAAGGGCATTCTCAGACGGAGGTTGTACAGAGCTGGGGTCCAAATTCTGTGTCTCCTGTCCGAGCCCTACACTCGTTTGCTGTGTGGTCCCGGGCAAGCCATCAAGAGGCTTACTGCTTTCATGAGCCTCCTCCTGATCTCTATCCCCAGGGGCGGGGAGGATGTCTTTAGATTTTAGAGACTCTGTGATAAATCCTGCATGGCCTGGTATGAGGAAGCTTGAGGAGAACAGAATATTCCCCTCTTGCCAGTTAGCCTGTAAAAGGACCAGCTTACTTAAAGGAGCCGTTGCACACTCAGAGCATGTAACTGGGGAATTCAGGGCAAAGCACGAACCCAAACCTACTGATTTTCCCAGGACTGAGCCATCCAAGCAGAGATCACATTTTACTCTGCAAAGTTGCCGGGATGAGATTCCTGGTGGTGGGATGTTAACACTCCCAGCTAAGGTGATGAAGGGTTGAAAAACTGTCAGGAATGCCTGTTCATGTCTCCATGTATTTCTATGGTCCATAACTTTGTAGCAGAACCTTAGGTTCTTGAATGCAAGGAGGAAGAGAAACACACCAAAACGTCAAATTTAATTCTAGTCACAAAACTTTTTAATTTTTTTTAATTTTTTAATTTTTTACACAAACTCACTGGGTTGGAGACACAACAATCACTAACAATCACTACTGTCTCCATGGAAGGGTTAACAGCATAGGAGCTGGTTTATCAGCCTGCCTTAACACAGAGTTAGAGGAAATTTATGTTTAAGGAAAAGGGCCCTCTGTTACTTTAAGAGTCAGTGTGGATTTACTCCAAATGGGGCTGTTTAAGTTGAAAGAAGCCAAGTTAAGTTTGGCCCCTTGCCTGGAATCACTTGAATTCTGAAACTTTACTGCAATGGACATGTGCAGTGTCACATTTTCCATTGCTTGATCCTAAAGTTGGTGCAAGTCTATCTGCGCCTATTAAAAAATGATGTATATACTTTCTTCTTATTTTATTGAGTTGTATAGAATTGTCTCCTGTATTTAACAGTTTGTAATTTTCACTTTTTTAATTTAAATAAACAAACACGGTTTCCCCAGGAAGTCATGGATTGTTTCTTTGATCTTCAATATAATTCCACATTCTCCAAGGCGTCTCTTTTTCTAAGGCATATCTGATTTCTGCCTTAACCATGAGGTGAGCGAAGCTTGGCTTTTCTATCCTTTGATATGCTTTGTAAAGAATGGAAAACAAGCTGCAGATGATCATTCATCAACTTCTCTGTTTTCATTTGGTGGTTCTGGGGCCTTTGGAGTTGAACTTGCAGTGACGTGGCAACTGACTCTAAGATGTCACTTTAGATTTGGCTGCAAGAAAAGGTTTGATTTGCATGTTGGCTTGGCAAATAGTATGCACGTATGTGGTCCCAGCAACACAGATTAATGAGCAGAGAGATGCTGTATAGCTAGCAACACAAACTTATGCACATACTGAAGCACAAAGTCTGTAAATTGGGATTGACTTTCCTTTCTCTTCCAGACTCTTCCTACCTAAGACTGACTTCCAGGCCCCTCCCACTTGGTCATGCTCTACCTCTGGCCCACACTGGCTGAAAGGTTGAGGCATGGACTTCCTGCTGCACCCTCTTGTTTGTGGTCTTATTTACATAGTCAGAAGAGCCAAATAAAAATCATGAAAATTCGTGACCCATTTTGAACCATGCAGATGGTAGAAAATGTCCTTGCTTTTGTGTTTCTCTCTTTCTTTTGAGTAGACTTTTCTATTTCAAGTTAATGTTTCCATCAAGTCCACAAAGAATTGTCTCCCTGAAGGAGTTACCTGGCTATAGTACAAGAGAGTGTGGATCCTTCCCACATAATATCAAGGATCCAACAGTTGATACTTTGACACTGTGAGATGAGAAGATTATTTTAGTAGGTGAGAAAGACTCTCAATTGATCCTAGCTGAATGTCACTCAGTAAAGAAATAGTTAAGGGAAAAATTTTACCATGGGCGGAAGAAGAGGGAATTCTAAACTCTAATTGTCCTAAAAATATGCAGAGTACACTGTGTCATTTTAATGGGATATTTGTTTTCTTTCTTTTTTTTTTTTTAAAGAACTTCTAAGCAGGACCTAAGGCCCAAGGGGTTTGGTCTGTGTGGATTTACTCATGCATGTGAAAAACTGAATAGGGAATTTGACCCATGCACCTAAGATATTAGAAACATATTTTAAATCACTTAAATGTTAGGGGTGAGGTAAATGGATCATCCTGCTAGTTCCATACTGTTCTAATTACACCTTTGTACGTCAAAGAAAGGCAGGGATGCTGCAGAGGAAAAGATTTCTTTCATGGACAGAATCATGGGATCAAAACTACCGGGAAAGGGTGAAGTCAGGCCAAGCAATGAGTGCTCTTGGCTCGTGGTTCTGGTTGGAAAGTGGACCCCATGGTGTACTTCAGAGCCATGATTGGAGGTTTTCGTGGCCAGGCATGCACTTCCAGAGCTCAGCTGAAGAAAGGTCATTTTTCATCCTGTAAAATGCTGCTGCGAGCCTAAACGCTGTGGAACAGACAAAACATTGAGCCTAAATGTAATTTATGCTCAAGGTTTAGACAGAGCACACATTTGCTCAATATCCTTACCCTAAAGTCTGGCTCACTGTGCAGGAGAAAAATCACATGGGGATATAATGGATCATGAAATTGGAGGTGGAATCCAGGGCCGGAGGGAGATGAGTCAACTGGTCGACCAGGATGGTGGCTTAGGCCAGGGCTGGAATGCAGGAAGATGGAACTTAAATGGGGGTCTCCTAGAAGTTCTGCTTGGTTATGTCTGGGTTTCTAGCAGAGCTCTGCCACTGTCTTGCTTTCTAGTTCTGGAGAACGTACCTAACTCTGGGACCTGTAGTTTCTCTCAACATGCAGATAACCTGCTGACCTTCCTCTTTGGGACACTGTTACTGAAAAGAATCATGAAATACCTCGAGAAACTGAGCACCACAGGAAACTAAAGGAATGGCATCGTCAGGATTCTCCTTTTTATAATGTATCCTGAGCATGCATCTGCAAATAAAGTCACCGAAGCATCCTCTTCTGTAGATGATTTCCTTGGGAGTTGGGAATTCAGAAAAAGGACATAGTTTGCCAAAGGAGAAGGTTCATAACAGAAAAACCACTATCAAAATCTGCCTTCCCCCATTTCTGAAATGTTTCCTCCCACACAGGAAAGAACAGTTTGGGATGTGAGCTGTTACCATAGCGATAACAAGCCAAGGTCACTTGATTGAAGGAGCCTGTGGGCCCAGGAGTACTGGATCATTAGGACAACTTTATTAAGTTAGAGTTTTGTCCTTGGCTTTGAACTTGCTGCAGCTCCTTCATTCATAGGGTGGTGGAGGGGATGCAGGGAAAAAATTGTTCTTTTGTCCTGTACAATTCCAATGTCTCTTCTCCCTCAGCCTCTCCTGCTTTGTTAAATATAGTGCTAAACTCTTGTTCTCCCATCTCTAGAAATCTAGTGTCTTACTTTGTGTTCTCTTGCTAAGAGACAAGATCAGAGAATTTTTCACATCAATAAGTGTGCCCTTCCCTAAACTTAAAACGGTGTTTCATCCCTGTTCAAATATAGTGAATGACATATTATCTCTTTTCCCAATCTCCTTTTCTCTCCTCCTTCCTGGCTTCCTTCCATTACACAAATACGAACAAAAATAACAGTAACCACAATGCATAATACTTATAAAGCACTTTTTACATGCCAAACACTTACTTCATCTAATCTTTACAACTTTGTGATTTGAGCTTCTACTCTGTTTTAGGCACTTCACAATATTCTGGGAACTGGAGATAAATGTAACACCTCCCAACCCCCAAAGAGGTCATAGTCTCCATATAGATGAATCCCAATAAGAATGCCCTACTTTCTGCTTAATTTATTACATTTGTTGAGTGTTGTGGTGTGAAGGGCTTGCAGGCTTTAGAAAGGTTTAAACATACGTGACTTGTGTCTTTTAACAGGTTGAGGACAGTGTGGTGTGATTAAATGGACAAAATTTATTATTTACCTAATATTTGCTTTGTTCTATGATAGGTATTTTTCCTTTGAATGTCTCATTTAATCCTTCCAAAGAAAATTGCAAGCTGGGCTAATAATACCATAAACCAGGTAAGAAAATTGAACTCAAGGATGTTAGTTACAGGCCATTCAGGCTTCAAATAGGTCTTCTGTTATAAAATATAGTATTTTTTTAATCACTAAGAAGTGGGAAATATGATGCATGTAATCTAGTCCCATCCTAGACATTTGGCAACACTGTGACGTTGCATAAGCTGCTCAACCTCTCTGGGCATGTTTCCTCATTGGTAAAATGGAGATAATTATGTCTTCTGTCCTGACCTCAAAGCATTGTCAGAACTGCTTATGAAGCAGTTGGGAAAATACATAGGGGGCTGTGTGGTAGACATTACTAACATTTACTAATATCTGGTCCTCTCTGAGAACACAGAAAATTCCATTTCTCAATCCCTTCTTCTATCCCTTTCCCCCCCACCCCCAACCCCCAGGGGCTGGGCATGGCCATATGACTTATTCTGGTCAATGTAAACTGAGTGAAGTGATGTGGGAAAAGTTCATGTGGTGTTCTCTAGTCGCCCTCTTCTCCTGCATGTCACCAATGAGGTCACATGCTCTAGCCCATACAAGTGATAGGCTGAAAGAATCTATGTCAGCCTGTAATAGTGAATTACTGCATGGAAGGCAGTTGTGCTGGAGAGTTGCCCAAACTTGCAGCTGGCTTTGCATGAAGATAATATATCTGTTATGATAAATATTATGAGGTTGGGATTTTTGTTGCTGCAGCAAAACCTACCCTCTCTGATCAATCAGAGTATAACCATATTAGAGAGCCATAGAATGTTGGCAGATGCCTTCCAGATCATCTATCCTAATCCCTCAGTTTGGTGATGGGGAAATTAAGGTCCACAGCAGATGAGTGTCTTATTCAAAACCACAGAGGCATACAGGAGTAGAGAGGGGGTTACAACCCGGGCTCCTGACATTTGGTCTGAGATCCCCATGCTGGGCATGGCCATGAAGGTTTCTGCCAAGTCTTGGTGAAGATACCTAGAGTATCTTCTCCCTTGAGCCTCCCATGTCCAGTTGTCCTTACTGGTATCATGAGCCTTGCTGGGAAGTCAAAGTTCTAGCTTCCTTTTCCTGGTCAAACCATGACACTAACTGCCCTTTGTGGCAGGATGGATCTGACCAGGCAGGAGTAAACACATTCCTCTGAAGCAGTGCAGTGTGACATCACTGGAAACTTTAATAAGAGGGAAGAAGCTATAAATAGGAGGAGCGACATAGTCAAGCAGGGTTAGACGTAATTGTCTTGCATGAAGCTTACTGGCTTTGGGCTTTCAGTTTTATTTTTTGCATATTTTGACTTGACTCCAGTCACAGAGTGGGTCACATGCAGCCCCCCAGTGCAGAATGCTCCCAGGGATGATGTCCGTAAGTCTTGGGTGATGATCCTTGAAGGCAGACACTAGACTTCCAGCTTTACGTTGGGGTTTCAGATGATGCAGAAGCCTGTGGGCATATCACTGACCATTATTTTTATATTCTTAGACCTGATATTGAAGGAACAGTTTCTCCCTCATTTATAGCTTCTTTTTTTCTCTTAGAACTTCTGCCAAGGAACTGGACATGTTCTTTGACAGAGAGATTCTGTTTTCTTTTCCAAATTTTACACCTTTTTTGTACTTCTACCACACAACCCCCATGCCTTGGATTACAGCAGAAGTTATGCTGCCTTTCCCATTAGATAATAAACTTGTTGAGAGCTAGAACTGTATATTACTATTTTTGAAGCCAGACTGCTTGGTTTGGGTTGTCATTCCAGAGGATTCTCTCTCATAATCTTCTTTTCTTCTCATGTGATATTGTCTCTTTTGTGACCTCATCCATCTTCAAATCTTCAACTATTAAGGAGAGAATAATAATAGAGACTTATCTAGTGCTTACTATGTGGCAGATACTGTTATAAATTCTTTATATATATAAAGGTGCATTTAATTTTCATGACAATTTAAGAGATGGAGTTTTTAAGTCCATTTTTAAAATGAGGAAACTAAGGCATAAAGAGATTGAGTAAATTACCAGCTTCATGCAAACTGTTAGCAGCAGAACTGGGATTTGAACACAGTAATCTGACTCACCTAACAGTTCTGCCCTGTTGTTTTACTACCTCAAAGTCCCAAATCAATCAGCTCTAGCCTAGACTTTTCTTGCAAGTACCAATGTCCATGGCTATATCTGCCTGATGTGCCAAAAACCCCTCCTATTTCCAACATCTAATAAGCTCATTATCTTTCCTCCCAAATATATCCCCCAACTTATGTTTTCCATAATCCATTAGTCACAGATGTAAAAAATTTAGGTGTAGCCCAAGATTTTCTCTCTGTCCTTAGGTTACCACTCTCTCTCTGAAATCATTTGTCATTAAGGTTACTGTTTACACCCATAGAATTTCTTTAATCAGGAAACTATTGAGGGTCAGAGAAATGTTGGAGCAGGAAAAATAACATGACCAGAGCTGTTCATACATAAATAAAATATATTTTAATATTTAGAATGGAAGTTGCTAGACGGGCCTTAAAATGGTAACAGTCTCTATCATTATGGTGCTTACAAATTTTCTCATTTTGTAACATGAATTGAAAAGGAGGAGAGAGAAAGAAAACAGTGTTCCAGGTGAGAAATGAGATGTGCCTGGACTGGACTGGGACAGGTGAAATGGAGATGGGATAGAAGTTCAAAATATTGAGGTGTTGACATTGGCAAGATTTTGCAACTGCTTGAATGATGGAGAATGAAGAAGAGGATGGAATAAAAGATGACTGACTCTGAGTCTGTGTAATTGAGAAAGTGGTAGTGCCAATAATAAAAATGGGCAGCAAATAAGTATTGTGTTGTATATTTTGAGCTTAAAGTGCTGACATGCTATCCAGAAAAATTTTGGAAAATCAGTATGGGAACTTGTCTTAGCTTGCTAGAGCTGCTCTCACAAATCCCACAAAATGGTTGGCTGAAACCATGGGAATTTATTGTCTCAGGGTTTCAGAGTCTAGAACGCTTGCTTCCTTTTGGGGTGGGTAGCAACCTGGTGCTGGCTTGCCACAGACCTTGGGGCTGCTTGAATCTCTTCCCTCAGCCACAGGGTGATGTGCTGTCCTTTCTCTCCCAGGTTCCGGCTTACTTCTGGCTCTTTCCTGTGGCTTTCTCTTTATAAGGCCTCCAGGAATCTGGATTAAGACCCACCCTCATTCAGGTGAGCCACACCTCAGCAAAAATAACCTCTTCAAGGGGTCTTACTTACAATGGAGTCACACCCACAGGAAGGTGGATTAAGATTAAGAACATGTTGGGGTAGGTAATTCAATCTACCACAGAGCTTTTGAAAGGAGTTGGAGCTAGATACAGAGATTTGGGCGCCAGAAACATGAATTCTTGGATCTATGAGCATGGGTAAGGTAGCCAAGGGCTACCTTTTGAGAGAACAAAGAGGAGGGCAAAGAGCTGTCCTTCAGGGACCGGCAACGTGTTGGAGGTTAAAGGAAAAAAGGGAGAAAGAGCACGTGCAGTTCAGGAAGCACAGTCAGCATTGCAGAGTGTCCCAGGAACCAAGCATCAGAGATTTTCCAGAAAGAGAGATGGTCAGCTTAGAGAAGTGGAGGAGAAAGACGTCTCCCTTGATGACTTGTAAGCGATTAGTGATCGGTCATAAGCACAATTTATAGAGTGGTGGGGGCAGAGATATCAGAAGTTATAAAAGATGGTTCCATGTTGGGTGAATAGGTCATTGCCTAACTCTTTTAGGAAGCTTGACTGTAAAAAGCAAAATATAATGTGGTTAGCTCAAGAAGTTTGTACCACTCAGAGCCTCTGTTCTTCCCCACCCCCCACTTTTTTTTTTTTTTTTTTTTTTAATTTGCCATTAGTTGCAACTTAATTTAGGATGCAAATCTACTTTTACTACTATTGGTAGTTATGCGATGTTTGAATTCCTTTCAGTGTGAAGATCTGTAGGGTTGATGTTCTCCTGTGTTTCTAATCGATCTCCTCTACTGGGGGCTAGTGAGGGTAAAGGGGCGTTCAACAAACCTGGAGAGGGTGAAGAAAATGGGCTATAGGGCTGATTCAGAAAGCAGGGAAATAAAAATAACATAGCAACCACTTTCCCATTGCAGAAAGCAGAGCACAAATATTTTGCTGCCAATTCTCTGCCTATTATTTCCTTTTCAGGTTATATGAGAAGCACTAAAGAAAATAAGGTGACCTTGTACCTGGAGTTGCCCTGAAGTTTGTATTTTTCCAAAGTGATTTTTCTTCGGGAGCTCAGTTTCACTAAGTGCTTGAAAATTGGATGTGTGATTTTTATATCAAAGTGCTTTTTTCATACGGAAGATGTCAATGTGAAGTCGAAATGTTATCATATCTGATTTTGTTTAATTTCTGAGTCTGGAGAAAATGAAGCATATTTTACACATATTGGTTGTGATTCAAATTACCTTAAAAATCAGGTTTCTGAATAAATGAATGGAAAAAGCTTTTCTGGTAGAAAGTGGGTGGTACCCCAGGATTCAGGGTCACATCTTGTGCCTCCACTATAATAAAGAGCAACTTTAAAATAACTGGCAGCTTTAAAATCCTCCTTGCATTTTCTAAAAGAGGTCCTTGAAGAGGCATATACTAGCCCTACAAAAACACACATAAATAAAGGAGTCATCTCCAAACACGGGAAGCAGGGTAGCTTTAGGCAGCCCCTGGGCTGCAGCAAGAATCAGAGCAGCTGTCATCAAACTATTTTTACCTCTTTTGGTAACTTATTTCGTAGCTAAAATGATTAAATAGTAGGTCTTTGACAGCTTAGAACCTGCTGAAAATCAGAAGGCAAAAGAAATATTGCAATTAAAAAGATAAAGTGTAATTTTGTTTTTCAGATAAATCAAATGATATTATGAAAACAAAGACAAAAATGAGGGAAAAATCTATAATGATGTGAATTTCAAACATTTGTATTTTGCTATTGGAATCCATATTTTTTATGAGAGGAGGGTCTGATTTTACTTCAAGGATTAGCTTCTAAAATCAGGGCATAAGGCAAAGTTATCCTTGGAAACTCCATAAATTGCTCTTTAAATTCCAGGACCTGGGTCCTTCCAAGTTCAAAAGTTAAGAACGAACTGTGCTTTTTCAGAGAGACCTGGTTATGGCCTCTTTTCCCCAGAGTTTGAGGGTGACTTTGAATAGGGGAAAGATACTTGGGGCTGGAAAGGGAAGGTCTCTGTCTCTCTGTACCTCTCATACACACACTTACACACACACACAATTGAATTCCCATAAAAGTAGTATACCTATTCTGGACTTTGCCGTAGAATAGATGAGTTATTTCCTTACTACATTTGCTGTACCTTCTATGCTACTGAAGTAAGAAGCACTGCAAATCAGTTGTAGTCTTGGCTACAAAATTGCTCTTTGAGGCAAATCCCTGGAACTCAACCAGGAAAACAACAACCACAACAAAAAAACCCAACCAGGGATGTCATAAAATTTTAGGATTTAGAGTTTCAGTGTTCACTCCTTTTGCACTTTAAATCACACATGTGGTAGGTCAATTAACATTTATGAAAAACTTAAAATGTGCCTGCCAGTCCCTTTCACAATATGCAATTTTATTCAATCCCTATAATGGCACTATGATGTTCATCTTACATGTGAGAAAATTAAGGATCCAGAAAGTGTCCAAGGTCAAAGCATTAATAAGGGGCATAGTTAGGATTTAAACCCATAGCTATCTGATGCAAACCCATATATTTTTTGCACATTACATCATAGAATCTTCCCCCATTTTCCATAAAATGATAGCAAAATTATGGAGTTAATTTTTTTTCTCTAAGAGCCTTTATATGACGTTTTATCTGAAACACCCATTTCTTTGTGAGTTTGCAAACTTATAGTCAGTTAGGAAAGCTGAGTAATCTTTTAAAATCCTACATCATCACTCAAACTACATCTCCTGAATTCTCAGCATCATTCAACAGAGAAAGTGCAGTACTATAGTTACGCGTGGAAAAGATCACACAGCCTTGAACTGAGATAATGGTTTCTTCCTGTGGTGGAAACAGAAACAGTCGAGAGCAGCAACGGGACCACAAGTGGTCAGTGACCAGGCGGGTATGGAGTGAGGAGAAAGGGAAGCTCTGAGATGCTTGCCTGTGGTTAGGAGAGGTTTGAACAGAGCCTTGGATACTTTTTAAAGAGGGAAATTTGGTCATGGCTGATTTGCATAGAATAGTCATCTCAGTACTTGTTGTAGATACAGAAAAGTGATTAGAAGAAAGGAAACAAGGTCATGTTTAATTCACGTATTCATTGATTCAGTAAACACTTACTTTTGAGTCTTTGTTGTGCAAAAGACTATTTTTTTTCTAGTGCTCCGAGTAATTCAGAGAAAAACAAGACACCTTTTGTTTTAGAGTTGGAAATATTAAGTATCTAATGACTGTGACTAGGTGGTAACTTCAAAATTGGGAACTTTTTTTTTTTTTTATTGCAAAAAGAAACTTCATTTATTTTGTTTGCAATTGGGCTTATTATTAAACAAATTCAATTGAATTTAAACCTTTTGTGGAAAGAGTCAACCAATTTCTTTCTTTTTCTTTTCTTTTTTTTTTTTTTTTTATGGAAATTTCCAGTCCAGTTCTCCTGATTGGATTTCATCGTGTCAGGTTCATGCTCTGCCTTATCTACTGAATCTTCTCCAGCTCCATGGTGACAGACAACACACCGAAGGAACAATTTTTGGACCAAATTTGGGAACACTTGCCTCACATAAATTCACTCTAAGGACAGTTCTTCTAGATTTTAAAGTGAGTGTTTTCATTGAAAGAAAATGTAAGCCTCATGGTTTTAGTCACTTAAACTTTTAATCAAAAGGTCATATAGAAGAACAATTTGGCATCTAAAGAATATTTTCAGTTTTTAAGTAAGTCTGATTTTTAATAATGGAAAGAATAAAAAAAAATGGCTATGGGCAAGAAATTTTAAAATGAATATTGTTAGGGAAAGTTTGACAACTGTCACAATTAATTTGTTTGTTTTTCATTTAGTCAAAGCTGGAGTATACAAATGTAAAATCAAGTTTCATATAGTTTCAGTAATAGATATAATTTTTATAGTATATAAAAACACTCAAATGTTAGTTGCTGTTATTATCACTCTGTTTAAATTAGTATCGATATGGAAAATATTTATTATTGCATTTTCATTTCCCTGTGTTATATTCTAATATTTCTGTCATATGCCAGGAAATGTGCTGACTTATTCGTGGTCACTTTATTGGTGGTCTCTTTGTCCAAAGATCATGAAGGCTTCAGATGCTTTTAGCGTCTAGGACTGATTTCAAGTAAATCCAGAATCTCCAGTGAATTTCACAAGTGCCATTTCAACATGGGTGTGGAGTGTAGTGTAATGTGTAATGTGGAATGTGAGTTTAGTCATATTCTCAGGCCAAGTCCTCTTCACAAGCACTTATCGCGCTCCCTCTCTGTTGGGTGTACAGTGTTTACGGTCCCTATACGTAGATGGCTTACAGTATTAGTAGAGGAAACAGATGTCTCGACAAATAGTTGCAAGTGATTAAGTACTAAAATAAGGTGTTAGCAGTCTGTTCTGGGAGCCAGAGTAAGAAGCAGCCTCAGAGGTGGAGAAACCTCCCTGGAGAGCATGGCATTTAATCAGTTTTCTAAAGGTTGACTAGAAATTGCCTTAATTTTTAAATGTGAAAACAGAGGCCATTGGACAGGACTCCTTTATTCTCTAAACGTCCATGATTTTAATGCTCTGGATCCCACTTGGTCACTAATGTGGGGCAGTGGATCCTTTGCATTTTGATTTTTGCAGCATTCCTTGTCTACACAATTCTGAAGCTTCTCAATCCACAGTGAATACATCTGTTGACTGTTCAGTTGTCCTGTTGTCCTGCCAAATAGCTGAGGTTTTACATTTCAACACAAAGAATTCACACAACTGGTGGAATGTTTCACTTTTCATCAGGATGTTTTGGCATCAGGTAGACAATAACCATGGACGGATTCCAGGAATTTGAGTGATTTGGATTCAGTACAGAGAAAATAATAGCTTAGATTCTGATTTGAAGTGAAGTTCAATTATCCTAAGCCAGAAAATGGTCTTTCTTCTTCCAATTGGTCTAAGATGCTCATTAGTTCTGGCTTTGGTCCTGGGGTATTTTTGTAATAAAGTCAGCTGAAAGTTTGTAGGACAGATGGGGTTGCTATTCTTCATGAGTCTGTAGAGGGGAACAGAGTTGAGTTAGCTACAGGAAGAAATGAGGAGAATGCACCAAAATGTCATCCGAGTGTTTATATAATTGGACTCCATTCTGTCACAACAATTTCTTGTTAATTATTTATAGTCTTTTTTTTTTTTTAAACCAACCTATTGAGATACATACAATAAAATACACCCATTTTCATTGTACAGTACTTTGAGTTTTGACAAATTCCTATGCCCGAGTAATCACCACCACAATCAAGATACAGAATTCCATCACACCCCTGGACACTGTACCTCTTCCTAGTCCTTCCACATCCTGCACTTCCAGCCTTAGAGAACTGCTGATCTGCTTTCAATCACTGTAGATTAGATTTGTCTTTTCTAGAGTTTCATTTAAATGGAATACTTGACTATGTACTTTTTTGTGACTGACTTCTGCTTAGCACAATATTTTTGAAATTTATCCATATTGTTGAGTGTATCAGTGGTGTTTTTTTTTTTTTTTCCCTTTTAATTGCAGGCTAGTATTTCTTCATATGGAATGTACCATAATTTGTTTGGACATTCGGGTTGTTTCCAGTTTTGGGCTCTTGTGACTAAAGCTTCTATACATATATTCATGGACAAGTCTTTGTGAGGACATATATTTTCATCTGGTAAGTACTAAGGAATAAAATTGCTGGGTTGTAGGCTAAGGGTATGTTTTAACTTCATAAGAGACTGTCGAACTGTTTTCCAAAATGGCTGTACCATTTTGTATTCCCACTAGCAACGTTTAGGAGTTCTAGTGCTCTACATCCTTGTTCCCCTAGCCTTTTTAATTTTAGCTTTTTAAGTGGGTAGATAGTGGTATTTTGTTGTTTAATTCTGATGATTAATGTCACTGAGCAATTTTTCATGTGCTTATTGGCCATTCATGTATTTTCATTTGTTGAGTGTTTGTTCATATCTTTTCTGCAGTGGTTTTGAAACTTGTTTACATGGCACCCTTGTGGTTCAGTGAAGGTGCCTTGGGGCTCCCTTAGTGGTAAGTGGATTAGGCTTGTGCTATAGGTTATTTTGAAGACACGTTTCCATTGTAAAAAGCTAAAGTTTAAGATGTTTGGCTTAAAGCAAAATTGTGAAGGAGGCAGATTTGGCTTTTGGTGCTCCCATTCCTTTTTTCTCAAGGGGCCAAGGTATTAAGAAGAAAAACGTTGTGCTGGGTACTTGGAGGAACACAATGTTTAGAAGATAAGGTCTTTAATTCAAGGTTGCCTTGTAATAGAAATGTGCCCAGTCTCTGGCATCATATCCAGATCCTACCATTTATTAGCAATATAATCCTGGACAAATTTGTTATTATCTTTGAACCTACAGATTCTTCAGCTGAATAATGTAAAATGTAATATCGAACTGGTAGATTATTGTGAGGATAAAATGAAATAATAAATGTAAAGGATCTAGGAGCATGCCCAGCACAAAGTAGTTAAGCATTAAATGTTAGTTTCCTCCTCTGTCTCCTGACCTCTAAACTTGCTTTTCTTATCCCCTTTATTTTAGGATCTTAGGGTTTCTCACTATGGTTCTCCATCCTTCCCACCCTTTAGAGACTTTATCTGCCTCTGTTCTTCCAACATTTATCTGTTCTGTATTCTCTTCTCATAGGTTCCTGTTAAGTAAGCGAGTAGCTAATCTGACATAAAACAATTTCTGTTAAGGTGGTAATGGTAATTATTACTTTGAAGTTTTAATGAGAACATAATCCAAATTAGTAGGATCAGGGGAGAATAGGTAAGGGAGAATGTGTAGCCTATGGGCTGATTATGGTAGGTAGTGTATTTGGTATAGTTGACCTTTCCCAGAACCTCCAAAATTGTATCGTACAAGTGGTTTTCTCCAGGGAGTTTGCCTGTACTTGGACATTTTCAATTGGCTGATTTTTTTCAAGTGTTCCTTCTCCCTTTTATGAGGTCTTTCCCACTGTCTTCTAGCTGGCTAGGCCATATGAATAACTTTACAAGACAAGTTATGGTTCTTTAATAAATGTCTTGTTTTTCTCCAAATTTATAGTTTACTGTGCTCTAGTACTTGCTGATTTCCTGTGATTTATGGGCACATTTTATATAGATTTTCAGACTTCCGATAAAGATATAATTATTCGTAGTTGTTTTAGCAAATCTTTGGCTGGGTAGGTTGACCTGATACAATTTTTTAAAAGATGAGAACACATATTATGGTCATTAAAAAGGAATTCCTTGATGAGTGTTCGTATGTTTCATTGGTCAAGATGTTGACCTGGACATCATCACAGCTGAGGGATATTCTGAGATAGCTGGTTCATTCATTTCTTGCAAGCCACTTTTCATAATTAAGTTCACAGTCCCAGATTCTGGTTACTACTAGTTTGTTTGGTTTTGTTAACGCATCCTATTTTTCTGTTGTCTTTGGAGCCAGATTGTTCTGCGAATAACATTTTGCAAATAAAACCATGCTATCCACAATAAACCTCAGGTCCTAAAGTGAACTAGCTCTTTCTCTGCCAAATCATACTTAGGAATAAGTTAACAAGCAACCAAAAAATTTAAATGTTTATAGTTTCTATGAAATAGCTGTCCATGAATGGGTTTTTTATTTTGAAACTTTATCCACTTTATAAACAAAAAAATGTTTTCCCCAAATGACTGATAATTGATTGCCTCCAAACTGGGTAAATGGACTGACATACATCCAAGTTATCCCAATTGATTATTCCTAGAAAACATAATTCTATTCTGAGAATGAAAAGTTATAAGAGAAAATGTGTAGAGAGTTTGGCACTGTCTGCTCTTAACTGTCATGTCGGATAATTCCTCATGGATCTCGCTAAAGGATGTCTGAAATATTAAAATACCTTCTTTCAACACCCATTGAACAAAACTTGTCAATATCAAATATTTGTTGGAAAGGCAGAAGGCAATTTAGGAGAGTATAGCAATGGGTCAGGCATGGGATTATGATGGTTTGAACTAGAAAGTGCCAGTAGAATTGGAAAGGAAAAGAATTGCCATTCAAGCGCCAGGAATATGCAGAGGTGCCTGGGAGAATGGAAAGGAAATAGAATTTTTAGTTGAAATTTAAAAACTCAGTTTTTTAAATACTCAGAAACAGGAAAGTAGATTTGGAATGCGTATACACATCCTACCTGGATTTCTCTCAGCATTCTGGCTGACAGGGTCTCCCAAGAACCCCCTGATTCATGTTGCCCCTCATTTGGTCTAGTGTGGTGTAATTGTATTGTTCTGTTGAGTTGTGCTAATGCCTTGTTTAGAAGCAGTTACATTTCCCTGTGGAAATTCACATTAATGGTTTCACATTGTGTAAAATGTTAGAGAACCTTTGTGAGAGGAGGTTCCGTGACGGCAGGCATTGTTAATATGGAGTCAACCACAAAAAAATAGGTAAATATGCAGGCTATGAAGAAATTTACAAGGAAGAACCTGAAATTGACCATTAATAATTAGCTTATAAAGTGGAATCCTACATACTAATCATTTAGCACACAGTGAGCATCAGAAGAGAAAAGAATATATAATATATTTTTAGACCCTAGCTTGGTAAGAGTGTAGATAGTAATAAAAGTTTTGGGATTATAAAGTGATTATATTGGGTATAGCATATAGAAGTTCAGGAGGAGGTCTGGATAAAAGGATAAGAAAACAAGTTTCTTTTGGGGGTTTGTGTTGTTATTGATTTTTTAAAAGGGGAGTTCTAAGGTTACCTTTATTTCAAATATATTCAAAGTAGGTGTCCTCCCAGGTTTAACCTATTCTTCTACCCATCGAAAGGCCTTTCTATATTTCTTATAAGACATCATAGATGAATATATCAACTTAAATTTATAGAATCATAGTATCCTAGAGTGGACTGGAGAGGTCAACACTGGTATTTCTAGAAAATCTGAGGACAGAAATAGATGCCTACCTGCCCAAGATAAGTGGATGTTATATTCTTTGCTTTGAACCCTATGGTTTCATAGTCAGAGAACTCCTGTGACAGGCACACATAAATTAGCACATTGGCCAGTCTCGATCCACTGATGGGTAGGCTGGAGAAAGATTGTGCCACCATCCTGGTTTGGTGGCATCAGTATTACCCAGAGGGCTTGTTAACAATTCCAGACTTTTTGATTCAGCAGATCTGAAGTGGAGGATGGAGAAATTGCATTTCTGACAAGTTCCCAGGTGCTGCTGCTGCTGCTGCTGCTGAAAGGTGGGTCATGCTTTGAGAACTGCTGATCAGTCAATTCCATCATTTTACAGAGAAGCTACATTTTATTATTTTAATGGAATTCCCAAAGTTACATGATTAATTTTGGTTAAGCCAGGATCAGATCCTAAGTCTTTGGACTCCAACTCCATAGGCATTTCATAGATGAGGTGGTTCTAGAGAAACTAATAGAATCTTTAAAATAGGAATCTCTGACCTATTATATTATCCTGGGGTCTCAATGGCAACCAATGACAACAATACATTTTAAGCTAGCAAATGTGTTCAGTAGAAAAGTAAATTGAATCTAGTCTGAGGCAGGGGCTAAAGCACAGTTACAGGAGGGAACTAGGGTCTGTAATTCTTGGTGTGTTTATTTTATTTATTGCTTGTCTCTTCCAACTAAAATACAAACCCTTAAATGACAGAAATTTGTATTTCTTTTCACTGCAAGATCCCCAGCTCCTCTACTGTGCCTGGTACACAGTGAGAACTCAATGAATACTTGTTGAAGGAAAGAAGGAGAGAGGAATGAGAGGATACGTCTAGTGATGGCTCAATGCTAGTTTGTGGATGTTTTTCCTTGTTTTCTTTTGCTGGAGATAAGGCAAACTTAACCTTCTTCTTCTCATGGCCAAGAGTGAACCCTCTAGCTGTTCCAGGCTGGACTGGCCTTTGGCAAAAGGCTGCCAGGCTGCCCAGGACTCCCAGACCAAAGCTTGATGGCTCGTCTGCACCAAGGGTGACCAATCTGTTAGCTCCCTCTCCAGGCATAGATACTATTTTAGTTTGCCAGAGGCTGCCAATGAAAAATACCAGAAATGGGTTGGTGTGGCAGTTTGAGATTATTTGTGAATTCCAAAAAGAGAGATTATGTTAGTAAACTGGTTTGTTCCTCTGGGTGTGATACCCTTTGATTGAAGAAGCGGAAGAGGAGAGAGCTTGGTCATTTCGGTCCTGCCATGTAACAGAAAGGAGAAAGTTCAAACAGCTAAATCCTGGGAAGAGAGACGAGCCCTACACCAGCCTACAGCTGAAATGGGAAGAAGCTGGGCCCACAGAGCCATAAGAGGAAGAAGGAAGGCGAGACCAGGCAGAGGTCACCTGTCATCTTGCTTCAACACGTGGCCACAGACTTTGGTGAGGAAGTAACCTTGAGTTGGACTCTTTAGGCCCTTGTAACTGTAAGCTTCTACCCCAAATAAAAGCCAACCAATTTCTGGTACTTTGCATCAGCACCCCTTTGGCTGACTAACATAGTTGGCTTTTACAATAGGGATTTATTAGAGCAAAAGCTTACAGTTCCAAGGCTGTGAAAATGTCCAAATCAAGGAATCCTCAAGAGACGCTATCTTACCACGTTGCAGCTGTGGGCAATTAGGCACATGGCTGTGCATAATGGCGGCCTGCTCATCTTTCCCCTCTCCTCTGGGCCTGTGGCTAGTTCGGCTTCGGCCTGCCCCGTCAGTGGCTTCTCTTTGTCTTTCTGCGGCTGCAGGTGATCCTGGAGTCCTCTCACGTGGCAGGGTAAAATGGCTGCTCTCTTTCTCTGTGTGTCTCTGCATGTTTCTCCTGTTTATAAAGGACTCCAGCAGAAAGGCCAAGACCCACCCTGAGTCATGCCTCGCTGAAGTACTCCAATCAAAAGCCCCCAACTGAGTTCAAGCCAATCAAAGTGTTCTACACCCACAGGAATGGGCCAATTTAAGAACATAAATTTCTGGAGTCCACGGAAGTCTCAAACCAGCACAGAAGCCAAAGCCTTCTTTACTAATAATGAACACTTACAGAGCCCTCACTATAAGGGCTTTATATGTCTTAAGTCAGACCTTAGAACTTCCCCAGGAGTGAGATAACTATTGGCCCCATTTAATAGATGAAAAAATGGAAACCCATAGAGATTAAGGAATCACCCAAAGCCTGCAGCTAAGTGTTGGAGCTGGAATTTAAATCCAGCCAGTGTGACTCCATATTGCCATGCTCTTAACTGCCACTCCACCTGACCCTTTTGTGGCCTTGTGAGCAGATGTGTCCTCCAGATTGAAGGGGTAACTTTGAGGTTCGCCAGACAGGGCCTGGATTTCACCCTCCCTGGGCTAAATTCAAATGGTCTAAAATCTGTCTCGACTTATGGGAAAAGTTCTTGGGAAAAGAAATATTTGGAGGGCTATAGCAGTGATTACTATGACATACCAGAATGTAAATCCAAGGTAGAAATAAGTGTCTGAATTGCCTTTTTTAAATAAAAAAAAAAAGTTTTCTTTATTAGAGAAGTGTGTTTACAGAACAATTGTGCATAAAATACAGGACTCCCAATACCACCCTACTGCTAACACCTTGCCTTGGAGTAGAACATTTTCCATAATTGATGGGAGCACATTTTTATATTTGTACTACAAACTGTAGTCCATGGTTTAACTCAGGGTTCATGTCTGTGTAGTGCAGTTCCATGGATTTAAAAAATTTTTTTATTCTGTTACCATATATGCATTCCACCATTCCCCCCCATCAATCACATTCAGTATATATATATATTTCAGTGCTACTAACCACTATAATGACCACCATCCATTACCAGAGCATTTCTATCATTCCAGATAGGAACCCTGTACATTTTAAGCCATACCTTTCCCATTCCCTAACCCCACCCCACCCCACCCCCTGGTAACCTATATTATCTTTTAAGAGGGAGATTTAACCCGTTCACTCTATTGTGATTACTGACAAATATTTGCTGTGCTTTAATTTAGTTTTCTTTATTTCCTATGTACACATGTTGCTGCCTGTTTTTTTGAATGTGCAGGGAAATGGGATAGGGGGATGATAAGTGCATCTCTTCTAAATAGGTTCTTCAGTTAATTACCCTAATGATGTCTGGGCTTCCTCCTACTCTTCATAGTTATTGACTGAATTAAAACCCTCATTGAACCACCCCATGAATGTCTGGCTTTGATGTTCTTTGGTCTTTTTCTTCCTTAGTCTACTACTACCTGTTTCCTATCTTTAATAAATTCCTGAAAATTTTTGATTTGTAAATGATATTCTCTAATGTTTTCTATTATGATGATTTTTTATTATTAAAAATGTTTTATGCATTTTTTTTTTTTTTTTTTGGATTCTGAACAGGAAGAAAGGAACATACTTGTATTCATTTTGCTATTTTGATCCAATCCCCAAGGCTTTATTTTTTAACACTCTTTTGTTTTTGAGAAGGAAGTGGGGGAGGTCAGGTTTTGAGTGTGTGTCTGTGTGTGTATGTGTATCTACTTCTTTTTTATTGCAAAAATACTGGATTCTACTTATCCTTTCTCTTTTTTCCCCTGGAGAGCTGGATGTCTTTTCCTCTCTTTTCTGTATCTTTCACTGACTATTATCAAAGGTCAAATCAACTCAGTCAAGTAGAGATTATGATGAATATTGTGTTCTCTTGCCTGTTCTGTACAAGGAATGAGAGTCGGCGACCTGTTTGTAGCATGATTAGTTTTCATTATAACACTTAAAAATAAGATGTGACTGATAATAATTTATTGTATTGTTATTCTGTGGCAGAATCACAACAGATAGTCAATTGTCCACTGTGTCATTAACAGGTGCAGCTTTTTAGGAGAGCTTAAAAGCCCTCAAGACTTAGATCCATTCTCAGACATTCACAAACTGGGCATTCTGAGGTGGCACATGTTACACAGGATGTTTTAGACTGCTGAGCAGGTCAAAGGGTCATTGACATTTGAGGTCATTTATTCCTGGAGTTGAAGGGTATGACTGTCTATAAGTGGTTCTCAAAATTGTCTACATAGAGAATCATCTAGGGATGTTAAATTAAAAATACTGATGCTTGGGCTTACTCTTAGAGATTTTGATTTCTTAGGTCTGGGGTGAAGCCTACGTATTGAGAGCTTAAAATGTTTCCCAGGAGCATCTAATGGATAACAAAGTCTGAGAACTACTTCCCTAAAACACCCAAACAGAAGAAATGCAGAACCTTGAAGGTGATGATCCAAAACAGATGACCATGACCCATCACAACTTCACAGAGTATTGACTAAAAATCCTTTGCCTAACATTCAGACCTGGTGATTGAGACTCTGGATCTTACCTCCTTGTTTGAAATTTCTGGTCTTTTCAAACTAGTCCTTTCACTCAGACTCTGATTCATACATTCCTACCTCTGATTTGGGTTTATGCCATTCTTTTACCTGGACAACCCTTCCCATCTAGGGTAGACTGAATGATGCTGCATTCCTGTGGGTGAAAGCATTTGTAAATAGGATGTTTTGAAGATGTTGTTTTCAGCTAAGGTGTGGCCAGCTGAATCATGGTGATATTAATCCATATTACTAGAGCCTTTATAAAGAGAAAAAAACTGGAAGCCAGAATTCAGAGAAGGCCACTCGGGAAGAAGCTGGAAGAGCAGACACAAGGAGAGAGTGATAGCGATATCACAAGAGGCAGAAGTGTGAGCTAAGGAACCCCAAAGATTGTGTCAAGCCAGTCCCAGAATGCTAGACTTTGGGGAGGAAGGATTGCCTTGCCAAAGTTTTGATTTTGGGCTGCTCACCTCCAAAACCATGAGCCAATAAATTCTTGTTGTTAAAGCCAACCCATAATACGATATTTGTCATAGCAGTCTGGCAAACCAAGAGAACCATCTCTGTCAATTTTTGTGCTGCGTTATCCACCAAATAAGCCCTTAAGTCTCCTCCTAATGTGACCAAACATTGACAGCAGTGGTTACGGGCATGGATTTGGAGCTGGCTTCTATTTGTTTAAACCTTGAATTTGTCATTAACTATTTAGGGAGGTAACTTTCCTGTGCCTTTAAATTAGAGATAATAATGTCATGTCCTTCCTAAAGGTTGTTATGAAGATTAAATGAATTTTTATATGTAGATTTCTTAGACTGGCACTTGGGATATATTAAGCACTCAGTCTCTGAATAAACCCTACCCTCATGGTTCTCTTTTGCTGCATTTAAATGCATTATCAAATATCAGGTTTCTATGTAGCTATAGGAGTTAGTTCAATGATCTATTGCTGCATTTAAATTACCTGTGGCAGTTTGAGACTGTATGTACCCCAGAAAATCATGTTCTTAAAGCTGGTCCATTCCCATGGGTGGGAACCCATTGTAAAAATAGGACCTTTTGATGATGTTACTTCAGTTAAAGTGTGGCCCAACTGAATCAAGATGGATCTTAATCCTATTACTGAAGTACTTATGGAGAAAGCCGTGGATGCTAGGAGCGGAAAGTAACGAAACCCAGAAGAAAAGGGAGGTACCAGCAGATGCTGCCATGTGCGTTGCCATGTGACAGAGTCATCCAAGATTGCCAGCAACAAGTATTCAGGGAGAAATCCTTTCCTGGCCATGCCTTGATTTGGACATTTTCATTACCTCAGAACAATTTATTAACTTATTATTTGTAAGTTAATAAATCTCCATGATAAAAGTTAGTGCATTTCTGGCATATTGCATTTCAGCAACCTAGCAAACTCCACACCAAAACTTTGTGCCTTAAAACAACAACATTAAAAATTCTCATGTTTATGTAATCTACTGGGTGGTTCTTCCACTTCTAGTGGGCTTTCTGGGACTAGAATTTCCAAGATGGCTTCTTTACGTCCATGTCCAGTGCCCTAGATGGGATGGTTGGAACAGCTAAGGGCTGGTAGGGCACCTCTCTCTCTCTCTCTCTCTCTCTCTCTCTCTCCATGTGGCTAGCTTGGACTTCCTTGCAGTATGGAGGTTTCAAAGTAGTTCAACTTATTACATGGTGGCTGGATGCCTATAGAGAGGACATAGAAGCTGTTTTCCTTTTAAGACCTCGGTTCAGAAGTTCCAGAACATCACTTCTGCCATATTGGTCAAAGCAAGTCATAAGGCTAGCCCAGACAGTACAGGAGGGGAAATGGACTTTACCTCCTGAAGGGTGGAGTTGCATGCATGCAGAGAGGGAAGGAATTGATGGAGCTATTTTTTGGCTACTACAAGAATATTCTTAAGTGATTTCACGAATGTATATTTTGTTTCTCAATTAGATTGTATTCCCCTTGAATCCAGGGACAATGTATCTTCTCTACCTTTTAAATTCCTCAATAGTACTACATAAACACCACAGACTCAATGAATAAATATTGATAAACTGACATAAAGTTCAAGGTTGGTCAATGTGGAAAGTCTATTTGATGTTTTGGCCTGGAATAGAATCCCCATAAAAGAAGGAAAAAAGGTGGACATTTTAATAGGGAACTATGATCCGCTATAAAGTGTGTCTATGACTTCTTTCTTTTCTATTTACCCCCTTCCCTTCCTTCCTTTTCATTCTGTACTACATAACCTTAAATGACCTCCAGTTTTGGAGGATATATTGCGCTCATAAGACTAAGCCATCTCTCTGTGTGTTACCATGGTGATAGGAGGAGTTTGGTACTACTTCAAAGTCCAGCTCACAGTCACTTCTAAAAACCCAAGGCCTCCTTTGTTTTTCATCAATTCAGGATGCTAGCACTTGATTGCCACATAGCCTCTTCCTTAAATTGTATTTCAAAGATTAATGGTTTGTGGAAGAACGTTCAAGGTTTGAATTTCCATCAAGAGACCCATAAAATAAGCATGTAAAATAGTGCTGTGGAAACAGAGTATGGCTCTTGAGAATTTAAAGAATCTGAAGCTGCTTACATCTGGTTCTTTATTTTCCATTGGGAACTGAAATGATCCAACTTTTGGATCAGAGTCTGAATGGAGTATTTGCCCTCAGGGCTACCAATGCCCTTATGCCACTTTTTATAAGACAGCCCTTTACCTTGTTCCTAGTGGTCACACATGGATCGCAAATATTAAACAGTAAAGAGGTGCAATGAGACGTAACAGTCACATCCCTGGGTGGGGGTGGAGAGCTGTCAGAATGTTGGGTTCCAAAGGCTTTTGCTTCACATCAGAAGTTTTGATGGTCTTGATTTTCCAGAGAGATTTTATTTGCTTTATTTCTAACTCAGAATAGTTTCCCACATTTATAGGAAGTCCAGAAAAAAGAAGAAAAAACCACTAATGTATGATAGTAGGAGAGAAACAGGATAACCTTACCAACAAAAATGCCATTTGAGTTAAGTCATTGGTTAGTCTTGGGGACAGTACTGCTCCCTATGGGGTACTGGGAAATTTTTGGTTGTAATATTTAGTGGGTGGGGGCCAGGAATGCCAGAGTTCTGAAATACAAAGGATAATCCTGCATAACAAGAACTAAACTATATTCCTCTTGGCATTTGAATTTCTCAGTGGTAATATATGTATATAGTTATCTGAGCCTTTTGTTCAAAATGTTACCCAGAGTTGTTAAGAGATATGGAAAATTTCATCACAGATGGCAAAGCCCTTTGTGATTTTTGAGCTGACAATACTGCACAGTGGATCAGTTTGTGTTGCAGCCAATGCATTTACAGGCAAGCATCTCCTGCTTCACTGAATCCTCTGGTTAGATATGCTGGGGCAGTTATATAATGAACTAGATGCTATTTTATTACAAATTAGTATTTTCTCTTCTTTTCTTTGTGCTCCATATTTCCATTAGCACATTATACTTATTTAAACTTTTTATGTGTCATTGTATTTTCTCATGCATAAGTGGGAGGGTGTTGGATTTGACAGAGGCTCACTGTTTCAAACGCCTTCTATGATCCATCGTCTATTTATAAACTGTCAGGGCCAACACAGGTAAGCTGACATTAGTGTTATTTTGACTCTTATATCATTTATAATTAAATTAAAGTAACTTTTATTGTGCATCTACATAGTGTTGGGAAAGTAGAGCTGAATAATTGTCATTACAAAAATCTCAGTGTAGAGAGGAAATGGTCCAGCGTGGTAGTTTGAGTCTGAACGCACCCCAGAAAATCATATTCTTAAAACTGGCCCATTCCTGTGTGTGTGAACTTATTGTAGGTGGGATCATTTGATTATTAGATTACTTCGGTAAGGCGTGATCTCAGGTAGGTCTTAATCCTCTTACAGGAGTCCTTTATAAAGAGGATGAACACAGATAAAGGGGACTGCAGAGACAGAGAGAAACCCCCAGAAGCTGAGAGAGACAGCCCCGGAAGCAAGAAGCTGAAATTAATGGAACACAAAAGCCCAGAGAAAGCCACGAAGCAGGAAGCTGAAGGCAAGAATGCCCGGAGGAGGAGGGAGAGCCCGGCAGACGCCTCCATGTGCTTTGCCATGTGACAGAGGAGTCGAGGGTGGCTGACAGCCGGTCTTTGGGGAGAAGAGCGTCGTCTGGGGAAGCCTTGATTTGGACATTTTCACGGCCTCAGAACTGTAAGCTTATAAGTTAAAATATAAATCCCTTTGGTAAAAGCCAACCCATTTCTGGTATATTGCTTTCAGCTGCTTTTAGGAAACTAAAACCACCAATGAGTCAGCAATTGCAATTTAGGCTGACAAATATAATAAAGTTGGCATAGCAGGAGAGTGTGGGACAGGCAATAACACTGCTCAGAGAAAATGGCCTGTGGCAAGGAAGTTACCAAAACAGGCTTCCTGAGGAGGTGATGCTCATTGGAGTCTGAAATGCTGAATAAGGGTCCTTCCATCTTGGCAGTTTCATAAGGTATTTTGGAATTTGGCTTGGTCTATCTACTAGGAGCCTATAATTTCAAGAGTTTGCCTTTGTTGATTTTCATCCTTAAGTCAGAGCTGTGGCTCCCTCTAAGCATTAGGCATGTGCTCATGTGGTATGACTGACAGGTGCCAAAAGACCATCTCAATCAATACTTAATTAAGAGTTCAGTTGTTGAATGCTACAGTCTGTAGTTTTAACCAGTTTCCATCACTTTCTACTCATGTGATGCTGGGCAAGTCACTCAGCTTCTCTAAGTTTTGGTTTCTTCATATGTAAAATTGGAAGGATAGAGCCCACCCCACCCCTTGGAGTGTGGGCATCACTTTGGCTTATGAGTCTGTACCTCAGCTTCTCCTCACCCCACAGGGCCTTAGGGAAGTATTAGAGAGGAAGGGGGAAATGAGCCAGTCGTTTGGCCAAAGCACTGGGCTAAGTGTTGGGAGGCCTGGGTTCCAGTCCTGGTGCTGCTACTATCTTACTGTATGCATTTAATCAAGTCCTTGAACCTTCAGGGCCTCAGTTTCCTCATCTGTAAAATGAGGAAGTGAAACCAGGTTATGTCCTAGGCCCTCCCTAGCTTGACATACTGTGTGTGGTCTCACAGCTTCAGTCTGTGCTCAGTGATGGCCGATTTCTACCACCACCTTACCTTCCTTTTGATATTTCTCTTTAAAATAAGCCCTCATTTTAGGTCTCAGTTAAGTTGGATAAGGAATCGTGGGTTTGTTTTCCTTTCCATCACAATAAATAAGTTCTCTTGGACATTAATGTATTAGTAAACCAGGTTTCTAGTGTAGAAGAAGAATAACAAGAAGTCCTTGTTAAAGATAAATTAACCATCACAATAGCCTTCTTTTTGTTCCTTAGAAGTCTCAGTCTGATCTTGTCTCAGCGCCTTTGCACGTCCTTTTCCCTGAGCTTCAACTTTCTCAAGTTATTATCATGCCTGGCTCCTTCTCATTATTGAGGTCTCAGCTAGAGGGCTTTTTCTTTGGAAAGGCCAACCCTATTACCCTGTTCACAGTCATTCTCTAGCACAGCACATTAGCTATGCACCTTTCTGAAATGACTGTGCTTATTTTAAGTTATTCAACCTCTGTCTCCTCCTAATAGAACATTAGACCTCTGAGAGCAGGGGTCTTGTTTGCCTCAATCATCTCCAAGTCACCAGCACCTAGAACAGTGCCTAGCTGTAGTTTGAACTCAATTTAAGCTCTGACCCTGTTCCCCTAATTACTACCCTATATTACAGTTAGGAATGAGAAAGGTAGGCAGCTGCTGCAAGGGGAATGAATTTGATAATGCGGATCACATAATGATAAATCTTATTCTTTTAAATCTCAATCTCTTAAATACCCTAAGGGCTCCCAAATTGGGCTTGGCAAATACCTAACTGGATTTGAGCTGTGATTTAACTTCTCTGGACCTCAAATTATGCATTTTGAGAATTAGCAAGCTGGATTATTAAAAACATTATCTCACAGGCGTGGAGGCCTTTCTCTGTGCGGGGAACTGAGCCAGCACTTTACAGACCTGCTCTCCTTCAAGAGCCACACAGTCCTTTGAGGTAGCTTTTATGATGATCTCCATTTACAGCTGGGCATCCTGAGAACAAAGCCATGCAGCTAAAAAGCACTGGAGACATTATCTGAATGCAGTTCTATCCCATGGCCCTAACCAATACCCTATACTGCTGATAGGATTTCCTCCCAGCTGTCATCTTTGGAAGGTCAAGCTTGGAAGAGCTGGAGGCCCACCCCCATCTCTGCAAAGTGGATACTGGGAAGGGAAGGGCAGATGGATGAAGACTAAGTGACTGCTTGACATTAATCTTTGGATGTGCCCTGACTGGGTAATTAAATGGATGTTGCCATCTCAGGTTACTCGTGGCATGTCTGATGGGAAGGTCACCGTAACAGGAGTTACTGAGCATTGCAATTAGCCAGAAATCGCTCCCAACCTCTTCGAAAATTATTGGAGGATAAATTTCACTTTAGTTCTCTCCTGGATAAAGTGGCAGTCATCCAGGGACTTTAAAAGGCCAGCGAAGTTTATAAAGGCAGAGCTGATATTTGCAGGAGTGCCTCATTGGAGCCTGTCTTCTGGGTTGGCAGGAGTGTGAACGGCAGTTGTGCTCTCCCAACATGCTGGCTGGTGCGGCGGTGGCCACTGGGCATCACCGAGAGGGTCTGGGCTGTCTTTCATCTCCTGTTTTGTATCATCCTCTGAGCGGCTACTATGAACCAGACACCCTGCAAGACATCACGAGACATCCTCGTGATGCCTGCGCACTTTAGAAGATGAGCTCAATATCTAAATCGTTGACTGTAGGTCGATGCAACAATGCCCACTATCAGAGTACCATGAATGGAACATTCTAGAACCCCAGATAATAATTTTAGCTATATTATGCTCTTTATATCTTTTGCCCCCATTCCTTCTTCTCTTTCTTTACTAAATCCTTTCTTTATAGTTACTATATGGCAGACACTTGACTAAAATTTTCTCATTTAATCCGCATAAGATTCATAGGAGGTACTTATTGCTGTCAGTACCATTATCTATATCTGTAGATATCTATATCTTATTGGTATCTATAGCATCTATCTGTCTGCCTGTCTATCTATCTATCTATCTGTCATCTACCTATATTATCTATTTTCTCTATCATCTGTTATATCTATCTCTATATCATCTAACTACGTCTATCTGTATCTATCTATATCTCTCCCTCCCTCCCTTCCTTCCTTCCTTCCTTCCTTCCTTCCTTCCTTCCTTCCTTCCT
>JAKSZT010053929.1:14115917-14270514 GCA_026826555.1 Tolypeutes matacus | reverse complement strand
CTTCCTTCCTTCCTTCCTTCCTTCCTTCCTTCCTTCCTTCCTTCCTTTCTTCCTTCCATCTATCACCAGTTTATTGAACACCTTCAAATGGTGAGGTATAAGGATGGTTTACTCTGTTTTTCTTTAATCAGTGTCTTCACTTGTGCTGTGTTGAATACTCCTTCTCTGCTGGTAGAAGGTCCCTTATTGACATCTTGAGCAGATTTCCTAACTTCCGGACAACTTTCAATTTTTTAAAAACTCAGTCTAGGCTCAAACTCTTTTCCATCCTGTATCTGCAGCCCACTAAGATCTGTAAATCCATCATTCTGTTAGAATTTGTATTCACATACAGAGTTGAGGATTTTTACGCAGGCTGGTCGAACAAATGATGTGCAATTCCATGAAAGATTTTGGCATTAGATGTTGGTTGTGAGGCATTGTTACTAATAGGTTCTTTTTTTTTTTTTTTTTTGTATTTGCTTACAAAAATGTTATTTATATATATATACATATATTTTAAGAGGTGCTTAGATTACCTAAAATATTACACGGAACCCACTGGGATTCCCATGTTGCCCACCTCCCCCACCTCCCACCACATCCCACACAAACATCTCCCACAGTGTGGCCCACCAGCCTCAATGAACTTACACATCCTGGAGCCTTGCCACCAACCATAGACCACAGTTCACACTGTAGACCACACTCTCTCCCACTCAGTTCTGAGTGGTGTGTGCTGATTTAAAATGGAGAGCTCCAGAGACACCCTGGTCTTATATAAGGGGGGATAGCCCCAGAGACTGATGCCTTATCAGTGGGTTCTATTTTGGAATCTGTGCTCCTGAGAGTGACAGAATTAGACTCAAATAAGTCCTCCCTGCACGTGGTTCACCAGTCCCTTCTATTCAAACCTACATGTGATGCTGGAGTTTCTTAGGTATACTTCCAGAGACTGGAGCCTCCCGCCTACTTATGTGCCAGGTGTGCATGAAATCTAGGTGGAGCTGCAACTCCTACCCTACAGCTCAATGGACTCATCCAAGTCACCTGGTGAGGAGACAATGATGGGAAATGGCCATCCCAGGGAATGGAGAGGGCCTGCATCTGCAGGCAGGATCATCCCACCCACCATATCCATGGGATATAAGCCCTCTCTCACTTGGAGTTGGAGTGGACATCACCATCCCAGTCGCCTCTGGATTGGGGGAAGAACTATGGACTAGAGTGGACCTGATGGTATTCTCTTGCTCACATATGGTGATTCTTGCAATGCAAGAAATTATAACAATGAGGTGGAGCCAGTGGCCACTTGACAGTTTTTGGGTAGGGAGGGGATGAGCAGTTGAAATACAGGGGCTTCTTTGGGAGTTGGAGGTTGTCCTGAGTACTAATAGGTTCTTGAACTCTGTCTGGCAATACCTTACTTACACAATCTCATAAACAAATTTTCATCCTTGTTTTGCACTTGGAGTTGCTTAGAAATGTTTAAATTATTTTCTCTGTGAGATGGACATTTTGCATAAGCTTTGTTTGGTTTGCTTGGCATCATAGCTTCTCTTGATGATAAACCATTTAGGCAGAAGCTGAGAAGAAAGATCAGGTCTCACAAATTGAAACAATCCTCATTATAATGCTGAATTAGGACCTTAAATTTTTTGGATCTCTCTGTCTTGTGTGTCTTCTGGCTTTAATCAAAGACTTGGACATTACAATGAAGAAATAAATGCCAAGAAAATTTAAATCTATTTAAGTGCAAGACATTTAAGAGGATACAGGCAATTTGTGGCTTCACAGAAATTGGCTTTTCAAAAATTTTTAGGTCATTGCACTTTTAAAGAATGTTAAAGAGAAATTACATAAAAATATTGAAAAATTAAGCATATGTAAGCAAAATTATGTTTAAGCATTATTTGTTTTAGAAGTGAGCATTATTCTTATTTATAGAAAATACCTATAAAATTCTATCAAGGATCAGACTTGAGCTAATTGTTGATATCAAAAAAACCAATAGAAATGATTAAGAACAAAATTAGGAAGAAATAGTTAAGAAAAGTCACAAAATCAATTATATTCTGTTTAGAATATAAATACCAGATAACAATAATAAGAATAAAAATAATATATACCTCTTTTTTTAATAGAAAAGAGAGTTGAAAATATGATAAATAAACTTTACATGTACCCTCCAAACCCATCTCACAGCTGGTGATAAATAAGTGACTAAAGTGATAATCAGATTAACTGGTATTGTGACCAGAACCTGCCCCTGACCAGGGAATCACTTTAGGCTGGTCAGGGGGAAGTGCTACATGGTGAAATCCCTGCATGCATCAAAATAATAGTTACTGACTTTAGAAGTTCATGGAAATGGTTTTCAAATATAAATTCAAGAGCTGAAAATATTTGAATGGTTGTGAATGGAAAAGAACACTCTGTATCTTTTAGCCACAAGGTCTCTCCACTCGAGTGAACAGTGGCTTACCTGTTAGGAGAGTCTCTGCTGTTGAGGGGCAGTACCACTTCCCATGCAGGGCATCAACCCTTTCCTCACTTGTTAGAACTTTCAAGCCCCTCACGTCTTTTGTGCTGAGCATCTGACCAGAGTAATTTTGGGAGCTAGAAGGCAAGAACTTCTTGGTGTGTGTCGAGCTATGGAAATGTGATAGCTCTTTAAATGGCAGCCTGGCTGCCATTACAGTTGTGTGTGTTGGGAGAGAGGGTGCGAAAAATATATTCTCTTAACAGTTGGCACCCGAATTCTTCTTAGGGGGAGAACCATCTTTGTTTATAAAAAACAGCCTATGAAGATATTTGGGAGAGCAGGTAAGAAAGAGCCTGTGGTCAATAGAACTTTGCCAAAGCAGTAAAAGAGACAAAAGTGCTCAAAACAAGAAAGTGAGAATTAATCTGCTCCTGGGGGAGAATCTTGAGGCTGGGCACTACAAGGGTGAATCGGCTGGTGGAAACACCCAGTGGTGAGGTGGCCTAACGTTTAAATAGGTTGAGGGTGGGGATGCCTACATTTTTAATGGTTTGTTTATATTGCTGTTTATTGTCCCCTGTATCCTTTACACATCTGTAATAAAGTCCAGTTCCCTTTTTTTCTATAGAAATTGGGAATGGAGAAAATGAATCAGTTTCACATCTGGGTGCATGGTAGGAGGCAGGTATGAGATGGCAAAATAGTCCTTCAACTGAGCAAGCCAAAGCTAGGGCCAGAGAGTCTCATGAGACCAAAAGGACCTCAGGAGTTTGCAGACATTATGGAAGATGGGTTTGGACCTGCACAGTATGCTGAATTGGAGTTTTGATCCAATGTTATGTAGATCTCAAGACACATGGAGGTATCACTTGACATACTGGTTACATAGAGAAAGGATTGCAGACCCTACAGGAATAACGAAACTGCAGGGAGCCACTTATAAAAGAGATGTCTTTGGACATTAACTTTCAATACTAGGACATTAGCGCTGAAAGAGACTGCACAGATCACCTTTCCTAATACCTCCATACTTTGTCAATGGGGAACAGAAACAGAGAAATGAAATCCCTAGCCAGGATCCTCAAATGAGAAGTCAAAATAAGTGTACTCGGAACAATTTTGCATCATGAAAGCTGTAAAAGATTGCCTTGGGAGGAAAATTGCCAGGATCTTCAAATGTATCTGATTTAGAATGAAGAGATGGCATTAATTGACAGATAATTTGTCTTGCTAAGTCAGACTGATGAAACTCACTTCCTGGCCTCAGATCTAATTCGTTTTGCTAAATTGCATGTTCTTGGGACTCTTGCCATCTTATTACAGGTAAGAAGGCTGATAAAAGTTGCCTCCATTTATGCTGACTGCAGATCTGTGTGAGCATCCAGGGACAAAGGCAGATTTTTGGAGAAACATGAAGCACAAAATTACATTCCAGATTCATATTTAATTTTTGTCAACTACTGGCTGAATTTTTTTTTAAGATTGATTTTTTGGAAGGAAAAATTACACAGTGAATTTAAAGGCAACATCACATTCTGATGACCAAATTCTTCTTTTGAAATAGTAAAAAGTGGCTTGTTATATATATGCAGGATTATATATGAGACCAGTTTCCTCATATGGTTTATGAAAATCGATCTTATTTAAGCACAGCTTTTAAAATACCTAATTATTTTCTTGTCTATATTCGACTTGAAGAGCTTGTTTTTCTCCTAGGTGAAATGTCTAGGCCAATATATATTTATGATTTGTGAAAAGGCTATCTCTGTCATATGTGAAATATGGAAGAGACCCATTCCTTGGGAAAAAATATCAGATTGCCTTTGGGTATCTGAGAATTATTTTTCTACTCTTTACTGAAAATATTTGAGGATAAATCCAAACATAAAAAATTGATTAATTTTTCTACACAATTTTTCTTTTCATCTTTGCCTTTATTTCTTCTGGAGACCTTTCTCAAGTGAATCATGCTCTTTTCCGCACCCCAGTTTCTTTATACCTCCTTTCTGCTTTGAACCCCTCTCGGTTTTCTACCTTTCCAATCATTTTTTTGTTCTTCTCAAGCCTCCCATCTACCCCTGGCCCCATTTTGCTTAAGACTTCTTTCTTAATTTCTGAAAAGGGCAAGGCTACCTGTTCCTAAATTCTTCCTTCATTTAAAACATAGCCATATAGCCAGTATTGTCTGCCTCCTCTTCCTTCTCCATCTCTCCTCTGATCTCATCTCCTCCTTATCCATCATGGTTACTCTTCAGGGATCATCCTTTGCCTTTGGTCCCTCTACATTGGATGCTGCTTCCACTAGACATTTTCTCATAGGCTACTTCTCTTCACCTGTCTGAATGGCTTCCAGTTCCCCTTCCCCCATGGACACTCAGCTCTGCATAGGTGGCCAGTCAACACAGCAAGTTCACCTTGCCACAAACCAAAATTGCCACGTCATTCTTTGTTCTGCCCACTTATCTTCTCCTCCTTTTATAGTTCCTATCATGACTGGTAGCATTACATCATTCTTGCAACCCAAGTGTTGTCGATCGAATTAACAGACTGTTCTTAATCTTAATCTGAATTCTTTTGGATGCGAACCCATTGTAAACAGGACCTCTCACCTCTCAAAGAGGTTATTTTTAATTAAGGTGTGGTCCAATTGAATAAGGGTGGGTCTTTATTCATTTTACCGGAGACCTTATAAAGAGAAGACATCAGAAGCCATAAGCAGGAAAAAGCCATGGGGAAGACCCAGGAGCTGGAAGTCAGTGAAAACCGGAAGAGCAGACACAAGGAAAGAGAGAGAGATTGTCACATGAAGGGAGGCAGAGTTGCAAGCCAGAGAACTCCAAGCATTGCTGGCAGCCAACACCAGAATGCTGCAGACGCCAGGAGGAAGGAAGCCAATCCTTCCTGTGGTTTACGCTAACCCATCATGTAGTATTGTGATAGCAGCTCTAGCGGACCAAGACACCACTTGAGAAACAACCCTCTTCCTGACTCTTCTTAATCTTGCTCTCACTCACAACCCCAATCAAACATAAACAACTCTGGATTTTTCATTCGCAATATTTCTCCACCCAACACCTTTTCTCCTTCCCTACTACCCTACTTTCAGGGTATACTTTCACTTGCCTGCAATATTGCCTCCAAACTAGCCTCTCTGCTTCACAGGTTGCTGAACACAAGATATGCAATGACCCAGTGCAAGTCTGAGGGTTCCCAGGAAGTGCATTGGTTACTAGACACACTGTAATTGAGAGGACTCTTGCTCATCAAGTATGCATTCGACTCTAGGTTCTCCAGGCTAAAATAGGCCCAGGGTCCAAAGCTGCACATCATTTTTTCCCCTTTATTTTAAAAGAAGCTTTAGATTACATAAATGTTACATTGAAAATATAGGGGATTCCCATATACCCCACCCTCTCCCCCTCCCACGCTTTCCCCCATTAACAACAACTTTCATTACTGTGATACATTTGTTACAACTGATGAACACCTATTGAAGCATTGCTACTAACCATGGTCTATAGTTTACATATGGTTTACATTTTGTATCTCACGATTTTATAGGTTTTGACAAAATGTATAATTGTAATGTCATATAGGACAATTCCAATGTCCCCAAAATGCCCATGTTGCACCTATTTTCCCTCTCCCTCCCCACAGAAACTCTGGTGACCACTGTCTTTATATCAGTGTTACAAGTTCTTCCATTACTAGAATAATAATGTCTACTTTGGTCCATAGTTGCATTTCCCCTTTATGCTGGTTCATTCCTCAATCTTGAGAATTTTCGATGGTGGTGCCCACTCTGCTTCCAATTGAGAGGGGGCTTAGATCCCATGGGGCAGATGGATGGAACTTTCTTGCTTGCAGTTGTAGATATCCTCTGTTTTTTGGGATGGGCATTGTCCATCATCATCCTTTTGTTAGTTGTCCTGGGTGAAGCCAATGAACTGGAGATTAGCTGTTGGCTGCAGCTCTGCTGAGATTCAGGACTCATCAGGCATATGAACAGCTGGAAGATTTAAGTCTCTGGGACCTATATTTAACGGGTATAGTGCTAATGATAGGTTCAAATAAAAGGGGCAGAAGAACCATGTGTGGGAAAATTATAAACGAGTCTAACTCTGATACATTGGGGACATAGGTTATCATATATTCCAAGGAAAGGCCTACTGATGGGGCAAAGCTGCACATCTTTGAGTTCATAAGTAGTCAGTCATTTCTTTCAAGGCAGGGCCAGATTACTCTACCTGTAGAGTAAAGGAGGGTAGCAAAATTGCCATAAAAATTGTTTTGAAAGATTTGATATGTCAAAAGAAGCATTGAAGCAGGCATTATGGGAAAAATACTTACCCTTGTACTTTGTTAACTTTATTTTATGGTTTAGTATAAATGTTGTTTTAAAATGGCATGTAGGTTTGGTTGGGGAAAACACTCTTCTCAATATTTAGGGCTTCTGAAGATCTTAAACTGACCTTGCCTTGTGGACATACTCAGGCTGCTATGGTGACCAGTTTAGGAAGGGTTCCACGACATCATCAGCCATGTGCTGGTCCCAGGTCCAAGCTCTAGTGTTTTATGCAGACCACCCATCTAGATTTTACCTTCCTACATCTAGGCACTTTCCTATTTGGTTGCCTCTCTTTATTTCCTTACTGTGGGCTCCACTCTAATAGACTGAATCTAAATCTTTGAACCTAAGACAGGGGGCGTCTGGGACTAAGTCTCTATTTCCTAGAAGGTTTATTAAACCCTGAATCAATTCAGTTTCAAATTGGTTCACTTTAATTACCAATGGGATTTAATTTCAAGGTCATTGCAGAGCCTAACAACACATTTGAACTGTTCCGCCCAAAGGAACTAGCTTCAAAATTTATCAAGGATCGTTCTAGTGAACTTCCTGTCTCATCCACAGTGAGGACTGTCTTCAGCTCCTAGAAGTAGAAGCTAGGGAAAAAAAAAAAAAAAAAAAAAAGAAGCTGGTAGCACCTCTCAGAAGCAGTAAGAAAGCCAGTTTATTTTCCTGCAAAAATGAACATTTGTGTTGTGGAGTTTGTGATTTTCCATCTAGCTTTGACTTTGGTCGGCTAATTTCTCTGACTCCACCCTTGACAGGAAGGATTGCCTCATGGGATGTGCATATCAAAATTATGCTAACAAGGCTGCTGAGTGCCAGTTTGCCCAACACCACGTGCTAAAAATCCTGCTGGGCAAATTGTCAAAACCTGGTTCCCCATCAGTCATTTTAGAGTGTGAAAAACACAAACCATCTTGGTCAGTAGCATTAAACACATTTTCATGTGACTCAGAGGAATGGTTTTGCCAAACAAAACAAAACAAAACAAAACAAAACAAAAACAAAAAAAAACACCACCCACATTTGGTTTAGTTAAAAATTCCATTGTCTTATCATTGTGTGACGATTTGAAACTGGCAGCCACACGGATGCCTTAGATATTTTTTATATGTCTTTGATATAGGCTTGAAGTGCTGAGAATAAGCCAAGTCTCTGAAACTGGCTAACCAATTAAAAAAAAAATCTTTATGATTATTATTTCTTATTTCTGTATAACTCCCCTCATGCTCTATTGTAATATGAAAGAACGGAGAAAAGAAATACTGTGAAGCAATAACAGTCTGAATTTTTCACACTTTCTGTGGGCAAAATTGTCAGGGATCTTGGCAGCAATTTTACTTCCATAAGAAAAAGAGATTGGACTTTGATGTTTACAGTTTTCAGTAGAACTATTTTTTTTTTTTTTTTTTTACATCAAATTGGGAACATTCTTTTCTAGAGAGAAATTAAAGTAGCTAGCCATGGCCCAAAATATCTCGATAGAATAATTTTTCAAAATAATTTATACTTTTCCAAGGTCTTACAAGAAAAACTCATCTAGATCATCATGATGTGTTATATGTTAAATATATAAAATAAACCTTTTTCAGTGACATAATTGGTATGAAAATATATGATTGGATGAAATATGAATTAGAGATTTTTTTAAAACAATCACTATTCAAATGAGGAAATGTTCTGGTTCTTGGTATATTTCACTTCCGATAACAATTCTGAATTATCTGTATTATCTCCATTTTATGGATGAGAAAACTGAGGGTCTCATTGCTTATAAGGCTATTAAGTTCCCGGATCCAGATGTGAATCTGTTTCAGATTACAAAGCCCGTGCATGTCCCCTACCCCATACCCCTGCCAATGCAGCTTTATTACTCCCAGGTTCTTATATTACAGCGGCTAAAAAGTTTCAAACATAATGTTTACCAGCTCTACTTTCATAACAATATTAGCAATACAGTATGATCAGTATTTAGATCATACTATGCTTTAAAAAAATCTTTGAAGTATTTTGAAGTGAAAACTCTTGCCCTGAAATCTTGGCTGTATTGCTAATTTGTTTACTAGGTCTTTTTTCAGAATACTCTTGAGGGTACTGTAGCCTTATTGTTCTCAGGTTCTAACAAACCATTTACATATTTGTGATTATATCTTTGCATTTTGAGAGCTTTATGCAATACTATATTTCCTTTAAATTTAATTAATCTCTCTCTGAATTTGTTCATACATGGATGGAATGGAGTGACTTTCTTTTCTCTAGTACAGAGAAAACTTTGAAGATAAAGAGCAAACTGGAAATGAAAACGTGAGCAACCAGACTGTTTCCAGTAATAGTCCTCTCCCACGATAGTAAACATCTGATAGGGGGCACTGATAAGGCCCTGCTTTTCTACAGACAATAAATGTCAGAATCTCAGTGTTGAATGCAATTTCCTCTTTGTTGGTGGTTTAAAAACATACAAGGCTTAGTTTATTACAGCAGTAGTTTCTTTTACTGGGAGTTTGCTAGGCACCAGGGTCTCTGACTAGGCTTTATGTACTTGTCCTGCTTCACATCACAGACTCTCACCTTGGGGGAGGTGTCACTAACCTCCAAGCTGCAGAGGGGGAGAGGGGCCTGCCCAAGGCCACAGGACAGGTATGTGCAAGTGCAGGATTCCATCCTGACTTTGCATCTAAAAAGCCTCAAAGAAGGTGAAGAGAACGGCCTCAGAGTACTTTAAAGAGGCATCATGGTTAGGTAATAGGGAGACTGAGGCAAGAACAGGTTAAATCGTGTTCCCCAGTTTCCCCAGTGTAATTGTTTGGTGATTTTAGCTAAATTGTTTGACTTTTAGCTAAATGCTCTTTAGATTTCTCGTTGTCAAACTGCTCTGTGCAAGTCTTGAATTCTGGGGGTCTTCTCTAGGAAAGAAGTGAGAACTAGGGCTGACTTGAGAAGCTTTGCATCCACGAAAGCTTAAATGAGGTAAACAGAGGAAGCTAGGATTTCGATGCCTGACCCCAGTCTACACGCAAAGGACTCTAGCTGGATAGAGTTGCTGCGTCCCCTTTGGTCCTTTCTGACCATGGCAGACAATGGAGAGCAATCAAAACGAGCTCATAAAGGCAGGAATTCATCTCTCGTCTGTTGCATGCCTGGCACAGGAATCTTGGAAGAAAATAGCCGAAACCTTTTGGTTTAATATCATTGATTTATAATGTTTTCATTGTTATCTATGCTGAGCCACTGACCTTCAAACTTAGTGCTTCTTTTTTTCTATAAATTTTTTGTACACTTCAAGGGGGCAGTTTTATTATTTTTCTCAAGAATGGCCTGATGTTGAAGGCTTCTGGTTCTTTGCCCAGTTACTGCCACCCTAAAAAAGCACTTACATAAACACAAGGGGTGGGCCTTATACTTAGCTAGACCTCGTCGGCAAGGGTATACCAGCTGGAACACTGAAATGCTTCCATTCCGACTGGTGATTAGCTCATCTGCACCTGCTAGGTGCCCCCTGACCACCCCCCCCCACATGGCCCGGCCACCATGGACTCCTTGGGACACTATGAAACACTCATGATCTGTCAAGAAAAGGGTAACACCTAGTCAGGAACTGATTTATATTTTGTGGGTCTTGGAGCCTATTTAATTTAGGGGCCCCTCTAGAAAGAAGAGCATAACATTAGGTACAACTAAATTTAAAAAAAAGAAAACAAACCACATTGCATTACAAATTTAAGAAAACCGACCCAAGCATCACGAAAATTAAAAGAAAATAACAATGCTTCTTATTAACTACCCTTTATAATACCATAAATCTTTCTATGTACTTTTTTTGGTCACATTATTTACATGGCAATAATTTTGTAATATGATTTATAGAGATAATAGAAAGATAATTCAGCCTTTCTTATAGGATGGTTAGCCAAAGTTTATTTTTTTATTTTTAATAGTTTTTTTTTACTAATTTTACTAGCCGTTGATATAAACTGAATCTTTGTTTACAATTTTACACATATGATGATTATGAGAATTTTCTACAGGTTGACTTCCGGCACCACACATTTCAAACCTTATTTTCCTCCACAACCCACATAATTCCAGGGCTGGGTGACTTGGGACATGTCCATATTTCCCTATGACCTCTTGCCCTGCACATTCATATCATGCTGCTGTGTGGATTGGTAGACTGGCATTCAAACATCCTTGGACTTGATGCTGAAAGTACAATGCATAGAAGGAAAGACTGATAAATTGGACCTTATCATAATAAAAGTTTTTGTTCTGTAAAAACCTTTGTGAAGATAAAAAGACAAGCTACAGATTGGAGACTATATTTGCAAACCACATATCAGAAAAAGGATAAGTATCAATAATAAATTATATAAAGAACTCTCAAAATGCAGCAGTAAAAAAACAATTGAATTAGAAAATGGGCAAAAGAAATGAACAGATACTTCACTGAAGATGATATACAGATGACAAATAAGCACATGGAAAGATATTCAACATCATTAGCCTTGAGAGAAATGCAAATTAAAACCACAATGAGGTATCCCTGCACACCGATCAGAATGGCTAAAATAAAAACAGTGATAACACCAAATGTTGGTGAGGATATGGGGGAACTGGGTGACTCTACATTGCTGGTGGGAATATGAAATGGTACGGCCACTCTGGAAAACAGTTTGGCAGTGTTTTAAAAAACTAAACATGCAATTATTATACAGCCCGGCAATTGCACGCCTGGGTATTTATCCCAGAGAAATGAAAACTTATACTCATATAAAAACCTGCACAGGAATGTTCATAGCCGCTCTGTTTGTAACAGGTAAAAAGTGGAAGCAATCCTTCAAAAGGCAATGACTACACACTGTGGCCTATCCATACCACGGAATACTACTCAACAATAAAAAAGGAATGAACTATTGATAAATGCAACAACAGGGATGAATCCCCAGAGATTTATGCTGATTAAAAAGGCAATCTCAAAAATTTACATGCCATATGATTCCATTTATATAACATTTTTTAAATGACAGTATTTTAGATATGGAGGACAGATTAACCAGGGGTTAGGATAGGGGAGGAGGGGCAGGGGCACGCTGGGTGTGGTTATAAAAGGGCAACATGGGAGATCCTTGTGGATTTAGAGCTGTTTAGTATGTTGCCTGTGGTGATAGATAAATGCACCTACACAGGTGATAAACCTGATAGAACTTAATATACACATGCACACATACATGCACACATACACAAATGAGTACAAGAGAAACTGGGGAAATGGAAACAGGATAAGAGGCTTGTATTAATGTTAATATCCTGACAGTGATATTACACAATAGTTTTGCAAAACATTATCACTGGGGGAAACTGGTCAACACAAAAAGACTATGTTATTTCTGGCAACTGCATGTCAACCTACGTTATCGCAATAAAGATTTCAATTAAAAATAAATTTAAAAATATTCCTGGAAGTTTTTCCTACTTCACAACAGTTAACAATAACTTAACTATACAGAAAATGAGTTGAAACTACATAAAACATATTGCTGCTAAGTCCAAACCCATGCATTCCTAAATCAAATTTTCCTTGACCAGATCCCAAAACGCCCACGGCCAGGCCAATGCCAATCAACATGGAGGAAATCTTGGCAGAGGGGACATCAGAGTGGCGATAGAAAGAGGTCTTAACCAACTGCAGTTAAATTAGCTTCCCTGGGAAATTTTTACAAAAACCGACAACCACCTGAATACCTTGCTAGGGTCCCACACAGAGGCTGTGTGAGTGAGGGGCCCAGAGGCTGGATTAAGCTGCTTCAGCCACACCATAAACCTGGTTCTGAAGCTCTTCCGTGAGGGGCCTGTAGCTCCAAGGCCACGGGCCTCTGCTCTGACTCTTGGTGCCTGGGTTTGGGCTGTTGGCACATATTTTGAAACAAGGCTACTAATCTTTAAATTTTGAAAATTAAAGTGCTTTTTGTTTGTTTATTCTGAACTCATGAAAAGTAAAGAATGTGATAAAAACATAGCAGAGTACAAGGCAGTAGGAGAGGTTTGCTGTAGAGCCCTTTACTTTCGTTTGGACTTGGAAGAAGGAGTTCATTTGGGAGCTCTTTTTAAGGAGTTTATTTTCAGAAGAACCTAGAATACTAATGAGAGGGCACTTTAACCTACTTCCTGAACTCCAAGGATAATGTCATAAAACCTCTCGCCAAAGCAATGGGCAAACCCCTGAACTTCCGGCTGTGACTTTCTTCCTCCCCAGGAGGTAAGGAGTGGTTTCTCTGATTAGTGGGATGGGAGAAGAGGGTCGTCCAGCACTTCAGCCCTAAGCTCTTTGGGGCTCTTTTCCTCCAGAGCTGCCTGCCCTTGGTCCTCACCTTTCCCCCTTTCCCCACAGAAGGACTACCAAGGCAGGGCTGTCTTTATAGGCTGGGAGTGGAAGCTGGCAGCTGTCCAGCTACTCTGCCTCTCAGGGGGTTGGTAGGCTCAGTTGGGTGGGGGACAGGGGGGAGAAGGGTGTTTCTTTTGGCCGTGCACTCAAGCCAACATGTCTAGTCCAGCTTTCTCAGTGAAAAACCTGATGTTTGGATCATGTTCTGACTCTTTTGTCTGCTTGTCAACTGTCTCAGAACCTGTACGGTAGAAAGATGTAAAGAAAATCACCTTTAGACACCGCAAATGTGAAACTCTCCTTTGTTCACATTGGCTACATGCCAACCACATAGTTTTGCAATACGTGAGCAAAACAGTCGTGGCTCCTGCCCTCAAGAGCCTGGCAGCCACATTCCAATGCATCCAGGGTCTTAAGTCCCTTTTGACTCTGGACACACAAAGATGCCACCGCTTGTCTATGGAGAGGAAAATTCCTTCACTTCAGTACTGTACATTCCTCCAAGATTTTTTTTTTTTTTTTTTTTTTTTAAGGCAGCTGAGCTCAAGCCCAGCAGTCCTGGGGGAATTACTTGGCCACTCTGTCATAGCCTCCCTCCCAAACATGTGACAGGCAAGAAGAATATTCCTTTTATGATCTCAAGTCAGCTTAGAGTAAAACCAGTCCAGGCTGTAACAGAGGAGGCTGTGGACATGGCAGCTAAATCACTAGCACAGCATGCAGACGGGCTCCGTCCCAGTGTCCTCATGGGCCCCAGGCTGTGCCTCCAAGTTTAGAATGAGAGGCCAGATGGGCAGAGCACTGGACAATCCCTATCAGGTTACAACAAAGGGCCCTGCCTTCACCTACCCGGTCCCTACCCCCAAACCCAAATCCAGCCTGGTGCAGGGTTTTTGCATCCCTCTCCTCTTCCTTTTTTTCCTAGTACATTTTGCTTTGGGGAAAAGGCATTTGCAAACATGGCTGAGAGCTCCATTTTGAAAATGAATTAGACTGTCCTGGGAAGAAAACAAAGTCTCAAGGTAGCTTCTGAACCTTGCAATTATCAATTAGTTATTGATCGATTTCGTTACAAGCACTTGGCAGTAGAGCAGGTCATGCCGTTGTGCAAATTTGGCTTTCAGAGGAGCCTCCTTCTTGGTTGGGGCAGGAGAAGAGTCCTATTGCAAGTGGCCCTGAAAATGCTGGACTGAAAGCGCATCCAGCGAGGCGGATGAGGTCAAGCAAGTGCTGGCTCCTGGGCTGGCTCCTGGCACTGCTGAGCATCCTGTTTGGGAGGCTGTGAGAGACACCCTCCTCTCTGCAGCTACAGACTGGTGTTCTCAGAAGAGAAAACAAGATTTAGTTTCACGGTGTGGTGGAAAGAGCACTGGGCCGAACTCAGGGGCCTGGTTCCAGCTGTGACTTTGTCATTAGCTGAGGGGCCTTCGCTAAGGCAGTTTTCACCTGTGACTTAGTTTCCTTCTCTGTATCATGAGCTGCAGGAGTACGTCCATCTCTCTTTCCTTCCCAGCTCTCACTCTTAGGAGTTTATGAATGGGGAAAGGAACAAAACTTATTAAGCAGTTACTATGTAGCAGGCATTGAGATAAGCACTTGGTACTGTTGTCTCATTCAATTTTCAGGAAATCCCATTCCAGTTTGACATATGAAATAACAGGCTCGGAGACATTTAGCGACTTATTTGATATCAAGCTACTGAGCAGGCTTTCTGTTTCAAGTGACAGGAAATCCAAGTTGACTTGTTTATGCAAAAAGAAAATGCATAGACTTAAAAAATTTTTTTTATTTTTATTTTTTAAAATGTATTTTTAATTTTTATTTTTAAAAGATACTTAGATTATATAAATGTTACATAAAAACATAGGGGATTCCCATATGCCCTGCTCCCTATGCCTACCACATTTTCCCACATTAACAACATCCTTCATTAGTGTGGTACCTTTTTTACAATTGATAAACACATTTTGGAGCATTGCCACTAAGCATGGATTATAGTTTATATTGTAGTTTACACTCTCTCTTGCACAATTTTGTAGGTTATGGCAAGACATGTAATGCCCGGTATCTGTTGTTGTAATGTCATTCAGGACAATTCCCAAGTCCCGAAAATGCCCCATATTACACCTGTTCTTCCCTCTCCCTGCCCTCAGAACCTCCAGTGGCCACTGTGCATTGACTTTTAATAATGAGAGACTCCAAAGGCTTCTGGCTATAGGCATGGCTAGATCCAGGGGTTTGAAGATGTGACGAGGAGCCAGCTGCTTCTCTCCAGCTCTCAGCTCCTTTTCCTTTGTCCTGTGTTCATTGTTAGGTTTCATTTGTTAACAACATGCCTGTGACATATGCTTATAGTGACCTGCTGTCTTGGTTAGCCTGGGATTGAGGGGGTTCCCTGGATGTGAGATTTTCATTTTTTAAAGCCAGGAATTTCCTGGGCAAACTAGGAAAAATGGTCCCTAAATCTCTTCAGCTATAAATCCTGTAGGAAGCAGTATCCTTCTTTGAATAGCTCTTGCAAAACGTTCTGACTCACTCTGATTGGCCTGTCTTAGACTGGTGCCCATCTCTGAACCAGTCCCAGTGGCTGGGGGGATGCAGAAGTGCTGAGTGGTTTAGGTGTACATGGAGCCTTGCCTAGAGCACACGATTGAGTGGTGGGGAGAGATGGCTCCCTACAAGAAAGCAGGGGTCTGGAGTCAGGAAAGGGGACAAAGGAACCTAAGGAAGTGAATAGGAATTGCACCCTTTGTCTGTAAGTGGCAGGACCTAGTTTCACACCTGGGTCTCCTTACTGCAAGTGCAGGGAAGATGGGGGAGGTGGATGGCTCTGAGAGATTCTGTAACCCCTTGACAGGTAGGGTCAAGGAACTTAGCAGAGTTCAAGTGGTGCTTCTGATGCAAGAACTGTGGGAGTTCTTGGCTCCCCAGCCTCTGGGTAGAGAGCAGATCCATTTCCTGGCCGCTGCTCCACTGCAGAATTTATGGAGGTGAGTGGGCGGGGGCTCGAGGGGTTTCTTGCCTGATTCTCACCAGGTGAACCTGTTGGCAGCAACGCTGAGGCAGGGATGCAATCAGTTCATCCCGCCAGCTTCTGGGAAGCCCCTAGTCGATGCTCAAGGCAGAGCGAAGCCTATTGCCGCGGAACTATAACCTTCTAAAAGAGAGAGGGACACCCATCTGGGAGATTGCTACCCAAAGGAATTTAAAGGATGCCTTCTGTGCAGGACCAGCTCTGAGTGCCTGGTTGCTAATACTGCCTTTTATTAAAGTGGCCAGCCACACTCACTGGAGAGCTACCAGGCTGATCGGAAAGATTATTTTTGGCTCTCATACTTCCTGTTTGAGGAGAAAATGGTGCTCCAGAAAGACTTACAAAGACTGAGAAACTGCAAAAATAATGACATTGAAGACAGGAGAGAAATTTCACAGTGAAATTTTTACTCAAGTGTGAGAAAAAGTGTGAAAATTATTATAAGGGTGATGATAGAAACATGCTGTAATCAGGAAACAGAAATATGTTCAGTTTTTAAAAAGGCCTAATGTTAGAAGTACATTGTATGGTTGCAGAGTCAAGTTTATCTTATGTATGGAAAATTTTAGGAGTGTACTAACAGGAATGGCTTTACAGCAAAATGATTATATAAAAATCGCCTTGTATTTAAATCTCCAGAAACCAAGATTAAGGGGCCTGTAATGAACTTCAGTGGACATCTGGTTTCCGTCTGCCCAGCATTTGTTCTCCCTTCTTCTGCAAACAGCACCTTGATGTTATCTTAAGGAATTAACCTTAACTTTCCCTTATTCTCAGTCCCAACCTCCAGGCTTGAGTACAGTATCAAACCTGGCCGATCAGAGTTGTGATTGGTTTAGGGATGGTCATGTGACCCTATCTTGGCCACAGACATCTGCACTGACTTGCTCAACTAGTGGTACCTAGTCTCTTTGGGGTTGCTACACTGGTATAATAGAAGCCCTGAGTTGCTGGTGGCCACCTTTGCCTAAGATTAAAGGCAACATGTCAGAAGCTAGAGTTAAAAGATGTGGGGGCCTTGATGATATTGTTTGAGCCCCTGGATCCAGCTGTGCCAGAAGCAGGTGGACTCTTCAGCTGTATGAGCCAATATGTTCCCTACTTGGCTTAAGGCAATTTCATGTAGTCTGTGGTCACTTGCCCCAAATAAAAGAGTCCTTAAAAAATCGATAGTGAGAGTTGAATTAACCATATCAATTACTTGGAACTCAGTTGCTGCGATTGTTTGAAGCATTATGGATCACAGAAAAGTATGTTCTTAAAGCTAACCCATTCTTGTGGGTGTAAAACTATTATAAGTAGGAACTTTTAATTAGGTTACTTCATTTAAGGCAGTAACCTTAACACTCTTACTGGAGTCCTTTATAAGAGAATGAAATTCAGACAAAGAGGAGAAAAGCCACAGAAGCAAGAAGCTACAGCAACGAAACCCAGAAGAAAAGGGAGAGACCAGCAGATGCTGTCATGTGTCTTTTCATATGACAGAGAAGTCCAGGATTGCCAGCAGTTGGTGAGGGAGAAAGAGTTCCAAACGTTTAAATTTCATAACCAAGTTTTGGTTGTAAAAGGGGTGAATTTCACTAACTGGAAGAGCTCTCCATCCAAACTGATGTTCTGAGGGTAACGGATAGCCTAGAAATACTTTAAGATGGATTTAGAAGTAATGGTGTCTGAGGCCATTTGTAGTGTACCACTGGGTGAAGCAGCCTGTACTTCTTGATTTTTCCCTGCTTCAACCACAAGATAATGTTTTTCTTTTTGTTGTTGTTTTCTTTTGTTTTTCTGCTGGTGGTAAATTGAGGAGGATGCCTTCTGGCTCATGGTAATGAAACCTGCAGAGGTCATTCTAACTGCATCTCAAAGGGGAGGCAACACATGTTCCAGTTCTTGGATAATTCATTTGTTCTAGGTAAAATATTTTGAGTGATAAATAGATGTTCTCTGGGGTCCCTTACAACTTGAAGAATCTATAATTGCATTCTTGTTTTGAGTGGTTGTTTGTTTATTAGTTACCATTTAGTATTAAGTAGTTTTCCCAAGTTCATTTTTTTTAAGAATGTTTATGATACCATGGAATTCTTTTGAGAGTCATTTCAGCCTTAGATACAGGTTTATCTTACTAAGAATTTCTGTGCCAACCTTGGTTGTGGCTAAGAGTGATATCTACCATAATTTCTGCTTCCTCTTCCATAGTGTAGAGCTTTTCTTGGGAAATGGTGGTTGTATTAGTCAGCCAAAGGGGTGCTGATGCAAAGTACCAGAAATCTGTCGGCTTCTATAAAGGGTACTTATTTGGGGTAGAAGCTTACAATCACAAGGCTGTAAAGTGTTGTGGGCTCCAGCGTCAAAAGCTACAACACTCCTCTGCCAAGTTATTTTCTTTGTGAGTCCCCACCCATCAAGGGCGCAGGGACTAGACATCCTACTGACATGGCCCAATCAAAGCTCTAATCATAATTTAATCAAGCAAAAGTGAAACCTCTGAAGTTAATACAACCTAATACACCCAGAGGAACAGACCAATTTACAAACATAATCCAATATCTATTTTTGGAATTCATAAGCAATATCAAACTGCTACAGTGGTCTAGCCAGGGACCACATTTCCCAGTCCCTCCTGTATCTAGGAGTGGCCATATGACTATTTCTCAGAAAAAGAACATAAACAGAAGTGATATGTGGGTCAGGATTTTTAAGAAGTGAGTGTGCCTTCTCCATGATTGTGCCTCCAGCTGGAGATGGAAAATACCTGGGTCTTGGAATTGTCACTTGGAGAAGAGCTATCCACCAACAAGTAACACTTTCGTCAGGCTCTTTGGTAGATGGTTAAGGAGTTGGTTTCAGGTGGTTCATGAATATTGCATAAAATAACGTGACTTGCATGGATTATACTCTGTGCTGTGCAATTTTGTAAGTTATGACAAAATATATAATGGCCTGTATCCATCATTACAATGTCATGTAGGACAATTCCAATGTCCCGAAAATGCCCCCACATTACACCTATTTTTCCCTCTTCCTCCCCTCAGAACCTCTGGTAGCCACTTGTTGCAGTCGGGCAGTTTGATGTAATTATGAATTCCAAAAGTACAATTGGATCATGCTTGTAAACTGATCTGTTAATCTGGGCATGATTAAGTTATGATTAGGGCCTTGACTGGGCCACGTCAGTAGGGCGTTGAGCCCCACCCCTTGGTGGGTAGAGGAATCAAATATAAAAGACAAGGCAAAGGACAGAGGGAGCAGTCTTTCTTCCATTGCTAGAATAACAAGTCTATAGTAGAATAATAGTAAGTCTACTTTAGTCAATTTTTCATTCCTAAATCTTGAGGATTTTGAGATAGTGATGCCCACTCTGCCTCTAATTGACAGGAGGCTTAGATCCCATGGGCAGATGGATGGAACTATCTTGCTTGCGGTTGCAGACTCTCTCTGTTCCTTAGGTTGGGCATTGTCCATCATCATCACCTTGTTTGTTGTCCTGTGTGAGTCCCATGAACTGGAGTGCTGTACAGATTTTAATACCTCTCTAATATTGCTAATCTCTAATTTTAACAAAATATGTCAGGTCTCTGGGCTTAAACTCTTCTCTGGAAGCAACACCATCTCTCTAGAATTTTAAAAAAGCATTGATTTGTTTTCATTGTACTTATTTTAACAGTTACTTTTTATTTATGGCAAGTGAAATTGTTTTTCTAATTATATTAGGGAATACATTTTCCATTAAATGTATGTAACATTTAAGGGAAAAGTGAGTTGATTTAAACTGTTGAGTAGCCATTTTGAGTTGATGTAATTATGAATTCCAAAAATATAATTGTATCATGCTTGTAAACTGATCTGTTAATCTGGGCATGATTAAGTTATGATTAGGGCGTTGACTGGGCCATGTCAGTAGGGCATTGAGCCCCATCCCTTGGTGGGTGGGGGAATCGAATATAAAAGGCAAGGCAAAGGACAGAGGGAGCAGTTTTTGAGAAGCAGTTCTGAAGTTGGAGTTTTGATGTTGGAGTTTTGATGTTGGAGAGGAGGTCCCAGGAGAAGAGAAGCAAGCCGTTCGCCTGATCATCTACAGCTGACCTTATGGAGGAAACAAAAGCTAAGACCAGAGAGAAACGCAGCCCCAGGAAGAGAGGAACTGAAGAAGCCTGAACCCTGGCAAATGTCGGCAGCTGTCTTGCTCCAACACGTGGTAATGGACTTTGGTGAGAGAAGAAACTTACGCTTTATGGCCTGGTAACTGTGGACTTCTACCCCAAATAAATACCCTTTATAAAGACCAAGCAATCTCTGGTATTTCACATTAGCACCCCATTGCCTGACTCATACAGTAAGTAACAGTTAAGGTGGTAGCTAAGACAAATCTGTTGCTATAGGAATCCATTGGTAAATCCATTGTTACCAAGTAGTGCCTTATTCTTTCTTCTCAATATTATGATATTGAGAGCAAGGGTGATATTTGCCCTAATTTCATCCAAAAAACTGATAAAGATATAACTACCTAAGAAAGCCAAATAGCATAAGGATGGTGTACTCTACTCTGAAAAATTCTATTTAGATCTCCAGAACGAAATCCGGTGGTGTATTTTTTCTCCAGATTATATTTAATTCCCTTCTGTGACATTTTCTTGTTTATTTTTAAACAGGTTTATTGAGACATAATTCACATACCATATGACTCATCCATTCAGTGTACCATTCAATGATTTTTAATATATTCACAGAGTTGTGTAACCAGCACCACAATCTATCTTAGAACAGTTTGATCACCCCCTAAAGAAACCTTGTATCCATTAGCAGTCACTCTCCATCTCCCCCCAACCCTCCCACACCAAGCCCAAGCCAACCACTAATCTTTCTGTCTCTGTAGATTTGCCTATTATGGACATTTACTATATATGGAATCATGCAATATGTGGTCTTTGTGACTGGCTTCTTTCCCTTACCATACTGTTTTTGAGGTTCATCCATCTAGTAGCATGTATCAGTTCTTCCTTCCTTTTTATTACCAAATAATATTCCATTATATGTGTATATGGCATTTTGTTTAGCCATTCATCAGTTGATGGACTTAGGATTGTTTCCACTTTTTGGCTACTATGAATAATGCTGCCGTGAACGTTCATGCAGGTTTTTGTGTGAGCATATATACTCATTTTGCTTGGGTAAACATAGGAATGGAATTGCTGGGTCGAATGAGAATATGTGTTTAACCTTCTAAGAAACTGCCAAACTTTTCCAAAGTGGCGTCACCATTTTACATTCCCACTAACAATGTATAAGGGTTGGAATTTCTCTATCTTCTTGCCTAATAATTTGTTGTTATACTTTTGTTTACAGCCATCCTAGTGGGTATGAAGTGGTATCTCATTGTGTTTTTTAAAATTCCTTTGTAAGATCATTGTTGTTTCAATTTGCATTTCTCTAATGATGAATAATATTGAAAATATTTTCATGTGTTTATTGACCATTTGTATATTTTTGGAGAAAGGGCTATTAAGATCCTTTACTTATTTTTAATTGGGTTGTTTATCTTTTTATTATTAAGTTTTAGTAATTCTTTATATATTCAGGATTCAAGTCTCTTATCAAATATATGATTTGCATATTTAGGAATAAACTTAACCAAGGACAAAGGACCTGTATTCAGAAAAAACTACAAAATATTGCTCTAAGAATCCAAAGAAGACCTAAATAAATGGGAGGATATTCTGTGTTCATGGATTGGAAGACTAAATATCATTAAGATGTCAGTTCTACCTAAACTGATTTACAGGTTCAACACAATATTAACAGTAATATTGTAATATTTTTACAGCAATGGTAAAGAAGGTACTAAGGGTCAGTAATGGGGTGTATAAGGGCATATGGGATTTTTCCTTTTGAAGTAATGAAAACTTTCTGAAATGGACTGAGTTGATGATGGCACAATTGAGAGCCACTGAGTGTACACTTTGGATGGATTGTACAAGGCAAGGGGCTGTATAACACAGTGAACCCCTTTGTGAATGATGGACTGTGGTTAACAGTACAAATATAAGAACATTCTCTTAAGAACTATAACAAATATACAATATCATTACATGCTGTTAATAATAGGATGGTGTTATTAGTCAGCCAAAGAGGTGCTAGTGCAAAATACCAGAAATTGGTTGGTTTTCATAAAGGGTATTTATTTGGGGTAGAAGCTTACAGTTACTAGGCCATAAAGCATAAGTTACTTCCCTCACCAGTCTATTGCCACATGTTGGAGCAAGATGGCTGCCAACATCTGCCAGGGTTCCAGTTTCCTAGGTTCCTCTCTTCCCAGGGCTCCTTTCTTTTCCGGCTCAGCTGCTCTGCTTTCTCCACAAGGCCAGCTGTAGAATGTCAGGCGAACAGCCCTGTCTCTCTCCCTGAGGACTCTGCCTGTGTTTAATGGAGAACTCTCCTTCCTCATGTATCTGCTTCTCTGTGTGTTTACTTCCCGGGCCCCAGGATCAAAACTCCAAACTTCCTTCTTTGCGGTGTGGTTTCTCTGTGTGTCCCCATCCACCAAGGGTGAGGGGATGCAACATCCTACTGACTTGGCCCAATCAAAGCCTAATCATTATTTAACCAAGTAAAAGTGAAACCTCTGAATTCAATATAATCTAAAATGCCTGGGGGCACAGACCAGTTTACAAACATAATCCAGTATCTATTTTTGGAATTCATAAACAATATCAAATTGCCATAGATGGTGTGTGGGAAAAATACACCAAAAATAAGCTATGGACTATCGATAGCAGTAATATTATGCTGATGTTATTTCATCATTTTAAATAAATGTGTCATAACAATGTAAGGTGTTGTTGGTGGGGTGATGTATGGGAATCCTTTACGGTATTGTGATTGTTTTAATGCACAACTTCTCAAATAAATTAAAAAAACATGATTAAAAATGTATGATTTGCAAGTCTGTGGGTCGTCTTTTCACTTTTTTGATGGCATTGTTTGCAGTACTCCATGACCTCAGAATTTTATTCGTTCATTCATTCAACAGTTCCCTGAGGTGATGAGCCAAGTCTTGATTGATTCACTTTCTTGGATTGTTAGTAGAAAGATTTTCTGTGGTGTGAAGAACCCAAGGGAATGAACATAAATTGAAGACACACTAAAGACTAGGTATTTTTCACCGGATAACTAATCTGATCCTTATTTAATGAGACCTCATGTGTTGAGGAGTGGGGCCATGCCTGACAATTCTCCTTGCAAGAGAATGTGGCTTTGGAAAAACACATCAAGAAACCCATAGCTTTTCAAATCCTAACTTCAGCATTGTCTATATTTCAATGAGAGATTAATATTCTTTCAGAAAGGCATTTTATTGAAAAGGTTTGTATTCACTTTCCAACCCACACAAATATCACATTTTCCCCTTAAAAACCAACAACAAAATCCAACTTGCCCCGTTTCCTTTGGAAAAGTCTGGATATTTCAGAACACTCTGAGTTAAACTGCACTGTATTTCTATTTGACCATTAAGTGCAAATGGTTGTCCTATGACTAGTTTGTTCAGTCAGTGAGGGAACCAAAGTTGATGACCAATTTAATTAGCTTAGCTGTTTTCTTTCACTTGTAATCTGTGTCCCAACTTATAGCTGGCCTCAATTTCCTCATTTGTATCATGGCTATAATAAGACCTACCTCATAGAGTTTTTATGAAGATTGATGTGTATATGCCTTGCTCGGTGCCTGAATTAGATAGGTGCTCAATTAATGTTTATTAACTTTTATTTTTTTCCTGATTTTTGTTGCAGAGTGTCAAGTCTTGAGAGTATACCTAGATTAACACCATGGAGAAAACAATTGATCCAATTTTGTGGGTCAGGAATTCGTATATGAACAGAATATGTGTGCAAATGTAGTTCCCCTTAAGGATTACAGAGGGGAATGGGATGCAGTAAGATATCAGGTGTATGGAATGCTTGGAAATGCCAAATTTTGATTCACTGAGGCTACAGTTTGCCTAGCGCCTCATGGGTGGCCAGTGGAGACACATGCAGATCAGAGGGCTGGCTCTGGTCTCTGGCTCCCTGTGTGATCTCTCTGGGAACATCTGCTTTATGGAAAGAAGTAGATCAAATAGCCCAAGAAAAGATTAGTGTCAGATGGGAAAAAATGAAGTCTCTTAAGCCCTAGGCTTAAATTTATTTCCCAAGAAAGGCATGTGTTGTACTTAGTAGCATTTTTTAGAGGAATATAATTCCTTGACATTGGTGTGATGGTCTGGGATGTGCTCCTGAGTCAAAATGGGGTGTGTGGTTTGAAAGAAGGGCAAAACGTCTTCAGATCAGGCCAAGTGAATGAGGAGATTGTCCTCTTTCTTCATGATTCATGATCCTGCTTCAGCTCTGGTTGATCCTCTTTGATTTGAACTTTCCTTGCTATTTACAGCCCCGTGGATACAGCACATGTCATAAAACTGAGCTTAAGTAATTCAATAGCATGCATTTCTTAAACATCTACTAGCTGCAAGGCACTGTGTGAAGTAGTGTGGGATTACAGAGAGATAAGTATATGATACAAGTCTTTCATGAAGTGGGTGGTGGAGTTGGGGAAAGAAACAAGCCATCAAAATAACTCCTGAGGGCTCTGGAGACACCCAGGTCCTATATCAGGGTGGATAGTTCCGGAGTTTGGTGCCTTATCAGTGGGCCCTACTTTGGAATCTGTGCTCCTGAGAGTGACAGAGTTGGACTCAAATATGTCTTCCCTGCCCATGGTCCATCAGTCCCTTCTATTCAAACCTATATGTGGTGCTGGAGTTTGTAGATGTACTTCCAGAGACTGGAGTCTTTGGCCTGCCCATGTGCCAGCTGGGCCTGGAATGTCAGTGCAGCTACTACTCCTACTCTACAGCTCAATGGACTCACCCAGGACACCTGGTGGGGATATGATGATGGACAACGGCTATCCCAGGGAATAGAGAGAGTCTGAAGCTGCAGGCAAGATAATCCCATCCATTTTATCTATGGGATATAAGCTGCCTCTCACTTGGAGGTGGAGTGGACATCACCATCCCAGACTCCTCAGGGTTGGGGGGAGAGCTATGGACTAGAGTGGACTTACTGGTATTCTGTTATAGACATATTGTGATTCAAGCAATGGAAGAAGTTACAACATTAATGTGGAGCCAGTGGCCACTGGAGGCTTTGGGGGCAGGGAGAGAGAAAATCAATTGTAATACAGGGGCTTTTTCGGGACTTGGGAATTATCCCGAGTGACATTGCAATGACAGATATAGGCAATTTTACATCAGCACATAACATGCAGAACTGTGTGGGAGAAAGTGTGGTCTACAATGTGAACTATGGTCCATGCTTAAAGGCAAAGCCCCAGGATGTATATATCCATTGCATGTGATGTGCCACACTAATGAAAAATGTTTATGTGGGAGGTTGTGGGAGGTGTGGGAGGTGGGGAACATGGGCATCCCTATAATTTTTGTGTAACATTTATGTAATCTAAGTATCTTTTAAAAAATTAAAAATTAAAAATAAAAAAAATAACTATAATAAAAGGTAGAATGTAATCTTTATATGAGAGCAGGGATCCCATTTTTTTCACTTGCATATCTCTAGCATTTAGAACAGTGCCTGGCACATACTTGGTGCTCAAAAAATAAACTTGGATGGATGGATGGATGGAGAATGGATGGAAGAAAATGTTGTAAGAACAATAAGACTTGTACAAAATGCTGTTAATCCCGTGACATATCATAGAACTTAAAAAAAAAAAAAACAACTTTCAGTTTCCATTCTTATTCTCATCATTTTTTCTCCTAAAAGCAAAAAAAGCAAATGCAAAACAAAACAAAACAAAAAATCTTTAGGACTGACAAATCACTATATTCCCCAAAATAACAAATTGGAAAGGAAAAATACCATATAATAAAGAACTTGGCCATGAAATTAGAGCTCCATTCACCTCACCATAAATATCCATCCTTCTCTTCAATGTTTTAGCATAAAAAAATTTTAGTAGCCCAACTTCCCACTTTCGTCCTTCCTAACAGAGTCTGATTTTATCCAGGAATCTACCTAGCCTGTTCATGTCTCAGAGGAAAGTGATTCCATTCCCTGCATGTTGAATGTGGGAAGGAATTAAGGGAGGTTAGGAAATGGGTAGGGAGGATATGGGGAAGGGAGTGTATTAGTTTTTGTTTTAGTTTGCTAAAGGCTGCCAAGGCAATATATCAGAAATGGGTTGGCTTTTACAATGAGTTTTTATTGGCTTGCAAGTTTACAGTTCTGAGGCTGAAAAAAGTGTCCAAATCAAGGCATCAACAGATGATGTTCTTTCCCTGAATGGCTGTGGGAGATCTGGGACTCCACTGCACATGGTGGCATCTGCCAGTGTGGTCTTTACTTTTCCTAGGGCTCTGTTGCTTTCAGCTTTTGGCTGCTCCATCTGTGGCTTTCTTTCTCAGCTTCTTTGTGTTCTTTTCTGTTCCTTTTTATCTTTTCTTTCTGTCTTCATCTCATTTATAAAGGACTCCAGCAAAAGGATTAAGACCTGCCCCCCATCATGCCCAACTGAAGTAACCTAATCAAGCGGTCCCACTTACAACAGGTTCACACCATCAGGAACAGATTAATTTAAGAACAAAAATTTCTGGGGTCCATAAAAGCCTCAAACTACCACACTCCACCCTCTGGACCCCCAAAATACATGTTCTTTCCATATACAAAATACATTAATTCCATCACAGTATTTCAAAAAGCCTTAAATATTTTCAGTAACAATACTAAGTACAAATCAGTTATAGGTGTGTAGTCTGTCCTAGGGCAAAATTCCCTTCAGACTGTGGACATGTGAAACTTAGAGCAAGTTATCTGCTTCTAATATACAAAGGAAGGATAGTCACAGAATACATGTTCTCATTGCCGTATGGAAAAATTGAAAATAGGGGTCATGGGTCCTAAACAGTTACAAAAACCTGCAAGGTATAGATTTAAGGATCTGTGAGTCATCTATAGAACAATGGTTTCTTGTCCTTGGGGCCTGATAGAGCAACAGTTCCACCCTTTCCAAGGACTTGTCCAATGACCATGTTCTCGACTTCACTCTCATCAAGCATCGGGGTGGTGGCTAAACTCTAGGCCTTGCCTTCCTAGAACACTGGGGTAATCGCCAGTTTCTTTCCAATCTCCAGGGATTGTGCTTTACCCCTTAGAGCAGTGGGGTGGTGGCCAAACTATCCCCAATCCCCAGGGAATGTGCTCCTGTCTTCAGTCTAGACCTCAGCTTTCATGGTTCTGCCTGTTTTTCTTTGAATCTGTGCCCCACCCCTTTTTTGTCCCATTTAATGCAGGCTGGCAGTGGTTCCATTCATACAGACTTCACAAAAACTGGTCAGTTTCACATGTAGCACACAGGAGTCCCAGCTGTTAGACTGTGAGACTTTCCACAGATCCTTCCTGGCTTTTCCAATCCTGACTTATACTGAAATAACTGGCTGGTTCCATGTTCAGTTAAGTCCTCACATAGTGCCCTCACATAAGTGAGGAACTTGCTTTCCAGCAGCTCAGAATTTTCCAAACTATCAATTTCTGTTTTTTGGAACCCTGGAGTTCAGGTCTCACCTTATCCCTTTCCTCTTGCATTTTACTATAAGCTGCAAGGAGAAGCCAAGCTGCACTTTCCATATTTAGCTTGGAAATCTCCTCAACTAAATATCCAACCTCGTTACTTTCAAATTCTGCCTTCAATTCAACATCAGGACTCAATTTTGCCAAATTGTCTGCCATTTTAAATACGGATCACCTTTCTTCCAGTTTGCAATGACACATTCATCATTTCTGTCTAAGGCCTCATCAGAAGAATGCTTAGTGCTCACATTTCTACCAGCATTCTCTTCAAAGCCATCTAGTCCTTTTCTGTTAAGCATCTCATAATTCTTCCTGAATCTATCCCTTACCCATTTTAAAAGCCTTTTAAAAAGAAATTGTTATTTGCATAGCAACACTCCCACTTTCCTGGTATCAAAATCTGTTTAGTTTGATAAAAGCTGCCAAAAGCAATATACCAGAAATGAGTTGGCTTTTACAATGTGGATTTATTAAGTTGCAAGCTTACAGTTCTGAGGCCATGGAAGTGTCCAAATCAAGGCACCATCAGGTGATGCATTGTCCATAAACACCTGCACCTGGAGGCCTCTGCTTCTTTTCTGGGTTTCATTGCTTCAGCTTCTGGCTTCCTGTCTCCCAGGTTCTATCTGTGGCTTTCTCACTCAGCTTCTGTGTGTTCCTCTCTGTTCCTGTGTTTCTTTTCTCTCTGTCTTCACTCCATTTATAAAGGACTCCAGTTAGAGGATTAAGAACCCCCCTGGAGCATGCCCTACTGAAGTAATCTAATCTACTGAACCATGTGCAGTAGGCTTGCACCCACAGGAATGGATTAATTTAAGAACATAATTTTCTGTGTTCCACAAAAGCCTCATATTACCACAGTTTTATTTTGCTGTGTAGCAAATTATCACAAACTTCATGGCTTAAAATGACACCCATTTATTTTCTTACATTTTCCAGGAGTCAGTTGTCTGGTCATGGCTTGACTGGGCTGTCTGCTCAAGGTCTCACCATTCTGAAATCAAAGTGTTGGCTGGGCTTCATTCCTTCCTGAAGCTTGGGGTCCTCTTTCAAGATTTTGAGATTGATAGCAGAATTCAGTTACTTGAATTTGTAAGGCTAAACTCCCTGTTTTCTTGCTGGCCATCAGCCAAGGGCAACTCTCAAATCTTAGAGGCCTCCCTCATTTCTTGCTACATGGCACTCACACAGGCAGCTTACTTTTTCAAGGTCAGCAAGAGAATCTCTCTCTTCAGTCTGTTAAGCAATATAATCATGGACATGACTATCCAATCCCATTTCTCATATTTTGACTAGAAACAAGACATAGATTCTGCCCACACTGAAGGGCTGGGGATGATATAGGGTGTAACTCATTGGGGGTCACCCTAGGGCTTGCCTGCCCTAGGCAAGAAGGGGAATAAGGAATGATGCTGTGACAATTGTCATTTCCTTTTGTCTGACATCTCTGTCATGTATGCTATGAAACATGATCAACTTCTTGGATATAAAAGCACCCAGAGGATGGAACCAAGAATGTGACCTTTGAGTTTTCAGAAGAAGTGAAATACTTCGGTGCTAATAGTCTAAAGGATAACAGTGGAATTCCCAGTGATAATGGGGGAAAAGGGAGAAATGACACCTTCTAAAAGAGTATAAAATTTATCTAAGGTAAATCCACTAACTTTCTTGAAGACATGAACTAAACTGTGCTTAAAATGAAAAGGCAGAAAGACAAGCTATTTGGAAAAAGCCCTTCTTAATTGTTCCAGGCTAGAAGACTGAACCATGTACTTCAGTTATTTATTAGCTCTAGTAAGAAGATAAAGACCCACCCTGGGTCATGCTTTACTCATGTAATCTAATCAAAAGGCCCTTAACTGAACTAACCTGATTAAAAAGACCCCAAATATAATGGGTTCACACTCACAGGAATGGATTAGCTCTAAGGACATGCTTTTTCTGGGGTCCATAAAAGCCTCAAACTGTCACAGGGACATCTTAGATATTGTCTCCAAGCCAACCCTCTCATTTTGCAGGTAGAGAAATTGAGATGGAAGGAATCATGACTGCAGTAGTAGTTCCAGATTTTTATTTTTCCAATCACTGTGTTTCTCAAATAGAAGCCATCAGTAATACTTCATACTAGTTAATTCTGATAATGATGAAAACTGCTAAATTAATAGGAGAATGTTAAGGTGATAAACTATGTTTAGCTTGGGTATTTTTTAGAGCTTATTAGTTTTCTACATTTTAGGTTGGGGGACAGATGCTTTAAGATCATTTATTTATTTTTTTATTTTATTTTATTTTTTCATTAACCCATGTCATCATCTTTATTGGAGATCTTTATTTCATCACATGCCTTGACATGTGATGTCATGTGATTGTCCTTTCCTTTCAGTCCTTTATAATCTGCAGTCTCTTCTAGGACTGGTTATTTAAAATCATTCAATAAACGGTCCATGACTCAGGCCAGTCTATCCCAGAACATGATATTCTTTCCTGGCTAGTACATTTCAGAGGGGACTTCATTTCTTTTGAGATGCTACATGAATAACTGGAATGTAATCAGGTTCTAATGATGTGATTTATGTGAAAAGTAAACCACGTGGATCTTGTTCTGTTTTGAAAATTTGGAAGATCACCAAAAATTCTTCACATCTGTGATAGCCACAGGAATGCAAAACATAGTCTCCAATGCCTTATCAGGCTCCCAAGACACTGTTTGATTCTCTACACTTACTACAAGTATGCAGAAAACCTATTGATAGGTATTTGGGCAATCCAAATGCCAAAGAGCATCAGGCATTTCAAGAGAGACTAATAGAGAAAATGGGTTTCTGTTAAAAAGAAAAAGTGTAGGCAAGCTGCAAATGTAGTTCTCTTTCCTTTAGTTCACAGGAGCACCTTGAAGTCCAGAATTTTCTGGAATCATAGGCCTTCCCCAAATTTTGTGACAGAATGATGACCACACTTGCCATTTGAAAAGCACAATGGTAGAGTGAACAGAAATCAACATTGGGAGTCTCAAGCCTCCTGGCTCTTCCAGTTATGTGCTCTGTAATTTGGGGAAGTTATTTAGTCTGCCTGAGCCTTAATTCCCTCCTCTATAAACAGGATAAAATGATACTTTCCAGAGTTGTTAGGAGGCTCAATGATGCTCTGGAAGCGATAGCACTGACTAGCTGGAAAACACAGTGCAAGCCCTCCATGCCATCTACCCAGTGGTGTCAGAGGGTGGGCTATGATGTCTGACTATCGGTCAGACCCAAGCCCAGACTCTCAGTAGTTACATAATAAGTTAATCACAATGAGCTTCAGTTTCTTAAATCTATAACATGGTGATAATAAAGTAATGGCAGCCATTTCATAGGGTTAGAAGGGTTAGATGAATAGTGGAAAGTGCTTGGCTCATTATTTAACCCCATAAATATTATTACTGATATCAGTAGCATTCCAGATTATTCTGTTAAGGGTGCCTTAATTGGAGGTTCATACTTCTGAGCTTTCCTTATCTCTAATGTCCTAAGAAAACTCAACTCTTCTTGATTTTGAACTAGAGTTTGGGAAATACTCATTTTCCCCCATAGATAGTCCATAAAAAATCATGGGATCTGGAATATGGCATTGCCACGTATAGTTTTTCCAAGTTAACTGTTTAAGACAGAAGGAGGGAAGCAGATGTGGCTCAAGCGATTGAGCTCCCACCTACCACATGGGAGGTCCGGGTTTAGTTCCTGGTACCTCCTGGAGAAGACAATAAGCTGATGTGATGGGCTGGTGTGGCAAGCTAATGCAACAAGATGACACAGCAAGAGACAAATGGAAGAAAACATAATGAGAGATACAACAAAGCAGGGAGCGGAGGTGGCTCAAGAGATTAAATGCCTCCCTCCCACATGGGAGGTCCCAGGTTTGTTTCCCGGTGCCTCCTAAAAAAAAAGAACAGCACATAACAAACAGGTACAGCAAATGCAAACAACGAGGGGGTGGGGAGAAATAAATAAATAAAATAAATATATATATATATATAAAAGACAGAAGGACAGAACAGTTTATTGTTTTTCCTGTTGTTAATTTCATGTGTGTATCAAGTCCATTGCTAGAGTGTAAATGTCTTGAAAGCAAGAACTGAGTCTTTTAGCTTTATTTTGTGTATAATTTGTATATAATCCTAGTGGTTGGTAGATTGTTGGGGTTTCAATTTGGATTAAGAAATTTCTCTGTTTCCAGTGCTACACTGAGATATACTGAGGAATAAGGCAGTATTTACATCCATTTGGGCCTGCTTTCTTCTATTAACACCACCCATTTAATTATTCAGTAATATTAATTTATGTGTTTAACAAATATTGAGATTTCTGTGTGCTAGGTGCTGTGATGAATGCTGGGGAGAACAATATGCAAAACAGATAAGTTCTCTGCTTTCTTGGTACTTAATTTCCAGTTTAATGTTATATGAACAATGAGGAACCTATAAGGAGAAGATCCTTTTAGATCTACAGTTTCAAGGCTCCCGGTAATTTTGTTTATACGTAGAGTTTATTATATATTTGCTCCTTTATACCTTGGGACCTGAAAATTAGCCCATTTATGACAATTAAATAAAATTGTGGATTTTCATTAAAAAGGCCAAGTATGTTGTCCACATTTTTTCTGTTGGATTTTAATGGGTTACTGAAATGGTAGACAGTCCATAGGCAAATGAGCCTTATTTAAAACACTGAGAATATTCCTCTATTTCTTTCTTAAAGCTTCCTGTAAAAATCAGGAAAGCTATGCAAGCTTTACTTCTATGGGCCTGTACACTGTCAGAGAGAAGAGATCCGAAGAAAAGCATAATTTGTAGAAGGAAAAACACCATGGAGATGAAAAAAAAAACAAAACCAAAAAACAAAAAACAAGCATCAAGACATTTGAAAAGAGGCAATGGGTCACAGCATGTAGAACATCCCCGGCTGAAGGCCGGAAAATACCAGGGGTTAGCGTAGCCGAAAATACTTGTTAAACATCTTTTAATTTTGAGAAATGGCTCATAGGAGATTTAGTGACTATGAAAAGCCCCCTTCTATTTCACGCAGGAAGGGAACTTAAAATAGCCCATTTATAGCACTGGGAAATCCCATTCCCAAAGGTCTCCGTTCACTTGAGCTCAACAAACAGTTGCAGAGAACCTGCTTTGTGCCAGGCATTGTGTTCTGGATGGAGACACAGGAAAAAGAAGACACAGTTTCTGGCCTGGAAAGACTTCCAGTCCGTGTGGAAGCAAATATCTAAGCAGGGCATTTCTTTATATTGTGAAGAGATCTGCATTGCAGGGAAGTCTGGGTTGCCATGGGAGTGCTCTAGGTCTGGGGTACAGAGGGAGGGGTGTCATAGAAACATTTCCAGAGTAGGTGATGCCTGAGCTAAGTCTCCAAAGGGTGGGTAGTGGCCTTTCATCAAAGAAGAAGTAGTATTCTCATTTTGAAACATTAAAAAAAAAAAAATGAGTGAGGACTTCCATGAGATGGCACACGTAATGTTGAAACTTTGAAAGCTGAATAATAAAGATGTTATCACACTCCAGGTCGGCTGATTCCTCTCTTACCAAAGAGTCGAGGCAAAATGGCTGAACAGGTTGCACATTGTAATTCACCTGCAGAGATGTTTGTAGTGATATTACCAACGGGGTTCCCTGAAAAATATCTTCTGCTTAAAAGACTTTCTGGTAATTGGCAAACTAAGGCAGTTTCCTCATTGAAGAGTCATGTGGCTAGATCTCTTCCTCATTGCCAAATATCCAAACCATCCTTGTGAGGGAAGCTGCACTTGGAGTTCCTTCGTGTGGTGACCTGACTCAGGTTCATGACATTCCCACAGGGTTATTTCAGGATAGCTGTGAGAATAGATGGTGATAACATGAATCCTCGTTCAGATCATACTCACTGCTCAAGCCTCCTCAAGAAGCATATGCTGGTTGCATTCACAAAACGTGTTGCTGATAAGATGGATTAACTGCTTTTCCTTCTCAGGAAATCAAATTAGGTCAAGTCCCAGCCAATGGTGGTATAAACTGTTGACTTTTTTTTTTTGTTGGCATAGTGTCTATGTCAGGAAAATGCTTTAATGGCACAAAATAGTTTTGGGAATGGGAAATAAGGGTCTCTTGATTCTCTGAAAGCGTATTTGTTCTGAGAAAAACATCACAATTTAAATTTCTGGAAAAATCTCTTTCACAGCAACTTAACAACTTCAGTATTTGGGGATTTTCTTTATAATGTTCTTACATAGAAGACTGTCTATTCACACTTTCCCGTTCTATCTTTCCTCTACTGCCAAAAGAAAAAAGAAAAGAAAAGAAAGGAAAAGAAAAAATTCTCCCACATTCAGTTTCTTGTTCATTTTGGATACAAACATGGTGGAGCCAAGGCATAGCTTGGAAGGGCTTCCTTACTAGAATTTGCAGCAGACCCTGACGCCCCACCCAAGCCACTCCAAATAAACATACAATGTAATTAAAAATCAGGGCACTTGCTACCTATTCAGAGATTCAGAAAGAGAGCACCTTACTACCAGAGTGTCTTCTCTCTGTGTGCCAACAAACTCTAGAAATTCTAGAACACATTTGAGAGAAGCAGCTGTGGCCTATGTCTTTGGGGTTCAGGGCGAGTGGGGTGATGTGAACAACAGAGAACTGTTTTAGGTCACTTTGGAATTGTTTTAGTTTGCCAAAGGGGTGCTGATGCAAAGTGCCAAAAATGGTATGGCTTTTGTAGCCGTTGGGCAGTTTGATGTAATTATGAATTCCAAAAATATATATTGGATTATGCTTGTAAACTGATCTGTTCATCTGGGCAAGATTAAGTTATGATTAGGGCATTGACTGGGCCACATGAGTAGGGCGTTGAGCCCCACCCCTTGGTGGGTGGGGGAATCAAATATAAAAGGCAAGGCAAAAGACAGAGAGAGAAGTTTTAATGTTGGAGTCTTGAGCAGGAGCCCTGGGAAGTAAGAGAGCTTGGTCCTGAGGAAGGAGAGAAGGCCCCGGGTTAGAGACAAGCCATTTGCCTGATAGTCTACAGCTGGCCTTGTGGAGAGAAGCAAAGCCTAGAGAGCCTCATAGTCTACAGCTGACCTTGTGGAGGAAACAGAGGAGCTAAGCCTGGAGAGAAACGCAGCCCCGGGAAGAGAGGAACCCAAGAAGCCTGAACCCTGGCAAATGTCGGCAGCTGTCTTGCTCTAACATGTGGCGATGGACTTCAGTGAGGGAAGAAACTGATGCTTTATGGCCTGGTAACTGTGGACTTCTACCCCAAATAAATGCCCTTTATAAAGACCATCCAATTTCTGGTATTTTGCACCAGCACCCCTTTGGCTGACTAATACAGTTTTTATAAAGGAGATTTATTTGGAGTAAAAGTTTATAGTCCCAAGGCCATGAAAAGTCCAAACCGAGGCACCATCAGAGATGCTTTCTCACCAAAGTTAGCTACTGTTGATCCCAGCATGCTGCCATGTGGTGAAGCAAGATGGCCACTGATTTCAGCCTTCCCCTCTGAGCTCACCATCTCCTCTTGAGCTGCTCTGTGGGCCCAGCCTCTTGGGGCTTCATGCAAAAGCAATCCTGTAGTCCTCTCTCTTACATGGCAAGATCAAACATGGTGGCTTCCTTTTCCTGTGTCTGCCAGAGTTTCTCTCTGTGTATCCATTTATATCAGCCCCAGGAAGAGAGTGGAGACTCAATCTGAGTCGTGCCTTATTGATATAGTTCATTTAAAAGGCCTAAAGCGATATTATCAAGCAATCTAATCAAAGGGTCCTAAACTGAATTTAATGAGATCAAAGGGTATCACACCCAGAGAAACAGATTAGTTTATAAACATAATCTTTCTCCTTTTGGGATTCATAAAATCATCTCAAACTGCCACCTTCTACCTTCTGAATTCCAAAAAAGACATGTCTTTCCATATGCAAAACACATTCATTACATCACAATATTCCAAAAATTTTAAATCATTCCAGTAGCAATGCTAAGAATAAAATCACATCACAATCAGTTATAGGAATACAGTTTGTCTTGAGGTAAAGTTCCTCTCTGGCTGTAGACCCGTGAAACTTAGAAAACACATTATCTGCTTCCAATATACAAATGAAGGTCATACATAGAATAAACACTGCATTACCATAAGGAGAAATTGGGAGGGAAATGCCTCACAGGTACCCAACAGGTCCAAAAACCTGCAGGGCATGCTTCATTAGATTTCAAAGTCTGAGAGTCGTCCTTAGAATGATGGGATGATGCTGTAATTTCATACTTTGATAGGGTTCCCAAAGTTAATGAGGTAGAGTCATCTAAATCCTATTAAGCACTCATGGATATGTTTCTGGACTCCTTTTCTCAATTTTATTCATTATGAGAAAGTTGGGGCAAGGCCAGTTAGGCAAATGAGTCCAATTCACAATCCTGCTCTTCTCACCCAACTCATCAGGTCCTGTGGAAGCACACTCTTATTTCCTGTACCTATAGGATGACAATGTTGAGTGGTTTGCAGGTATGGCTTAGACATACTGAGAGGAAATCCCACCCAAATCTTTTAGACCTCTTCTCCTAGCCATTAACAGGCAAAATTAGAGGCCAACATTGTTGACACTTCAGTCCATGTGGTTGGAATTTCTTCCCTACAAACACAATGTACTAGGAATCACCTCTTTGATGCCTCTGACTGAAAAATAATTTGCTTTGGTACTCACTGGGGACTGATGGGGATGAACGGGCCTCCATAGGAATAGCAGCGAGGGAAATGGAACTTTTGGTAATGGGAACTAAGTGTTGGATCCATTGAGGAAACAGCCATGAGGTTGGATTCTTTCTGGAAAGTAAATTGGAGCCTTCTGGGGTTAGCAGAATCTGGCTGGGTCTAGCTCTGGGTGCCTCCACAGTCTTACCACTTGCCTGGCTCTAGCAAGCCCACAGACACAAGAACTGGTGAGGAAGCTCGCTGCTCTTCTCTTTCTCCTGCTCTTTGACACTCACCTTTTGCCATCCCCTGATATCCCACTCAGGTCCTTCTATGGTTCTCCAGAGGCCTAGTCGTGACTCCTGTTGTTAGCTCTCCAGACAGTTAGTTGTGCTCGCTGTGGCACACATACAGAGGTGTGTGCTAATGGTTGAGAGGCTAAGAAGACCTAAGGGACGGTGGTGGCTTAGAGCTGTATGTACCCCAGAAAAACATGTTCTTAATCTTAATCCAAATCTGTGGGTGTGAACCCATTGTAAACAGGAACTTTTGATGAAGTTACTTCAGTTATGGTGTGGACCACCTGAATCAGGATGGGTCTTACTCCTATTACTGGAGGCCCTATACAGAAGGCCATAGAGAGAGAAGCCACAGGAAGGACAAGAAACCAGAAGTCAACGCAACCCAGAAGAGAAAGAGAAGACAACGCATGTGCATTGCCATGTGATAGAAAAACCAGGAGACCCCAAAGATTTCTGGTCATCTAGAAGATACCAGCCCTGGGAGAAAGCAAGCCTTCTAGTCTCTGAAAAGTGACTCAGTTTCTCTATTTGTAAAACAAGGACAATAATTGTACTTTCTTCACTGCTTTATTACAAGGATTAAATAAAAGAAGCCATGAAATTCCCTTGGACTGATTCCTTGCACATAGTAGATACACAGAAATTATTGGCTATTATTATTATTATTATCACTATTGTTCCCTAAGCCTCACAGAAATTTAAGGGGAAGAAATTATCTTCATTTTATAAATTAATAAACTGATAAAAGAGAGGTTAAGTAACATTCCTAAGATTAACAGCGAACAACTGACTGCCCCAGGATTCAAAACCCATAACAGAGTGAGCACAAAAATCCAGGACTGAGGCTGCAGAAAGGGGAAACTAATTGTCATGTGTTATGCTGTCCAATGCCATGTCCACTAGCCACATGAGATTATTAAAATTAAAATGAAAAACAAATTGGCCCCTTAGTTGCAATGTTTCAAGTGCTTAATAGTTGCATGTAGCTAGTGGCCATGAAATTGGACAGTACAGATGCAAAACATTTCCATCTTCTCTAAAGATCTTCTAGTAAGATAGATTTGGTCTGAACCATCAGAATAGTGCGTGCCTTTAAGGTCTGTTTTCCAAGGCTGTTGAAGTAATGAAAAGGGAGCAGGGTCCCTGCGTTCCCTGACTGATACATATAGTATGAGAGGGGGAAATGTTACTCATTACTGGCTGCAGGATGCCATTCTTCTCTCCATGTGTTGGATGGGGAGAAAACATAGGCAAGAAGCAAATGATGGGGAAATATTTGGGTTGCTATCAGGATCACAAATAACCACTGTCATGCACAAGTTAAGAGTGCAAGAGGAAGGTACAGTTACCATCACACCACGACCCACATCCATTTCTTCCCCTCTTGCTAGGATTTGGAGTTTGACACAATTCCAGGGTACACTCTGTGGTCCTAACCAAGACTCAGTGGCAGGAAGGGCAATAAGACTCTTGAAAGAGCCTGACCTTAGGTAGAGTCTCTGGGCAAGGCTTGCGCCAGCCAGAGCATCCCAGGAACAAAGACCACCTGCATCCATGGAGTGCTGTGGGACCCACTGCATCAATGACGTCCTGTGGCAATGAGGTGCAATGGCAGCAGGTGATGGGTCAGACTATCTGTCTTTCTGTCTGGAGGAAAGCAGCCCTCACCCAACCCCCAAATCTGGACTGAATGAGTTCCCGATTTCATGGATAATTTGGGGAGTGGGTCTCAAGAAGCAGCTATCAGGTTTCATCCTACTAGATGAAAATCTCACGGGAGTAACTGAAGTTGTATGACTGTATTTGTGCCCTGAACTTTTGGAATAGGTCAAACTACTTACCCTATACCACCTTGACCACTGATGTCTGGGTCTTGCCCCCAGGGATTTTGGTTAAGTTGCCCTGTGGTGTGGCCTGGGCATTTTGGGGTTTTAAAAAACTCCCTGGGTGATTCTAATTGGTCCCCAGATTAAGAACCATGGGCCATGGCTTAGAGGTTGAATTAAATGTGCTAAGGCATATAGAGTGCTCAGAAGATGACCTGGCATATAGAGGGCACACAATAAATGTTTCCGTTGCTGTTATTCAGCACATGGATGAAAATAAGACCACGTATCCACTCAACACACCATTCAACAGAATAAGTACACATACACTTACCATGTCCTGACCAAAGACCAGCAGATGGTCTCTAGCTGCTGGGAGCAATTATCCACTCAGGAATTGTGCTTCTTGTTCTACGTAGGTAATTGGCCCTGAGAAGGTAGACCTTTGAGGTCTTCTGCCTCAGAAAGAGATTAAGGGGTCATGGCTCCTGAAATGGGAGAGGCAACTTTGTGAAATTAAAATGTTTCTTTACTTGATTACACTTCCTAATCTGGGAAGACTTTAGATGACTGAATGGTGAGCCTTCAGACTATAAGACCAAATGGAAACACAAGAAGTACATTTGCCAAGTTTACTTCCCTGATGAGCTCATTACCGCTGATCAGTTTGCACTGAACATCTGCTATGTATAGGACCTCACTGGAAACTCAGTGGATGATACACAAAATACAGACATAAGTTTCTCCTTTAAAGAGATTTTAATATTTATAACATATATCAAATTTTAGTGAGTCAAATTCACTTTATATGCTTAAATAAAATCAACGGGCTATATTTTGTAGGTACTACAACATATTTCTCTCCACTCTATTTGCTGTTCTTGCATTCTGCCTTGAATATAATGGCATACAAAATATTTTCATGGACTCTTCAGCCCCCTTCCCATTCAGGAAAAAAGAAGCATTCACATGGAAATGAATGGCTAACTTTTCATCAGAGTTTTACTATTTAAAATTTAAAACCTGTCTTCATGAGTTGAAATTGGCCAAATTAAAAAGAAATTGAGAATAAGTTGAAAAGTGAAGAAACTATCAATTGCCTTTTTATTTTGTATATGTTCACTGAAAAACTACCTGAACAAATGATCTCAGTAGGGTCTTGTTTACATTACACTCAGTGCTATAGCAAGATTTTGCCATTGCCCTCAGACAGTTGGGGTTAAGGTTTGGGAAATGCCTGTGGCTGAGGAATATTGTATACATTGGACATAAATTTAAAATTTTTCTTACAAATTGTTAAGCTCTGGTTTAAGCCATCACAGAAAAGCCAGCCTGGAAATACTACACAGTAGCTCAGTCTCACACAATGGAAAAGTACACAGAGTCTCCATGTGTGCTACTGCAATAGCTTTTTGGCTCCAGCTCAAAATGTAGCCTGGCCAGCCTCTCTGGTGCCTTTTTTGATATAAAAATGGAGCCTCTCAGTGTTGCCACAGTTCCTTCAGCATATCTGTGTTGACAGGGCTGCCAAGGATGAACTGTGCCCGTGAGAGCTATGAAAGGTGACACTTTGAAGGTTATACTTTGTAAATTGCCTTTTCCAACTTAATTACACCAGTAGGTCTTTTCTGTAAACTAGCATTGCTGAGATAAGACATCGGCAGAGTAGATGTCTCAGTCATTTTCAGCTATTCGTTTACTCATTTGTTTATTTAATCATTCAGACAAGCTTTAACTGAATGACCACCCAGTGCTAGGCACTGGCTCTAGGTATTGGGGCTACAGGAGGGTGCAGGACAGTAGCAGGTTCCACCAAAACCTCGGGGTAATCCGCCCCCCGCCATTTATTTGGGCAAGTCACTTAAGCACTCTTAGCCTTTGTTTTCAAATCCAATGTGGTCATGTGACTTTTAGTGTCCCTGCCTACAAGAGGATTGTGCATCTCCATCCTGTTGAATCCAGAATTCATTGTATGATTAACTTTGACCAATGAAAAATGAGGGCAAAAGTGACACATATCACTTACAACAGAAACGCTAAGAGCCAGAGCTTGGTCGCTTGGTCAGCCATCTCTCTCTCTTTCTCTCTCTCTCTCCCCTCCCTCTTTTAGGGGTCCAGCGATGTCCCCAATGTGGGCCGCTCCTTCACTTTAAACCTGGAGCTGATGTCTGATAGCCACGGACCATGTCAGAGAAGAAAATATACCTGAGATTTTGGAGTCATTTTTTTTAAAACCACAGCATAACCCAGCCTGTTTTGACTAATAGCATAAGGCATTCCTGCAGGCACATACTATAGCTACACAGCACTACTGCGTTACTTCTGGAGTCTGAAAGATCACTTCCTCTCAAACATCCTGTTCAGAACCCACCTTGAGTCTGCGTTACCGCTTCAACCAGATTTTTTTTTTTTTATTGCTTTGTACTTTCCTAAGTGAAACCTGTGTCCTGTACATTTCCATTGCTCACACACAGTAGCTGTTAGAGACAGGAGGAGGAACATGGCAGGGCTTGTGGACAGAGGGGATGCAGAGTATGTGGGGGAAGTTTATAGTGAAAGGGAAGCAGCTAAGGGAGTTGCTTCAAGAGCTGCATCTGCAGGAACTTCTGCTTGATTCTTGCCCCAGATGTCACCATCCACAGCTGCTTCCAATCACTAGATGCACGCATTTCCTGTCCAAGCCAAATAATAAAAAAGAAAAGACACACACCATCACAACCCTAATCTCCCTTTCCCTGCCTCCTCTCCCAATCTCCAGATTTATATTTCTGAATTTAAATAAATAGTCAGAACGATTTAGTATTTTCATTTGGAAAAGCAAAATGCTTTCTTTTTAAAAATTATTTTATTTTCTGAAAAAGTGCTTCTTCTGGAGTCAGAAGAGCCTCCAGAGTTGGTGGTGGAATTGTCCTATCAGCAGTGGGTGTGGCCCTCAGGAATCAGTTCTGATGCCTGGATTTGTCCTCCTACAGGACTCCCCTGGGAGAGGGAGGGATTGACGAACACTTGGAGGGAAGTTAAGAGCCTTTGGTTAAGGCCATCTGTTTTTAACCTCAGTTTATCCTTTTGTCCAGTGAAGTGGTGAAAACAGTTTTAGTTCAATCATTCTACAAATATTTACTGGACACCTACGATGTGCCAGGACCTTTCTAGATGCTGCATATAATGGATTTGCTGATCCTCCTCTGGTTTTAAAATGAGCATTTAAGGCACACTAACACCTTTTTTATAATGCCATCATCTGAATTATGTTGAGGCTCTCTGATAATGCAATTCATCTTTAGATGACCACCAACCTACTTTGGATGGTGCCTTAAGATGGGTTCTCAGGAAAACAGATTCTGAAACTAAAATTTGCATGCACAAAATCTATTGGGAAGTGTGCTTGGCAGCAACCCCTGTGAGGGAGTTAGGGAAGCAAGATTAGGCAAATGGAGAAGTTGGGCTATGGCGCAGCAGCAACAGAGGCCTTGGCCAACCCAAGTGAGGCCCAGGAGCTGAGGTGGCCCTTAATTATTCCTCCTTGGGAACAGCAAGGGGCTGTTCTTTTATGCTCCTCCTTCTGCATAGCTATCAGACACTGAGTGTGGCCTGCTCCCAGGGAGGGACCAGAACCTTGGGAGGGGCAGCCTTGAGAGAGGCTCCCTTTAGTGGAGGGCAATTCCAAAATTCCTCTTGGGTCAGCAGCATCTTCCAGTAGCTCTGGAGATGAGCACCTTCATCCTTAAGGGGGATCCGGGAAGTTTATCACAGATGGGATCAAGATAGGAATTCCACTTACCACTGTTTCCATAAAAGATGTGCCTGCATCAAACTTGTGTTAATAGTTTGCCTCTAAATTTCAGTTTATTGATGAGAAAACTGAGGGGCAGAAAGGACAGCTACCCCACTAGCTGCCCCACAGCTGGCCAGTGGAAAGCTGGAATAGAACTGAGAGTCCTGAAATGTTCACTGCTATCGTTCCAGTGCTCTTTCTAATATCTACTGTGTAACACTGGTGCATTAGTCAGCCAAAGGGGTGCTGATGCAAAGTACCAGAAATCTGTTGGCTTTTGTAAAGGGTATTTATTTAGGGTAAAAGCTTACAGTTACAAGGCCCTAAAGAGCCCAGTTCAAGGTACTATAAGAAGCACTTTCTCACCCAAGTCAGTTGCCACGTGTTAAAGCAAGATGGCAGGTGGTTTCTGCCTGGTCTCTCCTTCCTTCTTCTTATGGCTTCATGGTCCCAGACTTCCTCCAATCTGAGCTGTAAGCTGGCATAGGGCTCATCTCTCTTCCCAGGGCCACAGGATCCAATTCTCTCCTCTTCCGTGTCATGACAAAGTTCTCTCCTCTGCCATCTATGGAGCTCTTTCTCTTTTCTTCTGTGTGTCTTCTTGAGTGAGTGTCTGTTTCTATCAGCCCATTAAGGGGGTGGGGACTCACCCCTGAGTTATGTCCTACTGATGTGGTTGAGTCAAAGCCCTAATCTTGATTTAATCAAGTAAATGTAAAACCTTTGAATTTAATACAATCAAGGGGTATCATGCCCAGAGGAACAGACCAGTTTACAAACAGTCAATATCTTTTTTTGAATTCAAAAATAATGTCAAACTGCTACAACTGGTTTATGAGAAGTAGAAGGGAAACAGACAACTAATACAGTCTGGGAAAAGCTGATAAAACATGAAAAGGGTGGTTTATTTTGCCTATCTATTTCTTTCTATCTATCTATCTATCTATCTATCTATCTATCTATCTATCTATCTATCTATCTATCTATCATCTATCTATCTATCTCTGTCTATCCAACTCTCTATCTCTATCTCTATCTCTATCTCTATCTCAATCTTTATCATCTATCTACTCTGATGTATTATAAAGATATTTGCCCGATGAGGAAATCATGGAAATTTAATTATAGAAATTGCTATTCACAGAAAATTTACAGATTATCATGGCCTGAAATTCCTCCTTTATTCTTCTTTCATGTCATCACTCAGAATGCTTGGCTTAGATGTTCTAGGATGTCATTGCATATTTATATTGCTGCATAATGGTATTTGAATCATTTGATACTCAGACTTGACCAAACACGGTTAGGTTTTATTCCTGAAGATTTAGATACTGGCCTAGACAAAAGCATCTAGGTCATGTAAACGGGACTTTGGCCTACAATTTAACCAGAGTTAGGTTAGTACTTTCTATTAGAGTATTTATTTGGTGAACCATCTAGCTTGACATTAATGACAGCATTGCTACAAGATTATAGACCCTCTAACCTTTTGAGGGTCTATAATATGATCTCACTCGACCAAATTAAATGGCTGCAAATGCTATACAAGCATATACAAAGCTGCTGTTTAAAGAATTTATTAGGAAACCTGTTTTTTGACAGGTAGAAGTAATGTCTATGTTTTCAAATTTATCATATAGGTGGGAATACAGACAGAAGTGGTTTTACTGAGTTAGGTCTATGGCACAACTACCTCTTTATCCCTTAGAATCAGGTTTTTATTATGTTGATCTAGAAATATTGATGAACTTCATTGAATGGTGGGATATCTTGGGACATTATTCCCATCAAAATATTAATAGTAAGAAGACCCACTTCTCAGGCCTTTTGTCTTCCAACTCTTCAATGAACACAACAATGGCAAAACCTACCAGTTACCCCAGCTTGATCTCAGGCTCTAAGGAAAGAAGAATCTACAAATTCTCTTGGCAATTGTTTCCATATGGAACAGACTTTAGAACTCTCAACTATAAGAATGTCTTCTTAGATCTGTTCTAAATCACTCCTATAGAAAAGGCCTCCTTTCCCTGAAGTTCCCTGAGTACTCAGAGATCCTGAGAGCTTGCCAGAATCCAGGCATGTTCTAAAAGTAAGCCAAGTAATGAGAATGTGTCCAAGTGTCACAGATATGATATAGCCTACTAACTAATAAAAGGTGGAATTTTAATAACGGGCTTAGAAAAATTTATTAACTTTTTTTTTGTATGAATACGCATAGTTGCAGACCTAGTACCTGAACAAATTACTGAGACTACCGGTATTGAACAATTCTCGAGATGTGTAGGATGCTTTCACATTGTAAGCATCTATCTCAATAGGTTTTTTTGATTCCAAACCGAAACCTGAGTTTTGAACTCAGCAGTGTCATGAAAGCAAAGGTAGTTTCAAAAAGCCCAGGAATCCTAAACATTATTTAGAATAGAGCCATGTATCAGAAGAAATTACAGGTGATAAACATTTTCTTGGTATGGCTGAACCATTTTTTTGTTGCCTACCCATTTCTCTCTTGGTCTCCTTCCTATCAGCTTCAAACTTTCCACTTGAAAACTTCCTTTCCCCCATTCTTAGCCCTCCATTGGGTGGGATTGTTACTGCCCTTAGCTTGGGGAGGGAATGCTGATTTGTTAAAGCAGATGGCACTTTCCTTGCCATTGTGATTGGCCTAGGGGTGGGCATGTGACCTAAAACAGTCCAATTACTCTCCAGCCCAGGACTTCTCCTTGGTGGTTGAGGGAGAATGAATCATCTTCTCCCATTACTTTCCCCTCATACTCTGTTACTTGTAGCATAAGGAGTCCTGACTAATACATTGGCAGTTTGCTTTCAGTAAAATTAATTCCCCTTAAATCTGAACCATAATGATAGGACAGATACTAGAAAATTCAGACAAATCGTGAGATTTGTTCTGAGACTTTTCCATAGAAAATTAAAGTCTGATCCACACTGACACATTCAGTGAGTATTTGGTTAGCACCTATTTTACCAGGCAGTCTGTGAACCTCTTCCGAAATTATGAGATATATCTGCAGTGGTTCAAATCCAGGATTCCTCTTTGAGCTTAGGATAGTTTAACAAAGGTAGATGAATGTCATATGGATGCTTAGAGATCAACTACATCAACTCCTAGAGGCCTGACATGGTCGGTCTCCACAGGCCTTTACTTCCAAAGCCTCTGATGTCAAAGGGCTCTTGATCTAAGGAAGCATTTTGTTCAGTAAAGCTTGAAATTTCAGAATTTAGGCACCTGATTGGATTAGCATAAATTCAAATTGGTGTACTCTACTTCCACCTCATCTGAAAGTCCTACAAATTGACCATGGTGACTAAGGATATAAACATGATGAAAACTCAAAATCTTGGATTCTTCTCCCACACAATGCCATGAGTGAATTTTGCAGAGTTCAAAACATATGACCTTTAGTTGAGTCACTCAGTGGGTGTTCTGTACCCACATCTTCGTTGGTTGTTGAAAACCCCTCCTCCTGTTTATTGTAATTATGTTTAGAATTACTTTTGCTTAAAAATCTCATTTGGCTCACAGGCTGTGGATTCATTTGTCCTAACCTGTCACAGAAAAGATGCTTGGAGCTATTCTCCATCCTTCTCTATAATCAGAATATGGTAGTCTTCATCAAGTTTTCACATGTATGTCTTGTGACTGATTTAAAACCTTAACAAACTTGCCTGAACCCCTGAATACAAATAAGCATGTCTTTTGTGGTGGACTGAGTTTCCAAACCTTATAATACTTTTGAGTTTTTCTTTTGGAATTGCCATCTTAAAACATTTTGAAATAATGACTTTTTAAAATCTTTTGGGGGTGTATTAAACATTGTGAAACTTATGCCAGACTTAGTTCCAGGCCCTAAGATGTATAATCTAGCTGACTAATAATCGTCTTGGACAAAAAGGATGTAAGACTATTTAAAAAATGGGACAGATATAAGTGTGTCTCTCTATGTGTGCATGTGTGTGCATGTACATACCTAGCATGCATACACCTATGCCTGAAGGTGGTCTGAAAAGTGGAGTGCCTAATATACTTGGAACTATTGCCATATCACTGGAATAAATATACTTATTTCCAAGTTTGTGAAGGGCAACAACTATTTTTACTTATTAAACTTCTTATAGTTAAAAATCAGTTTCATCATTATATATTTATATGCTATAAGTAAACAAGAAAAGGACTATATGAGTTGATCTAATTTTTCACTTTCCTTTAATCTTTATTGCCTCTACATGCTATCTTGTCTTTTCTAGTTTAAGGCCTTGTGGGCAGACCCAAATATGTGTAATTTTTGTACAGGTTCTGCTGTGGTAGAACGTGGAATAGTCAATCACCAATTTTTCTTGATGATTCTTATGATGGATCTGTACAGGAATTTCATTTCATTTCTAATAATGGATTCTTTAAGATAAATACTCAACAGCTAGTCATAAATCTTCAATTACATCATGTCTAATTAACATTTCAGTATCTGATTTACTCAGTATATGTTCTTAACTGTATTTGGATTCCTAATGATCCACATGGAAGGTTTTAGCTTGTTCTGTGAAATTAGTTTAGAGGCTTTCTCTAAAAGAAGGCCATTCAGATGGCCTCATCAAACTTGCATCAAACCTGAGCAAAGAGACCAGCCAGTGTGAGGTTCTGCGAGGAGGTTTTCTCAAGATTCTCATTTCTAGAAATTGGTACGTGAAAACCTTACAAGAAGAACAAAGGCATTCAAAAGCAGTTCAAGGAGCAAGTGGAGCTCAGCTGGTTGAGCTCCTGCTTCCCATGTATGAGGCTCCGGGTTCAATTCCTGGTGCCTCCTAAAAAAAAAAAAAAAAGCAGTTCAAATTTTTGAAACAAAGAAATATATGAGGTGGAGCTTCAAGCAATTAGTGCTACAACTAAAGTTTCTGAGGGCAAGTTTTCTAATTTTAAAAACAGGATAACCATGGCTTCATCCATTTACATGAGAGAAATAAACCCTGAGAAAAGGAGAGCCACAAGGCAAACTTTCCAAATCAAGTGCTGTAAAAAAAACTATATAATGTTCTCAAGTTTACTCCCAGCTTCTTCAAAGATGGTTTCTTAATTTCCTCACCTTGGTAAAGATATCTTTCCATTTTTGTCTTTTTTTTGTAGCAAAATTAAAATTAGAACTACAAAGTACGATTAGAACCTTGTATACTGTCACTGTGACATTAAACACAGCTTTATTTTACTTATTAGTGTGTTATCACATTTTAAAAATTTTGTACACTTTAGAAAATGTTTATTGTAAAATAAGTCCTCCTATCATTTATAATTGAGCAGCCTGAGGTCATTACTCTAAATCAAAACACAAAATATAAGAAAACATGCACAACATCTGATCAAAGATGAGCTTTAATGTGCTAATTTATTTTCTGTTACTGCTGCCTACTGTGAAATTAACAAAAAATCAATTTTAAATTCTAGTTTTCTTCTTATAAAGGAGTTCTTATTTTTTGTACCATAAATTTTAAGAAAAATGGAAAATTTCCATTTCAATATCTTTACCTTGAGAATCTCAAGTTCACTTTACAAACAGCACCTGTAAAATATTAAAGATTTCCTGTAGAAGGAAATATTATGAAAGGATTATCTTTCATGTTAGAGCCAGTGGGAGAGTGGAAAGAGAATCATTGACCACCACTGACCTTGGGAACAATTCTTCAGCTCTTTGAGTGTCAGTTTCCTCTTCTGTTAAAATGGGGATTTTTATATTTAACTAAAAGGACCCATGAGGATTTCCCCTGATAATGCAAGGAAAGCACCTGGCACATGAAACACTGAATGTTAGTTTCGATCTTCTTTTTTCAGCTTCTCATAATTTTGCATTTATTTAATCTGTTACTGCTATATCTGGGAAATTCCCAGAAAAAACGAATACAGCCTGTACAATTTAAATCATATAGCATTATTTCTACTAATGAAGAAGGTACATTCCAACATCATGATTTAGGAATATATTGAATATTATAAGCATCACTGCAATCAGATAAATGCCTTAATTTGGAAATTTCATTACATATTTTTAAGTTAGAAGCGAAGATATTCTAATCGGTGAATTTCAATATTGTTATGGAATTTTACATCTTAAGTGGTATTTTTGTTTGGTTCTCTGTGGGGGATTGTTGCTGGCACCACAAAATGTAAAATTGGGGCTACAGGATTGGCTGTTTAATCAAGGCAGACAATTTGAACATTTATTCCCAAATAGCAATGAGATTTATTGAAAAATAATGATTGGCCATAATTTCTGTCTTATGCATTTTTTTGTTTTTCTTTGCAAATGATTCTGGACTTTTGCCAGTGGCTGGAATTACTTGTGACATCATGGGGCGATTCCGCAGATTTAGCGTGAATGGCAAAAAGGTGTGTTAAATGCTGTAGTTGGCAGAGCACTAGAGTCACCTGTACTTGTGAATTTGCCTTCCAGAAAGAATAGTTTTAAATTTAAATTTAAATTTATTATTTTAATCTGATTCTTAGAAACCAGGCATTTTTGAAATGAATATTTAGGCTAAGGAAATTTATTTGTAATGAATATTTAGGCTAAGGAAATTTTTCCAAATTGAGTTAATGAATGTCTTATTTTGCCAAAGGGCCGCCAATGCGAAATACCAGAAATGGGGTGGCTTTAATAATGGGAAATCTATTAGGGGTAAAAGCTTACAGTTCTGAGGTCGTGAAATGTCCAAATCTAGGTGTCAGCAGAGATGCTTTTTCACCAAATCCAGCTACATGTAATCCTGGGGTCCTTCCCGGTGGTGAAGACGGCTGCCATCTGCTGAGGTCTCTGCCTTCCCCTCCAGAATTGACCATCTTCTGGAGCTCAATTGCAGGCAACCAGGCATAGGGCTTGTCTCTTTCAACCTCCTCTCTCTGTCTTGGCCGCTCTGCTTTTTTACCGAGTTCAGCTGTGAGCTATCACGTATATGGCTCATCTCTTCCGAGTTGCTTTGTGGGCCCAGCCTCTCAGGGACCTCTTTCTATGCTTCTGTGCTTTGCTGTTTCCAGACTATGGGACCTCTCTCAGTCCTGGAGATTTCTCTGTTTTCCTGCAGTCTTCTTTCTCACATGACAGGATCAATATGGCGGCTTCCTTTTCCTCTGTGTTTCTCTCTATGTCTCTGTTTATATCAAACCCAGCAAGAGGGTAGATACTGATCCTTGGAACCTCCGATGTGGGAGAGAGGCATCCTACCGCCTGTGCCACCTTAGTTCCTGGTTTTTCGGTGCATCTCATCTTGGCTCTCCCTTGTGTCACTCTCCTGTTACTTCATCATCTTGCTGCATGGCTCTTGGGGCCTGACAGTGCACCCACGCCTGGGGTCTTATGGCACATCCATGTGCAGGGCCTGGGGGGTTTACCCGCTCGGGGGCCTGACGGTGCACCTGTGCACAGGGCCTGATGGCCCGCACGTCTTCTATATTTTTCTTTTTTTTTATTTTTAGGGGGAGGTCCCAGGGATCGAACCTAGGTCCCTCCATATGGGAGATGGATGCCCAACCATTTGAGCCACATCCATCCCCCTGCTATATCTCTTAAGTTTGACCAAAGACTCCTAGAGTTAGTCTTTTCCCATATAGGATGGTCATATAATAAATCAGCCTTAGTTTAGCACCAGCATTCTAAAACCAGACCTAGAGAGAAAAACTAGGTCTGAGGACACATGCATGGTTTCTAATATAGTGAATGTTTAGCCTACCCTGATTATCACAAAATCAGGACAGTGAGAATATTCACACTTGTAAAGGAATGTTTTGGTCTGGTTTCCCTGAATTTTAAAATGCTGATTTAGTTTTATTTCTATTTTGGGAAATTTTCCCGAAGCCTAAGTATACATTGCAGTAGTTACTATTTGAGTTTCCTGGGCTGCTTAAGCAAATACCATGCAATGGGGTTGATTTAAGCAATGGAAATTTATTAGCTCACAGTTTTAAGGCTAAGAGAAAGTCCAAATCATGGTGTCATCAAGGTGAAGATTTCTTCCCTAAGACTGGCATTCTGGGACTTGCTGCCGGCCATCTTTGGTCTGGACTCTTCTGTGATGTGGCAATGCACATGACAGCCTCTCCTGGCTCCTCCATTCTCTTCTGGGTTCCACTGAATTTCAGCTTCTTGCTCTCCATGGCTTTCTCTCTATGTTGGAGCTTCATTCTGTTTATAAGAGACTCCATCCTGGCCACACCTTAACGGAACTAGCCTCATCAAAAAGTTTTACTTACAATGGGTTCACACTCACAGGAATGGATTAAGTTTAATAACATGTTTTTCTGGGGTATATACACCTCCAAACCACCACAGTTACCTTTTCCACAATTGGTAATTGCCTCCTTTCATCTGCTGGGGAATTTTAGTAATGTGAGGGATGGCAGTTTGAGTCTTTTGTGGACCCCAGAAAACCATGTTCTCAAAACTAATCCATTTATGTGCATTCATGTGCATGTAAACCTATTGTAGATGGGACCTTTTGACTAGATTCAGTTAAGGGACCTTCCTTTTGATTAGATCACTTCAGTAAGGAATAACCCAGGGATGATCTTAATCCTCTTACTGGAGTCCTATGTAAATGGAGGAATAAAAAGCCACATACACAGAAAAGAGCTGCAGAGACAGAGAGGAACCCAGAAGCTGAGAGAGAAGGCCCTGGGAACCAAGGAAGCCACTTTAGCCAGAAGCAAGGAGGCTGGGAGGAGAGGGGTGAGATGAGTAGACCCTGCCATGTGCCTGATCGCCCACAGCTGCAGCTCAGGGAAAAGGTGAGCCCGGAGGAGAAGGTTGAGACAAGCAGACGCCACCATTGTACCCTACCATGTGCCTGATCAGCAGCAGCTCTGACAGAAAGCATCTCTGATGATGCTTTGATTTGGACACTTTCATTGCCTCACAATGTACGCTTTTAACATAATAAATTCCCATTGTAAAAGCCAACCCATTTCTGGTATATTGCTCCCAGCAGCTTTTAGTAAACTAAAACTAGATACATTTAAAAGTATCTAGATATGCAGAAATAACACAGAGGAAATTGGAGTCATGTTAGATATTTGTCTCTTGATACAAATACATTGAAAAATTCTCTTGGTTACTGGTATGATATAAGAAATTTAATTATTTCTCAAAAAGTGACTTGAGCAAAATGACTTAGTGCATCCAGAAATCTCTAAGGAAGAAAATCTTAGTGTGTCTGGAATTTGTGTTTATATTTGAGGATGGGGAAAAGAGTTCCACGTTTGATTCTAATGGTGCAAACTAAGATTCATGTCTAAGGGTGACTGGATGAATGGCAGAGATTCTGACCAGAAGTCTGTGCATGTGGGGCTGAGACTCCTGTTTACCAAACCAAACCAAACACCAACAAAGCAAAGCAAAACAAAGCAAAAGGGCAGCTCATCTTTTAAGCCTTGCTCAGAGGCAAAAGTTTGGTCATGTAACATTGCCTGGTCAGTGGAGTGGAATGGTAATTTGAAGTCTATATAATTTGACTGTCACTCAGAATATCCTTGGGCCACTATGTCTTGGGCTTGAGTTCTAGGTAAACAGAAACAAGAGTTTTTCTTTTATTATTAAGAGAAATACTTATTTTGAGAATTCTGCTTTTGAGAGAATAGACATTCTGAATGGCCCTCTGTCTTAGTTTGCCATAGCTGCTATCAAAATACCACAACTCATTTTGGCTTAACAAAGGGAATTTATTGACTCACAGTTCTGAGGCTAGAAGAAATCCAAAATCAAGATATTGGCAAGGCTTGCTTTTTCCTGCAGTTTGTAGTGTGTTAGTGCTGGCTGCCAGCAATCCTTGGGGTTCCTTGGCTTGCATCTCTGTCTTCAATCACATGGAAATATCTTTCTCTTTGTATCAGCTCCTCTGGTTTCCACTGACTTCCTGTTTCTGCCTGTGGCCTCTGACTCTGGCTTCCATTTCTTCTCTCTGTAAGACCTCTACTAAACATGAATTATGACCAACCCAGATTCAGCTGGCCACACCTTAACTAAAAATAGTTAAGGTCTACCTCAAAAGGTCCTATTTACAATGGGTTCACATCTAGAAGGGCACAGATTAAGACTAAGAACAAGTGTCTATTGGGGTACATAATCTACCCTACTACACTCTCCACCCATAAAACTCCCAGCTGCTGGATGAATTACAAGTATACTTTAAAATGCATTATTGATCTTAACAGAAAAGAAAAGTTACTTCCATGGGCTAGAAATCAAATCAAGGTGGCAAAGAGAACATGGCAGCCAGGGCTGCTCTGGGAGCAAATGCCAATACAAAGGAACCAGGGGGACTTAGTGGGACCATGTGCAGGCATGGGATGCAGCATTCTGAGTCCACTCAGGGTTAGTCAGCCTGACCCGTCTTGGGTTCCTGCATAATGGGAGGATACCTGAAGGGGGTACATTGCTGTGAGAGTGGGCTGAGAAAAATCCAACTTCTGAGGAAGAGAAATGTGAAAAAATTTCTTTCTCTGCCAAACCCAAGTAAAATATTTGTGGTATATTGAATCATATTCCATAATAAAATAATGTTTTTATTCTTAATCTGTGTTCCTGAGGGTATGAACCCATTTGGAAATAGGACCCTTGAAGATGTATTTTTAGTTAAGCGGTAGACTCATTTGTGAATAGGATCTTCTAAGATCCTACCTAGGTGTGGCCAAAAGAATCAAGGTGGGTCTTAACCATATTGCAGGAGGCCTTATGAAGAGGAAGTCAGAAGTCAGCAGATACCAGAAGAGCAGACACAGGGAGAGAGAGATAGCCATGTGATAGACGACCGCCACCACCAGAACACTGCTCACTCAGAGACAGAGCATGGCTGGCTGACATCTTGGTTTTAGATTTCAATCCTTCAAAACCATGAGACAATAAATTCCTGTTGCTTAAGCCAAAATTGTGTGGTATTTGTTACAGCAGCCTTGGCAAACTAAGACAATATTTTAATAATAGTAATAGTCTCCCCTGAGGATTTAGAATCATGTACCACACTTTGGGGGTCTGGGAGTTTGAATGTATACTACTTGTTCAGTCATGGAAACCTCAAGACAAGAAATGTGACTAAGGGGGGCCCAAGTTGGTAAAGCTCCTTGGTGCCTGGAAGGCACATGCACAATCATTTCTTGAGAGGGCAAAAAACTCAATCCAGGCTTCTCAGGAATCCTAAAGACTAAGTTATGCCACATGGGAATTCAGGCAAAAAAAATTACCAACATGTGTGTCAACAAGTCCCCATAAATGAGGTCATCAGGAACAACAAAGTTAGACCCCTGTAACAGTCAGTATTCTCCAGAGAAGGTGCACACACACACACATACAGAGATTTATCATCAGGAATTGGTTTACATGATTGTTGGGCTGGCAAGTTTGAACTCCACAGGGGAGCCTGGAGACTGGAAATTCCAGTAAGAATGATATTGAAGTCTTGAGTCTGAATTCCTTAGGTAGGAAACTCAAGAAAGACTGAAGTATGTAGTCTTGAGTCAGAATTCCTTCTGATCTCTGGAACTCTGGGTTATCACTCCTAATACCTCTGACTGATTAGATTAGACCCACCCATATTATTGAGGGTAATCTCCTTTACTTAAAGTCAACTGGTGCTCACCTCATCTATGAAATGCCTCCATGTGACAACTAGGCCAGTTGTAGCCACTTGACAGTTTGGTGTAATTATGAATTCCAAAAATATATATTGGATTATGCTTGTAAACTGGTCTGCTAATCTGGGCATGATTAAGTTATGATGAGGGTGTTACCTGGGCCACGTCAGTAGGGCGTTGAGCCCCACCCCTTCGTGGGTGGGGGAATCAAATATAAAAGGCATGGCAAGAACAGAGTTGAAGCAGTTTTGATGTCGGAGTTTTGATGTTGGAGAGAAGGCCCTGGGATAGAGACAGGCCATTCGCTTGAGAGTTCACAGCTGGCCTCGTGGAGAGAAGCAAAGCCTAGAGAGCCTCATAGTCTACAGCTGACCTTGTGGAGGAAACAGAGGAGCTAAGCCCGGAGAGAAATGCAGCCCTGGGAAGAGAGGAACCCAAGAAGCCTGAACCCAAACATAGGCAGCTGTCTTGCTCTAACACATGGCAATGGACTTCGGTGAGGGAAGAAACGTATGCTTTATGGCCTGGTAACTGTGGACTTCTACCCAAATAAATACCCTTTATAAAGACCAACCAATCTCTGGTATTTTGCATCAAATACCAGAGATTGGTATTTGTGAATGACCAATACACCAGTATTTGACCAAACAACTGGACACCATAACCTAGTAAAATTGACACGTAGAAATTAACCATCCCAACCACCAAGGGCTTGGAAATTGTAGTTAGTGATATAGAATATACATGATTAGGTATGAAAATAAAATGTGGGATAAAAAGATGAGCACAAATGATCCATAGACAGATTTGAGAAAAAAATCTAAGAATAACTTCCAGAAAAAAATATAGTTAAAACTAAAAGCTGAATGTATGGATTAAACAGTAGACTGGACATAACTGAAGAGAGGATTAATAAAGTGAAAAAATTAATTTGAAGATGTTAGCTGTAATACTGATTGATGAGATGAAAATATAAAAGGAGAGGTTGATAGGCATAGAGAATTAAATGAAATGTTTTAATATTTATCTAATTAGAGTGTTAGATGTAGCATCTGGAAAGAATGGGCTCTAGGTACTATTCAAAGTCCTACAATCACCTATATAGCTCTATATGATCTGCAGATCTCCCTTATGCATCTGACCTATTGTTCTGTTTCCTCTTCACCAACTACACTCCAGCATCACTGGTCTCCTTTCTGATAGACAAACATGCCTGATCTGCTTCAGTCTCAGAGCCTTTGTGTCATGAGTTTTCTCTGCCAGAAATGCTCTTGCCAGAGTCTTTACTCAGAGCTCATATTTTCAATGAGACTCACCTGACAACCTTATTTACTGCTTCAGTCTGGACCGCCTTCTCTCCCCTGGCATTCCAGATCCCCCTTACTTTGCTCTGCTTTTCTTCATAGCTCTTACCACCTTTTAACACACTATATCATTTATATTTTTGTGTTTATTGTTTATTTTCTATCTTCCCTGCTAGAAGGTAAGATTTATGGGGCCAGGAACCTTTGTTTCCCATGTAATAAAACAGTGACTGGAATGGACTAGGTGCTCAATAAAATTTACTGAATGAATAAGCTGTAACATTTTCTCAGGAATTGTGACAATCAGGACCAGAAATATACTAATATATACTAAAATGGCTAAAAAAGACATCAGACGTCCTATAGAGAAACCACAGTGCTCCAAAGACAAAGGGAAGAGCTTAAAAGGAGAGATGGCTTCTCTGCCTTTTGGCTAAGATCAAGTATTAAAAGAAGTCAGAGAGAAGACAGAGAATATACAAGAGAAGGAAAAACAGATTAATAGCAGGTTTCTCATCAGTAGCAGTGAAAGCCAGAAACAGAGGAGTAATATCTTAAAAGCATATGGTGTGGGATGGATGTGGCTCAAATGGTTGGGCATCTGTCTCCCATATGGAGGGACCTGGGTTCGATTCCTGGGACCTCCTGGTTAAAAAAAAAAAAAAAAAAAAAAGCATATGGAGGGGTGGCGGGGAGTGGATGTGGCTTAACCACTTGGGCGCCTGCCTACCACATAGGAAGTCCTGGGTTCGGGTCCCGGTGCCTCCTAAAGGACGACAGTTAGGGCCGCCTCCTGCTCCAATGAACCAGAAGCCACCTCCCGCTGCAATGAGCTAGGCTTTGCCCCCACCACAGCAAGCAGAGGCCACAAGCCAGCAGACGCCCACAGCCCAGGGGGAACGGATGTGGCTCAGTCCATTGGGTACGCCCCTTTCATGTGGGAGGTCTGAGGTTCAGTTCCCAGTGCCTCCTGGAGAAGTGAGCAAACAATGAGCAGACAGACGAGAGAACCATCTGGGGGAAGGGGGCAATAAATAAAGTAAATCTTAAAAAAAAAAAGCCTATGGGGGGAAAGCTGTCAATTTAGGATTGTGTTCTTCAGGAAGGAGGACAATTTAGGATAGCATATTTCAAGAAGGAAGACCAAATAAAAATATTCTTTTCAGAAAATACTGAATTCTTTAAAATGTTACCTGGATAGTTTGGAGGAAGATTAAAATATTGATTAAATTTAGACTATTAGCACAGGAAAGGTAAATTTCAAGAATAATTATTAAACGAATAGAGAGTATATAACTTCCACACTAGTGCAGGACAAAAATGGGATAAGGGAAAATAAACCAATTAAAAAGTAATGGAAGAAAGTAGAAAATGGAAACATATTAAGGTAGCACCAAAAAAAATTTCAAAAATCAGATGACAGGAAATAATTCAAATATACCTTTTACTACAGTTTAGGTAAATAGATTAAACCATGAATGTAACCTAAAAGTTATCAGATAGGATGAAAAAAGTATATAATCCAGGAATATGCGATCTGCAAGAGACAAAATATAAGGACCCAGAAATTTAGAAGGTAAAATAATAGACATTCTACTCTTCATGATAATACTTTTAAACAAAGAAGGATTATATGGGGATTCCCTTAATCTTATAAAGAGCAAATCCAAAAAATTCTCAGCAAGCATCATACTAAATCGTGATGCAATAGAAATATTCCCATTAAAATTAGGAAATAGAGCAAATATCCTATCCACTCTTGCTGCTTAAATCCAACATTGTAGTGGATATACAGTTAATAATGACAGGAAAAATATATAAATATTTAAGGCCTGGAAAGGAAGAAATATAACTGGCTTATAGTGTGTGTGTGTGTGTGTACAGTGAGAGAGAAACATGTATGTTTTTTTGTGGAACTTCTTATGCTAATTCTAAAATTTATATGGTGGAAAAGAGCCAAGACACTTAATAAAAAGGTCAAGGTGGAGAGATTTACTTACCAGATGCCATTTATCTTAAGAATAATTATAAAGCATGTTTAATAATTTAAAATGTGATATTGGATCAAAGATAGACATATTAACCAATGGGAAATTACTATAAGACAGAGGTGGCATGCAGATCAATTAATAAAAATGGGCTTTTCAAAAAATGTGGAAAATAAATAAAATCATACCTTGCTATGGGCTGAATTGTGTCTCCTAAAAAAGACATGTACAAGCCCTAACCCCTGGCCCTATTGAACATGACTTTATTTAAAAATAGAGTCTTTGAAGATGTTATTAGTTAAGAAGAGGTCAAGTTGGGTCAGTGTGGTTCCTAATCCAATATAACCAGTGTCCTTCTTAGAAGGGGAGAATTGGACACAAATAGACAGACAGAGAGGAGAAAACCATAAGACACGTGAAGCAGAGAACACCATGGATTGCCGAAGCCACCACCAGAAACCAGGAGAGAGCAGCGAACAGATTCTTTCCCACTGATTTCAGGAAGAGCATGGCCCTGCCGGCACCTTGATTTCAAACTTCTTGCCTTCAGAACTGTAAGACAATAAATTTCTGCTGTTTTCAGCCACCCAGTTTGTGGTCTTTGTTATGGCAGCCCTAGAAAATTACTAGTGTGTGAATCATATAAAGAATGTGAAAAGATAAGCCACAAAGTAGGAGAAAGAATTTGTAATACTTGTAAATGAAGAAAGAATATGTAAAGAGCTCCTGCAGATCAATAAAAAGCCAAGCAACTCAATAGTAAAATGGGTAAAAGACTTGAATAAATGTTTCACAAAAGAAAACCACAAATGGCTAAAAACATACGAACAGATGCCTCAACCTGCTAGTCATAAAGAAATGCAGAATAAAACCACAACAAAAATTCTTTACCAGCTAGAGTGACAAAAATAAAAAAAGTACAATATTACAAGACTTGTGGGAGTGTGGAAAAGCAGGGACTTGACCTCCAATGATGGGATGGAAAATTCATTCAATAACTTTGGAAAGCATTTCATCATTATCTTGGTTTATTTTTAAGGTCTTGTTTTTCCTGATAAAGAAGTATTTTATTTAGGAAAACTAATTATATCACATTTGTCAACATTTTTCAGATTTAATGAAAATGGTTTTTAACAAATAGTATGGAAATGTAATATAAATTCTCTTGAGAATGAACAGCTACTAAGTAGAGTCTTGAAAAGGCAGAAAATATAGGCTTTCCTTGTACAGAAAATATAATTCTGTAAAAGTGGCATTTTAAATACATACAATGGGGTTTACATTGGGAAATAGATGTATGCATATTGGGTGACTTTCCATGATGTACAGGCATGAGTTGAGGTCTAACCCTAAGCTCAAGCTTCTCTACACAGTCTTTCTTTATCTAGGACCATGGAAGAAAGGGCAGCCCATCTTTCATAGACTGATGAAGCATCAAGATTTGGTTGACTTTTTGGTCATAGTTCAGGGTCAGGGAATATCCTCAGAAGAACTTTCCTCAGCTGGTCCATTTTTGCAGCAGTTCTCTGTGCTGGCATGGCAGGATCTGCTGGATATTGGGAAGATTTTGTAGGAGAGGGAAGTGGAGTTTCATGCAAGAATCCAAAGCTTGGGGGAGATCTCTGAATCCTCTTTGGAGGTCAGAGACTGGTGCTGGTTGCCTGGCCCTGGGGTCATGTGGTCTGGATTGACCATATCCTTGCTTGGAAGCATACTGAAGAGTGGCTGACTTCCTTCCAGAGATAATCTTCTAAACTATGTCTTGACATTTTATTTTAATGCCCAGAAAATATATGAAGATATTCAATTTTACTTGTCATCAAGGAAGTGTCAGTAACACAATTTTATACCCATCAGGTTGGCAATAATTAAAACATCTGGTGATGAAGAGCAAGTGGAACCCACAGAATGCTGGTAAGAGTGTAAATTGGTGAAATTAATTTTGGAAGCAATATAGCATTATTTTGTATAAATGGAAATTCACACGATTTACACCCCAGAATTTCCTCTTTTATGTCTATACCCAAGAAAACCTTGTACATATGTATATCAAAATGCATCTATAATAATGTTCATAGCAGGATTATTCTGAATACCTGAAAACTGGAGGCATATTAATTATTCCTCAATATTAGTAGAGATAAATTATTTGTAGTATATTTAGACAGTGGAGTACTATGCAGCAGTGAAAATTAATGAAACATGGCTATTTACACCAATATAATTTTGTTGCAAAAACACAATGATGGAACAAAAACAAGGCTGATATTCAATTTATATGAAATTAAAAATATGAAAAACTTTTCAATATATTGTTAGGGAGAGTGGCAAACTTAAGTAGAAAGTATTGATATTATAAGCACAAAACTTGGAATAGATGGAGAGAGAGATAAATATGAGGAGAACATTAGGGGAGTAAGTTTCTGGCTACTAATCTAATTTCTTTAATTGTGTCTGTATTTTTGGGGGGTTCTATTTCTTCTTGAGTCAATTTTGTTAATTTATGTTTTTCTAAAATTTTTTCATTTAAGACTTGTAAATCATTGGACTTGAGTTGTTCATAGCAATAGCTTGTTTCAAATTCTCTATTATATTTGAGTTAAGACCCATTTTTTCACTCTAAATATTGCTTATTTGTGCCTTTCTCCCCTTGATTAGTTATACCAGAGGTTTGCCTATGTTACATCTTTCTAAAAAAACTAGGTTTTTAAAAAATCATTTTGACTTTATTTTTGTTTTCTATTTCATTACTTTCTGCTATTTTGTTTATCTCTTCTTTTTTTTTTTTTTTATTATGGGTAAAAATCAAAATTCTCACAATACATACAAACATTTGCAAAATGATATATAAATATATATGCATATATGTGTATTTGCTTACAAAAATGTTATTTATATATATATATATACATATATTTTAAGAGGTGCTTAGATTACCTAAAATATTACACGGAACCCACTGGGATTCCCATGTTGCCCACCTCCCACACCTCCCACCACATCCCACACAAACATCTCCCACAGTGTCTTCTACTTTATTTTGAATTACTTTTCTTGGTACAGGTGTATAGGTCAATAATTTTCAAAACTTAAAAAAAAATCTGTATGGAAGAAACAAGGCTCAGAGATCTGTTTTTAAGTTCAGAAAATGCCAGAGGCACTTTTATTTAATTCAAGCTTGTTATGAACAGTTGTGGCAGTGAGACAGGAAAATATCAACCAATATTTCAAAATATTAGAAGTTGTGCTATGCTTTTATATTGTATTAGTAACAAAAGATTCGGTCAAAGATGGGAAAAGAGAAAAAAAATAAATTTGCGTGTTTTTTGTCCTCTAAGTTCAGTTATATCTGAAGTGATTAACAATAGTTATTATTCATGAATTAGCACATGTTTTATGCCTCCCCAAATTATTCAAATATGCTTTAGAAACCTGACATTTACTCAAGCATAGAAGTTTTCATTTCCCTTGGATCAAGACTTTGCAGTAAAACAACAAAAGAATTTTTATCTCTTTGTCAAATGGCAAAGAAGAAGGAACTGTAGGTTCAGCAAGAGGCAACACAGGACTCTGTTCCATGTTTTAAAGAGCAGAGCATAATCAGATTAAATAGTACTTGGGGCTTGTCCTTAGTTGGTTTGAAGCTGTTTGTTTCATTCACTAGGTCACAAATTCAGCTTCCCTGATAACACAGTGTAAGACATTTTACAGCACAGCCTTTAAGTAAACAAAGTACTTTGGCTGCTCTTACCACATTTTCTTCAATTCTTTTATACAAATAGTCTTTATAAGCTCTCTGGTTGGGCTTCTAAGTTTTGCTCATTATGTGAAAAGTTAATTTAGAAAACTTGTGTTTCAGGGATATTGGTGCCGATGGATTCAAGAGGTTGGCTTTGCCACTGACCATTTTGAAAAATGACCCCTTGGTTGCAGGAGAAATGCCAGTGATTCAGTGGTTGGGGTAGCCATGGGGAAATGAGGCCGTAAGGCTGATGAAGAATAGAATGCTATCGGCACGGTAAGCGTTCAATTGTACCAGCCACGCTCATGCTTCTGACATCAGTATCCAGTGCTTCTCATCAGTGTCAGGGTGGGCATGGATGACAGATCTGGCAGCTTTGGGGACAAAGGAAGGCTGCACTTTTGGCATGGTCATCCTTGGTGGTAAGCCTGGAGAGCAGAGGAACAGACAATGCAAAAGGGGCTGAAAATGGGAGAAGGAAAATGACAATTGCCATACTACAATTGAGAATACTTGTTCATGAGCACCCCTGGGGATTTGGTGAAATAGCTGAGAGATAATAAGCAGTACTTTTACTTTTTGGGCTGCTGTGGCATGGGGAAACACAACGACTTTGAGGATCAGGATGCCTGGAGTAGGAGGAGAAGAAGGAGAACATGGTCTTAGCAGATTAAAAGTGACAATAGCCAACTTTTAGTGAGTACACTGTTTTATTTGTCTTATGCAATTTAATTTCATTTAATCTCTCAATAATTGAAGAAATGAGATAGGTAAAATGTTAACCTTGCTCTTCTAGATCATGAAGATTATAAATGTTATTTAACTTGGCCAGGATAACACAACAAGTAAAATGCAAAATCAGAATTTGAACCTGATTTATGACTTTGGAAGCTGAGGACTGCATTGCTTTACCTCTATCTCTGCATGCAGTGCTGAGTCTAGGGACCAGGAGGGAGAAAGGAGGCCAGAATATCTTGGGTTGCTCATCGCAGCTTCAAGGATGATTTTGAATACAGGGCATTGGTGGATACCATGAAACTGGTCTTTGGGAAAAGGGGTTCAGCAGTGAAATTGCCCATGACCAAGAGAGAAGGAGGAGGAGGAGGAGGAGGAGGAGGAGGATGAGGAGGAGGAGGCTCTAGGAGGCCAGGAAAAGAAAAAGTGAGAAGCAGCAGCAGCTGTGAGCCCAGCCAGAGGGTCCAAGTTATGTCTAACACTTCATGACACTTGTGTGAGGGATTGGTTGCAGCAGGCTTTTGGACTGCTCTGAAAGCCAAGATTTCCCTTGCCACTGTAGCCATCCTGCTTTTATGTATTTGGGATTCCCTGTGATGCCATATGTTTAGGGACTTTAGGTTCCTTGATGTTCCTCAGTGGGAATGGCTGGGCCTTCTTTTCAGTTTAGTTGCCTTTGCTACCATGTTGTCTGATGCTGCTGGGGGGTGGGGGGGAAGCTTCACTCAGACCTGGCACTTTGGAGTTCTAAGGCTCATGATCCAAGAACAAAGAAGAATGAAGACAAATCACCATATTGCTCCTTTGCTCTTGATATATTCTATATTGGTTTCTTGTTGAGCTTTTCAGTATTTCCTGAAGTCTGGAGTGAGAGATCAAGTTCCTGGCACCATGAATTACTTATGCTCACAATTATTTGGTTTCTAGTATTACAGACCCAGTGACTAGTTATTTGAGCACAAGCTTTGCTTCAGGTATGAGATGTAGTAAGAGGTACAAAGACATATTTTGGTTTTCAAAATATGAAGGGAGACCACCAAAGATCACATTTTATGGTTAAGAACATTGAGTCTTGCCCAGAGTTACACAGTCAATAAGAGATAGAGCTAGAACTCAAGGTGGAGCCTGAGTGATTCCAAACCCCAGGTCTTCTTCTGGCACTCCAGTTCCCCCAGAAGTCCCAGCAGGACAAGACTTAAGTGGCTGCTGCCAGACCAGGTCCTGGTCCCCCCTCATTAAGGGGGTAAATGTTTTGGAAATAAGGAGAAGCAGTGAGAGTGCTGGATTTCATTAGGTGTTTGAAGGGGAGGATGGAATCAGCATTGAGGTGGCCAAAGCACCCGGGGACCCCAAGCCAGCCCTTGTTTTCTGCAATTTGTCTGGACTCAGCCTTGTAACCAAGGAAGAGTGCTGAAAAGCAGGCACAGGGGCCCCTTATCAGAAAGCAGAGGATCTCTGGTTGTAGCCTGGAGACACATCTAAAGCCAGCTTGACCTAAAGGGGTCAAATGCCACCATTTGGAGTTTACTATTGAAGTAGAGATTGAGAAATGTTGGTGATGGTAGTACAATACTGTGAATGTAATTAATACTACTGAATTGTAGTCTTGAAAGTGGTTAAAATGGGAAACTTTGAGTTGTATATATGTTACTACAATAAGAAATTAAAAGTTACAGATCCTTGAGCCTTTTTCCCCTTCCCTCCTATTATAATACCAAGCAGCTGACTTTGTATGGCTAGGGCTTATATAGCAACTGCAAAGAAAGATGTGGTAAAAATAGAAATATTTCTTAGGTCTTTCCATTGTGAGTCTTTGGGCCTGTTTTCTCGTATAGACTGTGTTTATCATATTGCCCAGAAACTAACAATGCCTGGAGCCTAAAATAGTGCCTGGCACCTGGCAGGAGCCCAATGAATATTTACAGATTTACAGATAGTATGTGTTGGGAAAAAGTTTAAATTCACCTGTTCTTATATTCTTTCCTTCACTGCCTTTGAAATTCTACTTAGCCATTTTATGTTCCAAACGATTTTGTAAGATCTCAAATTGAAATCATTCATCTTTTATTTTGCTGATTAAAATTCATCATTTCTTTTAAATGGCTCAACAACAAAAACAAAAAGATGAAGAGTTGTGAAATATGAGTTCAAGAGCTGAAATTGGATTGTTGCCTTTGGAAACCAAAATCAGTAGACAGATTGTTTTGGCTTCTTAATGTTTAAACGCTTTTAAGGGCTGTTTTTATTATGTTTAAGCATTTCCATCAGCCATGGCAGTGATTTTCAAAAAGTACACCTCCTCCAACACTTTTCATCAGCTAGCTCTGCCAGCCAATCCAGCTTGCAGTTTTGACATTTCAGCCACTGAGGAAGGAAAGTTGCCCCCCAAGTTGTTCTTCCTGGGGTGCTCCTCTCTGTTAAGGAATATGCAAGGCACATGGGGTACAAAGAATAAAAGCCGGTGCCTCCTGCCCACAGTATGACATGACCTAGAATGGAGATTCCTTCATTTTCACATTAATTTTCTAACCCATTCAGTTGACTTTAAATTCATCTAACATTTCAACTGAGAATCACAACAAAGGTCAATTATGAAACTATTTTCATGTCCAATGCAATAAGTGTCATGAAGATTTGTAACACACTGAACTCCACTTCCTCTCCTCTGGGAGGGTGAAGAGTTTGTAATTAAAGGAGAGGCCAGTGGTTTTTCCTGAGGGGACACAGTGTCTCTGAGCTAGCTCTCTTGGATATGCCGTGCTAGGCAAGAGCTCCTTGACTGATTATAACCCAGTGTGGTGGCTTGAAACTGTATGTACCCCAGAAAATAATGGTCTTTAAAGCTAATCTATTCCTGTGGATGTAAACCTTTTGTAAGCAGAACCTTTTGATAAGGTTACTTCAGTTAAGGCATGGCCCAGGGTGGGTCTTAATCCTTTTACTGGAGCCCTTTCTAAAACAATGTAATTTAGACAAAGAGAGAGAACATCACAGAATCAAGAAACTGAAAGCAAATGAAACCTAGAAGAGAAGGGAGAACCAGCAGACACCATCATGTGCCTTGCCATGTGGCAGAGGAGTCCAGGATCACTGGCAGCTAGTCTTTGGGAAGAAAGCATCACCCTGATGATGCCTGGATTTGTACATTCTCATGGCCTCAAAACTGTAAGCTTGTAAGCTAATAAATTTCCATGGTGAAAGCCAACACAATTTCATGGTATCTGCTTTCAGCAGCTTCACAAACAAAAACAGATTTTGGTGCCAGGAGAGTGGGGTGCTGCTATTGCAAATACCAAAATGTGGAAATGGCTCTGGAATTGGTTAATGGGTAGAACATGGAAGAATTGAGAGATGTTTGATGGAAAAAGCTTAGATTCCTTTGAAGAGACTGTTGGTAGAAATATGGACACTAATGGTACTTCCAATGAGGTCTTAGACAGAAATGATGAATGTAGTATTGGAAACTGGAAAAAAGATTATCCTTGTTCTAAAGTGATAGAGAACTTGGCAATATTTGGTTCTGATGATGAATGGAAGGCAGATTTTGAAAGTGATGAGCTTGGATATTTAGCTAAGAGATCTCAAAGCTAAATGTGGGGAGTGCAGCCTGGTTTCTCCTTGAAGCTTATAGTAAAATGTGAGTGGAAAGGGATAAGCTTGTGGAGAGTTTGCCATCACCCTGGTGCTTGAAGAGGTAGAGCCTTTACACCACTGTTTGGGGAAAGCGTCACTGCCATGAAAGCATTTGGAAAGGGTGGGACTGCTGTGCCATCAGGACCAGAGGACAAAACATTGTTCCATAGATGACTCCCAGACCCTGAAATCTAATGGAGTATACCCTGCTGGGTTTCAGAATTGTTTGAGACTTGTGACCCCTGTTTTCCTTCCAATTTCTCCCTTCTGGAATGGAAATATTTACCTTATGCCTGTCCCATCTTTGTGTATTGGAAGCAAATACTTGTTCCCTAGGTGTCACAGGTCCAAAGATGAAGGGGAATTATGCCCCAGGACAGACCACCACTATAATCAATTTTAATGAGACTTTGTACTTAGCATTGTTACTGAAATAGCTTAAGGCATTTGGGAGGTTGTGATGCAATGAATGTATTTTGTATGTGGAAAGAACATGTCTTTTTTGGGTCCCAGAGGGTGGACTGTGGTAGTTTGAGCTGTATATACCTCAGAAAAACATGTTCTTAAAGCTAATCCATTTCTGTGGGTGTAAACCCATTGTAAGTAGCCAGTTAGGGTGTGACCCACATCACTCAGGATGGGATATAATACTATTACTGGAGTCCTTTATAAACAAAATGAGTACAGAAAGAGAAAAAGAAAGCCATGGAAGCAAGAAGCTGAAAGTAATGAAACCCAAAAGAGAGGAGAGACACCAGCAGACGGTACCACGTGTCTTGCTTGGGGCAGAGGAACAAAGGATTGCTGGCAGCCAGACTTTGGGAAGAAAGCAATCAGCCCGATATTGCCTTGATTTAGACACTTTTCTTCCCCTCAAAACTGTTAGCCAATGAATTTCCAGTGTTTAAGCCAATCCATTTCATGGTATCTTCTTTAAGCAGCCGAGGAAATTAAAACAAAGGGCAACACTCATACCCTCCTCAGCACAAGGAGTTACAGAGGGTGAGTGTCCACGCTGCTTTGTCTTTTTCTTGCATTAAACTCTGGACAATCCAAATATGCAGGTAAAGGATGAACCACCTTTTAATCATTCCTAATATTTTAAGGTTCAACAAGAGCTCCAAGTTGTCTGTGTAGAACAGAAATGAAAGAACCTTCTTAGTAGGTGGACCAGAATAGAGACTGGATGAGAAGATCCATTTGACACAAAGATTCTTGGTCTGAAAAGAAGATTTTTATCAATTATGTGGGCCAGAATAAGTGTATCCACCTACTTCTCCCAAATAGATCCACCAAAGCACTTTATTCTCCCTCATACTGTCAGAAAGTAAAGAGGATGGAGAGAACAAAGGGAAGGCTGTCTTGATTTCAAAATCACTCGTGAATATAACTTCCTCAGAAAGCAATAAAAAATTCTCTGTACCTTGTTGCATAGTTTAGAGCTTCCAAAAACAGGAAAAAATAAAAAACAAACATAATGGTGATCTATGCATGAGGTTACTTTTTTCCTTCTAATACTTTATATGGCTATTTTTATGGGGTGCCGCTACTAGGGAAAGTCCTTTCCCCATTTGCAAGCCTGTCTTCCTCAATATTACTCAGGCCAGTTTCTGAAAGAAAAATGTTTCTTAAGCTGGTGGAAAGAAGTAGGGGGTTCTTCTCTATACTAGAGAGGAAGTATAAGGTTTGGAAAACTCTAGACACTTGAGTCAAGCAAATTTGGGTTGAAAGCCTGCTGCAGACTTACATGGACCTGGAAAGTATCTACCAATGATCAGTATCTGTCTTCCCTTTTTGGAAACTGTACCCTAAATTTCATTTGAAGAACCAAACTTCTGGGAGGAAATCATTTTTATGCTATAGGTTGGTTGAAATTGACTTTACTCAGCATTACATTATTTTAACTGCTAGACTAATCCTTATGGAGAGACCCAGGACTGCTATTGGACTATTGAGTTACATGAGTTTTAAAATTTCCTTTATTGTTTAAGGTAATATAAGCTGGTTTCCAGTAATACTTGACATCCTCTGTAGAAGGTGGTGGTCCCTTAAATAGAGAAAAGGTGAGAAAAATATGGCTTAATCATGGAATTTATGTGACCTCGTTTTAAACTGGTAGCTAGTAGGACCATTTGGAAATAAGGTTTAATACACATGTATTCATGGCTAATCTTATAAAGTCATTGATTCAACATTTATCCAGTACATAGTACTTATATGCCAGGAAACTGCTGACATACAACAGTGAACAAGAAAGAATCTCTCTCGGTGCTTGCAGAGGCACCAGGCCCACTTCAATACATGTTGGGAGTTCCTATAATTGCAGTAGGTAGGAAGTGAGATCATTGTGTAATAAAGGTACATCTTGGGGATTGAATCATGTTCCCTACAGAAGACATACTAAACTTAATTTGCTCTCCTGTGGATATGAACCCATTTGGAAATAGAGCCTTAGAAGATGTTATTATTAGGTAAGGTGTAGACTTGTCTGTGATGAACTTCGAAGATCCTAGTTAGATGAGGACAAATTGAAGCAAGGTAGATGTTGGTCCATATGGCTGAAGTCTTTATAAGCAGAGGAAATTGGACATAGTCACTAGAAGCCCTGTGTAAAAAGCCAGATAAGGAGGCAAATCACCATGGGGCGGGGGAACCCCAAGGATTGCAGCAAGCCAGCACCGGAACACTACACACTCTGGGAGAAAGCATGGCCTTTTGAGACACTGATTTTGGATTTCTAGCCTCCAAAACCACAAGACAACAAATTCTTGTTGTTTAAGCCAACCCATTGTGTAGTATTTGTCATAGAAGCCTGGAAAACTAACATAACAGGTGAGAGCAACCAGGTCAGAAAGGTGCTCCCAACTCTATGGAATCACTAAATGCCAATATCCATCTACCTTTTGTGAAATCCAGTCTGTATCCACCTTTGAGAAATCTGACCAAGGGAGTTGGGCCAGGCTTCTATTAAACCAGTTTTTGGATGCTGGTGGGTGGGAGCATCGTAAATCACAAAGATGGATTCAAGTCGATACAAAGACCATAGAAACTTGAGCTCAGCATGAAATGGAAGAGACCAGTGGGAAGAAAGTGAGGGTCAGGATGTGCCTAATAATCCCACCTGAGGCGTCACACCAGAATCTTAGCAATGGTGGTGGGAGATGATACCATCTGAAAAAAGTACAAAATTATTATTTTCTTTATAGAAATAGAAAGAAAAAAAAAAGAATACCCAGCATTTCCATGATGGAAAGTATTGAAAGTAAACCTGCACCAGATCTTGCTGGCTGGTGAAAACAGGATGCACATGTCTCTTTTCCTCTGGAAGGTGGGGATGGGAGTGGAGAGGAAGGCATGCTTCCTTCCTGGGGGAGCATACTGGAAATACCCAGAGGTAAAGGCAACACATTTCTATGCTTTTAAAGAGGCGTGGGCTTAAGGAAAAAGACTGAGAGACTCCGACTTAGACAATCATGACCGGGGTCCCGCTAAGAATCAGGAAACCGTGCTGGGTCCTAGGAACCAGGTACCTGGGAGCAGCAGCCAGATCACCTGGACTCCTGTAATGGGGTATGAAAGCAGGTGTCTGATCTGCCCTGGAAGCAGACACAAGCACCTCAGAGTACTTACAGACTCTTCTGGGAAGGTGGGGATGTGGCTCCTCATATTCTGCTGGATTCATTGGTTCCAGAAGTGAGGAGGTTGAACGTGTAGAGTGAATTGTTTTTATCTGTAAATGGGCAAGGGAAGCTGGGGCTGATATAGTTATAATTATTTTTTAACTTTTATCAAATATATATATATATATATATATATATTTTTTTTTTTTTTTTTCCTGGGAGGTACCGGGAATCGAACCCCGGTCTCTCCATATGGTAGACAGACACCCAACCTCTTGAGCCACATCCGTTTCCCTTTATCAAATATATTTGATTATGGAGCTATATTCTCCCTGATATAAATATGTAACATATTACAGCAAATTCCAATAACAATAAGCCACATTCCTTAATAATAATATGATATTTGAACATTTACTCTGTGCCAGGCACTGCAATTTGCACCTTATATACATTATTTCTAATCCTTACTACATCAAGGTATTTATTGTCAGCTCTAGTCGGGCAGTTGTGAGGAGTGGAAGGGATAATGATGTTGGCCTTAAGAGCAGAGCTGGGCAGAGCAAAGTTCTGGGGGACAGAAGGTTCCCCAGTGCCAGACTGAGCATAGAGAAAGGGTGAAGCAAAAGGGAAAGAGGGACCCTGAGGGAGTGATCATAGACCAAAGACTTGTCAAGTTGCTTGGAACAAGTAGTGCCCCCTCCTAGCATCCAGGGATATTGCTGAGAGCCCTTGCAGAAAAGGACTGCAACCTTATTCAGACATACAAAGGATCATCCCGGGGACCACACTCCTGGCTTTGGGGCCTTGTATAGTCCCCTCCTCTTGAGTAACTTGCTTCCAAGGAATAGAATACAGTAACATTGAGAGATATCACTTCTTTGATTAGGTTACATATGATTCTGATGATTCTGTCTTCTGTCTTGTGAATGAACTCTCTCTCTTTCTGGCTTTGATGAAGCACGTCGCTTAATGGGGGAGGCCCATGCGACAAGGAACTGAGGGTAGCCTCAGTCCAACAGCCCTAGAGTAATTGAAATTCTGCCAACAACTAGGTGAGCTTGTGTTTTTGTTTGCTAAAGCCTGCCAAAGCAATGTAACAAAAATGGGTTGGCTTTTACAGTGGGGATTTATTAAGTTATAAGCTTACAGTTCTGAGGCTGTGAAAATGTCCAAATCAAGGAGATGCTTTCTTCCCAAGCTGCAGCTGTGGAGATCAGGCACATGGTAGGGCACAATGGTGGTATCTGCTGGTCTCTGCTTCTGTTGATTTCAGCCTCTGGCTCCCAGGACCTTCTCTCTCAGCGTCCAGGCATCTCTCATCTGTCTCTGCATGTCTTTCCCATTTATGAAGAACTCCAGTAAGAGGATTAGGACCCATCCTGGGTCACACAATCTAATCAAAGGCCCTTAACTGAAGTAATTTAGCTGCCAAAGTTGCCAGGCAAAAAAGAGCAAGAAAGAAACCACTCCTTCCTTTGGGTGTTAATAGCCAAAATTAGATTCAGGTAACAGAGGGTCTGAAAAGTTTGTCTATGGTGTCCTGCTATCTCTTTGTTCAATACCACTCTCTCTTCCTAGCTTTGCATTCTACCTTCTCCAAGAGTCTAACCTGAAGCTTATGGCTTAAAGTCTTTACTTCTGTAGATTGACGAGTCTTAACACCATAAAAAAATATGGGAATTTTAAATGGAGATGAAAACACACTGGCTGTGAAACCCAAAGAAATAAAAGTAAAATCACACACTTTCACCCCTCTTTTCATCTCCTGAGCTCTTCAAGGATGAAGGTTCTGTGTCTGAAAGAACGTTCTTCACTGTAACAGAAACTCCAATTTAAATGAGTATATGCAAATAAAAAAACACAAAACTTCACCCCTGAATGAAACATTTATGAAACATTTATGAAGTAGTAGAGCCTTCAGTTAGGATTTGGCCCAGCAGAAAAATCATATTTCCAATGATGCGAGTTTTTTTGTTTGTTTGTTTGTTTTCTTTCTTTGCTCTACCTTCCATGGTTGGGTTTCCCAGTGGTTATATAATAACTGCCAGCAGTGCTGGAACTGTAGGATTCCGTCTTTTCCTCAGAGAAAAGGGAGAGCTCTTTTTGGTAGTTCCTAGGAAAAGGAGAGAGATTCACCTCCTGAAGTAGCAAGATCACATTTCCTTGAGGCCTAAGCTAAGTTATGTTCCATCTCTGAATCAAATGTAGGGCCAGGGGGGGTGGGAAATATTGGTTGACTGCACCGAACAAATTCTACTTTTAGAGCTGGGGGTAGGGTCAACCTCAATTTCTGTGGGTAGGAAATTGAGGATTCACCAGAAAGTGTGCAGAATAAGTGAAGGAATGGATGAATGACAGCAGAATGACTGTCTTTCTTGGTAATCCATTTACAGTTAGGACTTGGAGCTATATCTGAATAAGGCTCCAGCCCTTTTCTGACAGGGCTCTTGGCCCCCTCCCTTGATGGCGGGAAGGGGCACCACTGGTTCCAACCAGCATGGGACTTTTCATCAGCAGCTAAATCTGGAAAGGCAGCCTAATCCCATGGGAAGTACACAGGCTTGAGTCCAGAGATTGGGTGTGCCTGGCCAGACCTGTTTGCTGCAGCTCTCTCCTCCATTCTCCTCTGTTTGGTGTCGCAAGGGAGCTGGTCACTGACCACTGTAGTTCTCAGCCTCTTTGCAACGTTCAGGTGGAAGACAGGAGGGAGGAGGATGGGAGAACCGAGGTGTTTCTCCCCCACCCCGTACGCTTGATAGTGTTCTGGTGGACACCCAGCCCCATCACCCAGTTTGGGGGCCCTCTCTTTGCCCCTCCAGCTTGCAGGCTGTATGGCTTCCTGCTGTTGCTAATTTCTAGCTTGACTCATCGTTCCCTGCTTGGCTTCACAGCAATTCCCTTTCCAGTATAACCAGCTCCATCTGTTTGAAGTTCTCACAGTGGCTTCTATTTTCCTGGTTAGACCACCTCAGTTTGGATCCTGGCTTTCTCTTTTCTTTACTGTAACTCTCGACAGTTTACTCAACCTTTCTGAACCAAAGTTTTCTTGAAGCCCCAATAGGGGAAATCGTATATTCCCTGCAACTTTGTGGAGAATTACATGGTATGAGATAGTATATACTAAAGGACCTTGGAGAAAGCCAACACAGAGTAGATGTTCAGTAATGCTACTTCCTCCCCTCTCTCTTCCTCCTTGTTATGCTTTAAAGGCTCCCTTTAGAAGGTAACTTTTAGGAGAGGAATATTTGGGTGCACGCTCTGGAGTCAGGCTGCCTGGTTAAAAGCCAGCTCTGCCTAAGCTTGATGGATGGTTATGGGCAAGTTCCTCAGCGTCTGTGAACCTCATCCATAGGATAGTGTTAATAATAGCCCCTTTATGCCTTCCCTTCCCTGTCTTATCCCTCTACTGCCTTCCCAGTTTTCCCTCCACCTCACAAACACGTCACTTGCATTTGATTCTTTGTCTTAGCGTCTTCTTCCAGGGAGCCCAAATAAGGCAAACTCTAAAAGCAAAACAAAAATAAACCAATGAAAATGATTACTATTAGATTACCTCTTACTTCTAGTTCATCTCAAAAGTTCCTGTTGGTTGAATATTATAAAGCAATTCATGGTTCTTTTGAACTCTTTAGCTTTCCTTTGATGCTTTCAAGTTCAGGGCCTCCTGCAGATCAAGGAGGTTGTTTTTGTTGCTATTGTTTTAAATTTGAGGTAAAATGCCAGCAGCTGTGAAAGTCTGTTACCCAAGCCACGGTATTTTGTAACATTATTTTCTCCCGATGGATCTCTTGATATTTTGGTGAATAACTAATGAACTCCCTCCTTTTCATGTTTTTGTATAAATTTAGCTGCTTCCAGAATGTTTGCCTGATTAATGAATAGAGAACGATGAATAACGGAAATATACCAGTGATAATATGATAATGACACCAAAGTATATTTGTGTTATGACATGAATCTTAAAGGTCAGGCTGTTCTAGGAATTCTAAATTTGTCTTACAGGCCATTTGTCTTTAACTAATGGAAGGGTGAACTTCAAACAAAATGACCTTAGGCCTTTGTTTTGACAAACAGTTTGATAAGAATTCATATGAAATTCACATGAGTAAAGTCTTTCCCTTGTCACGGAGTGGTGCTTCTGTACATGTAGACTCACTTGGTTGATTTTATTAGTGCTTCCTGCTTAAAAGAAATGAAAAGAAATTAAGTATCATGCATAAAGGTATTGGAATTATAAGGCATGGGACTCTGTCGACATTTTATTTAGCAAATTGGTTAAGATCCCAGGTAAGGTTGCCTGGGATCAAATTCTGATTCCACAATGAATCAAATAGTTGATTTTGATCAAGTGCTTAACCCCTCTTCCAAGTCCCAGTTTCCATATCTATAAAATGACATTAATTTTCTTGAGGCTGTTACAAAGATCAAATTGGATAATACAGTCAAAACCCTTGACACAGAGGCTGGCACATGGAAAGAACTCAATAAGTGTTAGTTACTGCTATTCTTTTTAAAGGAACTTTCTTCTGCCTTTTGTCCTATGAACTAGAGAAAAATCAATGGTCTGTAAAGTTTGCAAATATTCTAAAGTTTTGTGCATATGAAACAATTTATTCGTGTCTGTCTCCAAATGTATGTCTTTATAATTTGTGGTAATCCTGATTCAAGAGCTACAACATTATATTTCTTCATAGAAAAGCTTTTCTCACACTATAAGACACAGTTAGAATTTCAATCCTCCATTTAGTGGCTTCTATAATACATTTTCCAATAGTGTCCTATACACTCACATTCATCACTCAGAAGAAACTTAAAGAGGCAATAGCTATTAGTTAGCCCTCTATAAACTACAGATAGAATTTGGGTATGATTTGGCAATCTACTTTTTTTTTTCCTGCTGAAATATTTTTTCAATATTCTTGCTAAGCAGGAGATGCATATGATAAAGGACATCAAAGACACCCAAAGTTATTTAGACCGTTAAATAGAAAGGAGTGATTAAATAAAAATTTGCCTCTCTCACAAGAGAAGGGAAGCCTAAATTATAGAAGAAAGTTTAAGTAGACAATGTCTTCTTTATCCTCCACAGAAAGATCAGAGGAATTATTGACTAGGGACCAATTAGGTTTTGACAAATTAGAAGGAAAAGAACTTGTTACAGAATACCTGGAAAAACTGGGGCATTCAAATCAGCAGGGTCTGGTGATCTGCACCCAATACTTTTCTAAGAACTGCGAGCAATCAGCCAATATTTCTGAGAAATTGTGGAAAGGGGTTGATGACCTTCCAGGCTAGCAAAGGGAAAATAGTAAAGCAACATTTAAGAGGAAAAAAAATAAAGGTAGGTATTTGTTTTAGTTTCATAGATGCTACAAATGGATTGGCTTAGACAACTGGAATTTATTGGCTTACAGTTTTGGGACTAAGAGAAGTCCAAAATCAGGGCACCGACAAGGCAATGCTTTCTCCCAGCAGACTTTGGTGTTCTGGGGCTGGCTGCAGGCGATCTTTGGGCCTTGGCTGTTCCGTCACATGGCAATGCACACAGCATTCTCTCCTTTCTCTTCTGGGTTTCTTTTTTTTTTTTTTTTCTGGGTTTCTTTTGACTTCCAACTTTGGGCTGCTTCCCATGGCTTTTCTCTCCATCTGACTTTCACTCCATCTGACTTTCATTTTGACTCTAAAGGATTCCAATAATTCAGATTAAAGGTTGACCTGATTTTGTTGGGCCATACCTTAACTGAAGTATCATCTTGGGGAGATCTGATTTACAATGGGTCCACACTCACCAGAAAGTGGGCCAGGGCCACAAATATGTCCAAACTGGGGTACAGAATTCACTCCACCACAGTACTGAAAGGTTTCATACTACTTCCTGAAAGTTACTGAAAGAACATGCCAGATAATGAATTAAATGAGTTAGCTAGCATCTGTGGAGGCATAGATTATTAGAAACCAATAAACATAACGTTGGCACAAATAAATATTTCTCAAATGATGCAGTTATTTATGCTGAATGGATGGCCCATGCAAACAAGGCCAAAGCAAAAGATACATTCTGCCTTGACTGCCCCATAGCTTTTGGGTCCTGACCCTCACTTGTTCTTATCAAATACGTAAGAGATTTTGAGATACTGACAGTACTTCTAAAAGTGGTAGCACAGCTGATTTTCATCCTGCATGGCTACTTATTGTTTCCATGTGATTTTTTTCTCCATAATTAGAATATGAACTTCTGAAGTTCAATTAAGTCAGACCAATTTAATCAGCATCTCCAGGGGTGGGTGTCTGTCTTCTGTAATGTTTTAAGCTGTCCAAGTGGTTCTGATGGCCCAGGAGGTTGAGAGCTATTGTCTGAGATGGAAAGTATAGCTGTTCTCCACCCCACAGAGAGGGATCAGAGAGGAGATTCTGAAGTTTCCTCATTGTCCTGTTGGCTTTTCTTTCCTTTGTGCTTTCTGACATGGCAGTCTCCTTGACTAGGAAGTCAATTATTTTCTTTGAAGTTGTCCCATCCCATTTATCCTCCAAGCCCCAGGTCAATTTTCATCTCTCCTTGAAGCTCCCTGTCCCCTCTGAACATCTACAGTCTTGCTGTTCACGGTGTGGTCCCTGAACTAGTAACACGGAGCATCACATGATTGCTCACTAGAAATGCAGAATCCTAAGCCCTGTCCTAGCCCCACTGAGTCAGAATATACATTTTAAGAAAATCACCAGGGGAGCAGTATGTACATTGCAGTTTGAGACATGTTGGTAGACAATATTTATATGTCTAAACACTTCCCCGTGGGTTGTCTTATATGGTTTACTAACCAATTAGTCAGTTGTTCTTGTCTTATCAAATAGGTTATATGTTCCTTGATGGAAAGGATATCATCTTACAGTAGTTTTGCATTCTTCTATAACTTTTCTTTTTTGAGGTACTGGGCCTGGGATTGAATCCGGAATCTTGTGTGTGGGAAGGTGGCGCTCAACCATTGAGCCATATCGGCTCTCCTTAGTTGTTTTTTTCATTTGTTTTGCTGGTTGTTTGTTGTTGTTTTTTTTTTTTTTAGGCAGCACTGGGAACCAAAGCCAGGACCTCCCATTTGGGAGGCAGGTGCTAAACTGCTTGAGCCACATCCACTCCCCCTCTATAACTTTTTGTATATAGACATGCAGGGCTAGTAATAGTTATATTTTCTGGACACCGATTATGTGCCAGGCATTGTGCCAAAGGCTTCATATAAGTCATTCCATTAAATCCCTACAGCCATCCTGTGATGTTGGATTGAATACTCATTTTAGATGAGGAAGCAGAGGTCCAGATTGGTTACCTAAGTTACCGTAGGCCACATAGAGGGCAAGTAGCAGAGTTGGAATCTAAAGCCAGGTGACTCACTATGCACTCAGCAAATGGTGGTTTCATAATTCAAGACTTAAGAGAAGATGACATTAATTCAAAGCCCTTTGGCTTTTGCTTACAAAGGTGGAGATAATAGGTAGAGGCCCAAGGCCCCATTTAGAGCCTTTGGCAGGTTTGTGGAAATCGCCATGGACAACAGCGCTCCTCCCATCTTGTTGAGCCGTAGTGGTGGCATATCATTTGTCCGCTTTCTCTTCTTTAGCGTAAACAGCTTCTAAGATTGATGTCATTTGTGTTGTTTAGGTTGGCATGACTCAGCTGGACTCTTCTAATATTGTTCATCTTGTTGTTGGTTTTTGCTAAGAGAGAGCTAGGCTGACCTTGGTAAAGGCAGCGGGAGAGCAAGTGTGTGCCTACTCTTATTTCTGTTGGCTGCGTTTGTTATTGTGACCACAGACCAGTGGATAAGAGCAAGGATTTTGGCAGCAGGCCAACTTGGGTTTGAATCCCGGCTCTGCTGTGTGGTTAAGTTGTTTCACCTCTTTGTACCACAGTTTCCCCATTTATAAAATGGTGCCAACAATATCTACCTCATAGGATTATGAAGATAAAATAAAATAACCTATTTAACCCCCCCAGGACACAGTAAACCCTCAGTAACTGGAAGCTCCTCTCATCAACGCAAGCTAGCTGCCTTGCTTTTACCTCGTTCTAAGTCACCTCCTTGGGAAAGGCAAGCCACTAGGCTATAAGCCACCTGAAATGCACTGTCTTATTCCAAATACACGGCACAGTCTAAGGCACATGGTAGGTGCCTGGGAAATCTTGGTTGGGTGTTTTATGGTCTAGATTGGCGATAGCAGGTCATAAAAACATCTTTCCCACTTTAGTATCTCCCTTACACAGACGTCAGAGCCAAGGAAAGTTTGCCAAATGGTGGAGGCAGGGCTCTATAGGAGGCTCCATCCTTTTAGGTTGGGCTCTGTTTGTCTGCTTCCCTGTGGGGCCACTTATCTCTACTCAGTGACTGCACATAGTAGGGGCTGTCCAGTAACTGGCTTTGCAGGCCATGAGCTTGACATGACTGCTGGCCTAAAGCGAATCCTGGACAAGCATGGCAGCATCAAGGAAAACTGAAATCCAGATACAGAAATTACTGCTCTTAGAATCCAACCATTGTCCTAGAAATTACTGGATTTTGTGCACATGCCTGGATACCAGACAACAAACATATAAAATATATAGCTGGGTTCCTCATCTGTGCTGCAGAGCTAATAATGCTGAACTTACCTAAAAGGGATATGTATAGGATTAATTAATGTCAGTAATGAGCTTTGGAACTAGTGATGAATACTTAATTAATGCTAATTGTTTGTTAGGAATGATTTGATTCAGATACATTCTGGCCTTTAGTGTTTAGGGTAAAGAGTACCCAATGCCCTAAGAATTTCATTTCTAGACGTAGTTTACCAGGCTGCTATGACAAATACCATACATCGGGTTGGCTTACACAATGGAAATTTATTGTCTCATGATTTTGGAGAAGTCCAAAAGCAAGGCATCAGCAGTGGTGAGGCTTGCTTTCTTCCCGACATCTGTCATGTCCTGGTGCTGGCTTGCCACAATCCTTGGGGTTCCTTGGCTTGCCTCCTGCTACATGGCCTTCTGGCTCTCCTTGTGTCTGCTCTGCTGACTTCCAGCTTCTGGCACCTTTTTATAAAGCCTCCAGTAATACAGATTAATACCCACCCTGATTCAGTTGGCTCCATCTTAACTAACAATAAAATCTTCAGTAGGGGCTATTTGCAAATGAGTTCAGAAATGTAGGTTAAGATTAAGAACATGCCTCTTGTTTGAGTACATATTTCAATTTACAACATAGATTTTTTTTTCTAGGTGAGTCAAACAAGGCCTTTAAAGAAATTGAAGTCTTCAGCAATGCATATATCTCTGAGTTTCTGCCATCACATGTTACAAAGAACAAAGAGGCAAGAGCACTGGTTTGGGAGGCCAGAAACCCGTCTTTCTTTTCAATTCTACAACCGTATCATCTTGGGCAACATTCAGCCTCTTGGAATTTCAGCTTCCTTATCTGTAAAATAAGAGGAGTGAATGACCAGATCTTTAAAATTGCTTATAGTGATTCTGTAGAAAAAGAGAGTTTTACAATTCTTATCCATAGAAAAGAGGAAACTATAGCACAATGTTTCCAGAATCTAATGTTGTGCCCTGTAACTATTAAATATTCAATGTATGAGAATCTTGTGGGTTTATTACAACACTAATTATTGTATTATTATCATTATAATTATAACAACTTGAGTTTTATTTTCTATGCAACTCCAATATTTATTAGTAGTTTGGCTAATGACATCTTACTATGGTTCATGCCCAGTAAATAATAACAAACAGGTAAACAAATTAAACAAACAAAAAGTCATTCCTAATTCACTCTGAGGATGTGGAAGGATTAGCAAGAGAATATAAAGTATTAGAGTGATTTGAAAGTAAGTACTGGTCTTGTTTCTACAGAGTGCTCCTCCAAACTCACGTAGCACTGCTATTTTATTTGATACTTGGTTCTGTTTATAATTTACAACTTTTATGAGGCAGGAAATCCTTGAATATTATTGCTCATCCAAATACCAGTACATTTTGGTCCAGACTGAGTAGAAAGGAATCTGGATTTCATTTTGCTTACTATGTACCTACTTCTGTGGGGGAAGGCAGGCTACTAAAAATTATGAGTTGGCAAATATTTGCCATTTATTTCCAAGACTGTAATAAATGATACAGAACTACTGGGCTGAAGGAAAACTTTTCACTTGGGTAATATTTACCTAGAACCAAAATTCCATTTGCCAATTCAGTTGAAGTTGGAGTTGTGAAAAAATTGTTGGCACTTATCTCCTAAAACTAACCATGTTTAACACAAAAGCAGGCAGATTTTGGTTACACAAAATATAATCTTAAACTTCTGCAGAATGTTATGAGGAAATGTGATAAGCCTTTTAATTTATTTAAAACTTATTTTCACCTACATCTAAAATGGATTTGAGGTGACTAAGGCACTAAGAAATTTGAACTGCAATAGAAATTCATCGTTATTTGCTGTGCTGGAGGTAGGTGATTTGGCTAATAGAAGCTTAATATGCTAAACTGTCATTATTTGGTAGGGATTTATAAGTTCTTTCATTGCCCCTTCATTTTCATATGTTTTCATTAATGCTGATGTTTCAGAAAATGAATACAAATACTTCTGAGACCTGCACTTTTGAGAAAGCAGATTCCAAAGGTTTAGTATTAAATTCGTATACGATGAAGTGTGCACTTGTGCACGGATGGCAATACTAGATTATTTCAAATAGAAATTTGTTGTCCTTGGATAAATTCTTATAACCTCTGGATTATAATTTATTTTATTTAGATTTTAAAATTCAGTAACTCTTTCTCTCCAGAAAGTTGATTTTTACAGAGTAGCAATGGAAAGGGCACTGGCATTGTTTCCAGGATATTTTTTTTCCAATTTTGCCATGCAAGTGGATAGAATAGTACAAAGTAATGGAGAATTCCTGTATTTCATTGATTTAAAGACATACATTCTGACCACCCCCTCAGCACCCACATTACAACATGGTTGAAATGAGGATGCATCTCAGAGCCGATAATGTCTTATTATTGCTCTCACCAAACTGCTGTCGAGATATAGTTTTCACTGCTTGTGTATCAGCAAACTTGGTTATTATTCCTAGTGGGGTGAAAAATAACGCAGTCCTGCGCGCTACCATCAACAAACCATTTACAGACCATTTGATGTAGTACCACGAGTTCTAGTTGCCTGAAAACATTCTGTTGACAGCTTGATAACATCATGGTATAGCTTGGTAAAGTACCACTATCAGAGCTTGCAGATGGGTGTCAAAGGATTAGCAGAAAACCCAGAGACATTAGTAGAACATTCTTTGAGAGTCCTACGTCGCCAGCATTTTAAGTTGAAAATTTATTCAGAAGGTTGAACTCTGCATGGGAAAAAATTTTAGGAATACCCTAACCTTATGCACACATGTGCATAAGAATGATATGTGACAAAAATTATTCTTAAACCATTAGCATAAAATAAATATTCTAAATGATCAGAAAACATTGGCCATAGGGTAATTAGTAGATTTTTCCTTCCTATAAGTACACAAAGTAATAATTTATGGTATCTTATTTTAAACAAAATATGGTGTTTATATATTTGTGTCAATCGCTACAACCAAGATGGTTGGGGCTCCTGATGATGGAAAATTAGCCCCATGTTCCCAAAAAGTTGAAAATAGTTAAGGGAAATTCAAGACATCCTGCACTATTGTTTCAAAAAGCCTGGTGTTCATTTGAAAGACCCACTGTTTTAGGAGCTGCCCCTTCGATTATGGGAAAAAGTGAGAACTTGGACAATACAGATGTTTCCAATTTGGAGAATGAGGCAGGCTGTGTGCCTGTATCTTATTCTGGTTCTTCAGGATCATGGGAATCTGTTTTCTGGTTCCCTTCTGGTTCCACCCCCTCCCCTGATCTCCCCCAAGATCAACATATGCATAGCAGTAAGCTTTTCAAAATGTACTTTATGCTAACCCCTGCCCCAACCCTAATACACATAAAAAATATTTCTGTAGAATTTTCTTCTTGAGTCTTCTCAAGGGACTTTTGAGTAAAATGCTATAAAAATGGCTTTTAGTGCTAAAGCTTATAATGATAAAGGATCTATCCTTCTGAATATTGACATGATGGACAGATTTAAAATGTCCTATTCCTCTAGGGAATACAGATCCTGTAAGTTAGGAAAAGTCAGTGAGATAAGCCACATAAGAGCTATAAGATGGAATGAACACAGCTATGGCTTGTTTGTAAGCCCAGGACTTCAGTGTTCATATTTTGTACAAATTTCCACAGATGCTAGGATCTGTGCTAGGATGCTAGGAATAGAATAGCTATCCCAAAACAAAATAATTAAATAAAAATAAATTATTTCAAATTCCCTCACAACCAATGTTATCCTACCGAATATCCCAGTTTAACAATACCACCGACCAAATTATTTCCAATCCTTGGCCAATGGCCTACTTTCTTCCAGTAGCATTCTGCATAATAAAATTCTAGGGCAATAAAAGAAATGGGACAGTCCATGAAAGTTGTTACAATGGGATTTGGCCTCTTTTCAGGGCAATCTATGCAATTACAATCAAGCTTAATATTCAGGGCACGAGGCTCTAAAATACATACCAGATTGCAGTCCTGGAGATTGATGTGGAGCCACAAGACAAAACTGTTTCCTAGAGTTTGCTGAAAAGGAAATAATGCTGGGAAGACAAATCTGTTTTCCTCTCTCTGTTCACTTTTCAGTCAAATATATATACATACATATTTCGAATGCATCAGTGAACAAGATCGAATCTGCCCTCATGGAGATTATATACACTGTTGGAGGGAGACAGGCAATAAAAATAAGTAGAATATGTACACCATATAGTGAATTAGGAGATAAGTGGAAAAAATAGAGTGTAAGGGTGAGGTGGTGGGAGAGAGAGTGTGATGTAGTTTTAAATAAGGATAATCAAGACAGTTCTTATTGAAAAGGGAACTTTGAGCAAAGACTTGAGGGAATAAGGTATGAGATCAACAAATATCAGTGGAAGAGCATTCCAGGCAGAGAGAACAGCCAACGGAAAGGTCCAGAGGCTGAAGCTTGCTGAAGCGGTAGAAGGAGCTGAAGGATGTAAGAGCAGCTCAAGTGGAGGGAGCAGGGAAGAGGAGCAGGCGATGAGGTCAGAGGAAAGGGGCCAGATCATGAGGGGCGGCAGTGGTGGTGGGTGAGTATGTCGCTTGGAAGACTCATTTGATTGGTACTTTGGGTACACCAGCTTCTCTCCGACTCTCAGATACACCAGAATCATCTCAGACTTTGCACAATATGCTCCTGATCTTGCACTGCTCTTTACCAGAGCACGCCATGATTCCCCCTTTCATTCAGGCAAGTCTCAACTGTAATGTCACCTCCTCAGAGAAGCCTCTTCTCATCACCCTGACCTATCCCCACATTGACTCATTTTAGCTTATGAAGTAACTCATCAATAACAAAATCCACATATCTTGCAAAAAACTGGGGACTTCCATTTAAAGAAATCCAGCCCCTCTGTCAAAGTACTTATTTAATTTTTTCCCCACCAAACAGGAGCAATGAGCTGCATAGACACCCCTTTTTAGTGGCAGAGCATTGGTGACCAAGGATGTAGGCCCTGAGTAGTTTCACTAGGGAAGGCAGGTTAGAGCTGAAAGGAGCCTTACAGACCAAACCATCTTACTCTTTCAATTGCAACCACAGAAAGTCCTCTGCTTTGGGTGCTTTTCAAAGCCTGTTTTGTAGTTAATGTTGCTTCACTTCTTTTCTGATAACCTAATGGGCACAGGACCCTGGTCTGGCCTCCTCCTTATACCAGTGGCAGGTATGGAGACGGCCACGTGGCCCAAGATGCACTAATTGCGGCCATCATTAGGACTTGTCTGCCGGAGTCATCAGGGAAGATGACCAGATTAGCTGGATTGCTAAGTGTTTGTTGGACTATTAGTGACCATTGTGCTCACCATATTGAAAAAGCTTCTTTAAGAGACAGTGAGGGGGGAGCAGATGTGACTCAAGCAGTTGAGTGACTGCTAACCCAAATGTCCATCAACAGATGAATGGATAAACAAAATGTGGTATATACATACAATGGAATATTACTCAGCTGTAAGAAGGAATACAGTGTTAACATATCCGATAACATGGATGGATCTTGAAGACCTATGTTGAGTGATGCAAGCCAGGCATTGAAGGACAAATATTCCATGACCTCTCTGATATGAATTAAGCAAATCTAACTGACTCAGAGAGCTAGAGGTGGGAAAATAGGTTTACAGGAAATAAAAAGGGAAAAAGAACGGTGTGAGCGAATGCCCATGTGGGTGAAAAACTATGATAAGGTGCAAGTGAGTAGTTGGGCAGTGAAGGGATATGACAGGGATGAAGGGATTCTATGGGGTTGGGCGGTGCAAGCTTGACAGGGGGGTAGGGTGGGGAGGATGGGTTGGATGGTCCATCAAACTGGGGGGAGGGTGGGGGAGGGAGCAGGTGAACACTTGGGATTGGTGAGTATGTGGATGAAACTACAATGATGAGAAAACCCTTTTGGCAATATGACAAAGAAGGGTTACTGGTTTAGGGTATTGGATGAGGGGTCATTTGGGTCAGGGCGCACCTGGGGCAGTCTTCAAGAGAATGTTCGAGTGATCATTTTGTCATAGTGTGCTGTATCAGTGGGGGGACACCCACATAATGAGTGGGATGGTGTTGGACTCCCATGCTGGGGAGGCCCAATATGTTCTCAAACAGAGGGGAGAGTGTCTCTCGAGAGCATGGGCGGTTCCTTATAGGCGAGGACAGACTAGTGTGTCAAGCCCTCAGTGTTGTAGCAAACATCTATGAACTTTGTCCTTCAAGGAGTGAAGCCTGGTAGTTGCCGTGGACCCCGAGGGGAGGGAGAGGGAGGAATAGAGTAGATGGAAGAGGGGGTATTTAGGGGGCAATGGAAGTGTTCTGCATGATCTTGCAATGTTGGAGACAGGCCATGTTAAATTTCAGCAAAAATTTATAAAAGTGTATGGTCTAAAATGTACACCATAATGTAAACCATTGACCATGGTTAGTAGCTATGTTTCAATATTTATACATCACTTGTAACAAATGTCCCATCCACATGTAGAATGGTTATTAATAGGGAAGGGGGAAAAGGGGGTGGATGTTGGGTATGTGGGAGTCCCCTATATTCTATATGTAAATTTACTGTGACCTAAAACCTCAAGCCAAAAAAAAAAAAAGAAAAAAAGAAAAAGTAAGACACTGGGGAAGAAAAGGAAGAAAATGCCACTGTACATACAGGACAACAAATATTACAGTGATGAAAGGCAAAACATCAAAAAAAGTTTTTAAAAATATTTTTCATTTTTTAGTACCCCATTTTTTAACTTTTAGTTAGTTTTTCTAAATTATTATGTATTTTATTTCCAATGTTTAAACCTATCATTATTATTTCATTTTCCTACTAATTGAATTTGGCAATATTCTTGACTTCATTTTTGAAGAAGTTTTGGGTCACAGAAGGGTTACAACTAAGGCAGGGGAGGATCAATGGGATGGGGTGTCAGAGATGGGGGATACAGGAGAAGAAGTTCACCTTGGCATCCATATAAGGTATATAAATATGTTCAAATGTTCATGGGGCATTGCCACAGTGGTAGAGATTCACACAACAGCTGAAGGATTGTTGAATCCCCATCCTGGGGAGCTCGGCCACATTCTCTAATGGAACAGCAACAATCTCCCAAGTACAGGGGCAATGACTAGGGAAGAAGGAGGGTCCATTGATGGGCCCTTGATATTGATATTATGATTCTTTTGCTTTTGAATTTGCAACTTGGCCTAGTGTTGTAGGGTGCCTAAGAGTAACCTCCTGAGAGCCTCCTTGTTGCTCAAATGTGGTTTCTCTCTAAGCCAAACTCAGTATGTGGATGCATTACCTTCCCCCCAGCAAGGGACATGACTCCTGTGGATGGTACTCCCTGGCACCGAGGGATTACTACCAAGCACCAGCTGGTGATACAACTGGGAAAAGACCTTGAATAAAAGCGGGAAAAGGTAAAGGCAAGTGGGTTTATATGGCTAAGAGACTTCAAAGTGAGTCAGGAGGTCACCAAAGAGGTAACACTTATGCACATCTCAGCAGGATCTCATAGATGGCCAAAGTGTACACTACCCCAAACAGTGGGGCTCCTGAGGGCTCCAGAGACAACCAGGCCCTGTGGTTGTGGCGGATAGCTCCAGACTTTAGTGCCTTGCCAGTGAACCCTCCTTTGGAGATTGTGCTCCCGAGTGTGACAGAGTTGGACTCAGATGTGACTTCTCTACACATACCTCTTCTGTCCCTTTTAGTAACCTATAGTTGGTGCTGGAGTAGGTAGGTGTACATCCAGGAGACTTGAATCTCAGGGCTGTCCGTGTGCCGGCTGGGCTCTGAGCCTCAACGGAGTTGCAATACCTACTCTCCAGTTCATTGGACTCATCCAGGACAGCTCATGGGGAGGTGAGGATGGACAACCAACATACCTAGGAACCGAGAGAGTCTACAACTGCAAGCAAGAGAGTCTCCTCCATCAGCCATATGGGATCGAAGTCGCTCTCAATTAGAGGTGGAGTGGGCATCACCATCCCAGAATCCTCAGTATTGGTGAATAAAATATGGACTAGAGTAGACTTACTGGTGTTCTACTATAGACTTATTGTGATTCTAGCAATGAAAGAAATTATATCATTGTTGTGGAGATGGTGGCCACTTGAGGTGCTGAAGTGAGGGAGAGGGAAAAGAGTTGTAATATGGGGGCATTTTCAGGACTTGGAATTGACCTGGATGACATTGCAATGACAGATACAGGCCATTATATATCCTGCAATAGTCTACAGAATTGAGTGGGAGAGAGTGTAAACTACAATGTAAACTATAATTCATGCTTAGCGGCAATGCTTCAAAATGTGTTCATCAATTAAAATGAATGTACCACACTAATGAATGAAGTTGTTAATGGGGGGAAAAGTGGGAGGTCTTGGGAGTGGGGCATATGGGAATCCCATATTTATTTTTTTATGTAACAATTTATGTAATCTAAGTATCTTTTAAAAATAAATAAAAAATGTATTTTTATAAAACCAGACAGTGAGGGGGGAGGGATGTAGTTTAAGCAGTTGAGTGCCTGCCTCCCACAAGGGAGGTTCCAGGTTTGGTTCTCAGTGCCTCCTGGAGAAAGACAGGCAGACAACAAGCAGACAGTGAGCAGACATAGAGAGGGGACAATGAGCAGACAATGAGCGAAAACAACTAGCAAGACAATGAGCAAAACAACCAGCAAGCAATGAGCAAAAACAAACAAGCAGGGAGTAGATATGGCTCAAGCAGCTGGGCGCCTGCCTCCCACATGGGAGGTCCCGGGTTTGGTTCCTGGTGCCTCCTGAAAAAAAAAAAAGCAGGCAGGCAACAAACAGTGAGCAAAGAGCAATGAGCAGACTATAATAAAAAAGAACAATGAGCAGATGGTGAGCAGGGACAATGAGCAGACAATGAACGCAAACAATGAGCAAAAACAACGAGCAAACAGGTGAGGGAGCCGTTGGGGGAGGGGGGTAAGAGACAGTGAGAGACACATGACACCATAGGAGCCCTTGATCCTGTTGTGCCTGAGCCAGTTATATTCTTGGATGGGGAATAAAATGAGCTATGATTACACTGGCTTGACTTAACTTCCTTTTCCTTGAAACAGAGAGTCCTAATAATACAGGTATCATTCTGGTTTCTGTTCTGTTTTCCAATACATGATAATAATTCCCATTGCTCCCTAATCACTATAAGATTCAGAGATAGCCAGGGGGCAAGAAATGCATTATTACTAGAGTAAGACTAGAGTCTTGGTTAACAAGACTTCTGTGGTTATATATTTGTTTTTCACATACCTCACACTACAAAAAAATCTCTGGTCAGGAATCCTACTTGTTTTCATTTCTCATCCATTAGATGGAAGATCTTGTTTTCTTCTCCAACTTACGTATCTTTAGCTTCAGTTTAATTATTGTAAAGATCTTCAAAAGAACTTGGAAAATTAAATTAGGCCTATATGCAAAATTTTAAGCTCAATTAAGAAGGTCCTAGAAATCCAATCTGTTCACAGGCTCTTGCTCTTCCTAAAATGGTATTTTTCTACTTAAAAGGTAAATGTGCTCCCCATCTATCTAAAAGCTGTTAATGTCAATGGACATTTCGGACAAGTCAAGAGAAAAATGGGTTTCTAGGAGGATACTTCTCTTAGCTTGTTTCTTGTTTTACTTTCTACATTCTCCAGCATCACATATCATTAATGTCACAACATTTATAACTCTGGGGTGCACAGAAACAACCCTGTTTCCAAAGAAACAGTTATGAAAGCATCTTTTCCGTGTTGATACAATCAGGGGTATACAAAAAGCAACACTGCGATGCTCACATTTATGTAAATGGTCTTCGGGAGGCACCTGGGACTGGGAGAGTCAGAAATCCTGCCTCTGGGTTAGGGTGCTAGAGCTAGAAGGTCACTCGATTGCCTTTGCTTCCTGAACCTTGCTCTCGTTTTTCCTGTTTTGGTGGACACAGCCACGCCCTTTGTTTGTATTGTGGCCGCTTTCACACTAGCTGGTTGCTAGGGACACCACGGGCTCCCAAAGCAGAAAATATTACTACCTGACTCTTTGCAGAAAAAGTTTGCTGGCACATAAAATGTCCTTTGTAGTTGCTAGCTCTTCACTCCTTTTCTGATATCAGAACTCTGTTTTCTGTTCGTTTTGTCTTACGGAGAGTATAGTTCTATCTGACATCTGACACAGCATGGTAAAGGCTGGCTGCCTTGTGGCCATTTCACGTTTTTATAAAATCATTCCTAAGCAGGCTTAATACTTTAAACAATATCAGTGTCCCTGGTAGTGGGCTGAATGGGGACCCTCAGGTGGGCCATAAATCGCATGATGAGAGTCTTTATAAGGGACACACAGAGGAGATTCACAAAGAGGAGGCCATGACCACAGGGGCAGAGACTGGAGGAACTTGGCCACAAGCCTGGAGCCACGAGAAATTAGAAGAGGCAAGGAAGGGCTCTCCCTCGAGCCTTCAGAGGGAGCGTGGCGCTGCCGACACTTGGGTCTCAGACTTCTGGCATACAGAACCGTGAGAGCATGCATTTCTGTTGTTTTAAGCCATCAAGGTTGTGCTAATTTGTTATGGCAGCCTGAGGAACTAAGACAAGCCTTAATGATATCTAAGGGATGCCCCAAATGTTAGACATAGTACTTGCTAAGTTTATTTTGATAGGGGTTAAAAAATAGAGAGACAAAGTCACAGGTTAGGGGTTGGTTTGGGTGTTGACTGATCTCTCCTTTGTCTGAATTCTTATTGCACTATGATAAGATTTTACATTATCAATATGCTTTGTAATTTCCAAAGGGCTTTCAATTATGTACACTTATTTGAGAGAGTGCCTCAAAATGTACCCCTGGAGGTAGGAAGGGGAAGATTGTTATCACCAATCTACTGATGCAAGAACTAAAGTTCCGGTTAATAACTTGCCCAAATGATTCAGACCCAGGTTTATTGATTACTAATGAATGTTTCAACTTTCATCTGTAGTGATCACTGAAAATGAGACAGACTAGCCAAAGCACACCACTGAAGTAGGGCCTGGCCACTCCAGGTTTCTTTGATTAATATCAATATATGCCGTGCTATATTTCCCATTCATCCAGATGGGATTTATTTTGAATAGCAAGCATAAATGTGTATATATATATATTTAAATTTTATTTTGTACATTTAATAATTGAAAATATAAAGAATAATTAAAAAAATGAAAAGAAAACACAGTTGAATAAAAACATACATTTCTCAATTAAATGTACTGGATACATATACGTGTTTTTTTTAAATCATACAATATATTACACAATATATTTGGTTCATAGTAATGCAATCATACAGTATTTGTCCTTTGTGTCTGGCTTGCTTTGCTCAACACAGTGTCCTCCAGGTTCATCCATGTTGTCATATCCTTTATGACTTCATTTCTTCTCACAGCTGCATAATATTCCACTGTGTGACTACACCACAGTTTGTTTATCTATTCATCAGCTGGTAGACACCTGGGTTTTTTCCAACTTTTGGCAATTGTGAATAATGCCGCTATGAACATCCATGTGCAGATGTCTGTTCGTGCCACTGCTCTCAGTTCTGGGTATATACCCAGTAGTGGTATTGCAGGGTCACGTGGCAAGTCTATATCAAGCTTCTTTAGGAACTGCCAAACAGTCCTCCACTGTGGCTGTACCATTCTGCATTCCCACAAACAGTGATTAAGTGTTCCTATCTCTCCATGTCCTCTCCAACACTTGTAGTTCTCTGTCTAATAGTGGCCATTCTGATAGGTGTGAAATGATATCTCATTGTAGTTTTGATTTGCATTTCCCTAATCATGAGTGATGTTGAGCATTATTTCATGTGCTTTTTTGCCATTTGTATTTCTTCTTTAGATAAATGTCTATTCGAGTCTTTTGTCCATTTTTAAATTGGGTCATTTGTCTTTTTTTGTTGTTGAGTTTAACATCCCTTTATATATCCTGGATATTAAACCCTTATCTGACATGTGATTTCCAAATATTTTCTCCCATTGAGTTGGCTGCCTTTTCACCCTTTTTATAAAGTCTTGGGAGGTGCAAAAAATTTTATCTATTTTTTTCTTTTGTTGCGCATGCTTTGGGTGTAAGGTCCAAGAAACCACCACCTACCACAAGGTCTTGAAGATGTTTCCCTACATTTTTTTCTAGTAGTTTTGTGGTCCTGACTTTTATGTTTAGGTCTTTGATCCATTTTGAGTTGATTCTTGTATAGGGAGTGAGATAGGGGTCCTCTTTCATTCTTTTGGTTATAGACACCCAGTTCTCCCAGCACCATTTGTGCTTCAGATTGTTTTGTCCCGTTAAGGACTTGGTAGGTTTGTCAAAAACCAGTTGACCATATAGGTGAGGGTTGACTTCTGGATTCTCAATTCTATTCCACTGATCAATGTGTCTATCTTTATGCCAGTAGCATGCTGTTTTGACCACTGTAGCTTTGTAATGTTTCAAGGTCATACAGTGAAATTCCTCCCACATTGCTCTTCTTTTTTAGAATGCTTTTGGCTAATTGGGTGCACTTTCCCTTCCAAATGAATTTGGTAATTACCTTTTTTAATTCTGTAAAGTAGGTTGTTAGAATTTTTATTGGTATTGCATTGAATCTATAAATCAGTTTGGGTAGATTGTCATCTTCATGATATTTAGTCTTCCAACCCCTGAACATGGATTGCCTTTCCATTTGTTTAGGTCTTTTAAAAATTGCTTTGTAGTTTTCTGCATATAGGTCCTGTACTTCTTTGGTTAAATTAATTCTTAGGTATTTGAGTCTTTTTGTTGCTATTGTAAATGGAATTTTCCCCTTTATTTCCTCCTCAGATTGTTTAGTAGTAGTGTACAAAAACATTACTGATTTTTACATGTTGATCTTGTATCCTGCCACTTTGCTGATCTCATTTATTAGCTCAAGTAGCTTTGTTGTGGATACTTCAGAATTTTCTAAGTACAGGATCATGTCATCCACAGACAGTGAAGGTTTTATTCCTCTTTTCCTATTTGGATGCCTTTAATTTTTTTTTTTTTCTTGTCTAATTACCCTAGCTAGAACTTCTAGAAAAATATTGAATAGCCATGGTGACAGTGAGCATCCTTGTCTTGTTCTGGATCTTAGAGGGAAAGCTTTCAATCTCTCCCCATTGAGTACAATGTTGGCTGTGGGTTTTTCATATATGCCTTTTATCAGACTGAGGAATTTTCCTTCTATTCTTATGTTTTGAAGTGTTTTTATCAAGAAAGGATGCTGGATTTTGTCGATGCCTTTTCTGCATCGATTGAGAGTATCATGGACACCTGGATTATTTCCAATTTTTGGAAATCATGAATAATGCCGCTATGAACATCCATGTACAGATGTCTGTTCATGTCACTGCTCTCAGTTCTTCTGGGTATATACCCAGTAGTGGTATTGCAGGGTCATGTGGCAATTCTTTTTTCCTTCAATTTTTTTAATGTGGTGTATTACATTGATTGATTTTCTTATGTTGAACCAGCCTTGCAATAAATCCCACTTGGTCGTGATGTATAAGACTTTTGATATGCTGTTGGATTCGATTTACAAATATTTTGTTGACAATTTTTGCATCTATGTTCATTGGAGAGATTAGCCTGTAATTTTCTTTTCTTGTAGTATCTTTATCTGGCTTTGGTATTAGGGTGATGTTGGCTTCATAAAACGTGTTGGGTAATTTTCTCTCCTCTTGAATTTTTTGGAGGATTTTAAACAGGATTGGTATAAATTCTTTTTGAAATGCTTGGTAGAAATCACCTGTGAAGCCACCTGGTCCTGGACTTTTCTTTGCTGGGAGATTTTTGATGATGGATTCAATCTCTTAAATGTGATTGGTTTGTTAAGTTCTTGTATTTTTTTGTAGCATCAATGTAGGTTGTTTGTGCATTTCTAGGAATTTGTCCATTTCATCTAGGTTGTCTAGTTTGTTGGCATACAGTTTCTCATCATAGCCTCTCGTGATCCTTTTTATTTTTGTGGGGTCAATCATAATTTCCCTCCTTTCATTTCTGATTGTATTTATTTGCATCTTCTCTCTTTTTTTCTTTTTTAGTCTAGCTAGGGTTTGTCAATTTTACTGATCTCAAAGAACCAACTTTTGGTTTTGTTGATTTTCTCTATAGTTTTTTGTTCTCAATTTCATTTATTTCTGCTCAAATTTTTATTATTTATTTCCTTCTGCCTGCTTTGGGATTGGTTTGCATTCTTTTTCTAGTTTCTCTAGTTGTTGAGTTAAATCTTTGAGTTTAGCTCTTTTTTTAAAAAAGATTTATATTTATTTACTTTTATCCATTTTTACCCCACCCCCCATTTTTGCTGTTTTTGTGTCCATTCACTGGGCAATTCTCTGTGTTTGTTTCCTGCCCTCTCTTCTCATCCTTCTCCTCCTGTCTTCACTGGGATTTGATCCTGGGAACCTCCGATGTGGCAGAGAGGTGTTCTACCACCTGCGCCACCTTAGTTCCTGGTTTTTTGGCATGTCTTGTCTTGGCTCTCCCTTGTGTCACTCTCCTGCTATGTCATCATCTTGCTGTGTGGCTCAGCGGGGCCTGATGGTGCACCCGCTCGTGCAGCCTGATGGCGCACCTATGCACGGAGCCTGGAGGTGCACCGGCTCTCAGGGCCTGGCAGCCTGCGTGCCTTCTATATTTTTCTTTATTTTTACCAGGAAGTCCCTCTCATGACTGCCTTCACTGTATCCCATAAGTTTTGATAAGTTGTGTGCTCGTTTTCATTTGTCTCAATATATTTACTGATTTCACATGCAATTTGACCCACTGATTATTTAGGAGTGTGTTGTTCAGCTTCCACACATTTGCAAATTTACTTTTTTCCTATTATTTATTTCCAGTTTCATTCCATTATGATCTGAGAAGGTGCTTTGTATAATTTCTATCTTTTTATATTTATTGAGAGCTCCACTGTGCCCTAACATGTGGTCTATCCTGGAGAAAGATCCATGGGCACTTGAGAAGAATATATAGCCCATTGAGTTTGGATGCAGCATTCTGCATATGTCTGTTAGGTCTAACTCATTTATCACATTGTTCAAGTTCTCTGTTTCCTTGTTGATCTTCTGTCTAGTTGTTCTATCTAATGATGTGAGTGGGGTGTTGAAGTCTCCAACGATTATTGTAGAGATGTCTATTTCTCCCTTCAGTTTTGCCAGAGTTTGTTTCATGTATCTTGGGGCACCCTGGTTAGGTGCATAGATATTTATCTTCCTGGTGAATTATCCCTTTTATTAAAATACAATGGCCTTCCGTATCTCTTATAACTTTTTTGCATTTAAAGTCTGTTTTGTCCAATACTAGTATAGCTACCCCTGTTCTTTTTTGGTTACTATTTACATGGAATATCTTTTTCCAATCTTTCACTTTCAGGTTTGTATCCCTGGGTCTAAGCTGAGTTTTTTGTAAGCAGCATATGATGGCTCATGTTTTCTTTTTACCCATTCTGTCAGCCTGTATCTCTTGATTGGGGACTTTAAGCCATTCATATTCACTGATATTATTGTAAATGCATTATTTACTTTCACCATTTTATTCTTTGGTTTTCTTAAGTTGTATCATATTTTTGTCTGTCTTTTTAATCTTTTGGTTATCTTTTCTCTATTCTTTCTTCTATACTCTCCTCCAGGTCACTCTCTCTTGTCTTTTTATTTCAGGTTCCTTTAATATTTCCTGCAAAGGTGGAGTCTTTTTTGCAAACTCTCTTAGTTTCTGTTTGTTTGTGAATATTTTATACTCACTTTTATATTTGAAGGACAATTTTGCGGGATAAATAATTCTTGGCTGGCAGTTTTTCTCTTCCAGTTTCCTAACTGTGTCATACCACTGTCTTCTTGCCTCCATGGTTTCTGAAGAGAAATCTGCACTAAATCTTACTGGACATCCCTTGTACATGATGGTTTGCTTCTCCCTTGCTGCTCTGAGAATTTTCTCTTTACCTTTGACAGTTGGCATTCTTAGTAGTATGTGTCTTTGAGTAGGTCTATTTGGGTTTATTCTGATTGTGGTACAGTGTACTTCTTGGACATGTAAGTTCATTTCTTTCATGAGAGCTGGAAAATTTTCAGCTATTATTTCCTCAAATTTTCTTCCTGCCCCTTTCCCCTTCTCTTCTCCTTCTGGAACTTCCATGACATGTGTGTTTTTGTGTTTCATGTTGTCATTCAACTCTCTGAGTCCCTGCTCAATTTTTTCCATGCTTTTCTCTCTCTGTTCTTTTCTCTCTTCAATTTTAGCTGTTCTGTCTTCAGTATCACTTATTCTTTCTTCTATAAATTTGAGTCTGCTGTTGTATGCCTCTAATGTGTTTTTTATCTCACCTATTGTGTCTTTCATTCCCATGAGCTCTGTTACTTTTCTGTTCAGGATTTCAAATTCTTCTTTGCACTCGCTCAATATCTTCTTGATTTCATTTATCTCTTTAGTCATATTGTCTTTCAACTCATTAATTTGATTTTGGAAATTTGTGAGCATCTCGCTAATTAGTTCTCTTAAATCCTGCATCTCTTCTGCGGCTTTGATATATTTCTTTTCTTAGTATGGCTCATAATTTTTTGCTAATGTCTAGGCATCTGATTAGGATGTGGTTTATTCAAATGCTCAATTTCTTTCTCTTTTGTAGGGATTTAGTGGTGAGACACTGTATGTTACCACTTCTTTTTGATTTTTGACTCGACCTGGATTGTTAGGATTGTCCCTGCTATTTGCTTAAAACTGAGCTCTGGACCCAGTAATTTGTTGCAGACTGGCTTCCTAGGGCCTTGGGGAGGGAAGCTATAAAGGCTGGAAAAAGCCTCTCTTACTTATTTTGAAATTTCTCACATGCACTTCCTTGGTTTGCCAGCAGATGGCAGTCTTTGACAATCTCAGTTCAGTGCCTGGGCAGAGTGTATTTGTTGCAACACAGACCAGATCAATGCGACAGAGCTCCTTGCCTGGAGGCTAAGAGGCTTGTAATTCAAACTCTCAGTGACAGTTCTCCAGCCTTCTCTGGCAGTCCCCTCCTTTTTCCCAGGTCAGAAATATTTCCACTCCCCTCTGAGTTCTCAACAATCAGTCTCTGTTAGCAGAGGAGGAGATTGGGAAGGTCGTATGTCTTTAGCCCCTTGCTGTCTCCCAAGGCAAACAATGGTGCAGCCCCACTTGGCCTGGAAGGGCTCCTGGGACACAGCAGACCAAATTTTTGAGTCAAGAGCTGAGTCAGCCACAGACTGTGTCCCTCTCTCTCCCCTTTCCTGGGGTGGTGGATCCCTGGAGCCTGCTTTGTCTGTAGCAGCAGGCCCAGAGGGCTGAGAATTCTAAAGTGTCTTTAGTGTGGGGGATGATGCCGGCAGCAGCAGCTGTTGATTTCAACTCACAGTTCTGTCATCTCAATTCCCCTCCCTTTTCCCTTTCTCCTCTGGGCAGTGCCCAGCCTTTGTCTGGTGTCCTAAACCCTAGAAGATCTTTTCTCAGGCTGTTTCAGAGTGTCCTCTAGCTATTTTTCTGGAGAAGAGAGTCCAGTGTCTTTCTAGTCTGCCATCTTCCCAGAAGTCTCCCAATGTATATATTTTTATAATGTAAAATGTGAGACCCATAGGCCCTGAAGTGAATGTTTTGTCTTTAACTATGAAGTTAAATGAACTGTTTTAAATAGACATGGTTTATATATTTGACATTGACCTCAAAAGTTGATGGAAGTAATACCATTTCACCCCAGCTTTCCTTAATTATTGCTATAAGCCTAACAGCGGAACTCTATCTAAAGGTTTTCGCATCCATTTTTATTTGAAAAACATTGTTAAGCATTTCTGAGCATCTATTATGTACAAATATTTTCTCATTTGGCTTTTGTGACAACTCTACCAGGTAAGCACTAATATTACTCCTAGATAAAAATGTTGAGGCTTAGAGAGATCAGACCATAGTGCTGGGAGTGCTGGAGCCCGGATTCCAAGCCCAGGTCATTTGAGTCCAGAGCCTGAGGTTCTGAGTTCCCTGCATGTGGCAGGGTCTCAATACCATACCCCCTCCCAGTGGTCATGGTCATATTCAGCCCTGTGGATTTGGCTTTAACCCCATGAGATGAACCCAGAGAATCAGTGTCTGCCTTCGGCTCATTGTGCATCACAAAGCCAAGTAGATGTATTTCGGCAGCTCTGGGCTGCTGGGCTGCCTGGTCCCTGACATGACATTGACTACGTGTCATATTTTCCTATCTGATTTCACTGCTTTTCACAAGGCTATTATTTAGTGTGCAGCAATAAGGGAGCATAAACACAGCCCTGACTTTTTGGAAGTAAATATCAGCTAGAATAAGCATTTGGTCTCCCTTAAGGCCTTTAAATCTACTGAAATGTCAGGTACAATGAGATTCTGGGCAAAGGACAGAAGAGCAAATCTCTGGGTTTTATAAAATTTCCTTGAACACTCTGTGCCTTAAATGAGCCAACCAAGCCCTGCTTTGGCAAGCATCTCCCAGGATCATTTACACAGTTCTAAATTCACCTCTTTTGGTAGACAATGAGAACCTAACTTAAATGTGAGTTTAGATCATTATTTAGACTGGCCCATCTCCCCATTACCCCATCTGAAACATGTGGAATAGAGGATGGTTGTGCTCAGTCTGATAGGGGAAGCAGTTGAAGGGAATACATACCTGTAATTCAATGAATTTGGCCCCTCTGGGACTCTTGTTAGAGGAAATTTTCACATCTGGGTTTCCAGGAGTGAAATTGTTTGGGTTTATATTGACTATGTATATCTATAAAACCTTTCATTTCTCTCCATTCATAGCATCTCTGGATTTCCAAGTAAAACCGTTTACAAAAGGGTCTCCTCATACTTCCCTACAAGAATCTTAAGACTTTCCACATGAACATTTTACATATTTTTGGGTACTATTTAAAAATGGATTTTCCCATGTCTACTAGGATTGCCTGTGTAAATATTTTAGATGAGCCAATAATCACTGTTAGCTTTCATAGGCCATTCGAGTGAAGTGCTTATACTTCCTTTTTAAAATGTTTTTCCCATCATTTATGTCTCTAGATTTGAGGACAAGTATTCCCAAAGGCGACATTAAGAACTACAGAGCTATGCCAAAACAACAGCAAAACAATAGCACAACTACACAACAACAACAATGACCCTGTCATGGCATAAGTCTTAGCAAAGGGCTGGGGTAAGTACCATAAGGATAGCTGTGCTTCAATATACTAGTTTAGATATCTTTGCTATTCTTTGTGTTCTAGTCATTTTCAGAATTTGCCCCATGTTAACATTGGTTAAGTCTCTGAAACAGACATTTCTGTTGAAAGTATTCTTTATTAGCTAATTTTGGACTTTAGGAATCTATAGAAACACAAAGAAACACCCTTAAGCTATCAGACTTTTAAAAGATTTTTCATTAATTTATTATCTCTCAGAAGTTAACTCTTTTTAAAGAGGAACTTAAAAGGCCACATTGGGAACCCATAAAACTAAAAGAAAGCCTATTAATTATAGGAGGCTTGGATAATTTATAGTAGTTTCAAGAAATGCTAAGTAGCAAAAAAGAAAAATTGCTCTTAAGTTCATGTGCCCCTCTTTCTGACCTCTGGAAAATTCTTAATGAGATTTATTGTTTTGTGCTAGGGTGATGTATCCTGCAGATAACACTTTCAATAGGACATTCAGGATTTAAGACCTTGTAGAGGGTTTTTATGGCTCTGTGTTACTCTGCCTTGGATGCTCTGGTGAAAAAATCGGTCCTATCAAGTCCTTTAGACTCAGGAGGTTTGAGTCTGTCAAGCCCCAGCTTTTGCAGGTGATTTTTAGAGCTTATTGTTTCCAGAAGGCTTGATGTAATTATTTCTATCTTAATTTTAACTTTTGATCTGGCCACTGATTAGAATCATTCTTTGTGTTCCTGCTTTTGCTAAACAGCAGGGTGGAACCTTATGCAGACCCCCTTTGCCTGAGAGGGTTGATAGACCTTGCTGGCTCAAGCAGTTTCCCTGACTGGCACTGTATGTCCTTCTTCTTTTGTGACCATGCCCCCCTCTCACAGCCTCTCCCTGAGTTTGGCAGTAAATAGCATTTGTACTTTTTACAGATGGCCCTGGTAAAAAGCACAATGCTATTTGTAAGGAAAAGGAAGTCTGGGAAATCTTTGTTTTATCCCATGAACACTACTGAGATTATAATTTTTACTTATCATATGGGGGTAGGGAGCATAGAGTTTGGGTATAAGGAAGCTCTGGGCAGCCTTAAGTGCTGGTGGTGGGAAGGGAAAGGGAGAGGCAAGTAGAGACCAGGCTTTGGTGAGCTCCTGTCTATCTGTGATGACTGACCCTGAGGAAAGTAACCCCTAGTGGTATTTCAGTTGGGAAGCAACCTGAACACAGGTTCTCAGGTAGAACAGCCCAGAGGGAAGATGAAGGTAGAGCAAGGAATTAACTTCATCTACTACACAATTATGTCTGAAACAACCTTACAGAGAGGATTACAGGATTATAAAGCCTCTGGGCCTCTTGCCAGCACTCATTTTAAGCATGTATTCCAAGCCTTGTTTGAAGGCATTTGTGTATTAAGCCAATCATTCACAGCAGCTCTGTTATTTGTAATAGTACATTTTAAGTCTTGGTTGCTCTGCTAAGCAATTTATATTTTAATGTTGGCTTATGAAGAATAAATATCAGAATCTAATCTGTCGGATTAATATGGCTTCAATTTAGCATAAATTTCCCAGTATCTGAAACTGTATATTTTCTCCCAACTCCAGTGTTGTAAGATCAGTTTTTGGATGCAGGAAAATAATTCCTGTTTACTATTTAGGTGCAATCCCTCAAAGGGATTCATATTTTCTAGCATCTTATGCATATCTGTGCTTGATACACATGTGCAATCAAAGCATTTGGGCTTGGCTGTCTAGCTTGTCATTGATTATAGACTTTATGGTATTATCTAGAGAAATATAGAACTGTAGAAAAGCTTGAGATAAAGATGATGAGTTGAAGCTTTGACATAAATTCTAATTGAGAGACTCTGGATATATTGGAATGGAACTCAGGAAAGAGTCCAGCGATGGGCCAAGAGAATTAAGAGTCATTTCTCTTAGGGTGGGTGCTAATACTTTAGGTGTGGTTGAGAGATGTATTAATTAAGTTTGGTTTATATAACAGAAAAAACACACACACACAAAATAACAATTGCTTAAACAAAATAGAAGATTCTGTCTCTCTCATATCACAAGGGTTTGGTGGTAGGTAGCCCAGATCTTGTATAGTGGCTCCACAAGGCAGTGGCCCAAGCTCCTTCTAGCTCATGGCTGTCTACTGCTAAGGTGTGGTCCTCATTTGTCTTTATAGGTCAAAGATAGCTACTAAAGCACTGGCTGTCACATCTGATTTCCTAGGAGCAGGAGGAGAGAATTTTTTTTAAGAAGACTTCCAGGAAGTTGAGTGAAACTTGTCTCTTATTGGCCAAAACATAGTCACTTGGGAGGCCGTAGGGGAAGTTGAGAATGTAGTGTTTTGGCTGGATAATAATAAAAAATCTGAGTAATCAGTTAAAAATTAGGAGTTTCATTTCTAAGGAAGGACAGATCATTGGCTTTTGGGAAGCATCTACCAGTGTCTGCATGAAAAGCCTGGAAGGAAAACATGTAGGGAGGTGAGGGCAGTCCAAGAAGGAGAGGAAAGTTTTCTTAAGAAGGAGAGGTTAATTATGTTGCAAGGAGAATCGGAGCCCAGAAAATGTCACTGAATTTCATGTTATTGGATAATCTTATCAGGAACTCATCATTTCTTCAAAGAAGGATATAGAAATAAAATTGAAAATCTGAAGTTTAGAGGAGAGATGGCTCAGGTATAAAATGTTGGAGTTATCCACATATAGTTAGCATTTAAAATCCTGAGGATAAGATCACTCAAGGAGATTGTGTAATTAGAGGAGAAAGAAGTCCAGGTCTGAGTCACTGTTTAAGGGCACTTAAACACCTAGAGATGAGAAGAGAAAGAAGATCCAAAGAGGAGATAGCAAAGGAATGGCCAAAGAGGTGGGAAGCATACCAAGAGAGTGAAACATCCCTAAATCTAAGTGCCTAATGTTTAACGAAAGAAAGTGTGACTGCGTGTGCCTCTTCCTGAGAGTGTAGGAAGATGAGGACCATTGGATCTGACAATGGGGACTGATTGGGAAGCACATCTGATTGTAGTGGGGTCAATAGAGAATGCCACATAAAGGAGGAGAGAAATAAAGTGTAGACAAATCTTTAAGGAGTTTTGTTATAAAAAGGATCAGAGAAATTCAGAACTGAAGGAGAAATGTGAAGGGCTTAAATACTTTTTTTAAACATTGGAGATATTGCAGCATGTTTGTACAGTTGTAGAAATTTCCAGGAGAGAAAGAAAAATTGGCAATGCCTGAAAGAAAAGAAATAAAGGCAGACAGAAAGTGCTTGAGTAAGCAAGAGAGGATGGTATCCTGGCAAGATGAGTGGGTGTTGTGATGGTTAATTTCATGTGTCAACTTGGTTGAGTTATGGTGTCCAGTTGTTTTGTCAAGCAAGCACTGGCCTGGTGATTGTTACTGTGAGGGTATTTTGTGAATTTAAGTCATTGGTCAGTTGATTGCATCTATGGCTGATTCTATCTACAAACAACAAAAAAGGTTGCCTTCAGCAATAAGAGAAGTCTGCTCATCCAATCAGTTGAAGACCTTAAGGGAGAACTCATAATTTTAGCAGTCAGAAAGAAGAATTCCTATCTTTCCTTTAATCAGCCAGCTTCTCCTGGGAAATTCATTGTCATTTTCATCAGAGTTCCCAACTTGCTGCTTCTCTTGGGGAATTCAGCTTCAGCAATGAGTTCCCAACTTGTGGCTTGCCCTATGGCAGTCAGATTTACCAATAGTGCTTTTCTGATGGCATCTATTTTCTGAGTGAAATAGGAAGCAAGGCCACCAGATGTTAGTGAGAAATGGGAAGGGGCTTTCTAGTGATAAAGAAGAAAGTTTTATGAGAAACAGAAAATGTGAAATAATTGTGATAGCTTGATTTATGTACCCCAGGGGAAAAAAAGCATGTTTTTAAGGTTAATACATTTCTGTGGATATGAACCCATTGTAATAAGACCTTTTGAAGATGTTATTTTTAGTTAAAGTGTGGTTGAAATGAATGAAGTTGAGCCTTAATCCTATTACTGGATGCTTTATGAAGAGAAAGCCACATGGAAGAGAAGATGCTAGAAGTCAACAGCACATGGAAGAGAAAGGAGAAAACATTGCCATGTGACACGAAAGCCAAGGAACCTTAAGGACTGCTGGCCAGTCAGAAAGCTACCAACCCTGGGAGGAAGCAAGCCTACTAGCCCGTGAAACTGTTGGCCAATAAGTCCCTATTGTTTACTGATGGAGTTTCAATTAAAGGCCATGGCAACTGAAAGAATAGAAGGTCACCCTGGAATGTAGGAAACAAGCCCTCCGGTCTCATGCTAATAGGAGCTAGGTGGGGAAACATCCTGAGCTTGTAAGATTTACAATGACTGTGAATTTCAGGAAGAAAAAGAGGAACTGAGCCATTAACTTTTAAGACTTGCTCATTCTAGTAAAATGTAAACTGTCAAGTATCTATTGAATTTATATATGTACATACATGTTTTCTTTGTTCTAAAGCTAAAATAAAAGCCACACCTTATGAGGTGGCAGGGCTCTTCTCTCCATATCGGACGGAGAGTCCCCTGATCCCAGTTTTTCTTCTCTTTGTCTTATTCTTTCTTTCTCATCCGCGGCACCGTTTTCACGGACCCAGAATCTGACCGGCAACAGTTTAAGCCAATCCATTGTGTAGTATCTGTCATAGCAGCCAGGAAACTAAGACACTCATTTTGGAAAGTAGGAGATTTGATTATGACTTTGGAAAGTACAGACAGCAAATTATTAATACTACTGTGAATCAAATATTCGATGCTTTCCAAGAAGAGGGGACAGAACAGGGCCATGTGAAGAAACCAAATTCCTGAGGTAGAACACAAAGCAAGAGGGAAATTGGACAGAACAGAAAGGAAGTGGTGTCTTTAGAACATTGCACATAACAAAGGGGGGGGCTTTTTGAAAAGTTGGCAGGAAATCATCTCCTTTACAAAAAGCATTGATGGAGAACAATGATGGAGACACATATACAATAAGGTCTTTAAAACAAAAATAAAAGATCACAAGCCCTATATTTGAGATGCAATGTGCATATTTCTATAAGAAACAATACTTAGAATAATTTCTGCAATTTAACATTGACTTATGCTCTGGGTTTTCTGGCAGCCAGATAAGTAAGCAAACAAACAAAGCAAAATATAATAGATTATAAAATTTTTATTGTCTGTTAAAACAAAACATGCCATTTTCTAAATTAGTCAAATATTTTTTAGTACATTATTCTAAGGGGAATTTATGTTGTGGGTTTGTTTACAAATAACAACTTAATTGAAAATCTCTTCAATAACAATTTTATACAAGATTTAAACACATTGTTTCCTATGAACATTTCATATTCTAAACCTCCATAAAGCAGATGGTATTACGTTAATTCTTGTTCTGAGAAGACATTTATATGGGGTATACAATTAATATAATCTAGTAGCTTTCTGATGCTCAACTTGTTAGAGGGTTAGAACTTAAAGACTCCAGAGGAGGAATAAATAGTTACTATGTCTTTTAGCTCTCTAATATAAACTCTCTCACTCAGGTGTTTGGAAGGAGCTGAACAAAATTTAATTTAACATTAAACTCTATGCAAAATACTGAGAGTTTTGGTATATTTTGCTAGTAGCAAGTAAAGAATAGCCAAGGGAATGAATGGCAGTTTATTTATTCAGTCAAAATACGTTCTGAGTATACAGTATGTCTGGCACTGCTCTAGACACTTGGGAATCTGGTTAGTCACATCAGTTAACAAAATAGACAAAGACCCTTGCCCTATGGATTCCATGTTTTAAAAATTAAAGTTACTGTTTGGTTTCATGCCCAGAAGGATGACCACTAAAGGCTGTGGTAAGGAAATGGTGTAATTAGGCAAAAGAGGGGAGGTCTTTGAAATGTGTTGATTTGGTCATTTCTTCAGTTCACATGTGTGAGCAATTTCTAATAAATCAGGCACTGACCCAGACTGTGAGATGATGAATCAAGCCCTGGGACAGTCATTAGAAAGAGGAACTGAGGGCAAATTTACATGAATACAGAGACCATAGTTAATGGGGGCAATTTTGGTGCAAAATAAAAGAATTTCCTGTCATTTAAAGTCCTTCAAAAATGTGATGAGCCTCTCCTTCCTGAGAATAGGCAGAAGCTGAATTAGATGCTCTCGATAAGACCAGACAGGAAATTCTATAGCATCGATTCCAACTCTGAATTTATTCATTCCTGTGGTCCTGCCTCCAAGTAAATGACCAGCTTATGTGCAGTTCTGGGGCCTCCTGGGCTACAAGTTTGGACCTGAGTCTGACAGTAAAAGAAAATGAGGAGGGTACCCTGGGACAATATCTAGTTTAATGTGAGGACACTAAGTCTGCTCACTCCCATGACGTTAGACTGAACTGGTTGTTTCTGGAAGCCACCTTTATAATGGCAGAAGTGGAGGTGAGTTAGTGTGTGGAATAGATTTTCTGTATTTTTGCTTCTCAGGTCTGTGTCAGAACTGTTTCCTACTGGACTCATGCCTTGAGAGATATGAATGCTTTCAGATGGATGTTAAATATGTAAAATTTTAAACATCTTTAGCTGCCCAATACTGATTTGAAATTGTTTGACAGCTTGTTCACTGTAATTTGCAATGTCATTAAAATGCTTGTGTGATCTTGTTTGTATGAAATAACCTTGGAGAAGCAAACTTCATAGAGACAGATAGTAGTTTTTAGGTTACCAGGGACTGGGGGAGGGTGGGGAGGGAGTTACTGTTTAATGGGTGAAGAGTTTTTGTTTGAGGTGATGAAAAGTAGGGTAATTGGTATCAGTGATGGTGGCACAATATTGTGAATGTAATTAATACTACTGAACTGTGCATTTGAAAAGTTTTAAAAAATGCTCGAAGACTAAAGGCAAGATGGAAAAATAACAATAGTTTTATGAGGGCGATGATTCCCAGAAATTTGTTTATCTTGTAGAATAGTTATGAATGCTAAATCTCTCATCTTAGCAACATTTTCCTTCACTTCAAATGGCAGCAGTCAGAAAAATAATACCAGTGTGACGGTGACTCTCAATCTACAATCCTTTGGAACACAGGGCCTGGACTTTCTAACACTGTAATAATGGGAGTCACTTTTTGACTAGAGAAAGAGGAAGCTATTGGAAAACATTTTCTCTATTAATCTTTTCTCCCATAACTTTTTCCTTTAAAATTGTTACTGCTTCTCTTATTCAGAAATCTCGGAAGTAATAGTTCCCGAGTTATCACAATGTGACATGTTTTCTAATTTAACTTTTATTAACAATATGTTGTGTTGTTCCACAAAGAATAGCATCATTTTTTAGGGACTCCTGAATAAGTTTGAGAAGAGCCTTGAAGTTTGAGAACGTTGAAATACTCGATTAGTGCTTTCTGGGCATATGCAACAGAAACAAAAGTATAAGAGGGAGGACTTGTTTAGGGAAGAGGGAGTTGCCTTGCAATGCTGGTACTTGGGAAGGTGATGTATGAAAAGACAAAGTAGGCAAGTTGAGGCTAGACATTCAGCACATAGGTATCAAGCACTTCTTATCAGCCAGGTTCTTGTCCTAGTTTGAAGACCTTGAATGTCATACTAAGAACTTGGATGATGTTCTCACTGCCTTCATGTTTAAGTCCAAAAGCAGTGACTTGATCCTATTTGTCTTATAAAAAATGGACTCAACAACACTTTGGTGGACGTATTAGAGAGGAGTAAGACCAATAGCTTGGAGAGTAACTGGAAAGAGTTGCAGTAATCCAGATAAAAGAGGAAGAGGGTTGAAAATAATTCAGGGTAGTGAGATAAGATAGTGTTGGTGTGGTTCCCTTACCATAGATCATTTGCTACCAGGTAGCCACAGTTATTTTCCCATTGCTGACTATCTGAGATCTTTGGTAACTCCTAGAAAGAATTGTCAATATGTGTCTTTTTTTCTCTTGCTAATAATAAGTAACAAATGGGACAAAATATTCTTATAAACATCTGGTAGAAAGTACAGGAAGCCTTCTAGGGAAGTGAGGAAGAGAGGGATCAAGATATAAGAGAGGAATGAATCCCATAGAGGCTCTGCTTCCTGAGAATAGGCAGAGGCTGAATTAGATTCTCTCAATAAGACTAGACAAGAAATTCTGTAGCATCAATTCAAGGTTGCATTGATAGAGGAACCTGCCAACTCTAGAGAGGGTGATTGAAAATTGAAAAGCTGAGATGAGTTTTTGAGATATTCAAGAGGACAAGGGGCAAAAATTGGAGGCCACCACCTGTCCAAGGGACAAAGTCCTGAAAAATTACTCAAGCTTTGTGTTGGGAATTTAAAGAGCTATATACAGAGAATAAGTGTGTTCTCGAAATAAAGTTGCCCTCGAATGGCTGGAGGATGCTTTGCAACCTCCAAATCACGATTAGATGAAGATGTTCTGGAATTGCTACTGTTCACACAGTAGCTGCCTGCCAGCAGTTAATATAAATTAAATTCTGGTAGACAATAACATCAAGAAACTCAAATTGTCTCTTCTATTTTTATATACAATGTCTATCATTCAAATAAATATAACTAGGCATAAGAACAAAAAGTAAAATATGACCCCAAATCACAAGAAATGACAGATAGAAAAAATGACCCATAAGTCATCCAGATAATGGACACATATAAAACTTTAAAATAGCTATGCTTAGTATGTTCAAGGAATAAAAGACAAGATAGATAATCTTGCCTGAAACAGGAAACTGTTGAAGAAAATGGAACTTCTAAAATGAAAAATACAAAACAGAAACTAATAATTCAATGGATGGATTTAACAGCAGATTAGACACAGGTGAAAAGTGAATTAGTGAACTGAAAGATAAGTCAGAATAAAATATCTGGGTTGCAGTATAGAGAGGAAAAGGATAGAAAATACAGAATAGGGGGTAAAATACATATGGGATATATTAAAAACATCTAATATATGCATAACTAAAACTGTAAAAAGGGCAAAGAACATTTTTGAAGAGAAAATAGTTGAGAGTTTTATAAAACCAATAAAAAATATCAAGCCACAGGCTCAAGAGGCACCCCTGAAAAATAAGTAAAATGGAACCCAATTCTAAGCACTTTGCACTAAAACTGCTGAAAACCAAATTTAAAGAGAAAAATCTCAAAATAAGTATGAGCATCAAAGATATATTTCTGCTAAAGAGCAATAAAAAGACTTACATCTAAGAGGTTAAGAAACAATGCCAGCAAGTTAAACCCATAGTGAAGAAAAAGAAGTTGATAATAATGATGATATCAGAAATAAATGGATTTGAAATCGAACTTAAAAGAGGGTGAAATAAAAAAATAAAAAAGAGAGTGCATCAACAAAGTTGATAGTCTATACTTTCAACAGACTAATAAAATTGACAAGTTTCTGGTGAGACTAAGTAAAAAAGAGAAAGGCACAGAAAACCAATTTGCAGGAATTAAAAGTGGGGACATCACTATAGATCCTACAGACTTTCAAAATACTTGAGGGAAATAAAAATTACACCAATATGATCAAAATTTGAGATTAAATTGATAAATTCCTAGAAAATACCACCTACCAAAGCTGACCCAAGAATAGAAAATCTTAATAGATATTAACATCTCTACTTAGAAACTTCCCCATAAAGAAAAGCCAAGCACATAAAGAAATAACATCAATCTTACACAAACTCTGCTAGAACACAGGAAAAAGGGAACACTTCTCAACTTGTTTTCTGAGACCACTATAACTTTGATGTCAGTACCTGGCAAAGACATGATAAGAAAAGAAAATTACAGGACAATAAAGCTTATGAATATAGATAAAAATACTCTATAAAATTGGCCATCCAAATCTCATGAGAGACAAGGTATACATCACAAGAAAGTATGGTTTATTCAAGGAATATAAGGTTGGTTATCATTTGAGTGCCAATCAATATATTTCATTACATGAGCAGAATAAAAAAGAAAAAAAAATCATCTCAACACAGGAAAAGCATTTGATAAATATTAAGCACCCATTCATTGTAAAAGAAAACACCTTAGCCAACTAGTAATAGAACAGATGTTCCTTATTCTGAAAGAGTGTCTACAGAAAAATCTATAGGACACATCACACTTAATGGTGAACTACTGATGACTTTCCCTCTGAGATGGTAATGAGGAATGTAGGACTACCACTAACACCTTTATTTAACCTTGTTCTGAAAATCCAAAGCAGTGCAATAAGGCAAGAAAATGAAATGAACAGCATAAATAATGGTAAGGAAGAATAAAAATCACCATTTACACACTACATGTTTGTGTAAGTAGGAAATCCAAAAGAATCTACCGATAAATTATTAAAATTAATGTGATTTCAAAAATTTTGCTAGATAAAATAATCAATAACAAAAGTCAGTTATATTTATGGATAACAGCAACAGATAGTAAATAAATTTAAAAATACCATATTCAATAAAATAAAAACATCAATCATAAAAATGTTAATTCTCTCCGAATCTATCTATCTATATATATATTTCAAGTAATCAGAGTCTAAATCAAAGCAGGTTGAATGTGCGTTTGTAAATTGACAAGCTGATCCTAAAATATACATGGAAATGCAAGGAGCTGAGAATAGCACACACTTGAAAAAGAAGGAAAAAATTGAGAGGACTTACTATACTGGTATATAATATAAAGGTACAGGAATTAAGAATAATCCATCCATACATGGATACTTAATTTATAACAAATGTGGCACTGAAGACTGGTAGTAAAAGGATGGTCTTTTTAATAAATAGTGCTGAGTAATTGAAATAAAGGACACTTGTACCCCACAACACACAAAATCCATCCCAAACACTTTTAAATCTAATTGTGAAAGGAAAGACAAAAAAGCTTCTAAAAGGTATAAAAAAAATCTTCATAATTTTGAGACTAGAAAAGATTTCTTAAACAGACTATAAAACCATTAATATAAAGGAAAAATCTAGCAAATTCAACTACGTTAAAATTAACACCCTATGTTCCTCATTAAAACACCACTCAAAGAGTGAAAGTGTAAGTATAATGTGGGAGAAGATAAGTGCTACTCAAAAAGATGATAATGGGCTTTTGTATAGAAAGCATAAAGAATTCCTACAAAAAAAAAGGACATCCACTTTTTTTTGAAGGGAATAGTCTCTTCACAAAGGAAGATAACAAAATGGCCCATGAGCCTATGAAAACGTGTCAACCTCATTAACTATCAGAGAAATGGAAATGAAAAGCACAGTGAACTATCTCTATAGAACTATTAGAATAGGTAATATTAAAAAGAATATTCCCCAGAATGAAGTAATGGAAAGTCTCGCATTTCTGGTAGAACCATATTGGACAACTGTATTTTATAATCTACTATATTGAGCAAAAGCAAATATCATGCCACAGTAGTGCTACTCTAAATAGATTTGCATGTATCCGTGCAGCAAGAGAATTGTCTTAGGGTGTTCATTTTAGCATGATTTCATCACAGTCCAAAAAAGGGGAAAACCTAAATGTCCACAAATATTAAAACAAAGAAACAAAATAAAATTAGGAACTGATTTCAAAATTTTGCTAGATATAAAATCAATATGTCAGTTATATTTATAACAGCAACAATTAGTAAATAAAATTTAAAATACCAGGTGCAATAGAATAAAAAAATCAATCATAAAAATGTCAGTTCTCCCCAAATCTATCTATATTGTCAAAGTGATCAGAATGTAAATCAAAGGAGGTTGAAAGTGTACATTCACACAATAGAATACTATACGGCAGTGAAAATTAAACTACAGGTATATCTAACAACACTGGTAAATCTACCACATAACGTTGAGCAAAACAAGCCACACACATAAGAACACATTCTACTTAACTTCATTTGAACTTAAGAAATCAGGCAAAAGAGATCAGATGAGTATTTTACCTTTGGTGAGGAGGAAAGATTTGTGTTCTATTTGTTGACCTAGATAGTAGTTACATGTGTGTGTAAACTGTGCAGTAGTTAATTGAGCTATCCACCTATAATCTGTGCATTTTTAGGAATATATATTATAGTTTAATTTTTGAAAATCAAGGGATTTTCAATACCCCAGGGGAATATTGCAGGCACCCTGAGAATTGCCAAAATTTGACTACCTTAGTTCCCTAAAGTTTTTCTCTCACGCTCCACCTTGGGGTTGAGAAGGTGAGTGCAAAATTTGAATTCTTGCCACCATCTGTAGTTTGTAGATCAATAATCATCCTGACATTATTCTTTCTTCAGACACTCCTATGCTTACTGTTTTTCAAAAAAATACACTATAAATTATAGACAAATAAAAGCTCATTTTCTCTGTTTGCACTAATTTCTTCATTACTAATCAATTTGAACCAGCCAACTGTGGTAGACTCATTAAAATCATATCTCACTTATAATAAATATGTATTCACCATTAAAGACAGCCAAACAAACTTGTTTCATTCTCTGCAAACTGTGATATAATTTGTTTCCTCACGAAGTTAGAAAACATACTTTCTCTGCTACAGAGCCAATTCCACAAGAAAAAGTAGGAAATCAGTTTGTATTTAGTCATACTTTATTAAGACAATTTTCCTACCCGGGCACATATAGTAAAAGTGAACCTTTAGCTATTTTTCTGGATTCTCATTAGTCACGTCAGGTAGCTTGAAAGGAAAATATGCCTCAATTTAGGTTTTCTTTTCACGGCAGTAGCTGGCTTTGGCTTCTCCCCAGTGGAATTTCTGCCTGTTTCCTTGGAGCTTTCGATTTTCCAAGCCAAACTGTTGTGATGTGGAGACCATGAAAATATTTGAGGCAGACAGATGGCAATATCAGTAAGCTTCCCTGAGGTACTTGGAGGCAGGGGTACATGTGCCTCCCACTTTTGCATGGCAAGCCATTACAAGGATGTTCATTACATATAGATGGAGGACTTCATGCACTTATTCAGCCATGTCATCTTTCTGAGTTTTGCTGGAACGCATGATGCCAGATTTCAAGTTCTCTCGGCAGTCCTGTTGACATGATTGGATAACCTTCTCGTAACGGGCAGGTAGGCTCCCACGCTGCCGGACCCTTCACAGAGGTTCTGACACCTACCCTACAGGCCCTCTTCCTGCAAAACCCCAGGATACCTCCCCGGACCAATGTGCCATTGCCCTCTGGCTTTGTCTGAGGCTTTCTTTTCCTCTGACTCATTTCTGGATGTCCTTGTTATCCAAAGTCTAATCCAAAGACCACCCATACATCAAATTGGAGCTCGCTAGAAATGCTGAAATTCAGGCCCCACCACAGACCAGCTGAGCACAGCCTGCTTTTTAACAAGGTCACAGGTGATCTGTATGTCATTAAGATGCAGAAGCAGTGCTGTAGTTAAAAATATCTCAGAAAGCAGGGTTAGAAGTACAAATTAAGCAGCCTCCAACTCACTTTCACATTTTAAAAATGCTGTTACTTACTTTGAAAGATGAAGAAACCCAATATCAGATATTTTTGACCTTTCAGTCATTCACAGGTTAAGTGAAACCATTATTTTTGGCCCCATTTTAAGAATTAGTACTTAGAACAATATTTGAACATTTATACAGGGGTCCCAGACATATATTTTATACTTAGTTTCATTTTCTGGAATTTGCAGAGGAATTTTGTGATTCTAGATACTGAATAAACCTCAGTAATTCAGGCTGTAATATGGAGAGAGTTGTAAGTTAGGTGGCATTTATAATTAACTCTGTTTTGTTGTCAATGAGAAAATGAAAGCAATAACCATAATATTTGTATTGTACTGTCGTATGCCAAGCACATAGTAACTACCCTGTTAAGTAGGTACCATAATTACTCCCAATTCACAGATGATGGGGCTGCGGGTCAGAGAGATTAAATAACTTGTCCAAAGTCTCTTAACTAGATCCAAGTTTCAAACCCAAACAGTCTGGGCCAGAGTCTGTGCCTTTATAACCATTGGTTTACTGTCTCTCAGCTGTGTTTTTAGTGAGTCTAAACTTTTTAAGTTTCTCTCAAAAATGAGTCATAAGAGTTGTAGCAGTTCTAATTTTCAGGACTATCAACTGTTGGGGAAGTCAAGGACACAGTCAGTAGCCATCTCCCAGCCCTCGCCTATCCTCTACCTTTTTCCTTCTTGTTTGTTTGCGTGCAGGTCTTTGGTATGTTTCCATTTGTGCTTGTTTGCGTGCAGGTGCTTGGTATGTTTCTGTTTAGCAAGAGACTGCAGGCATCTTAGGGAGCCATTAAATCTTAATCAGTCCCAGCTTCTGGCCAAGGCAAAACAGGTTGCTCGTTAGCAAAACCCCCGCCCCCTGGAGTGTATAAAAGCATGTCATTCAGTCAGCACATGTGTCCCTCATCTCTAATGCAAAGAGAGGTGTGTAGAGCTGCCATTCACTGACCCAGATGTGAGCAGTTGGCTTCCCTGGGGGCCAGCTAAGGTAGGCTCTTTCCTCCTATTCTTTTGGACACTTTGTGCTGTGCAATCAATAAGGTGGGCATTTGCTGGGAGCTTCTGTTGTGCTGGGCCTGTGTTCCCATGATGCACCATATAGAACTTGCTCCAGCAATTGTCCCAGATGTCTTGGGTGCCCCCTGTCCTTCCCTTAGGCCTCTCTCTGGCTTTAGCCATAGAGTGGATCCATGCCAGCTCACTTCCACCTTGCACTGCAATTTCCTACCTAATGGGTGCTCTGAGCATCCCTCTGCTTTCTTCTCCAGGGATTCTATGATGCCTGGTAGGCCTCAGAGCAAGGGCAGCATGTAGGTGCAGTGGTTTAATGACCTCAGGGCAGCCCTCCACCAGCGGCGTCCAGGAACCAGAGGACAAGTGGCACATTCTGCCATCCCCCATAATCCCATTCTAGGAAACATTCTGCTTGCCTCTCAGAGGTCTGGGCAGAAACAAGACTCCTTTACCTTCATTGGTGACTTTGATAACACGAACTTCCAGCAGCCTTTCCTCCTGTCTTTTCTTCCCTCTCCTTCACTCCTGCTTCCTGGGACCACCTCTCAAATAAAGTGCCTGCACTTGAACCCTTATCTCAGGCTTTGCCTTGGGGACCCAAACTGAGGCAGCAACTCAAATGACTGCAAGGATCAGGTAGATGATGAAAATGATGCAAGGGAACAGTTAAATTTCTATACAGACAAACTTGAGGAAGGAACACACAGGCAGCATTTCAGCTTTAATAAGGAAATATGTTCTCATGCAATTTCTTAAAAGCAACAACGTGGTGTCTTAATTTGACCAGGCTGCTGTAACACACGACCACAGACTTGTCGGCTTGAACAACAGTTTATTGTCTTACAGTTTCGGAGTCTAGAATTCTAAAATCAAGGTGTCAGCAGGTTCATGTTTTCTCTGAAGTCTGTGGCATTCAGGTGGTGGCTCGTGGGCAATCTGTAACTCAGTCTCTGCCTCCTTCACATGACTGTCTGCTCTCCTACTGGGCCCAAATTTCCTCTGCTAGGGGGACTCCCATCACACTGATTTAATTTAAACTGATACCATCTTCAAAGATCCTCTTTACAAGTGGGTTTGCATCCATGACGTCAGGTTAGGACCTGTGCATGTCTCTGTTGGGGACTGAGTCAATCCATACCACATGGCCATCTTGATGTATTTTTAATTTCCCCCCTTTAGATAGAAACATGGACACACACAAAAAAACCATTTTCATGTTAATTAAGAAAAACGACAGTGACAGCATGATAAAAAAAAAACAAAACATAGCCACAAAGTCTTGGTATTGAAGACCCCCCAAGGAATAGCAAAGACTGATGGACAGAAAACACACACCTTACTAAGGAGCTTCAGCTGATGGTTGTCACTCCTGTATGTGGACAGAGCTTTGCCAGAACTTTCCACTTTTAAAGAAAAGCTAAAAGCTCTGATATCCACCCAGAATTTATGGATTTTTAAATGTTGGCAACTAACTCAAATTAGAAAACTCCACCAGGCAACACTTTAACTTATTTGTTACTAAGTTAGCTTAACAAAATAATAAATATACCTAAACGTAATAAGATTACATTTCTTCTAGGAACATTTCATGTTCAGACATCTTAGTAACCCAGATTGGCTGTAGCCTTCCCTGAGAGTCAGGGAGTTCTGGCTGGCATTTCAGAGGGAGCGAGTGCATCACGGTTCCTGAGAGTGCATGCATGGAATAACCTGTGAGGTGAGACAGTTAAAGTTCCCTTTTAACCAGTCTTGCTGGATTGTCATTTTCTTGGAGGCAGGATATTTCACACAGTCTCCTGCTGCTCTGTGGAATCTGGGCTGCCTGCTTTCTTGAAGGAATGCCTTGTTATGTAAGAGAAACCACAGGGAGGCATGGACAGGAAGCTTTCTTCATAGGAGGTTACTTTGAGGATCTGAAACTGATCTCTAAGAAGGGGCAAGACTAAACTTCGGGTCATCCGTGATGCTTCATCAGGACTAGGGTTTTAGGGATCATAGGAGACTGTTATTTCTGTGTCCTTTAGATTCTCGACCCTCAACAATGGGAGTCTCTGTTATCCCTTTATCAGACATTTTCCCAGCTCTCAGGCCCTTTTCTCCTTTCTCAGGTTCTTTCCCCTTTCCCAGCCCCTTCCAGCTTCCTGTCTCAGTGAATGGCATTAGTTTCCATCCAGTCCCACAAGCAACACCGAACCCAGAAGCTGTCCTCTGTAGCCAAACCTCATCAAGCCCTAGGGATTTTACCTCCTAACTAGCTCCTGAATCTCTGCTTCTCTCATTCCCCCTGCCACCACCCTAAAAAGGTGTCCATCACCTCTTGTCCAAAGGGTCCCTGCACCCACTCTGGCCCAGTTACAATCTATCTGTTCTTCACAAAATGCAGAGTGATCTTTAAAAATGTATATTTGATTATATGACCTACTTTCAACCTCTCAATCCTTCCCTGACTCTCCATGCTCTGAGGATAAAGACCCAGCTCCTCGATGGCGCCATGGCCAGGTCTCTCCCCAGTCTCCATGCTCTCACCACACTGGCCTCCTCTTGGTTTCTTTAGGTTCCATGTGCTCTTTGATCATTGGGCCTTCCCTATGCCTTGACTGCTGCTTTTCCAACCCTTTGCCTAGTACATTCTCAATAATCTTTCACAATTCAACTCAAACGCCTCTTCCTCAAGAAAGGCTTCTTCAAGCACGGGCCAGGCTTGGTTGCCCTCTAGTAGCAATAATGCTGTTATTGTTGTTGCCTGTGACAATCGAAATAATGGTGCTAAAATGCATTGCGCACCAGCCAGGGCCTGGCTCTCTGCTAAGCACTTTAAATTCAATCTCCACACCACCACCATGAGGTATGTCCTCGCGTTTCGACTTTACGGATGTGGAAACCAAGGCACAGGAGTTAGGCATCTTGCCCAAGAAACGATATCAACTTTGTTTATAGTTTCATTGTACCATAAAGTTTTTCTTTATAGTACACATTAGGGTTTATAATTACATGTTTTTATTTGAAATCTTTTAAAAATAAATGTGTCTTTCCACCAGATTTTAAGCTTCAGGAGGGCAGAAACTTTTGTTTTGGGGTGTGTGTGGGGGTGTGTGTGGTGTGTAGGCATGTGGTATGTGGATGTGTGGGTGTGTGTATGGGTGTGTGGGTGTTTGCTTATCACTGAATCACCAGTGTGTCAGCACCCTGCCTAGGGTATTCAATAAGGGATGCTATCAGAAGTTTTCACTCACACGACCATGTGAAGCATTCTTCAACAGAGTCCTTGGACCCACATTAGTGGGATTTGCTTCCAAAGGAATTGTGCATAAGACAGAAGAGAAAACAAATAGTACATAAAGTATAGAGCCATGTTCTTCAATGCTATTATATTGAAATGACTTGCAGGGTTATTTGGTGTGAAAAGCAAGTACATGAGGCTCAACAGTAAGTTGTTCCCAAGAAGCAAGAAGTAAGGGGTCTGAGCTCCTAACCTTAGTTAGAACATTCTAGAAATGGATTCTGATTGGCCAGATTTGGGTCCTGTGCCTATTCATGAACCAACTACTTTGGCCCAGGCTATAGGAATTCCCTGATTAACTAGACCTGGTTTTATGCCCATTCTTATGGCAAGGGCAGGGTTTTCAGTTACGGTATTGGAGGTGGAGTGATAGCAAAAGCCCTGTAGACAAGCCAAACCAGGGGCTCGCACGGAGCCTCACAGGCAGGATTGGCCTTGTATTAAAAAAGCTAGGCTTAGGCTGTGTGAATGGAAAATGCTTTCTAAAGTCACTCTCTTTTTGATTTTAATGTGTTTCTCCTGTAGCTCTGCCTGCAGCAAGAGAATATATTACTTGCCCTGGTTTGTCTGATAGGTGTATTTCTTAGTGCAAATTTAAAAATTGGTATTCTGGTCTTTATATCAGCCCTCTGATCTTGCTCAGAATGTCTGTTCTTCGGGACAGACTCCTCTCTCAGGGTGATGACAATTCAGGTTCTTGACCTACACGCTTGACCCTGAGTTGTGATGAATTCACAAGGTGACGTTATTCTGTATCTCAGTGACATCATGACTTCACCTCACTGCTTCCTTCTACCTTTAATGCACAATAGACATAAGTAAGGAATTAAACAGCAATTAGAAATGTGTCCTAAAGAGCCAGAGTCCACGTGTCATCCAGGGCTGGTCTCGGGATTTTGAAAACACTCCTCTAGGTGTTTTCTTCTTGCTTTTGCCTCTTGGTCCTTTTGTATGTATAACTCCCTGAGCATGGAGGACTATGTCTGTCATATATTACTATATCCCTAGTGCTGAGCCCAGCATGTAGATAGAAATTAAATAAATATTTGTTGAATGAATGAATAAGTAAATCCTAGATATTTTTCTATTTTGCCTTGCCTTCTACCCTCTCTTCCACACAGGCAGGAATAATTAAAGAATTCCAGATTTCCTATATTCTAGATGTATTTTTTTTCTTTGTTTTTTTTTTTTTTTTTTTTTTTTTTTGGTGATGTGTCTCACTATTGATGTTGTCTTGGAATGGAAAAAAAATCCGGTCCTTTTTGTTGTGCTGCTGAGCCTTGTATTGCAGCAGTGTAGTGGTAGGTACATGGATTATTACACACCCTCAGCAGAATCCTTACACTCTTTCCAAAAGTCAGTCAAATGACTGGATTACCTGGCTTGCTTGAAGATCTTTCTGGCTGTTGTCAGCCTTTCCTTTTGGAAGCAAAGCATTCATTAAAATTGGATAAAGAGCACACAGCTTCCTGCTGTTAAACAGTCAGCCCTGGCAAAAACGATGGTGAAGGTAAACCGAAGCTTTCAAGGGAGCATTTCTCACTGCCTGATTGATGGGGTCCAGATTCCCTGCTGAAGTCTCAAGTGCATTGCCTGTTCACACAAGAAGTTGAAAAATACCATTCCATTTTAACAGCAACATTGCTTTTGCTAGGCAGTTCCTTTTCCTAGTTTATTTTTTTGTTCTTGACAAATAAAAAAGGAAAATAACACAAGCAATTTCTAAAAAGCTGAACAAACGGTTTTGAGGATGAGCTGACACTTGGAACATGAAAGAAATCATTATTTTTAAAACGTCCAATCAGCTCCCCTCAGTTTTGAACATCAACAACAAAGCAAAACCGGTTCCCAAGTGTTATAGTAGTTTCTGAAATGATTTCCAAAGAATTCAAGGGCTCCAGAAAACTTAAATTTTATTTTTACATAGTTTTTTTTTTTTTTATTAGAGAAGTTGTGGGTTTACAGAAAGATCATATATAAAATATGGGTTTCCCATGTACCAACCTATTATTAATACCTTGCAGTAGTGTGGTACATTCGTTACAACTGATGAAAGCACATTTATTTTTATTTCTATATTAAAAATATTTTTTTATTGTAAAATGAAGCACAGATACAGAAAACCACACAGAACAAATATATGCCTTAATAAAGTATAAGTTGAAGACCTTTGTAACTATCACTTAGGTAAAAAAGTAGAACTTTGCCAGATATCTCAAAAGTTTTTCTATGAGCTCGGTCCAGTCACAAACTATTTCCTCCCGTGCTAGATAATCACTATGCTGACTTTTAAAATAATTAATTCCTTGTATTTTTTTATTTAGACAAGTTGTAGGTTTACAGAAAAGTCATGCATAAAAACAGAGTTCCCATATATCACCCTCCATACACAGTTTTCCTTATTATCAACACTTTGCATTAGCATGGTGCCTTTGTTACAACTGATGAAAGAATATTGTTATAATTCTATCATTAAATGTAATCCATAGTTTACATTAGGGTATACTGTATGTGTACAGTTTTAAAAAATTTTTATTCTAGTAACACATGCAACCTAAAATTTCCCTTTTTAACCACATTCAAGTACATATTTCAATGATGTTAATTATATTCGCAATGTTGTGTCACCAACACAACCATCTATTACCAAAGTTTTACATCATCCCAAAGAGAAAACAATTAAACAGGTTTCAGGTACCTGGTAAAATGTATTCTAGCTTTGTTGACTATTAATTTGCTTATTCTAATTATTTCATGTCAGTTAGATCATACAGTAATTGTCATTTTGTGTCTGCCCTAATCCATTCTAACTGATGTCTCCAGTGTTCATCCATATAGTCACATGTGTCAGAACTACATTCTTAGATAATATGCCATTGTATGTATATACCACATTCTGTTTATCCACTCATCTGTTGATGGCTGCTTCCATCTTTTAGCAATTGTGATTAGTGCCCCTCGAAACAGCGGTGTGCAAATATCTGGTTGAGTCCCTGCAATGAAAGAACGTTTTTATGATTGTGCTATTAACTATAGTGCTGGTTTAACTTAGGGTTCACTATTGTGTTGTATAAGTCCATGAATTAAAAAAAAATTTTCATTCTAGTAACACGTATCCAACCTAAAATTTCCTGTTTTAACCACATTCAAATATATAACTGAGTGCTGTCAATCACATTCACAATGTTATGCTACCATCACCACTGCCCATTACCAAAACTTCTCCATCGTTGCAAATAGAAACTCTGCATATTTTAAGCATTAGCGCCCTATTACCTACCCCATCCCATCTCCTGCTATCCTATATTCTAGATTCTGACTCTTATGAGTTTGCTTATTCAAACTATATCATATCGTTGAGAGATCATATCACATTTATCCTTTTGTGTCTGGCTTATTTCACTCAACATGGTGTCATCAAGGTTCATCCATGCTACTGTATATACCAGAATTTCATTACTTTTTTGGCTGAGTAACATACCATTGTGCCTATATACTACATTTTGTTTATCCATTCACCAGTTGATGGGCATGTGGACCACGTCTGTCTTTTCGCAATTGTGAATAATACTGCTATGAACATCAGCGTGCAAATATGTTTGAGTCCCTCCTTTCAAGTCTTTTGGGAATATACTTAGAAGTGAGAATGCCAGGTTGTATGGTCATTCTATACTTTACTTTTTGAGGAACTGCCAAACTGTCTTCTACAATGGCTGTACCATTTTACACTCCAACCAGCAATGAATGAATGTGTGTGTTTCTCTACATCCTCTCCAACACTTGTAATTTTCCGTTTTTAAAAAATTTTAATGCTAGCCATTCCAGTGGGTGTGAAATGGTGTCTCATTTAGTTCTGATTTGCATTTCCCTCATGGCTAATGATGTTGAAAATCTTTTCATGTGCTTTTTTGGCCATTTGCATATCTTCATTGGAGAAATGTCTATTCAAGGTTTTTGCCCATTTTTTAATTGGGTTGATTGTCTTTTTGTTGCTGAGTTGTCAGATTTCTTGATATATTCTGGATATTAAACCCTTATTGAATATATGGTTTCCAGATATTTTTTCCAATTGTGTAGGTTGTCATTTTACTTTCACGATAAAGTCCTTTTATGCACAAAATATTTAATTTTGATGAAATCCCGTTTATCATTTTTTTCTTTTGTTGCTGTGCATTGCATGTAAAGTCTAAGAAACCATTGCCTAACACAAAGTCCTGAAGATGCTTCCCTTCTGAAGATGTTATCATAAGAGTTTTATACTTCTGTCTCTTATATTTAGGTCTTTGAGTTGAATTTTTGGATATGGTGTGTGGTAGGGATTCACCTTCATTTTTTTTCATATGGTGAGTCTCACTACCATTTGTTGAAGAGACTATTCCTTTCCTATTAAGTGGTCTTCTCCCCCTTACCAAAAATCAGTTGGCCGTAAATGTGAGTTTATTCTGAGCTCTCAACAAGACCAACGTTTCCATTGGTCTATATGTCTATCCTTGTGCCAGTACTATGCTGTTCTGATTATGCTGGCCATGTGTAAGTTTTTAAGATTGGGAAGTGTGAGTTTTCCAACTTTGCTCATTTTTTTTCAAGATGGCTTTGGCTATTTAGAACCCTTTACCCTTCCAAATTTGATGATTGGCTTTTCCATTTCTGCAAAGAAGGTGGTTGGAATTTTTATTGGGATTGCATTGAATCTGTAAGTCATTTTGAGTAGAATTGACATTTTAACAATATTTAGTTTTTCAATACATGAACATGGAATATCCTTCCAATTATTTATGTCTTCTTTTAGCAACATTTCATAGTGTTCTGTGTACAAGTCCTTTACATTCTTGGTTAGATTTATTCCTAGCTATTTGATTCTTTTAGTTGCTATTGCAAATGGACTTTTTTTCTTGATTTCTTCTTCAAGTTGTTCATTGCTGGTGTATAGAAACACTGCTGATTTTTGGGTGTTGACCATGTACCCTGTCACTTTAATGAATTCATTTATTAGCTCTAGAAGCTTTGTTGTAGAATTTTTAGGATTTTCTGTACATATGATAATGTCATATATAAATAGGGAAAGTTTTACATATTCCTTTCCAATTTGGATGCCTATTATTTCTTTTTCTTGCCTAACTTCTCTGGCTAGAACTTTTAGCACAATGTTGAATAACAGTGGTGACAGTGGGCATACTTGTCTTGTTCCAGATCTTAGAGGTAAAGTTTTCTGTCTTTCACCTTAAGTGGGATGTTAGCTGTGGATTTTTCATATGTGCTTTGTATCATGTTGAGGAAGTTTCTTCTATTCCTAGTGTTCCAAGTGTTTTAATCAAGAAGTGTTGCTGGATTTGTCAAATTCCTTTTCTGCATCAAATGAGATGATCATGTGGTTTTTCCTTCATTCTGTTAATGTGGCATATTATATTAATTATATATTAATATATAATTATATTAATTATATTCTTATGCTGAACCACCCTTGCATACTTGGGATAAATCCCACTTGATCATGGTATCTAATTCTTTTAATGTGCTGTTGGATTCAGTTTGCTAGTATTTTGTTGAGAATTTTTCATCTATATTCATAAACGATATTGGTCTATAGTTTTTTCCTTTTGGTATCTTCACCTGGCTTTGGTATGAGGGTGATGCTGGCCTCGAGAATGAGTTAGGTAGTGTTCCCTCCTCTTCAAGTTTTTGGAAGAGTTTGAGCAGAATTGGAGTTAAGTTCTCTTAGAATGCTTGATAAAATTCCCCTGTGAAGCCATCTGGTCCTGGGCTTTCCTTTGTTGGGAGGTGTTTGATTACTGATTCAATCTCTTTACTCATAATTGTCTTGTTGAGATCTACTAATTCTTCTTGAGTCAGTGTGGTTTGTGTGTTTCTAAGAATTTGTCCATTTCATCTTGGTTATCTAATTCACTGTTGTACATTTGTTCATAGTATCCTCTTAAAGTCCTTTTTATTTCAGTGGGATCAGCAGTAATGTCCTCCTTTTCATTTCTGATTTTAGTTATCTGTGTCCTCTTTCTCTTTTTCTATGTCAGTCTAGCTAAAATTTTGTCAAATTTATTGATCTTTTCAAAGACCAACTTTTGGTTTTGTTGATTCACTCTATTGATTTTTTCTTCTATATTTAATTTATCTCTGCTGTAAACTTTATTTCCTTCCTTCTACTTTCTTTGGGTTTAGTTGACTCTTCTTTTTCTCTGGTTTTAAGTCGTCTTGTTTAATATAAGAATTTAAAGCTATAAATTTCCCTCTCAGCACTGCCTTTGCTGCAGCCTATAAGTTTTGGTATGTTGTGTTTTTAGTTTCATTCACCTCAAGATATTTCCTAATTTCCCTTGTGATTTCCTCTTTAACCCATTGGTTTTTAAAGGTATTGATAACCCATATATTTATCAATTTTCCATTTCTCTCTCTGTTACTGGTTTCTAGCTTCATTCAGTTGTGGTTGGAGAATATATATTGTATAACTTCAATACTTTTTAAATTTATTGGGTGAAGTGTTCTATACATAGCTTATAGTTCTAGTTGGCTCAGAGTATTGTTCAAGTCTTATATTTCCTTATTGATCTTCTGATGAGATGTTTAATAATTATGGAAAGTGGTATATTAATATCTCCTACTATTAATGTAGAACAGTCAGTTTCTCCCTTCGAATCTGTCAGTATTCATACATTTCAAGGCTTTGCTGTTAGATGCATATATAATTGTTATATCTTCTTGTTGAATTGTCCCCTTTATTGGTATATAATGACCATCTTTTTCCCTCATAACATTTTTGACTTAAAGTCTATTTTGTCTGATATGAGTATAGCTACCCTAGCTCTCTTTTGGTTACTATTTGCATAGTATATTTTTTTCCACCCTTTTACTTTCAAATTACTTGTCTTTGAATTTAAGGTGAATCTCTTACAGACAGCATATAGTTGGGTCATGCTTTTTTATTCATTCTGCCAATCTCTGCCTTTTGACTGGAGAGTTTAATCCATTTAAATTTAAAGTCACTACCGATAATGCAGAACTTTCTTCTGCTATTTTGCTATTTTGTCTTTGTAAGTCTTTTCCCTTTTTTGTCCCTCAATTCATCTGATAATGCCTACTTTTATATTTATTTGCCTTTTGGTGTTGTGCCATATTAAGTGCCTTCTCTTTTCTATTTGGATATATTTTTCATATATTTTCCTTGCAGTTACCATGAAGTTAAAATTTAACATTCTAAATATATATTAATCATATTTGTTTGATACCATCTTAAGTTCAGTAACATACACATATACTCCTCCTAAATACCTCTGTACCCCCACCTTTCTCTGTGCTTGTTACCACTTGTATCTCTGTACATTGTATGTGTAAAACCATAGGTTAATCTTTTTTTTTTTTTTTTTTTTTTTTTTGTGTTTGCTTTTTAGCACCTGTAGGAAGTAAGAAGTAGAGTTACATACCAAGCAATACAATGCAACAATACTGGCATTTATAATTACCCAAATGGTTACCTTTACCACAGGGCTTTATTTCTTTATGCCACTTTGAACCACTGTCTAGTGCCCTTTAATTTTAGTCTGATGAACTCTCTTTAGCCTTGCTTGTAGAGTAGGTCTAGCTTTTGTTTATGTGGGAATGTCTTAATCTCTCCCTCATTTTTGCAAGAATGTCTTGCTGGATATAAAATTCTTGATTGGGAGTTTTCTTTCAGCATCTTAAGTATTTCAACCTAATGCTTCTTGCGTCCATGGTTTCTGATGAGAAATCAGCACTCAATCTAATTTGGGACTCCCTTTTACATTAAAATAACAAGTTCCTTTTCTCTTGCAGTTTTCAGAATTTTCTCCTTGTCCTTTGCATTCTATAGTGTGATCAGTAAATGAAGGGGTATATTTTTCTTCATGTTTATCCTGTTTGGTGTTCTCTGTGCTTCTTGAAAATTCAAATTTATGTCTTTTGCTAAGTATGGGAAGTTATCTATCTATTTCTTTGATTATTCCTTCTGTCCCCCTCTCTTTCTTCTTCTGGGACTCCCATAAAGCATACATTAGTACCATTTAGGGTGTCCCAGAGGTGCCTTAGATTATTTTCACTTTCCATAATTCCTTATTCTTTCTGCTTCCCAGCAGACTTGTCTTTGAGTTTGCCGATTCTTTTTTCTGCCACCTCCATTCTGCTCTTGAAACACTCCTGGACGTTTTTCATTTCAGTTTTAGTGGTCTTCAAGTCCAGTAGTTCTGTTTGGTTCCTTTTTAAACTTTCTCTCTCTATACAAAGATTCTCACATTGCCCATTCATTGTTTTCCTGATATCATTTAGTTCTTTCTCTGTATTTTCCTTCATCTCCTTGAGCATTTTAAATTTCATTTCTTTAACATCTTTTGTTTAGTATGTCTACACCCTGGTCATCTTCTTTGGTGTTTTCTAGATTTTTTTTCCTTTTTCTTTGAATGAGCCATCATCTCCTGTTTCTTTGTTTGTCTTGTACCTTTTTGTTGTATACTGTATATTTTAATATTTTAAAATTTAAAATATTTTAATTTGAGATTAAATTAAATGTGAGATGTCTGTTTCTTGATTTTGTAACCAGTTGGTAATACAACAGAGATTTTCTTAAACTTTAGCTCTTCTATCAGGAAGGTCTAACCAAAGTAAATGCAGAGTGCAGGGTCCTACCTGTCTTTTCTGGGCCTCTGTCTTGTCCTCAGCTTGTGCTTGTAGAGTTCTCCTCTTTACAGGAGTTTGAATGTCCCCTCTGTTTCCCAGGAGACAGAAGTCCCTCTCCCAGGTGTTTGAATCAGACCAGCCATTGCCCCAGATTGTGTTTCTGAAGTTTCTTATACTCCTTTCCTTGTCTCAAGCTGATTTCACCTGAAGGGCAAATTCTGGAAGTGGGGGTACACCAGAGAGGACTTTCCCAAGTCAGTCTTTCCCTGATATAACAGGGCCATGGGCCCACAAAGGGACCCAGATTGGCTCCAAAGTGCTCTGGGGGAGGGGATCAGGAAGGCTTCTGAGAGTTCTTCCATGGCTCCCCAATGTTGTACTTTCTTGACTTGCTCAGCAAATGCAGCGCCTAAACTTTCCCCCTGCATCCCTGAAGAAGCCTGGCATCTTTGTCTTCTCTACCACCACCATCTTTGGGGGCAGGTTTGAACAGTAGTCACCCTCAGAGCTGGTGCCCTATTGATCAGAAGTTGCTTATCAAAGGGCAATCAGCCATGTCACCCCCTGGTCTTTGGGAAGAGGATTTTTGTGTCCCTTTCTGTCCCCAGTGAACTAGCCAGGGGCTGGACTCCATGGTGGCCTGCCATGACAGTGGGGGCTGGACACTGGTAACCACCACATGGAGAGAACAATTTACTGGTCTTTACCATAATTTATCATTTATCAGTCTCTTTCTTCTACTCTTTCCTGAATGCTATAAGTGTTCTATTGGCCTCTGGAGTTTCAAACAGATAGCTCCTGCCTGTTTTATAGTTGTTCTGGTAGAAGGACTGAAGCCTAGATCTTCCTACTCTGCCTTCTTCCACCAATCTTCACCACTCTTCCCACCAGGAACTAAGTTTTTCTGTGCCTCTCTGGTTCCAGCAAGCTGCACCATGGGGTGGACCCCACTGCTGCCTGCTGTGAGGGTGAGGGATGGGTGACAGTAACTGCAGTGTGAAAAGAGCAATTCATTGGTACTTTCCAGAAATTACTGGCTTCTTCCTCCTGCTCTTCCCTGGATGCTGCACGATGTTCTACTAGATTCCAGAGTTTCAAATAGTTGATTCAGACTCTTCCTGCCAATTTAATAGTTGTTCTGGTGGAGGGATTGATTCCTGGTGCTCCTTAATCCACCATATTCCCACCTTTCACATAGATTTTAAACTCCTTACGAATTGTAATCTTTGCATAGCCAACTGTAATAAATTTTAAATATTAATTCATTGGTAGCCACCAATCAGTGTATTTACTTGTACTAATGGTTTCATATTTTCAAAATATGGGTACGATATACTGCTTCTGATTATGCAGTATCCTGAGATTCCAAGACAAATAGTGAAAATGCCTTTATTGTTTACAATTACTTGTCTGTCTTGAATAAGTATTCCTTTATACAATATTACCAAAAGGAAAATATATCAATTAATTGTAAACTGAAAAGGCAATATTTCTCTTGCTGCCATCTATGAGCTTAAATTTTTGTATTATAAAAAAGAATTGTTCTTTCATTAATTGATTTTATAATATTTTGATCTTCTTAAAATGGAATGAAAGGAATTTATCCTAACAAGATACTCTTTATCTGTTTTAAATACCTGAGTAAGATGTTGTTTTAAAATATAGTTCTATATCTCAAAGACATTTTAAAAACTACTAGATTATATTATCTCTAAATTTGACAAGGTCTGAATTCTATGACTATGATATGTCTGAAATCATGAAATGAGTTAGTAATTTTGTAATGAAGTTAGAATTTGGCAGTGATTATAGGTTACCCATGGGCTAGAATATTTTTGGTTCGTGTTTTGGTTATATATTGCTATGTAACAAACTGCCTTGAAATTCAGTGGCTTAAAACAAGTAAGCTGTATTAATTTCTATAATTCTGTGTGTTGCCTGAGTGATTCTTCTACTGGTCTTACCTTGGGTCACTCATAATTGCTGGGACCTGGACCCAGGTGGGGTCCTCTCTGTGGTCTTTCTTCCCAGACTACTTATGGTTTTGTGGTCTCAAGGTAGTATTCCAAGAGATCAAGTTCCAGTGTCCCAGCCCTTATCAAGCTTCTTCTTGTCTGATTTGCTGATGTCCATTGGCCAATGCAAACTCTGTAGACAAGCCCAGATTCAATGTGGAGGAAGAATACACAAAGGTATGGATACAGTGAAATGATTCATTGGGGGACCATTATGGTTATAATTCACCATAGTTTCTAATCAAAAAGATTATAAAAGACGCTGCTAACTTTCCACTATTTGAAAATAGGGCTTCCAGACTACAAGGCAGGAGGGAGGTTATTATAGTAATGGCCTCCAGTGAATAACACTCCCCTATGTTCACACCCCTTTGCAATATGATGCTGCTATTCCTCCCACTAAGAGGCAGATTCTATTTCTCTACCACCTTGAATCTTGGCTGGTCTTGTAACTTGCTTTGACCAATAGGATGTGGCTGACATGATGCTGTGGCAGCTCCAGAGCCGAGGTCTCAAGATGCCTTGAAGTTTCTGCCTGCACTTTCTTGGGACTAGATGCCATGTGAAGAAAGATGGGCCAATGAATGATTAAAGGGCATATGAAGAGAGTCCCCAGCCTTCCAGCCATCTCCCCTTCAAGACCTCAAACATATGCGTGAGGCTATCACAGACTCTCCAGCTCCTGTAGACTCACCAGAAGAGCTACAGGAATGAGCCCCTGTGAGACTACCCAACCATCCTAAAGAATTATGAGAAACAATAAATAAAACAACTTGGTTTTGGATTGGCCTGTTATATGGCAACAGGTAACTGATTCAGGAACTAAATATTGGCTCTTATTTACTCCTTATAGGAATCCTGTGGCATAATCATTAATTTTCCTCTTTTACAAAGGAGGAAACAGACACATTGCATTTCTTATGGAAGGCCATAAAGCTAAATAATGAAGGGGACATGGTCTGCTGACTTCCAAATTCATAGTCTTTCTGTTAAATATTGGATTTATTTCTGGAAGATTTATAACACCTTTATTCTTTCTGAGTAAAGACTATTTTAATCCAAGTTTTACTTATTTTTCCTTTTTGGACAAAGCTAGCCCAAAGCTGATCCTTGACCTTATCTTCTTTAGTTGAATACTTTCTCTTTCCGTCAATGATTTTTTTGGGGGGCCAAATTTCTAGAAAAACCCATGGGTATCAGAGATGGAAGGACAAGGCAGGATTCAGCCCTGGGCAATAAGGGATCAATCAGCATGGTACAGTTACATTTTTCTTACCAATGGAATATTTATGAAAGGTTTCCTTTGGAAAACAAGCAGGAAAGATTTCTGTAATGAGGATATTCTGCACTAGAATATTTTTACCCTATTTTTTTTTCTGTATTTTGTTTTTGATTGAATGCCTCTAAGTTATCTTTTTCAACTTTTGGAGTTAATATAGGAGCAGAGATGTATCATAGGAGTGAGTAAATCTAGTAAGAGAAATATCACTACCTCTCATTGTAAACTATTATTTGTTTTCCAATTATTGCTGGCTTTACAACAATGAAAATACTATTTTTGGGATTATGAACAATGTAGAAGGTAAGAATAAGGATAAAAATGTCCTGGTCACAGGAGCATTGAAAGATGGATGAGTCAAACATGGCCAATCTAGACTGGCATGAAACACTCTGATTCTGATTCACCAAACTCCTTTTCCTCCCGTGGTCCACACCGTGAGAGGACCCAAATCATGTGCAGAGTTAGAGAAAATACTTCCTTTGTTACTCAAATTCTTTTTCAGCAAGCACACTGGGCACACATATTTTTCTAACCTCATAAGGCAGAGCTGAAACAACCATGTCTGAATATTGCTGAGAGAGAAAGCGAGTTCAGGAAAGGGCTGTGTAATTTTGAGCAAGAGGAATTAATTTTGCCTTCACTTCCCCTCGCTAGGAAATAAAAATATATAAAGAGGGGATGAGAGAGGAGCAATCCATGCCTGACAAAAATAATGTAGACTTACTTTTAGCAAATCAGTGTCCATGTGAAAGTTTCTCTCCCTCCTCTTCTGAAGTGTATTTAGTTAACAGAGTGTTTTAAGATCCGATACAACTTAAAAGGTATTTGAAGTGTGTAGTAGTTGAATTATACAGTCCAGAAAAAAATATGTTCTTAACCTATTTCTGTGAGTGTGAACCCATTGTAAATAGGACTTTTGAAGATGCTATTTTTAGTTAAGGTATGGCCCAATTGAATGAGATTGAGCCTTAAACCTATTTGGGTGGCTTTATGAAGAGAAAGTCATGTGAAAGACCAAGATGCTTGAAGCCACCCAGAAGGGAAAGGGGAGTGTGTCAGCATCCACACTGCCGTGTGACGGAAAGGCCAAGGACCCAGAATGCCACAGTCTTCAGGGAAAAGGCACCAACCTGCTGATACCTTGGACTTAGACTCCTAGCTTCAAAACTGTGAACCTGTAAATTCTCATTGTTTAAGCCAATGCATTTTCTGGTATTTATGATCACAGCCAGGAAACTAAGACAAAGTGCAATGAACAAAAAGGGTGTCTAAAGCATACTGTCACCCTGGCAGGCACAGAAAACAGGCCATGAAATGATAACAGTTTCTAATGAATGCAGCAGTTTCCATTCAGTTAACACATTAAACAATAGTTTTAGCTTGAAGTAGAACTTGATTAAATGGTGGGGCAATCAAACAGATTCCAGTTTATTGAAGCCCCGACAACCCCTGGGGAAAGCTGTGTTTAGCAGGATTTCTGTCAAGGAGGGTAGTTCAGGTATGTGGTATGGGAGTTTAGACTCCACAAAGGGCAAATGGAACAAAATGCCTACCAGAGAGGTTGGACTCTCCAGGGGTATATGCAAGTGTGGGGCTGAATCGGAATTTTTCCAGACAGTAGAGGAGGGCAGGATGAGAAGGTCTGCTTTCTCTGATTTTTCTTCTCTGCCCTTACTTAAGACAGTACTTAACCTTCTTCTCTAAGATATATTTTAAACATTTCAATTAATCTTCCTGGGGCACAATATGTCCTAGTCTGAATGTGAGTTAAGACAGATATATAAACTCAAGTCCAATTTGCATGTTGATTGCTGATAAATGTTCCTAAGTTAGTGGAAATGAGTAGTCCATGAAGTTCCAAGGGGCCTCACCACCCTCCCATGAAAAATGGAACATCGAAATATTGAGGTTTGTTTTAACATATTAAAAAAACTGTTTTAGTAACATTCTTGATGCTTGGCATCATACATAGTATACAGCATCTGTAAATCAGTTATTTTTAGCCCATTTTCTAGCTTTTGATTGAATATACTAACTCCAGCTCATTTTATCTGATGCTTCTCAGTCTCCAATCCCCCAAAACATTAAACCTGGTAGGTTTTTACTTAAAATTTGCAAAACCACTGCTCATTCCCATTTTAAAATCAGGGCTATTGCTACATCTCAGCTTCAAATTGTTCCAGTGATTTTGGTTGGCATTTATGATAATAGCAAAAAATGAAAAAAGCCTGGAAGTTGAATATGAAACAGTGATAATTCTTTTCTAAGAGTAAATGGCCTTGAGAAAACAGGCAGAAATCTTAAAGGAAAATGATATATTTTATCACAAAGAAATAATGTAAAAAACAAACCAAACCAAAACCCCCACCGCAACAAAATAGAAAGCTGAGCACCAAACTGGGAAAAACATTTGCAGCGTGACCAAAAATTACCCTCTTTAGACTTATATTTCTTACAAATCAAAACCAAAAGACAAACTTTGCAATAGTAAAAGGGCCAATTTGCAAAGAGTAGGTGGAATGTGATTCCGTTTTCCTAAAATATTTATACCATAATATACTTGGGGGAGAGACTCAAATAGGATTTCAGTGATTTTAATGTTTAATTGTATTTTCTAAACTTTATTCAAGGAGCACATATTCCTTTTGTTACTTACCTCTTATTTCTGTCCCCACCCCTCAGGAGTGATTTTTAAAAATATAAAACGGAAGATGGCAGCAGAGTAAGGAGCTCTAAGAGTCAGCTCCTGCTACAGGGCTGTTACTAATCCCCCAGAGCTATGTAAAGCACCTGGTTAGGGGCCCCAGAAGACCAGAAGAGCATCCTGCAACATCCTTGAAAGTATGGAAGGAGGAGACTGCCCATCTTCAGTGAGGATTCATGAGTAGAGCATTCCATGCTGCAGAGGCTGGTGCCCATTCTCCACTGGTGGTGCAAGCTGCCTCCAGAGCTATTCTGTGGTTGGAGTGGGAAGCTCCATTTCCCAAAATTGGGGGAGGAAGAGACAGTTGGCCACTGACTTCAGCTACTGATCAGTAAATTCTGCTGGCTAAAGCATAATTCTAAGAAGAGCTAAAGTTGGGACATATCCAAGTTGGAAAGAGGCCGGTAACAACCATTTTAACTCTGCCCCTGGCATGAGGGGAAGCAGGACTGATTGAAATTCACAGTGGAGGTAGTGACAGACTTATTTCCACCCAGATGGGATTGCAGCTCTAGCCTAAGCAGCATCCCCACATCTGGCAGGGAGGAAGCTAGGGGGAGCTGCACCAGCGTCTCTGGGCAGCGGCAGGCACTTTTGGCCAGCACAGACTGATTTGTTGAGCACTTTCAATTCCATCCTCACCCTCCTCCCCATAGGATAGGACAGGCCTGTTGTTTCTTCAGCCTCTCTGGGCAACTGCAGGCACTTTCAGCCTGCACAGACTGGATACTCAGATACCTGTAGCTTTAGCTTCACCCCCTCCCCATAGGATAGGAGGGGAGCTGTATCACCTCAGCTTCTCTGGGCAACTGCAGGTGCTTTTGGCCTGCATGAACTGGACAGTTGGATGTCTTTGGCTGCACCCCAACCTCTGATAGGATAAGAGGAAGGTGGTGTCTCCCCAGCCTCTCTGGGTAACTGCAGGTACTTTCAGCCAACACAGACTAAATAGTTGGGCACCTGTGGTTCCATCCCCACCCCTTAAAGGGCAGAAGGGACAGTATTCCCTCAGCATCTCAGGGCAACTGCAGGTGCTTTTGGCCTACACAGATTAGATCACTGGGCAGTCTGGAGGGTTCATCCCCACCCCTGGCAGGGGAGGAGGGGTTAGTGCTATGTCAGTCTACATGGATAACTGCAGTCAGTTTTGATCCACATGGCTTAGTTTGCTGCCCACACCTGCAGCTCCATCCCAACCCCAGGCAGGGAAGGAAGGGGGCGTGAAGTTTCTTCAGTCTCTTCAGGCAGCTACAGCTGGTTTTGGCCTGCACAGCTTGAATTACAAAACAAGGTTGCAGCTCTGTCCTTACCCTGGGAAGAGGAGAAAAGTGAGAGAAGCTTTACTGGTTCCTGGGTCAACACAAGCAGCATCAACCGCCACAGCTTACAGTACCAACTACATCCTACTACACAACAAGCAATGGAGAAAGTTCAAGAAAACTCTAAGGAGAGAAATTGCACCCAGAATAAATACATCTATTAACAGTAAGTCAGATGCAAAAACATCAAGAAAAATTACAATCCACACTAAGAAAAAGGAAGATATGGTCCAGTCAAAGGAACAAGCCTGTAGATGGCATAAAGAAGTTGAGACAATTAATGATGGATGTTCAAACAAATTTCCTTAATAAATTCAATGAGATGGCTACAGAGATCAAGGATATAAAAAAGACACTGGGTGAGCACAAAGAAGAATTTGAAAGCATGCATAGAAAACTAGCAGATCTTATGGGAATGAAAGTCATCATAAATGAAATAAAAAATACACTGGAAGCATACAACAGCAGATTTGTGGAGGCAGAAGAAAGGATCAGTATGCTTGAAGACATAGCCTCCAAAAGCAAACATAAAGTAACAGTTAAAGAAAAGAATGGAAAAAATTGAACAGGGTCTCATGGAACTAAATGATGGCAAGAGATGCACAAATGTACATGTCATAGGTATTCCAGGAGGAGAAGAGAAAGGAAAAGGGACAGAAGGAATATTTGAAAAAATAGTGGCTGAAAATTTCCCAACTCTACTGAAGGACATAGATATCTGTGTCCAAGAAGCACAATGTACTCCCATCTGAATAAATCTGAATAGATCCACTCTGAGACACTTACTAATTAGAATGTCAAATGCCAAAGACAAATAGAATTCTGACAGCAGCAAGAGAAAAGTGGTGCATCAAATCAAGGGATACCCAATAAGATTAAGTGCTGATTTCTCATCAGAAACCATGGAGGCAAGAAGGCAGTGGTATGATATATTTAAGATATTACAAGAGAAAAACTGCCAGCCAAGAATGTTATAGCTGGCAAAATTGTCTTTCAAAAATGAGGGTGAGTTTAGAATACTCACAGATAAACAGAAACTGAGAGACTTTGTAACTAAGAGTCCAGCTATGCAGGAAATACTAAAGGGAGTGCTACAGCCTGAAAAGAAAAGACAGAATAAAGAAGTTTGGAAGAGAGTCTAGAAATGAAGATTATATCAGTAAAAGAAACTAAAAGTGTAAAAAGAGTGGTGGAAATAAGATATGACAGATAAAACCCAAATATCAAAATGGATGAAGAACTGCCTTCATCCATTGAAATGGCACTGGGGATTTTAACCCATTAACTTTCAATCAAAAGACACAGACTGGTAGAATGGAAAAGAAAATATGAGCCATCTATATGCTGCTACAAGAAACTCACCTTAGACCCAGGGATACCAATGGATTGAAAATGAAAGGCTGGAAAAAGAAATTCCACACATGCAGTAACTAACAAACAAACAAACAAACAAACAAAAAAGCTGGAACTAAACTTACATTAGATAAAATAGATTTTAAAAGCAAAACTGTTATTAGAGACAAGGAAGGACATTATATATTAACAAAAGGGGCAATTCACCAGGAAGAAATAACAATCACAAATGTATGTGCACCTAACCAGGATGCCCCCAAATTACATGAGGCAAACACTGGCAAAACTGAAGAGAGAAAAAATGTCTCTACAATAATAGTTGAAGATTTCAATACACCACTCTCAGCATTGGATAGAACATCTGGGCAGAGGATCAATAAATAAACAGAGCACTTGAATTATACAGTAAATGAACTAAGCAGTGCTGAGAGGGAAATTTATAACCTTCAATGCTTACATTTAAAAAGAAGAAAGAGCTAAAATCAATTACCTAACTAAACAGCTGGAAGAACGTGAAAAAGAACAATAAAATAATCGCAAAGCAAGCAGAAGGAATGAAATAACAAAAATTAGAGTAGAAATAAATGAAATTGAGAACAAAAAAATAGAAATAACAAAACCAAAAGTTGTTTCTTTGAGAAGATTAACAAATTGACAAACCCTTAGCTGGCTGACAAAGAAAAAAATAGAGAAGCAAATAAATAAAATAAAAAATGAAAATGGGGACATTACTACTGACCCCACAGAAATAAGAGATCATAAGAGGATATTATGAACAACCATATGCTTCAAACTAAAAAATGTAGATGAAATGGAAAAATTCCCAGGAATGTACAAACAACCTACACTGACCCAAGAAGAAATAGAAAACCTCAACAAACCAATCACAAGTAAAGAGTTTGAAACAGTAATCAAACAACTCTCAAAAATGAGAAACCCAGGACTAGGTAGTAGAACAAGTCAGTTCTATGAAACATTCAAAGAAGATTTAACGCCAATCTTACTCAAGCTCTTCCAAAAAATTGAACAAGAGGAAACACTACCAAACTCATTCAATAAAGCCAATATCACCCTCATACCAAAGCCAGATAAAGATATTACAAAAAAAAAAAAAAGAAAATTACAGACTCATTTCCCTAATGAATATGGATGCAAAAATCCTAAACAAAATACTTGCTAATCGAATCCAACAACACATTAAAAGAATTATTCATCATGATCAAGTGGGCTTTATACCAGGCATGCAAGGATGGTTCAACACAAGAAAATCAATCTGCATAATACACCACATTAATAAATCAAAGAAGAAAAATCACACGATCCTATCGATTAACACAGAGAAGGCATTTGACAAAATACAACAGGCTTGATAAAAATATGACAGAAGATAGGAATTGAAGGAAATTTTCTCAACATGATAAAGGCTATTTATGAAAAATCCACAGATGACATTGTAGTCAATGTTAAAAGACTGAAACTTTTCCCATTGAGATCAGGAACAAGACATGGAAGCCCACTGCCACCACTGTTGTTCAATATAGTGCTAGAGGTTCTAGCTACAGCAATCAGGCAAGAAAAAGAAATAAAAGGCATCCAAATCAGAAAGGAAGAAGTAAAACTTTTGCTATTCACAGATGATATGATACCATACCTAGAATGTCCCAAAAAATCTACAACAAATCTGCTCCAGCTAATAAACAATTTCAGCAGAGGGGCAGGATACAACATTAATACACAAAAATTAGTCGCATTTCTATACACTAGTAAGGCACAATCTGAGGTGGAAGTCAGGAAAAAAATTCCATTTACAATAGGGAGTAAGAGAGTCAAATATTTAGGAATAAACTTAACCAAGTACATAAAGCACTTGTATTCAGAAAACTACAATGCATTACTAAAAGAAATTTAAAAAGAACTAAATAAATGGAAGAACATTCTATGCACATGGATTGGAAGACTAAATATATTTAAGATGTCAATTCCATTTCTGTGACCTAAAGCTTCTTTGAACAAAATGAAAAAAATTAGACTCTGGGTGAAAAAAATGGAAACAAATGCCACTGTACATACAAGACAACAGATCTTACAGTGATGAAAGACATATTGTTAAAAATTTTTAATTTTATATATTTTTAAAATTTTATTTTTATTTTTTTCATTATTTCAAACTAAAAAAATTGTATTTTATTCATTATTTTTAAAACCGTCATTATTATATCATTTTCCTATTAATTGTATTTGGTTATTTTGTTGACTTCAATTTTGAAGAAGTTTTGGATCACAGAAGGGTTATAATTGTGGCAGGGGAGGATCATTGGTGCAGGGTGTCAGAGATGGGGGATGCATGGGAGGAGGTTCACCTGGGGCATGCCTCTAAGGCATATGAATGTGTTCACGTGTTCATGGGGCATTGTCACGGTGGGTGGAGATCCACACAATAACCAAAGAAATAGTGACTTCCCATCCTGGGGAGCTCTGCCAGATTCTTTAATGGGACAGCAAAAATCCCCTGAGTACAGGGGCAGAGACTAGTGAAGGAGGATGGACCATTGACAGGCTCTTGATTGTGATGACTGTACTTATGAACCTTTACTTTTTAACTTGAAACTTAGCATAGTATTATAGGGTACCTAAGTGTTACCTCCCGAGAGCCTCCTTATTGCTCAAATGTGGCCTCTCTCTAAGCCAAAACTCAACGTATAAATGCATTACCTTCCCCTCAGTGTGGGACGTGACTCCCAGAGATGAGCCTCCCTGGCACAGAGGGATTACTACCAAGCACCAACTAGCAATGCAATTGGAAAAAGACCTTGACCAAAAGGGGGAAAGGGTAAAAAGACAAATGAGTTTTCATGGCTAGAGACTTCAACGTGAGTCGGGAGATCATTTCAGAGGTTATGCTTATGCACGTCTCAGCAAGAACTCATAGACTACCTCAAATAGCAGGACTCCTAAGGGCTCTGGAGACATCCAGACACTATAGGCAGAAAACTAACAAGGAGAACATGACTGACAACAACAATCTCAAGGAACAGAGAGAGTCTGCAACTATAAACAAAGTCCCATCCATCTGCTCCATGGGACCTAAGCCCCCTCTCAATCAGAGTTAGAGAAGGCATCACCATCACCAAATCCTCAGGATTGGGGAATGTACAATGGACTAGAGTATATTTACAGTTGTTCTACTGTAAATTTGTTGTGATCCTAGCAATGGAAGATCATGGATGTGGAGGAAGGGGCCACTAGAGGTTCTGAGAGGAGGGAGAGGGAAAAATAGACATAATTTGGGAGCATTTTTGGGATTTGGAAATTATCCTGAATGACATCTCAATGACAGATACAGGCCATTGTATATTATGGAATAACTTGCAAAAATGTGTGGGAGAGAGTGTAATCTACAATGTAAACTATAATCATCACTTAATGGCAATGCTCCAAGATGTGTTCGTCAATTGTGACAAATGTACTACACTAATGAAGGATGTTGCTGATGTGGGAAAATGTGGGAGAGCCAGAGAGTGGGGCATATGGAAATCCCCTATATTTTGTGTGTAATATTTTTGTAATCTAAGTTTCTTTTTTTTAAAAAGTATATTAAAAAAAATAGACCCAGAGTGAAAAAGATTCCCAGAGTCCTTCAACACCCATCACAATAGCAGGTGTGATCAAATTTATTAATAAACCAAGGTGATTTTATTTCTGTAAAAAAAAAGAGATGTCATTGCAATTCAAATTGATATACAGATTCAATGCAATCCCAATAAAAATTCCACCAGCAGTTTTTTAAAGAAATGGAAAACACAATTATCAAATTTATTTGGAAGGGTAAGAGGCCCTGAATAGCCAGAAGCATCTTAAAATGTAAGAGTGAAATTGGAGGACTCTCACTTCTGGACTTAAATTTTATTACCTAGCTACAGTGGTAAAGACAGCATGGTACTAGCATAAAGATAGACACATAGACCAATGGCACCAAATTGTTGCGTCAGAAATAGAGCCTCACATCTATGGTCAAGTGCTTTTTGACAAGGCTGTCAAAACCACCAAGCTGGCAAGGCGCCAAACTCCAGAGCTATCCGTCCTGACATAGGACCTGGGTGTCTCCATAGCCCTTAGTAGCCCCACTATTTGGGGTGATATCCACTTTGGAATTCTATGAGATCCTACTGAGAAGTGCATAAGCATCACCTCTGGGATGATCTCCTGACTTATTTTGAAGTCTCTTAGTCATATAAACTCATTTGTCTTTACCTTTTCCCCCTTCTTTTGAGGTCTTTTTCCAGACGCATTGCGAGTTGGCACTTGGTAGCAATCCCTCGGTGCCAGAGATGCTCATCTCCAGGAGTCAGGTCCCACGCCGGGAGGAAGGTAATGCATTCATATGCTGAATTTGGCTTAGAGAGAGGCCACATTTGAGCAACAAAGAGGCTCTCAGGAGGCAACCCTTAGGCAGCCCATAACAATAGGTGGTTTCAATTTAAAGAGCAAAGACTCATAAGGCTAGTCATCAATACCAAGGGCCCATCAGTGGATCATCCTCCTTCACCAGTCACTGCCCCTGCACTTGGGGGACTGTTGCTGCTCCCTTAGAGAATGTGGCAGAGCTCTCCAGGCTGGGAATTCAGTATTCTCTCATTTATTGAGTGATTCTCCACCCACTGTGACAATGTCCTATGAACATTTGAACATTTTTGTATACCTTATAATTATGCTCAGGTGGACTTCCTCCCATGCATCCCTCATCCCTGATACCCCATACCAACAATCCTCCCTTGCCCCAGTTGTAACCTTTCTGTGATCCAAAGCTGCTTCAAAGATGAAGCCATTGCAATAGCTGAATACAATTAATAGGAAAGTGAGATAATAATAAGTTTAAATGTAAGAGATAAAATATAATAAAATTTTTTTAAACCTAAAAATAAAATAAAATGAAAAGATTGGGATATTAAAAAAATGAAAAATATAAAAAAAATTTTTTGACCTTTTGCTTTTCATCACTGTAATATCTGGTGTCCAGTCTGTACCGTGGCATCTTCCCCCTCTCATTCCCCAGTGTCTCACTATTTTTCATTTTGTTTTCAAAGAAGTTTTAGGTCACAGCAAAGTCACACACAGAATACAGGAGACTCTCATATACCCAACATCCTCCCCTTTTCCTCCCCCCCATATTAATACCTTTTTATATGTGGATGGTAGCATTGTTATAATTGATATACAAATAGTGAAACACAGCTACTAAACATTGTCATTGGTTTACACTATGGTTACATTTCAGACCATACACTTTTATAAATTTTGATATTTGCCATGTCCTGTGTCCATCACTGTTTGGTAATGAAGAACATTTCTACTGACCACTAAATAGCTCCGGAGTTTGATGCCTTGCCAGTGGGCCCTACTTTGGAGTTTGTGCTCCTGAGAGTGACAGAGTTGGACTCATCTATGTCTTCCCTGCACATGGCTCATGTGTCCCTTCTATTCAAACCTATACTTGGTGGTGGTGTTTGTAGGTGTATGTCCAGAGACTCGAGTCTTTGGGCTGTCTGTGTGCCAGCTGGGCCTGGAACCTCAGTGGAGCAGCAACTCTTGCTCTACAGCTCATTGGACTCACCTAGGACAACTGGTGGGGATATGATGATGGATTCCCTGTCCCGAGAATGGAGAGAGTCTGCAGCTGCAGGCAGGATAATCTCATCCATCTTCCCCATGGGATATAAATCCCCTCTCAATTGGAAGTGGAGTGGACATCACCATCCCAGACTCCTCAGGATTGGGGGAAGAGCTATGGGCTAGAGTGGACTTATGGTGTTCTACTATAGACATATTGTGATTCAAGCAATGGAAGAAATTACAACATTGATGTGGAGCCAGTGGCCACTGGAGGCTCTGGGAGCAGGGAGAGGGAAAAGCAGTTGTAATACAGGGCCTCTTTTGGGACTTGGGAGTTGTCCTGAGTGACATTGCAATGACAGATATAAGCCATTCTGTATCATCACTTAACATGCAGAATAGAACTGTGTGGAAGAGAGTGTGGTCTACAATGTGAACTATGGTCCATGCTTAATGGCAAAACCCCAGGATGTTTATCAATTGCAATGAATGTGCCACACTAGTGAAGGATGTTTATGTGGGAGGTTGTGAGAGGTGTGGGAGGTGGGCCGTATGGGAGTCCCTATATTTTTTGTGTAACGCTTATGTAATCTAAGTAGCTTTAAAAAAAAATTGAAAACAACAACAACAACAACAACAAAAAACCACCCAGCTGGGTCAGAGCAGTCTATTCAACAAATGGTGCTGGGAGAACTGGATCTCCATATCTGAAAAAAAGAAAGAGGACCCCTATCTCACACCTTTTACAAAAATTAACTCAAAGTGCATCAAAGACTTAACTATAAAAATCTACATCAATAAAGCTCTTAGAGGAAAATGTAGGGAAACATCTTCAAGACCTAGTGGTAGGTGTAAGTTCTTAAACTTTACAACCAAAGCAGAAGCAATAAAATAAAACATGGATAAATGGGACCTCCTCAAACTTAAACACTTTTGTGATTCAAAGGACTTCATCAAGAAGGTGAAAAGGCGGCCCACTCAATGGGAGAAAACATTTGGAAACCACATATCCAATAAGTGTTTGATTTCCATTCTATATAAGAAGATCATATAAGTCAACAATAAAAGAGCAAGCAATACAATTAAAAAATGGGCAAAAGACTTAAATAGACATTTCTCCAAAGGGGAAATACAAATGGCCAAAAAGCACATGAAGAAATGTTCAATATCACTGACTGAAAGGGAAATGCAAATCAAAACGACAATGAGATATCTCACACTGCAGAGAATGGTTATTATTAAAAAAACAGAAAATAGTAAGTGCTAGAGAGGATGTGGTGAAATAGGAAAACTTCTTCACTGTTGGTAGGAATATATAATGCTGCAGCTTCTGTGGCTGTTTGGCAGTTCCTCAGGAAGCTAAATATAGAACCACCATGTGATCCAGAAATTCCTCTACTGGGAATATATCCAGAAGAACTGAAAACTGTGACATGAACAGACATTTGCTCACTGATGTTCGTAGTGTTGTTATTCACAATTGCCAGAAGATGGAAACATCTGAAGTGTCTATCAACCAACGAATAGATAAACAAAATGTGGTGTATACATATGATGGAATACTATGCTGCTGTAAGAAGAAATGAAATTGGGTCACATATGATAACATGGATAAACACTTAGAAGACATTATGTTAGGTGAAATAAACCAGACACAAAAGGACAAATATTGCATGGTCTCACTAATATGAACTAAATGCAAAGAATAAATGCATGGAGTTAAAACCCAGAGTAAAGGTTCTTAGGAGATAAGAGGATGGCTGAAAAGGTATACTTATGCTTAATGTATTTAGAAGTTTTAACTTGCCTGTAAAAGTGTAGAAATGGATAAAGTTGATGATAACACATTATAGTGAGCAGAACTAATGCAGCAGGTCTATAAATGGGATTGTGGTTGAAAAAGGTAGTTTAGGGTTATAAATGTTAATTGAAATAAAGCTACTGAATAATCTAGGCACTGAATACCATAGTGAACCCAGAGGTGGCTGAGAATTGTGGTTAATAGTACAAATACAAGAATGTCCTTCTATGAACTAGAACAAATGTACATCACTATTGCAAGGTGGTAAGAATGTGGAGAAGCATGGGGAAAAATACAATTAATGTAACCTATGGACTATAGACAACAGCAATACTGTAATCTTCTTACATCAATGCCAAAGATGTACTGTGTTAATAATCAGGGGTATGGAAAAATATACCAAATATATGCTATAGACTATAGTTCATGGTAATAGTCTTGATATTATCTCATTATCTGTGACCAATGTTCCACAGCAAGGTAGTGTATTGGTGGAGGGGTGTTATATGGGAATTTCACACATGTTCATGATTGTTTTGTAAGTTTACAATCTCTCTAATAAAAATATGTATAAAAAAACACCAAAATACAGCTATCGTGACTTAGAGGTGAGTAGAAGTAACTGGTGCTGTTGTTGAGGATTTTAAGATTTTTTTTGTTGTTGCATGCCTATTTGATTGTTGTTTTGAATGGTTCTCATATGAATAGTTCTTTTAATATTGGGTATGGTTTATTATACATATGAACTACTCTGGTCGGTAAGGATATAATTGTGGGAGTTCTGACGGCACTTCTACATCAGCCTGGTGGTCATTTTACCCGCTTAGGTCACTTCTCTTATTTGTAAAATGAAAGAGTCAGTCTAAGGATTTTCCAGCTTTAGCTACTTCCTCAAAAGATTCTAAAATTTATTTTTTTGTGATGAGATTCATTTTCAAAAAATAGCTCAAGAAACCTGTAGTAAAAAAAAAAAGGAGGAATTTCTTTAGCTGCTTATATTTTGTGTGGCACCATTGAGGAGCCACAGAAAATTCTCAATATTTTTGGGTTGAAAAGACTCTTAAGGAATTTCTCTGGGTTGCTCCTACCTCCAAATAGCATTTTGTCCCCTTTTGAAATTTCATTTCTATTTTCATTGTATAAGTAATACATTTTACTCTAGAAAAATCAGAAAATACAGATAATGTTTTAAAGGGTCATCTGTAATTCTAGCACCCAGAAATAATCACTGTTAATTTTAGGGAGTATATCATTCCAGAATTGCTTTTATGCACCTGCAAACACACATTTACAAAAATCTTATCAAACTATTCATAATGTTTCAATCTGCTTCCTTTTATTTGTTAATACATCTTAAACACCTTTCATCCTAGTGAATTGTACATCTCTATAATAATTTTTAATGGAACACAAGGTTCATGTCACTAGTCACTTTTAAATGAAGATTTAAGTGGCTTTCTATTTTTCACTCATAAATTGCACTATGATAAAAAAAAAAAAACCTTTGCACATACATACATCTTTGTGCATTTGCTTAATTAATTTCTTAGGATGCCTTCCAAGAGGTGGCATTTCTGGGTCAAATGAAACATTCATTTTTGCAGGCATTTATTTGTATGCCCAAACTGTCCTCCATGAAGGTGGTTTACCAATTTACACTCTCCTTAATTATGCCCCTTAGGATTCTTTTAACCCTTTTCCAATCTGTTATAAAAAATAGTAGGGTATCATTATTGTTTTAATTTTCATTACTCAGAAGTGAGGTAGAATATATTTTCAAGTATTTATCAGTGATTTGCATTTCTTCTTCGGTGATTTCCCCATTTAATTGATTCACCTTTCTGAAGGAGAATCGAGACTACCTTTAGCTATATAATTCAATAAAGAATTTTTCCCAATATTCCTTTTTTTATATATATATGTTTTTTTACCTTATTAAAATCTTATTTCTTTTCTGGACCCATAGGAAAATCTTAGGTGCCTAATACTCACCCAGACAAATTCTTTCATATGCTTCTGACTTTTTCTGTGTTCTTTGACCTTTCCTTTTTCAGTCTTTTTTTTTAGTTCAGCCCAGGAGTTCTCTTTTTATTTATTTATTTATTTTTTTATTTTTAAACAATTTATTGAAGTATATCATTCATACATGAACATACATAAACTATAAGTGTTCAGTAAACATTGTGAACTTAAAAAACAAACACGCATAACATCATACAGGGCTCCCACACATCACCCCACCACAAATACTGTGCATTGTTGTGAAACATCTGTTAACAAATTATGAAAGAGCATTGTCAATTATTACCAACTATAGTCCATATCTTACTCCTCTATACAATTTTTAAAAAGAATTTATTTATTTACTTTTATCCATTCCCTCCCCCCTCCCGTTTTTGCTGTTTTTGTGTTCATTTGCTGGGCAACTCTCTGTGTCCATTTCCTGCCCTCTCTTCTCATCCTTCCCCTCCTGTCTTCACTGGGATTTGATCCTCAGAACCTCCAATGTGGGAGAGAGGCATCCTACCATCTGCATCACCTTAGTTCCTGGTTTTTCGGTGGGTCTCATCTTGGCTCTCCCTTGTGTCATTCTCCTGTTGCATCATCATCTTGCTGCGTGGCTTGTGGGGCCTGACGGCACACCCACACATGGGGCCTGGTGGGCCACACGCCTGCTATATTTTTCTTTTTAAAATTTTTACCAGGTGGTCCCAGGGAGCGAACCCATGTCCCTCCATATGGGAGACAGACGCCCAACCATTTGAGCCACATCTGTCCCCCTGCTATATCTATTAAGGTTAACCAAAGATACCTAGAGTTACAGTTTTTTTCCACACAGGATGGTCATATAATAAATCAGGCTTAGTTTATTACCAGCATTCTAAAAACCAGACCTAGGGAGAAAAACTAGGTACAGGGACACATGCATGGTTTCGAATATAGCGAATGTTTAGCCTACCCTGATTATCACAAAATCAGGACAGTGAGAATATTTGCATTTTCAGTCTTCTTAAATATAGTGTAAAGCAGCAGCAGTTTTCAAAATATGACAGGAAAATAATAATGTACTGAGGTTGAGGGGTGGGACTAGGGCTGTGGCAGTAGAATGGAAGGGCCCCTGGTCAAATAAATTTGTGGGAAACGGGGTTAGAGTTTCTTCACTTTAAAAGCAGAAAGTAATATACAAGGTTTTTAAAACTAATTTTTTTGAAATCACAGGGCCATTCTTTCACCTTTTTGCATTTCTGTTACTCAGATAAATGGCAGCCAAAGAGTATATATGGCTGGACCAATGCATGCCTCTGATACAGTGTCGTGAAAATCAGCTCAAAATGCACATCCCACTAATAGTATACCAGAAACATCATCTCTCTCTGTGAAATATTGAATGGTGGTATCTATTATTACTCAGAAATCTATTGCTGCACGATTTATGCTTGCTGAGTAAAAGGGAGTCATCCTCAAGATGTCCTCTTCCTGGATGCACCAGAAAGTCTAGAAATGAAAACATGAGAGCTGGAAGGATGCTTGGAGCATCTCCCATGCTTTGCTTTCCTTATCTGTACAATGAAAATTGTGGGTACGTAAAAGGTTTTGTCCCTGGTCATTTCCTTAAGAAGGGGAACCCAGTGTTCCTAAATTTAAATCCCTCTGGTACCACCTTATAGCCCTTTCCTACCACTGCTTTGGGCCAGGACTCTAACGCCCAGGGAGCATATGAGGTCAGTCCTTGCTCTGGGCAGACACTGAAATCAGGAGGTTAGACTGTGTGGTCCCTAAATATTGATGCACTTAGGAGCTGTTTTCTATCAGTCTCCAGGGTTTATTTGTTATATTTTCAAGTTTATACTTCACAGAGAAGGCAGAGCTAATGATGACTCTTCAGGCCCACAAGAATAATTATTTTGGAGAGATTAAGATTTTTGTTTACATCATGAAGCACACTCCTAATGAGAATTGCAGAATTTTGCAGTTTCTCTGCTTCAAATACATTTTTGATGAAAAGATACTTCACGGTCCAAAGCCTTATATACTTCTGATGACTAGCTCTTAACTTAATTAGTCCCCTCTAAACCAATGTCAGCAGGTTATGGAGGATTCTTCTTGGAGAACTTTCCCATTCCGATGAAATATGAGATGTGCCCGGGCATATCCTGTTGTAAAACAAAAAAAATAGAAAACAGTAAAAAAAAAAAAAAAAAAAAAATAGAAAACATGAAAACTAAATTTCTTGTCTGGAAGCAAAGTTCCTGGAACAAGTGAGTTAGGCAGTGGCAATTTCTATACTTTGAAAACATTCCCGCTCCTCAGGAATAGAGCTCGAACTGCAATCAACATCTTGCAAAAAGCCCTTCCAATAAAGAGGAAGGTGATAAGCTGATTAGGCCCTCACAGGCGATGGAAATTTCAGAGGCTTCCTTGGAGCTGCTTTCCACTGATAAGCTATTTCATGTTTTTTCAAGTTCCCATACTGGGAGACACATGCAAGTGTGTAGTCTACAAAATTAACTGGCTGAAGCTAGTCGAAGGGGTCTGCAGCTAGCCTGCCTCTGCAGACTTGCGTCTGGGCTTCTCACTCTCATCCTTTGCCACTACCCTATAAGGGTAGTTTGTCCCGTTTTATATTCTGTGAATATGACTTCTTTCCCGCCTCTTTCCCTTTTTCATGCTGTCCCCCTGCCTGGAGTACAATCTGTGACTTCTCCTTAGACGCCTTCCACTGTGCAGACATGAAGAGAACACAGTTCAGTGAGACCAGCTCTGGGACTGGGCAGATTTTAGGCGACAGCCATATTCCTGTGACTAGTACAGCATTCTCTCCCTTGAGGAGCTTACGCTCCCAGTGAAATCCAAAGGCTTGTGGTTCACTCCAGCCGCTTGGGATCCCTCTGTTTGCTAAATTCTCAGTATTATACTCTAAGCCTTTCAGTTGCTGAAAAAACAACTATTATTGTCTTTGAACAGTACTCTAAACTTCAGTCTTTCCTTCATAATTTTGGACAAATGTATTCCTTAATGTACAGATATTTAATATTTTTCTATAAATTTAATCTTTTTCAAGTCAATTAAATTTAAAAGGAAGTGATCACTGTTTCATATAGAAAACCAGCATTATTAGTCTTAAATAAAAAGTAACCGTAAATAAAAAGAAACCAAAACATTGTTATTAAATTCTAGCTAGAAGCAAAAGAATGTTCATAGCATTCTTATTCATAATAGCCCTGAACTGGAAACAATGCAAATGTGCATCATTTGTAGAGTAGGTGAATTGTGGTATTTTCACACAATGGGCTACTTACTACACAGCGACAAAAAGAGAGACCACTGAACGTGCAGCATGGAGCATTCTCACAGACAGAACCAGTGAAAGAAGCCAGAGTATATAGTACATGACCACATTTCTGTGAAATTCAAAAATGGGAAAATGAATCTTTGAAAATAGATGTTGGAATAATGGTTACATCCAGAGGGAGGGATGTTGACTGGCAAGGGTCACACAGGAACTCTCTGGGGTTATGGAAATATGTCGTATCTAAATCTGGGTGGTAGTTGCCTGGGTACATACATACATAAAAATGTATCAACCTGTGCATATAAGTTTTGTGCAAGTTATGCATATGATATTTAAATAAGAAAGTAAAATTCCAAGGACCTGTGATGAAACCTTAAAAATAAATTCCAGTTAAAGATTTTTAGCTTGGAAGCCTCTAGGCCTGTGGTTTGCTCTCTCTGAAGGGAGATTAGCAAGGGTCAGAGAGAGCTAAGAGCAAAATAGTTCCAAACTGAGACACTTGCTTTGCACAGGGGTTGAAGAGAACGAAAAAGGAATTCCTGTCTCATTATAGACAATCAATGTTGTTCAACATCTTGTCCATATGCCGCTTAAAATCATCTTCTGTCCTGCCGTGTTAGGATCTCACATTTTAGGAAATTGCTATAAGGCATTTCTACTATTGCTCTTTCTGATTAGGCACAGTCTCTTGACCTATACTATAAGTTCCATGAGAGTGGGGATCATTGGCAACCATAATTTCCTGAAGGAAATAGGTACGCAAAACATTCTGATAGCCTAACCTGCTCTAAATCTGTTATTCCTCAACCACAGACGCTGCAGCCCCTACTGATGTGACAGAGGGAAAAGATGTGATGAGTAACTTCAGTGGACGCGGTTATATGTTGCAAAATAAGGGATTTCCTATTGGCCTAGAGCAGTGTTTCTTAACTATCCTTCCTCATTCCCCTTTGGAGGCTCAGATCCCTTTAAGGTTATAATAAAATCTATGGATGCCCACCTCAGAAAAATGCAAATATACACACACAATGTTTTGCGTATAGTTTATTTCATTACATTGAAATTTAATTTCTTTCACACTGGAAGAATATTTTTAAAATTTTTACAAAAATATATTTCTTATTTTTCCTTTTTCCTGTAAAATTTAATAGCCAGTTCATGAATAAAAGCTAAACTAACCCAAATTGTCTGCTCAAACACAGATAAAAATGTTAATCTTGTTCGGAATTTAAATAGATGACTGTTATCATTTGAGTGATAAAAGACAAATCATGGAGTGATATCTCTGACATCCCATTAGTCCCAACTTTCCGGTTTGTTGGCAACATGTTCTGAAAATTCTAATGCCGAAAGTTGGTGGTAGAAAAGAGAACGGGAGCCCCATAACTAGCTTTGTCAGGAGAGTGTAAGAAGGGAGAAACAACAGAATTTCAAAGATTTTTTTATCACATCCCCTACCAGAAGGTAAGTGTTGTGAGGCAAGGATACTAACTGCTTTGTCCACTGCTGTGTCCCCAGTGCCTAGAATGGAACCTGGCACATGGTAAACCTCAGTAAACATTTGAATACATAAAAAAAGCCATTTCCTTTGTCCAGAAGTCTGTGAGGTTACCTCTAGATCCTCACTTTTGAATCTGTGTCGGCTAGGAAAGGGTTGTAAATCCTTATAGCACATTTACAGAGGTCTGAAATGAAAGACCTTCAAGGGTCCGTTGTGTTTCTGGGTGTCTGAAGGTTTCTGCCCCTTTGACTGCAGCCTGCACAGGCTCTTCCTCCGTCATTGGAAAGTTTGCCACTTCCCAACTCCTCTCCCAGAGTGGCGACTTTGACAGAAGAATGCTTGGGATTTTACCATCAGCTCCTTCTTCCATCTTGAAAATACAAAGCTACAAAGTTCTTATGTTGAGAGAAATCCACATTTTGTTGAAGTTTTAGCTTTTCCAATGGAGTCTTCTGGAAAGAGTCACCTGTTGGGTGTATTTCCAGGTCAGAAGACATGAAGTATTCTTTTGGCTTTGCTGGCTTTATAATACTTCTATTGGTAAGCTTTTCTCTATGATATTTCAAAATGCAGGTAAAACCCTAATATATATATATATATATAAGCTTTGTAGTACTTCCCTTTCTTTGACATTTTCAGGCTGAGAAGCTCAAGGCAAACAAAGACCCATGCCATAATCAAATTCATGAGTTTTTATCTGGATTCATACTTTGCTGAATGCTATCACATGGGAATGATTGTAGCTGTGTATTTCTTCAACTGTATGCAGTAGCACCATGCATCCCATTTTATTTGATAGAAAATAACATAATTACAGAAATTAACATTAAACCCCTCTTTCCTATGAAGATAATTACCAAAATAATTGAAGAAAAATTACTTATGAGTGTTCCCTAGTTCACAAACTTTCTGGAAGCTCCTCCATGGACTCCAGGTTAGAAATGCAGCCTGAGCTCATGTCTTGGCATAAGACATGAGAGAAGACTCTCTAAGGGTCTCAGACTCCACAAAGTTAAGAAAAGTGGCTGGCCTACCCAAGAATGATGGCATGGAATTCAAGAAAGGGAGCCCTGGATTGAGAAATAGCTAGCTTTAAAGATTCACTGGGTAATATCATAAGACCTCTGTACCCCTTCTTTTCCTTTCCCCTGTCCCCTTTCCTCTTCCCTACCTCTCAGGGGATCTGAATAGAGCATTCCGATGTTTTACATCATCTCAATCAAATGTGCCCAAAGGCACATACCTATATGTCCATGATATAAGCAGACCTTCAAGACATTTTCAGAATAAGATTCTATTCATTGTCACACCAGGTAAACTGTGACATTTATTTTTCCATTATCTTTTTTTTTTTTTCTTCTTCCCACCATCCCTCTTCCCAAGGCCTGCCCCATCACCTATGCTGAAAGTGTGGGTAGAGGGTAGGGTTGATCTTGTTTCTCTTTGTTAATCCAATTTTCAAAGTACTTAAAGTTCCACATTTCCTTTGTACTAAGATCCCATTATTTTTAAGGAATGTCACTGATTTTACAGATTTTGTTGGAGGCCCTGGATGGTGGAATACTATATTAAAGGTACACATTGATGTCGCCTATAAAATATATCCAGGTTTTAGAAATGGGAAAACATGAAAAGTAACTTAAAATGGATAAAATATGTGATCACCCTTGTTAGGAAAACTGCATTTTAATGGGGGGAATTTCTGCTTCTAATGGGTGTGTGAGAAGGAATGACAGTTTCATTTGGAGTAGGGGGAGGCTTTGTCCTGCCCCTCCTCAAATTAAGTCACGTGGTTGTCTATCCTCTGTTCTCTCTCACCACTATTTGTTTTTTTCCTTTTTCTGTTTTTTCTTTTTTTTTTTTTTTAACATTAGGTTTCACTCTTTGTGTTATACAATTCTATGGTAGTTTTTGTAAATGTGGTAATGTAAGTGCAACCTAAAATTTCCCATTTTAATGACTTTCAAAGTTGTGTTAATTACCTTTACAAGGTTTTGCTACCATCAACACCATCTATTACCAAAACTTTTCCATCACCCCAAACAGAAATCATGTACCAATTAAGCATTAACTCCTCATTCTTCACCCACACCCTGGACCCTGATAACCTGTATTCTAATTTCTGATTCTATGAATTCACATATTCTAATTATTTCATGTAAGTCTCACCCTCATTTCTTCTAAGACTGGTCTGGAGTAAATTACTCCTTTATTATCATATGATATTAATAGGTTTCTATGGCCTTTAAATCCCTTGGAATAAAAACAATTAAAGAAAAGTAACAAAGTCAGATTTGAACCACAATCTTTTATTTTCCAGTTCTAGAAAAAATACATTCTGTTAAATTCCTCTCCCTTTCCCCTAGCCAAGTTTCAGGGCAAAAGCAGTATGTGGTGATTGTGGTACTTACAGAGGCTGTAGGTTATATAAGACTAACAGGGGAAAGGTTGAGGGCAGATATAATTGAAGCATTCTTTGAATTAATCAGTGTCCATCAAATTTCCACTCTTTGTTTTGTAGTACAATAAAGGAATGCTTGATAAAAATAATGGTAGGGCAAGGTAAATTCTAAAATTTAGAAACAAACATAATGCATTGTTTTTTTGTAAAGGCTATCAACTAGCACATTTATAATCAAGTGAGAATTAAATCAGACAGTTCACTTAAAGCACTTAGTTCCTTTTCTGTGACAGAGATGAGTGTTTAGTAAATGTATCCAATTAATGTTATCACATACAGAGTCAGAAATTGTCCTGATGTCACAATATCCAGAGGAAGACTGGAAATGTTGATTCTCACAGCCATTTGGTCTAGAAGACGTAGGAGAAGTTTCACAGCTTTAACTAGACAACATACCTGAATTAAAAGAAAATGGCATTTAAAAATGAAGCCCCATATTCTGTACATGTGAATTCAGAGGTTAGAGTTAATCATAGCTCTTCTACTGTCCTCATAATGGCAGGAGGAATTAGGGGCCTTCTCGGCTGAAGAGCAAGAAGTCTTTATCAAGCATCCTTACTTCTTCAATGTTTCATATACAAGGAAATTGAAGTGGGAATCAGAGGAAAGTATTGGTAAATCCAGGACTTTCGGTTTTCAAAGTTATTTCCCTTTCTACTCGGAGACAAATTCTATATGAAAAAATTGTTCTGTTGGTTAAATAATGGTGTACTTTGAAAGGAATGTACCACTTGGAAGGGAGGGAGTATAACTCACCTTGCCCTCAATTTCTCTTAAGGAAGGACGTCGATCCAATAGAGGTGCCAGCGGGGAGGCCCTGTGCAGAAGCAGAGAGGGAAAGATGGCTGCAGAGTCAGGGCAGGCAGAGGACCTGGGCTCCAGCGACGGGAATCAGGCACCCCAGGGGGAGAGTAGGGCTGAAAGGGGAACTAGGAGAAGGTTGTTGGCTACCATTCCATCCAAGTCAACCCTGATCACGCCCCTTTGAACATTGTTTTAAAACTTATGCGCAGAAAGGGAGAAATACGACAAAGATTTACCATTGTGTAATTGCTCTTCAGTACCACCAATTTGAAACCGTGGAGGTGGCATATTTAGGGCTTGCTGATGTTAAGACCTGCCCTTAGGATAATCGCACTCTGATGTGGCTCTGAGCCTAGCCTTAGGAAGGTGCTTGCTCTGCAGACTGCGTTATTCTGCATCTGCTTGGAAACCCTACACTCTCTGATAATAACAACTTGTTCCCAGTTGTCCCTGTGGGTGAATTATTTTTAGCTAGCTTCATTTCAGCTTTATGGGAGGACTAACTATCCCTCAAAAGTGCACGTTAAAACTACACTTGTAGTTAGGAAATAAGAAACTGAATCCCCATTAGGCTTATAACATCCTTATAGAAACTGATTTTTTTTTTTTTTTGCACAGGGGCTCATCCTCAGAATGTTTGCTGAGCATCATCATTCCCATTTTAAAGTCAGAGAACATGCCCATGGAGACAAACCCTAGAACAATGGTTGTAGCCACAGGGCATTTTGCCCCCAACCCCAGGGGACATTTGGCAATATCTGGAGACATTTTTGCTTATCACATCTGGGGGAGGTGGAAACTTGCTACTGGCAGCTAGGGATTAGAGGTCAGGGATGCTGCTAAACATCCTGCAATGCACAGGACAAATCCTCACAACAAAGAACCATCTGACCCAAAACATCAATATGGCTGAGCTTGAGAAACTGCATTGCAGCCTTTACTTGGATTCCATTTCTCTGACTTTGCCGCATAGCCTTCCTATTACATGGTGCAGAAAAGATGCAATATGTCTTCTGTTTTCAAGTGAGGAGGTGGAAAAGGTGGGGGCAGAACTTGATCTGCTCCAGAAAAGAAAAGGGGATTAAAAAAAACAAAACAAAACAAAAAAAACATTTAGAATGTTTCCTCTGCCAGGCACTGTTCTAAATACTTTACATAGTTTAATTAATTTAATTTTATATGTAGCTCTTGATGTCACATTTCATATAAAAGGAAAGTAAAGACATAATAAGGTTAAGAAACATGGTCACTCTAGTCAGCTGTAGATCCAGGGCTTGGACTCATAAAGATGTGTTGTGTTATTCCATAGAAGAATTAAGGCGAGGTGAAGAAGCCTGGCAGAACACTCTATGTCCACATTCAGGTTCAGAGTGCAGAGCTAAACATATCAACTAAGGTTTACTGTGCATGCTTTCCTGCCCCTTAACCCACAGGTATCACCTACTAACTGGGTTGCCAGGAGTTTTGAAATGCTAAATTACTCAACATTATTGAATCATTTTTTTAAATCTAAGACACCATTGATTGTAAGATGCACCATTTATTTTATGTACTAAGAAAGAAAAAAATAATTTATATTCTGAGACCGTGAATTCTAAGAAATCACTTTATATCAGATACTAACACGTGCATCTATGTAGTGATCAGTGTAATATGGTAAATGGCAACTCTACGTGACACTAGGCTGTGCTGTACACAATATAGTGGACCGTAAGAACTGTCCCTGTTCTCAGGAAATGAAACAAAAGCACTTTTAAAGTTTTTACTTTTTTTCAAAAGCAATTTTAAATCTTAAAATGTTTATGTCTCATTTGTTAATCCACAGTGCGTATCTAATAAGTAATGTAGACAATAAATGACTCATCAGGATGAGAATGTTTCATACTATGGGAAGAGGAGGTTCTTTTCTGGTAAAAGGAGCTATATAAAATAGGTTGAAAAATTATGATTTGTCAAAATCCAGCTTTTATAATTGTATCAACTCTGTGAAGCAGTTGACTTTGCTTACATCATGCCAATTTCTAGACCAGTGCCTGACACAGAGTAGGTTTTCAAGATTAGTAGGTGAATGAATGGAAGATTGATTGCTTTAGAATTATTCTCATTTTCTTTCCTTCGACAATTTTTGTTCATGTAAGAGTACTTCTAGGTTTGTATGTTTATTTTCATCCTTTGTACTTACAAAGGAGCAAAGCATCAGGTTTAATTCAGGATGGCCATAGACAAGAGTCAGATTTACTGATTAAAGATGAATTAACTTGTACATCTGGTAACAGCATATTGTGGCAGTGCTTTGCATGTCAGGAGCAAACATCATCATCTTCCTCCCTTAGGAAGGAAGGCTTCCTTAGTGCCTAGTGTTCTAGTTCGGGTTCAGACACACTCATGGTTTCTTGAAAGTGACCAGATTCTCTGAAATGGAGATTTAAGAGACTTTGTTTTGTTCTTTGATCTTACCATTTACTTCTTGAGAAAGTTTCTAATGAAAACAGAATCATTTATCCAACTGATGTCTATTGAGCCCTTCCTCTGCACCAGATCCTGCTCCAGACACTGGGGACACAGTGGTGAGTGAGACAAATAAAACTATCCTCCAAAGGAGCTTATATTCTGCTAGGAGGGGGAGGCAGATAGATAATAGACAGACAAATGGACAAGAAAGAAAAACATCAGAAGAAAAATATCAGAAGAAGATGGCTACAGGATGTTTTCTAGTTTAGTAGAAAAGATACACTGATGGATTGGACACAAGCAAACAGAAGGAATTCAAGGCAATGCCTAAATATTTCACTTGATAAGCTAGATGATGGTGATTCTAGTGGAAGAGAAGATTGGGGATTGAGAGAAAGAGCTTTGTTTTGGCCCTATTAAATTTGTGATGCCTATTAGATATCAATGCATAGATACTGAAGAGAGAGTTGCATATATGAGTCAAGAATTCTAGGAGGAAGTCAAGCCTGGAGATAAAATTTGGAAGTCATTTTCATATAAATGTTATTTAAAGACATGTAACAAATATTACTTAAGAATAATGTGTAAATAGAAAAGAGAAGAATGACCAGGCCTCTGAAGGACTCCAGTATCTAAAAGTTAAACAGAGGTAGAAATGCTTGCACAAGGGACTTAGGAGGAGCAGCCATGTGATAGGAAGAATGTGGTGATTCAAAACCAAGAGAAGAAAGTGTTTCAAGAAGGATGGGCATTGAGAATTAATGAAGATCACTGGGGACCTGAAAACAGTGTTCTCTTGGGCAGAGTGAGGACATGATTTATTGAAATGAGATAAAGAAGGAAAGGAGGAAGGAAGGGAGGGAGGGAGGGAGGAAGGAAGGAAGGAAGGAAGGGAGGGAGGAAGGGAGGGAGGAAGGGAGGGAAGGAGGAATTGAAGGCAGTGACGAGACAAATATTTCAAGAAGTTCTGTTGTAAAAGAGTGCAGAGAAGTAAGGTAATAACTGGGTGGAGATGTGGGATAAAGGGAGATTTTAACTTTTAAAGTTAGTTGGTATATTTTATGTTGATAAGAATGATCAAGTAGAGAGGCAGCCATTGACGATACAGGAGGAAGGGGTGATTGTAGAAGGAGAGGTTTTGAGAATGTGGAAAGAGATGAGAGCCAGTGCATTACTGTAGGTATGGGCCATTGTTAAGAACAAGGACATTCTCATCTAATGTAACAGGAGGATACGTTCTGAGAAAAGATGTGAGGTAAGGAATTTTGCTGGTGGGAAGGTGAAGACTTTTTTTTTTTAATCCATAAAATATGAGGCAAGGCTCTTGCTGTGTGTGAGATGGTGGAATGGAGTGCAGAATATTGGAGGAGGGAAGAGAAGATGTAAAATATTTTGAGGGAGTGAGAAATGGATTAAAGAAGTATAGTAGGATTGCTGGGCATGTTAACTGCTCTTTTGAGATTTATAATGATAAATTATAAGTGAGCCCTGTTATGTATTTTTTATTACTAATGATAAGCTATTTGGATGTGTCCCAAGGGTATAGTTGGGTTTAAAAAAGACTGGAGCTTTGCTTAGCAAGGCAGTGGTAGAAGAGAGGGGCAGGGAAGCAGAGTGTTCACAAGGCAATGATTAGAATGATGAACCAGTGCAATCTTAGTTGTGTGAGGCCACAAAGGGAATGGCTGATGGTGACATGTAGTGGGTAGTTTTTTAAATGATCACTTTCTGGTATTCGCATCCTTGTGAAATTCCCTCCCCTTCTGTGTGGGCTGGATCTAATGACTTGCTTCTAGTGAATAGAATGTGACAAAAATAATGGAATGTCCTGTCCAAGATTAGGTTACAAATTGTGACATGTGTCTTGGCAGCACGCTCTCTTTCAACTTGTCGTTTACTTGCTCTGATAAGGCAAGCTGCCATGTTATGAGCTGCACTGTGGAGAGACCCTCATGACAATAAACTGAAAGTTGACTCTGACCAATAACTTGTGGGGAGCAGAATCTTGCCAACAATCATGTGAATGAACTGGAAGCAGATCCTACCCCAATTGAGTCTTTAAACGAGACCACAGCTCTGGCCAACATCTTGATTGAAGTTTTATAGAAACCTTAAGTCAGAATACCCAGCTAAGCCTCACCTGGATTCCTGACTCACAGAATTTTTGAGATAAACATTCATTATTTTAAGCATTTTACTGTTAGGATAATTTTATATGTAACAATAGATAACTAATACATGACTCTGGTTGTCCTAAAATCAATGAGGACACAAAGTCATGGTCACAAAGGTGGAAATCTTGAAGTCAAGATTTCAGAGATGGTACAAATAGTGATGATGACAAGATTAAGGAGATGACTACAGAAGTGGTGGCTGACATGGGATGGAAGAATGGATCTTTGGAAGTTAGAAGATAAAGAAACCTAGAAGTATAAATGCTAGATCCATGGGGATGTTGATAAAACCAAAAGTAGAGACAGGAAAAGGAGTGAAAAAAAAAGACAGTGTGTAAAATATAGTCAGTGAACTGATGAGGAGTGATTACAGACTCAGTAGAGAGAATGACAAAGAACATAGTAGCTTCCCAGTATTTGATATTTTGGAGGGTCTCCTTGCTTATGACGTGAAATCTACATTCCAAACACTTGCTCTCCATCTTCCCTAGAAATGGGAGTATGTA
>JAKSZT010053929.1:14077821-14112842 GCA_026826555.1 Tolypeutes matacus | reverse complement strand
CTTCCCTTCCCTTCCCTTCCCTTCCCTTCCCTTCCCTTCCCTTCCCTCTTCTCTTCTCTTCTCTTCTCTTCTCTTCTCTTCTCTTCTCTTCTCTTCTCTTCTCTTCTCTTCTCTTCTCTTCTCTTTTCTTCTCTTCTTCAGTGAGGCAGACAGTGGACAACTTTCAGGTCATTTGAGTCAATATCCAGATAAAAAAATTCCAGCTATAGTTGCTCAGAAGCAAGATATCTGAACTAAGTTCATATAGAATTCTTAATTGCACAGATGTTTTAGGAGCTCCATGTGGTCGGTGTGGTGTGCAGAAATTACTTCTGTGGAAGGAGGCTTTGCCATGCCCCACATAAATAATCAGTATATGTCCAAAACTCACACCTAGAGTGCTAGTTTCTTTTTGACAGCTTCTGTTTTAAAAAATGGCAAGCTGTGCCTAAGACCAGAGTCTTATTTTATTTTTGGAGAAAATAAAAGAAATCATGTCATTTTTCTAGTTGTTAATGTTGAAAGATATATGATGTTTCTTGGTTAACACATCACAAGACCATTTTACTCATAAGAGAAAATTTACACAGAATTAAGGAGGACATTATGTTGAGTGAAGCAAGCCAGACACAAAAGGACAAATACTGTATGAATGCATTACTATGAACCAAATATATTGTGTAATTTATTGTTTGATTCACACACACAAAAAAACAAACAAAAAACAAAACAACAAAAAATTTTACATGTATCCATTACATTTAATTGAGAAATGTATATATTTATTCATCTGTGTTTACTTTTTAGTTTTTAATTGCTTATGTTTTCAATTATTAAATGTACAAAATAAAGTAAAAAAAAAAAAAAGACAGCAAAGAATAAAGTATAAAATGATATTTGGCTAGAAATCCCTAACATAACTCTCACCTTCTCAATAAATACTACAAGATGATGAAAATCTATAATATTACTGAAGTACAGGAATAAGAGTCAACCTATTGTCAGAATCTGGGTAGATTATCCATTAACTTCTAGGACAAACAGAACTAGATGGAGAAAATGCAATCACCAGAGATACAGTTGACCGTCCTGCAGAAATTTGTGAAGATATTCACTCCTGTCCTCTCTCAAAAACACAGTCTTTGAACAACCAGAAACTTAGGCATCACTTTCTTGCATCCCAAACCTGAGGTTTTTTTATACCCATGTATTTGCCGCTCTCCTTAGCAGTAGGGGCTAATAATAGCACATAGCATCTCGGGAGGTATTGCTCTTACAGATGAAGCATTGAGTAGGAAAGGGCGCAGAAAGGGACCTTGGGATCATAAATGTGGAAGATTGTGATTTTCCTGTTCTCCATTGATTGAGTGAGTCAGAGTACCAAGTAATGTGGGTGAGTCAGAATAATGTGGTAGGAGGTGATGCCACTGCAGTCCTCAGAGTTTAACGAGAGAAGATTGCTCCCTAGGTACCTCAGCCTAGACAAGGACAAGCCTACGACGTGGAGGATAGAACACTGGATTTTTCCTTTTTCTTTTTATATTAGATAAGTTGTATATTTACAGAAATCATGCAGAAAGTGCAGAGTTCCCATATACCACACCAACCCACTCTGAACACTCAGTTTGGTTCAATCACTTTGGTCAAAGATGAGTAAAGTGAAACAAACAAACAAACAAACAGAAAAAACAGGCTTATGAAATATACTGAGAATAAGAGAAAGGGAATACAATTGTGAGGACTGGACAAAATCAAAGTTATCCTTCCAGAAATTATTTAAAACAAAAGAAGAAAGTGGAGGAGGAGAAGTAGTCATTATATAAATAAGAGCAAAAGATACATCCAAAGGTAAACAAAACAAAACAAAACAAAACAAAAACAAGCACAGGATGAAATGAGGACTTGAAAAACATGGAAGAAAAAACAAAAACAAAACCAAAAAATCATGGAAGGATCTCCAGAAAACCACAATCACTGAATTGACACAGCCAAAACCTGAACCAGTGATGAGGAGGACAGAATTGAGAGGTTCTCTGGAAAAGCAGAAGAGAAGAATGAAAAGGGATATGATGAGTGAAAGAGAAGATAAAAAACTAGTGAGGACAGAGAAGTGATACCTAAACCATTTACAAGAGTTGCAAAGGTAGAAACTGGAATGTTGGTAGAGAAGCCATAGTCAAAATCATTCTTATAGATTTTTTTCCACCAAGTTTTTTCCCTACCTATTGTTTGAATTCTCCTCTCATATCTTAAGCTGGGGACCTTTTTGTAGGACCGAAGTCACAATCAACTCTTGAAAGCCGAGCAGTAAACTATCTAACGAGGCTCTGCTCCACTTGTGAGGTTTTTCTTCTCTCCCTCTATCTGTTCATCACGAATATATGTTACTGGATAATTTGAAAATTTTTTTAGTTCTCTTTGTAAAAAATATTTTAAAAGATGCTTAGATTACATAAATGTTACACAAAAATTACAGGGATTCCCATGTTCCCCACCTCCCACACCTCCCACAACCTCCCACAAAACATCTTTCATTAGTGTGGCACATCACCTGCAATGGATATACACATCCTGGGGCTTTGCCACTAAGCATGGACCATAGTTCACATTGTAGACCACACTCTCTCCCACACAGTTCTGCATGTTTTATGCTGTTGTAAAATGGCCTATATCTGTCGTTGTAATGTCACTCAGGATAATTCCCAAGTCCCGAAAAAGCCCCTGTATTACAACTGCTTTTTCCTCTCCCTGCCCCTAAAGCGTCCCGTGGCCACTGGCTCCACCTCTATGTTGTAATTTCTTTCATTGCTTGACTCTTTTAGTTCTTTTTGAATTAGTGAATGATAAACTGCCACCCTGGGCTTATTCTTCTCTCTCCCCTTCTTTCTAACTAATTTTAATCTCAGAATTTGTTGTACCACAGGTTGTTCAGTTCAGTCCAGCACATTGCGTTTCTAGGAGCCATAGTCCCAAAGAGATGCAGAAAAGATTTTATGGAATAGTAAGGATGGGAAATGAAGAGATGAAATGGCCGTTGCTCACTTCTGGTTGATAAAGGTCAAGGTATAAAGTGAGGGTGAGGGAAATCTCTTCTTGTTTTAGAACCAAATCAGTATTTTGTGTGTGGGGAATATTTCCTGGCATCTCAGAGATGATTTATTATTCTTTCTAATCCTGCTATATTCTATATCTCTTGGTTCCATATGCATTTCAATGGGAAGATCTCAGAGGACAAATTAATGCTGCTAATAAGCCATAAATCCCTTGTTCCCTGATTTTTATTGCTATTCTTTTTAAGAAATAGTATATTTATTTTATATGTATTTGTATAGCAAAGTCTTAGTATGAGGAGAAAATACAATAATGGGATGTCTGTTCAGAGAATTGCCTGAACCGACTGATCATCAAAGACTGATCCAACAGTCTTTGATGTTGAAACTTCTTTTTATCGGTCCTCATCACCACCTATTAAAACCATCTCTGCATGAAGACAGAAAAAAAATATATGGACAGAAAATACTAATAAACAATGATATAGACCATCCTATGTAAAAAAAGTGTTTGAAAATGAAATTACTATTTATGTAAAATCTGAAATATTACCTCATTTAATTTTCTCAACTCTATGAAATAAATATAATTATGACCCCCATGTTACAAACGATGAAATTGAAGCTCTGGAATATTTAATAAATAACTCATGGTCATGTGGTTGAATATGGCAGAACTGGAATTTAAAGCATGATCGATCATTATACAGTCTTAGCTTATTACTCCTATGCTAGAATGATGGGGTAAGAGAAAATAATTAACAAAAAAATGGGAAAGAAATAAGAAACCAGATAATAAGAGCCTTCTCCAACTTGCAAAGTATTTGGCATTATCAATTATTTTTGGTGACTTTACAGGATCAGTAAATAATTTCCTGTATTGCACTGTCCAAAAGGCAGTTCTCCTTTATCAGGGAAGCCTTCCTTCGATGCTAGCAACAGATCCAGAAGCTGTATCCTTGGAAGCCAAATAGATTTTTCAACTCCTGGAAATCTATGAATGGGGTTCACCTGGGTGACCTCTCCCTGAATTGCCACCTGCAAATTCTCTCAAGCAGTAAGTGGGAGGAAATCATAGGGCCTAATTTGTTTGTTTCCCATTTCTCAAGGGTTACTGTCCTTCCTTCTGATGTTACGTGTCTTGAACAGTTATTTCATATATATTTTCCTGTTTGTTTCGTGTTTTGGCTGTTACAGGCAAAAAGGTAAGTCTGGATCTTTTAACTCCCTCCGTCTTGGTTAGAAGTGGAAGGCTTACATATTAAAATTTTGTAGATTTATGTAGTTAAATATAATTATCTTCTTTTATAGCTTTTGGGTTTTCTGTCTTGGTGAGGAGACTATGTCCTCCTAGTTTGGGTGTAATAACTTAGATTTCCTTCTAAAATGTTTATTGTTTTGGTATTTTATATTCACATCTTTCATCTACATGAAATTTGTATTTAAATATGCTATATCAAGGTCCAACTTAATTTTGTTCAAGTTAGATAAGCTGTGTTAGTTCCTTTTATTAAATATGCCACCCTTTTCCCATCAATGTAAAGTATATCTTTGTCTTATATTAAATTTTTATAAACACTGAACTCTTTTTCAGTATTCTCTATTCTGTTCCACAAATATCAATGTTTGTTCCAATGCCAATGCCATATGTATTTGATTGTAGGATATTCTGATATATGGTAAAGCATATCCTTTCTCATCCAAATTTTCAAACTTTTCTTGGATATTTGGGGGCCCTTATTCTTTCATGAGTTTTAAGCTTATTTAGTTACATTTAAAAATAGCAAATAATAATAACAGGAAAAATATCCAGATGGGATTTTAATTGGAATTACATTATATTTAGATACTGATGTTGGAAAAAATAACATTTTAATAATATTAATCCTTCTCAATCCATAGAAATTTCCATTTCCTTCATTTTTAATGTCAATTATTTTATTATGTTGTATTAATGCTTGCCAAGAATATTCAAGGCAATGTTTGACTATTGACGGTTGTAGTTGACATCTTTGTCCAGTTTCTAATTTTAATTGGAGTTAAATATCTTTTATTCCTCTTCTATTTACAAATTTTATTAGTATTGACAACGAGATTGCATTAAATGACTTTACAGCATCCATTGATTTGATTGTTTTTCTCTCTTAATTTTTCTTTGTAATACATTGTATTGATATCCTGATAGTGAACAATTTCACATTCATGGGATAAGCTTACTAGATCTCAATGTATTATTGTTTTCATAAAGTGTTGTAGTCCATGTGTAATATTTAATTTTAAAAATTTGCATCCATTTGTGAGATTGATCTATAGATTCTAAAATACTATCTTTGATATGTTTTAGAGTTCAAACTAAGCTGGCATGGGGGCGGATGTGGCTCAAATGGTTGGGCAGCCGTCTGCCATATGGAGGGACCTGGGTTCGATCCCCAGAACCTCCCGGTAAGAAAAAAAAACAAAAAAACTAAGCTGGCATCCTAGAATCACTTATATTAAAATTCAGAATTTTCTGTTTTTAAAAGTTAAATCAAAGTTATTTCTGAAAACCTTTAGTTTTGGTTTTTAAAGGTAGATTTTTAATCACATCTCCAAAGTATTGGGTCTGTTCTTTGGCCTAGTTGGTTTTATTGGAAATTAACCATTTACCCTAGTTTTTCAAATTTGTTACCATAACCATGCAATGTTAATGCTTACATTACAATTTCCAAGACAGTCTACCAGTGTCTGCCTTTGTTCCTTCTTTCCTTCCTTCTTTCTGTCCTCCCTCCCTCTCTCCCTTCCTTCCTCCTTCCTTTCTTCTTCTTTCCTTTTCTCCCTCTCTTTCTCTGTCTCATCTATCTCTACTCATTATCATCTTCCTGTTTATACAGATTCATTGATAAAACCATTTCTCTTCCTTTTATCTCTTCTGTCTTGAGCTCTCATTTTGATTCATATGTTGTATGTTAGAATGTCTTTTCAGGAACCTTTCTCAAATGGAGTATTTGGATTCTGTGTTCTCTGAATTCTTGCTATCTTTTTTGCCATGACAGATAAATGATGTATTAATTTTGTAGTCATTTTTTGTCAGTGCTCTGTAAATGTATTTCACTGTCTTCTAGGTTTTAAGGGTTGCAGATGAAAAGTCTGATGATATTATCCTTTGCAAGCATTATTGTTTTATCTGGAAGTTGGCAAGATTTTCTATTTTTATGTTGGACTTCATAACTTTTAATAACATATGCCTACAAAAGGTACATCTATTTTCTCATCAAAAACCTTTGGAACTGTCAGTTCTTTCTTCAGCTCAAAATTTTGCTTTTATTATTAGAATAATTATTGTGTCTCCTACATCTGTTCCTTTTTCTCCTTCTGAGATTAGTGTGGTTCATATATAATTTTTTAGTCTTAGAGTTTCTTTGATAATTTCCATCTCTGTATATAGGGACAAGTTCAGATGTTCTATTTATCCTTCTTTCCTCTGGTGGTGAAATCCCCTTAGGACTTTACTAATCCAGACTTAGTTCCAACTAAAGGAACCTATGTCGGAGATATTAGAAAAGAGGTGTTTCTGGGGTCTGAGTCTGGCTGTCCCCACCAAGACACCAACACAAAGCCTGTTTTCTCTGTTTCCTGGTGTTTTCTCACTCTCCCAGTACTGGGAGTAAAGATTCAGGTAGTTGTTCTATAGCTAGGAAAGTATAGCATCTTATTCTGTGAATTCCCCCCTCTTCTGCATAGTTCAGGGATTTTTCTGGGGCCAAGTACTTCTAGGGTTATGGTTTTAGATCCTTAGGGCCTATTTTATTCCTGCCATTAGGGTCACACCAAGCCTAAAGGAAAGAGCCTTGCAAGAGCTCTCTGCTTGTACCCTCAGATTCTATCTACTTGTTGGTCCCCACAGAAGTGGATGGGCTGGAGTTGAAACTAGGCTAAAGAAGGGTTGGGAAGCAGTCAGTTACCTCTTTCCAGAATCCCTCTCCAGAAACAAACTCTGTCAGAAAGAGGGTTCATTTTGAAATCATGATGAAATCTCATACAATATGCAGAAATCTCTATTGGATTGCATTCCTCCAAACCGTAAATCATGATCCGCTTCCATATTTCATTAGTGCAATGATGAATGATGTTCACAGTGGTGACTTTGACCCACTAAAACATACTAAAGGTCTTATAAATTAGCTAAAGAAATTCAAATTACATTCAGCACAAGTTTTAGTGTTGTGCGACTTTATGCAATTAAGATGCTTTGAAAATGTAAACCCATGGGTGATTTCCATGGTAACATTATAAAAACCAGACTATTTGATTAATCGGAACACTTGACAAAACTGGTTGAACTTATTTCTGTTAGGTCAAAGGGAGTTATTCTAAGTCTTATATAAAAGCATAGAATATAGTTTTGAAAGTTTTTCTGCATAACATTATATAACTTTCCCTTTTGTAAAATTCAACACATTAAACTTCAAGCAAATAACAATTTTGCTTATGTTGCTTCTTATAACTTTTTCTTCTTTTTTTAATGCTCTCCTAATGAAAAGGGAAGATTTTATTTTTCCAACTTCCTAGATGTTTCTAGAAGAGATAATTTTTGTGCCAGTAGGTCTGAGATTTGAGATTTTTCTTTTAGCTTTAAATTGCTGCTCCTAAGTGATCATATTAGAAATACGAACCTGGAACATGATGTTTTTGTGATGGAATATTAGAGAATTTATGACTCTATATAATATGCAATTCTTGGCACAGTAATATGTACCTGGATAATTTCACAATGTCCTTTTCCCTATTTAATAACTTCAAGTAAAGACACAAAGATGCTAGTTTCATAAAATGTTATCTTCAAGTACATAAGCTGTCAATAATGTATATCTTATTTTTTATAAATTTGCTTTGTTTATATTTTTCATGTCCCTTTTAAGAAAATATTTTTTTGTTGGAGAATTAGAAAAATGGATTATGACTTGCATTTCAGGCTGATGAATACATGTCTTGGATACTTTGATAATGATTTATTTTAATAGAAACATAACACTTACACACTGGTGGCTCCCAGATTTTTGTTTGAATTCCAGATCTCTTTCTTGAACTTGAAATGTAAATGCAATAGCTTACTTGGCTTCTCCACTAGGATGTCTGAGAGTTAGCTTAAAATGTTACATATCAAAGTGGAATACTTCCCACCCTTCCAAAGCCTGTTCTTCCACAGCCTTCCAGAATTGAGTTGACAACTCTGTTCCTGAAATATTGAAGACATCCATGACTGCTCTCTTTGTCTCATGTCCAAAATCCATTTCATTAGTGAATTCTGTTGAATCCACTTTCCAAATGTAGCTTGAATATAACTACTTCTCACGACTACCAATACAATAACCCTGGTCCCAGCCACCCTCATCTCTTGCCAGGATCTCAGCAGTAGCCTTCTAGCTGGTCTTCCCCTTTCTAAACTTGCCTACCCCCCCACATGCCTGTAGGGGATTCTTCATACAGTAGCCAGAGTTATCCCTTTAAACTTATGTCAAACACTGGTCTGCTCAAAACCTTGATGAGATGACTCTCTCTTCCTCTGAATTTCAATCTCTTATAAACTCTCCAGTAAGAGGATTAAGACCCATTCTGGGCCATGCCTTACTGAAGCTGTCTAATCAAAAGGCCCTTAATGGAAGTAAAAAAACAGAGAGTATCTACAACTGCAATCAGGACAGTTACTTCCATCTGCCCCATAAGATCTAAGCCCCCTCTCAATCTGAAGCAAAGTGGGCATCACAATCCCAAAGTCATCAAGATGGAGGAATGAACAAACATAAGGGTGGAATGCAACTGTGGACCAAAGTAGACTTATTATTATTGTAGTAATGGAAGAACTTGTAACATTGATGTACAGATAATGGTCACCAGAGGATCTGAGGGGAGGGGAAGGAAAGAACAGATTGAACATGGAGCATTTTTGAGACACTGCAATTGTTATGCATGACATTGCAATGATGGATACAGACGTTTATACATTTTGTCAAAACCTATAAAATTGTATGGTGCAAAGTATAAACTATAGACCATGGTTAGTAGCAATGCTTCAATATTTGTTCATCAATTGTAACAAATGTACCACACTAATATAACATGTTATTAATAGGGGAAAATGTGAGAGGGGGAGGAGGTGAGGTATATGGGAGTCCCCTGTATTTTTGATATAACTTTTCTGTAGTCTAAAACTTCTCTAAAAATCAAGTTAAGGGGAGCACATGTAGCTCAGGTGGTGGGCGCCTGCTTCCCATGTACAAGGTCCTGGGTTTGATCCCCGGTACCTCCTAAAAAAAAATGGCTCTCATTGGGGAGTGGATGTAACTTAGTAGTTGGCACCTGCTTCCCATGTATAAAGTCCTGGGTAACTCCAAAAAAAAAAAAAAAAAAGTAAAGATAAAAAAATTACTTTTTTTTTTTTTTAGGCCCGTAACTGATGTAGCCTAAACAAAAGGTCCCACCCACAATAGATTTACACCCACAGGAATGGGTTAATTCTAAGACCATAATTTTCTGGGGTCCATCCAGGTGCAATCTGTCACAATCCTCTATCAGAACAGGCTGATCACCATGAGCTTAAATGTTGTTGAGTTCCCTTAAATAGACTCCTTGCCTCTAGAGTTTCCTCATTTGGAAAAATACATCCAAATTAATTTTCATAAAACATCTCTCTGAACATCCCATTCCCTGTCCCACCAAACAAAGCTGAAAATCTTTAGCATCTCTTCAACCCTATAGGGTACTCTATACCAGGGATTCTTAACCATCCCCAAGGGGTCCATGGAAAGATTTCAGGGGGACCGTGGGTTTGAAATTGAAAAAAATCAACTTATTATTTTTATTTTCTCTGACCTCTAACTGAAATCTAGCATTTCCTTCACTTATGAATGTATATAATGAATAAATTACAGTAGTTTTCATTTCACCTGAATGCAAAGGGGTCCATGGAACAAAAAAGGTTAAGAACCCCTGCTCCATACCCTATAGATAAAATTCAAACATCTTTTCCCTGAATAACAGTTCAAGTGTTAGTCTTTTCCAGTCTTGACTTATTGTCATTTCCTTGCCCAAATCCACTGCTCCATGCAAACTGATTTCTCATTGTCCCTGAACATGCCATGGGCATTTCCCCTTCATGCTTTTTAATTTGCTTTCCTTTCTTCTCCTCCGATCTAATCTTATGATCCTTTAAACCTAGCTCAGGGAAGCGGATGTGGCTCAAGAGAATGAGCTCCTGCCTGCCACATGGGAGGTCCTGGGTTTGGTTCCCGGTGCCTCCTGGAGAAGATGAGCAAGACAGCGACCTGGCACGATGGGCAGGTACGGCGAGGTGACTCAACAAGATGACACAGCAAAGAGACACAAAGAGGAAAGACAATGTGAGATACTACAAAGCAGGGAGCTGAGGTGGTTCAAGTGATTGAGCGCCTCTCTCCCACATGGGAGGTCCCAGGTTTGTTTCCCAGTACCTCCTAAAGAGAAGACGAGCAGACACAGAAAGCACACAGCAAATGGACACAGAGAGCAGACAGTGAGCACAAACAATGAGGAAAGGAGGGGGGATACATAAGTAAAATAAATCTTAAAAAAAGAAAAATAAAACTAGCTCAATCTACCTTCCTTGATCTCTCCAGTCTTTAATGATGTCTCTTTCCTCAGAGTTCTTTTCTAGCACTTATTGTCAATGAAAATAATAATTTCAATTGTATTGTAGTTATGTTTTTATATTCTTTCCACCTAAATTTTTTTTCAGGGTTAATTTTGGATATTTTAAAATTTATTTTTACCAGGGTACTATTAGGAGGAAATAGCTATCACTTAAAACATGTATTTACATTTTGAAGATTTTTGGTGAACAGTAGGCATGTACCATTTAAAATGAAACAAACCTATATATCTTTAAATTTTTAATTATTTTTGTTATAAATGTGGATTTTAAATTCAGAAACCAAACTTAAACCTCCTAAGCCAGATTAGGAAAAGAAACTTGAAATATTGGGCTATGCCATCAATTTAATTTTCTTTCACTTGTTTCCTTTTCTAGTTACTTTAATTTTCCTATCCAAATGGGGAAAAAAAGTTCTTTCTGTACATACACTATAAATTAGTGTTAAATGTTAGATTCTCAAAAATAACAATATTAAGCTACCGTTTTTTGAGTACTTAATGAATATGAAGCTTTGTGCCAATGTTTTATACTCATGACTTCCTGTAATCTCTACAACCTCTATGAGGTGCAGAATCTGTTATCCCTATTTTTGAGAAACTATAGGCTTAGAGAGGTTAAGTAAATTTCTAAGGTAACTTAGCTAGTTACATAGCTAGGATTTGAATTCAGCAGTCTATGGTAGCTGATCCCATGACACTAATCACAATCATACCCTGGTGTCCTAGAATCTCTCACAGCAAAAATTAATTAGTCCAGATATTTTTGAAGGGTTTGGCTCTTTTTGTCTAAAAACTATTGAGCATAGTTGGATGCTATGTTATAGCCAACTCCTCTTCATTGGTAATATTGAAGAACATTGATCAGAAAATAAACCTTAAAAATTGCAGAGTTTAATGATTAGAGATTAAATTGTTTAGCCAAATCAGCAAAAGAAGCTAGGTTTTGCAATAAATTTTATCTTCACCTTTTTCTTTTTGTTTCATAGGCTGGAATATCATTTATGAGCATTTCAATGTCTTCCTGCAAAACAAAAGACGTATTATGCCAATGCTATATGATTTTAAATTTTAATTTGTGTTCCATGATCACTTTGTTGTTGTTTTGCCTTTTACCATGTCACATTTAGGTATATTTACAAAAAACATTTAAAGGAATATAGAAGTGCAATTAAATGGAAAATTAACATCTTCACTAAAAAAATTAAGTACTTTTGTTTAAACTACTAAGAATTATAACAGACATAAGGGCAATTGATAATATCAAATAATAAAGGGGAGGGCCAAATTAATTTCATTGAGATTTATGCAAGATTTGCATAATTACCATTTTGATGTTCATATCCTTGGTTTTATTCTTTTCCTTAATATTTTAAGGGTACGCCAACTAAATCTTAAGAGCCTTTTACATATAGACTCTGTCATCTATTGTTTCAATATCCTGCACTTCTCAGTAAAGGATCTTGTCTGTTAGAATCACTATCTCTCTCTCACACACACACATACACAATTTGAGTATCTCTGCTGTATAGCCAACTTTGTTAAGCTTTTTTTTATTATTTAGGCAGTGACATTTGGTCAAAGTAATTTTTATTTCCCAGAAGATACATGCTTACTCCAGTGAATTTAGAAAATACAGAAAATTATGAAAAAATAAAAACCATGCATGTGTTTCTATAAGATTTGTTTTCATAATTTTTCTGTGCATGAAACACACACACGTGTATGCATACCCTCTACGCAGAACATTATGATCACCCATTATCCATAATTTTGTATTCATTTTTAATGTTATATTATGAACATTTTTTCATGTCACTTAATACAGTTTAATTCTTTCTAAATCCTTATCAGTAGCTCTGTAAGAGCTGGCTGCTATGATTCATCTCTTGGGAGTCCCCAAATAGAGGGCGTCTTAGGTAATTTTCTCTGCTAACTGCTTAGAGATGGTGGGGGATTTTTTTTTTTTTTCATAACTAATTCACCCCAGCAATTTTTAGCAACTCTTATTTCAGTGAGAAGAGCTCGGATAGAAAAATTAGATCAATTACTGGAACCTGGCTTCTCCTTAGTCACCTGAGCTACATTTCACCTTAATCAAACTCTTTTTAATAGCTGTGTTCAAAGAAGGAGGATCAGAAGCCTGGCAACAAAGTCATGTGAGGCACAGTTGAAGGAACTGGGGGTGTTCAGCTTGGAGAGATGACACAGAAGTGGACATCACAGCTACCTTCAAACATTTGAAAAACTGGATGTAGAAGATGGTGGTGGCTTGCTCTGTTTACCTCCGGAAGATGGAAAGAGGATCAACAGGAAGACAGATTTCAACACAACAAGGACAAAACCTATCTACCAAGATTTCTAAAATGCAAACTCTGTGAAAGTGGCCTGGGCTTCTTTGCACAATGGTGAGTTCCCTGGCTTTGGATAATACTCTGATGAGATGTTGCAGAGGGGATTCTAGGACCCCCAAATCCTTTTTGGATCTGGAGCCATGATTCCCCAGTCACATCCTTTAACTTCTACCCCCACTCAAATTAAGCCTCATTGGGCCACTAAAGGAGGAAACAACCTTTTCTCAGCATTGTCCTCGTCCTTGAGGTCCTGCCATACTTCATTCTCAACAATTCCCTTATATCCCCAAAGAGAACTATAATCCTGGATGTTTCTTTCTTTTATGAAGAGAATCCACAACAATCATACTTCATAAATGGTTCCTGGATGAATGTATGGGCAGGGTAGCACAGGGGTCCACTGTGGTGGTGAAGACCGAGAGCTCTGACTCCCAGCTCTGCTGCTTTGCCACCTATGGGTCCTTGTCAAAGCCCTCTGCACATTGGTTTCCTTATCTGCAAGCTGGAGGCAATAACTTCACAGCACTGTTGTGGAGATTAAGTATGCTACTATAAGTAAAGTGCATAGAGCAGTACTTGACACATAGTAGGTGCCCCATAAATGTCAAATATTATAACGTATTATTTTATATGAGATGCCATGCTGGCTGCACTGATTACTCAATGAACATCTTCATGCTCTGCTCTCAAGAAACCCCATAGCCTAGTGGAGGATAACTTCAGGTAACTAGAATGACACTGTGATGTGTGGCTTTAGTAGGAGGTGTACCAATACTATGGAAGCCCATGGCTGAAGTGCCTTGGGTGATGAATGAAGGATTGTGAAGGAGCTTAAACTGAGGATGAGCTTCACTTAGCAAGTGAGAATGGGAAGCAACCGAGGTTCAAGCAGAGTGGACTATATGTGAAAAACTCCATAGATGAGAGAGAAGTCATATTAGTGGAGACCAAAAGTGAGAGAGAAGATGCTGTATTCAAGGATACTCCAGATATCTGCATATAGTACAAAATTTCAGGGCTGGAGGTATGTGAGAAGTACTCATACTTTTACTAACACTGTTTCTTGCAGTTTGTCATTATACTCATCTTGCAGTGTGAGCCAGTATCTGTGCTTAATTTTCAGGAATCCTATTTGATTTTTTAGTGTGTCTAAAAAGCTTTCCTGGTTCCTTCCATCATTGTCCATCTCCACATCCCAACCCCCATTCTGCTTTTGTCCTGTGTCTGGTAGGCCATTGACCCAAATACTCATGCATGTAGACGTAATACACCTTGTTATTACTCTGGCCCGGCTACAGAGCACGCTTAGTTTTGGAAGAGATTCCACCTGCCACAGGATCCTACTATATTCTGCTCATGTTTAGAGAAGGAACTGAGATAACTCCAAATGAACTATTCTTGGCTTGAACTAATTTATCCAGAGATTGTTCCCTTGATTGCTTAAAGATAATTAATTAAAAGAGAGGTGAGGCATCTCCTTCCCAATCTGCAGTCCTATAAAAATAGAATATTTTCCAAATTGAGCATTTTCATTTTTACCACAGTTTGTTTATACCTATCTTTTCTCTCTCATTCTTTAATTTGGCTTTGTAATTTCAAAAACATTAGCATCAAAATGGTCAGCTCAATTTCAGATTTGACTTTTTATAAATAATCTATATTTAATTATTAGAATTGTGCATAATACTATGAATAATGTTGGTTGACATTCATCTAGGGCCATATTTTCTTAGTAATGTTTTCTTTGGATATAGCACTATTTAAATTATTAACTTGCTTTTAGTAAAGTGAAATAGACTGCTTTTATTTATTTTAATGTACTTTACCAGTTTCTTAAAATCTTTTATGTTAAAATATGATATTTTAAAATATAGGAAATCTTTAATATTCTAATTAATAATTAAAAGGACAGATATTTCATAATTTTTTCACCAAATTTATTTTTAAATTCTGGTAGCATAAATGTATAACATAAAATTTGCCATTTTAGCATTTTTAAGTATATAAAGCAGTGATATGCATTACATTTACAATGTTGTGCTACCATCAATACCATCCATTACCAAAACGTTTTCATCACCCAAAATAGAAGCTGTATACCCATTTAGCAATAACTCCCCATATCCCCACCTTTCAGCCCCTGGTAAACTCTAATCTACTTCTGTGTCTATGAGTTTGCTAATTCTAGATATTTCAAATAAGTAGAACCATACAATATTTGTTCTTTTGGGTCAGTCTGGCTTCTTTCACCTAGCATGATGTTTTCAAGGCTCTACCATGTTGCAAGTTTGCATCAGAACACTATTCCTTTTAATAACTATTTTAGTTTTCCTGACTTCAAAGCATATGCCTTGTAGTGGGTTGGCTTAAACAACAGGAATTTATTGACTTACAGTTTTGAGGCTAGGAGAAGTCCAAAATCAAGGCATCATCAAAATGATGCTTTTCCGCAGAAGACTGTGTCATTCTGGGCCTGGTTCCTGGCAATCCTTGGTTCTTGGCTTTTCTGGCACATGGCAATGCACGTGGTGGCCTCTCCTGGCTTCTTGGGTCCATTGACTTCCAGTTTCTGGCTATTCCCTGTGACTCTTTGTCTGTGTGACCTTCCCCATAGGCCTTCAGTCATAGGATTAAGACCCATCCTGATTCAGATGGGCCACACCTTAACTGAAGTCATCTCATCACAGAGTCCTATTTACAAGGGTTCGTAGCCATAGGAATGGATTAAGTTTAAGAGCATGTTTTTCTGGGGTACATAACTCCAAACCACTACAATGGCTGAATAATAATCCATTGTATGGCTATATAGCATTTGTTTATCCATTCACCTGTTGATGGACAGTTGGATTGTTTCTACCTTTTGGCTATTGTGAATAATGCTGTATGAACGTAGGTGCACAAGTACCTGTTTGAGTTCCTGTTTTCAGATTTTCTGGGTATATATCTACAAGTAGAATTGGAAGGTCATTTGGTAATTCTATGTTTAACTTTTAGAGGAACTGCCAAACTTTTCTCTGCAAAGGTTCTAATTTCTCCACATTCTCAACAACATTGGTTATTTTCCTTTATGAAATAAAGCCATCCTAGTGGATGTGAAGTGGCATCACTTTGTGTCCTTGATTTGCATTTCCCTAATAACTAGTGATGTATAGAAATTGACCATTTCTATGTCTTTTGAGAAAAGTCTATTCAAGTTCTTTGCCCATTTTTAAATTGGGTTGTTTGTCTTTTTACATGATGTAGTATATATTCTGCATATTAATCCATTGTCAGATAACATGATTTGAAAATATTTTCTTCTTTCTGAAGTTTGTCTTTTTACATTCTTGGTAATGTCCTTTGATGCACAAAAGATTTTAATTTTGATGAAGTTTAATTATCTATTTTTGTTGTTTCTTATGCTTTTGGTGTCATATCTAAGAAACTATTGTCAAATAAAAGGCCATGAAGGTACCCCTTGCCCCCCTCCATGGTTTCTTCCAAGAATTTTATGGTTTTAGCTGTTATATTTAGGTTGTTGATCCATTTTGAGTTAAGTTTTGTATATGTTGCAAAGTAGAGGTCCAATTTCATTCATTTGCATATGGCTATCCAGTTTTCCCAGCACCATTTGTTGAAGAGACTATTCTTTCCCCATTGAGTGGATGCAGCACGCTTGTTGAAAATCAAATGATCATATGTGCTAGATTTTATCCCTGGAGTCTCAATTATATTTCATTGATCTATATATCTATCTTTGGTAGAGACCACAATGTTCTTGATTACTGTAGCTTTGAAGCAAATTTTGAAATTGGGAAGTTTGTGTTCTCCAACTTTGTTCATCTTTTTCAAGATTGTTTTGGCTATTTGTGGCACTTTGCAATTCCATGTGAATCTGAGGATTGGATTTTCTAGTTTTTCAAGAAACCCAGCTGGAATTTTCTTTGGTGCTGCACTGAATCTGTATATCACTTTGGGGGATATTGAAATCTTAGCAATATCCTGTATCCATGGATATAGGATGTCTTGCCATTTAATTATATCTTATTTAATTTTTTTCAGTAATGTTTTGTAGTTTAATTGTACAAATCTTTCACATCCTTTGGTAAATTTATTCTTAGATATTATATTCAACTAGGTGCTATAAAATATGGAATTGTTTTCTTGATATCCTTTTTGGAATTTTCAGTGCTGGTATATAGAAACACAGATGATCATTCTGTGCTGATCTTGTACCTAAAATTTTGCTGAGTTTGTTTATTAGTTATAGTAGCTTTTTTGGTAGATTTTTTTGGGATTTTAATGTATAAGATCATGTCATCTTCAAATAGAGATAATTTTGCTTCTTCTTTTCCAATTTGAATGCCATTTGTTTGTTTTTAACCTAATTTCTCTGGCTAGAACATCCAGTACAATGTTAAATAGCAGTGGTGAAAGCAAGCCTCCTTGTCTTGTTCCAGTCTTTCCTCTAATGGTGGTTAAAGTCTTTAACCATTGAGTTTGGTGTTAACTGTTGGTTTTTCATATATGATTTTCATCCTGCTGAGGAATTTCTCTTTTATTCCTAGTTTTCTGAGTGTTTTTATCAATGTACTAGATTTTGACAAATGCATTTTATGTATCAGTTGAGATAATTATGTAGAGTTTTTCCTTTTTTCTCTTAATGTGATGTATTATATTAACTTTTTAATGGTGATGATCTTATAGTGGAATGCCCTGAAAAATCTACAACAAAGCTTCTAGAGCTGATAAATGAGTTCAGTAAAGTGGCAGGATATAAGATCAATGCACAAAAATCAGTAGAATTTCTTACACCAATAATGAGCAATCTGAGGAGGAAATCAAGGAAAAAATTCCATTTACAATAGCAACTAAAAGAATCAAATGTCTAGGAATAAACTTAACTAAAGATGTAAATGATTGTACACAGAAAACCACACAACATTTTTAAAGGAAATCAAAGAAGACCTAAATAAATGGAAGAATATTCCGTGATCCCATGGATTGGAAGACTAAACATCATTAAGATGTCTGTACTACCCAAATTGATTTACAGATTTAACACAATCCCAGTAAAAATTAAAACAGCATTTTTTACTGAATTAGAAAAGATAATTATGAAATTTATAGGGAAGTGCAAGGGTCCCCAAATAGCCAAAAACATATTGAAAAATAAAAAAATTGGAGGAATCATGCTACCTGACTTTAAAGCATACTACAAAGCTACAGTGGTCAAAACTGAGTGCTATTGGCACAAGGATAGACATACTGACAATGGAATGAAACTGAGAGTTCTGATAGAGATCCTCATGTACACAATCAACTGATACTTGACAAGGCTACCAAGCCCACTGACCTAGACAGAATGGCCTCTTCAACAAATGGTGCTGGGAGAACTGGATATCCATATCTAAAAGAATGAGAGAGGATCACCAAGACATTAGGCATAATATATATTGCTTAAGAGTGACCTCCTGAAAGCCTCCTCATTGATCAATTGTGGCTCTCTATAAGCCAAACTCAGTATATAAACATACTATCTCCCCACTCCACCCCCGCCCCTGGCATGGGACATGACTCCCAGGGATGAGCCTCCTTGGCATGGAGGGACTATTAACAAGTGCCAACTAGCAACGCAATTGGAAAAAGACTTAGAAAGAAAGGGAGACATTTTAATACAAATGAGTTTTTATGGCTAAGAGATTTCAAAGTGAGTCAGGAACTCATTCCAGAGGTTACGCTTATGCACATCTTAGGATGAACTCACTGACTGCCACAGTAAACATTGCCTCAATTACGGGTACTCCTGAGTGTATTAGAGACATCTAGACATTATAAGCTGGGCAAACAACCCCAGGAAATTGGCCTTCTGTCAGTGAGCCTTACCTTCCCAATATATCAGAGTTAGACTCATTTATAATTTTCCTACACATGGTTCTTTTCTCCATTTATTTGAACCTATAATTAGCACTGTACCTGTTAAATATATGTCCCAGAGACTTAAATTTTCCAGCTGTTCATATGCTGTATCTCAGCATAGTTGCAGCCAACACTTACTCTCCAATTCATCAGACTCATGTAGGACAACTAACAAGGATGATGATGGACAATGCCTATCCCAAAAAACAGAGTACATACAACTGCAAGCAAGACAGTTCCATCCATCTGCTCCATGGGATCAAAGCCCCTCTCAATCAGAAGCAGAATGGACACCACCATCCTAAAATCCTCAAGATTGAAAAATGAACAATCATAAGGGAAATGCAACTATGGACTAAAGTAGGCTTATTATTATTCTAGTAATGGAAGAACTTGTAACATTGATATAAAGGTAGTGGTCACCAGAGGTTCCAAAGGGAAGGAGAAGGCAGAATAGGTGTAACCTGGGACATTTTAGGGAATTGGAATTATTCTGTATGATATTGCAGTGATGGATACAGGCCATTATACACTTTGTCAAAACCTATAAAATTATACAGTGCAAAGTATAAACCATAATGTAAACTATAGACCATGGTTAGTAGCAATGCTTCAATATTTGTTCATCAATTATGACAAATGTACCACACTAATGAAAGGTGTTGTTAATGGGGGAAACTGTGGGAGAGGGAAGGGGTGGGGTATTTGGGAATTCCTTTATATTTTCAATGTAACATTTATGTAATCTAAAACTTCTTCTAAAATAATTATTTTTATTAAAAAAGAGAAAATGCCAAAAAAATTTTCTTATGTTGAACTACCCTTGCATTCCTGGGGTAAATCCTGCTTGGTCATGATGTATAATATGTTTAATGTGCTGTAAGATATGGTTTGCTAGTATTTGGGGGGTATTTTTACACCTATATTTATAAGGAATATTGGTCTTTAACTTTTTTTTTTTATTATGATGTCTTTGTCTGATTTTAGTATCAAAGTAATGGTGGCCTCATAGAATGAGTTAAGAAATACTCCTTCCTATTCAATTTTTTGGTAGAGTTTGAGAAGGACTCTTGTTAATTCTTCTTTAGAAAGTATTCATCTGGTCCTAGGCTTTTCTTTGTTGGAAGGTTTTTGATTTCTGATGTAATCTTTTCACTTATTATTGGTCTGTTGAGATTTTTTTCTTCTTGATTCAATTTAGGTAATTTATGTGTTTCTAGGGATTTGTCCACATCATCTAGGTTATTGAATCTGTTGGTATATAATTGTTCATAGTAAACTCTTAAAATCTCTTTGTTTATTATAAGCTTGGTAATAATGTCTCCCATTTCATCTATGATTTTAGTTATGTCCTTTCTCTTTTTTTCTTTCTCAGTCTATCTCAAAGTTTGCCAATTTATTGATCTTTTCAAAGAATTATTCTCTGGTTTTGTGGATTCTTTCTGTTTTTGTCTACATTCTAATTTGCTCATTTCTGCTCTAAAATTTATTGTTTCCTTCCTTCTACTGACATTGGATATAGTTGCTCTTCTTTTTCTAATTCCTCAAGGTATGAAGTTAGGTTATTAGGCTATTGATTTGAGACCTTTCTTCTTTTTTAAGGTAGGGGTTCACAGCTATTAATTTCCCGCTGAGCACTGCTTTTGCTACACCCCATACCTTTTGGTATGTTGTGTTTGTATTTCAGTTCTATCCAAGAACATCCTAATTTCCCTTGTGATTTCTTCTTTGGCCCATTGAATGTGAGGTTGGGGAATCAATTTCCACATATTTGTGAATTTTCCATACTTCTATTATTGATTTCTAGCTCCATTCAGTTGTGGTTGGAGGAGATGTTTTGTATGATTTCACTCTTTTAAAATTTATTGAGACTTGTTTTGTGACCTAAAATATGGTTTATGTTGGATAATATTTCTTTTGCACTTGAAAAGAATATATATTCTGCTGTTGTTGGTTTATAGTATTGTTCAAGTCCCTACTTTGGTTTTCTGTCAAGCATTTGTTGTCTGAGCAAGCCTCATTGTACCTATGAGTGCCACTGAATGGGAAGTGTTAGTCATATTGTGTCTGGGCAGGGTCAAGAGAGGAGACATAAGTTATCATTAGATGTTTTTCAGATTTATTTGTGTATTCGAGCGAACATCCTTCTTACTGAGCGCATGTCTCATCCACTGTTAGATGAGGCCCTGGCTGTAGAGTTTTATCAAACCCATTCTGGTTTATTGCAATTCATCCAAAAACACCAAGGCGAAATGCTATACATGGCAACATATTGTGACTATAGGAGTTAACCAGAATTGTGCTAGGTGACAAGGTTATGTGGCTACACTAGATGCAAGGAACTTTATCCATGCAACCCTCTTTGGCTCCCCTTAAGCTCCTAATTTATCACTTCTTCACTTCTCCACTTCTCCTAAATGCCTTTTCATTTTAAGAGGCATTACTTGGCTCCTCCTCTCCTTTCCTTAGATTTTTATGGGCAGTAAAACTCAGCCTCTTCCCAGCTTAATGATTTAGAGTTCTGCTTTATTGGTTTTATGATAGTTTTAACTCAGCCTTTACAGATTTTCAATCAGAAAGAGAAGGAATTTTAAATCATGGGATTGAAAAACTACTTTGATAAATAGAAATGCATTTAGATTTTAAGTTCATTACAGGTATCTTTACATGTTTCTTTTTTTTTCAATTTTTAATTTTTTAAATGATATTTAGATTACATAAATGTTACATAAAAAATATAGGGTATTCCTATATGCCCTGCTCTTCACACTGCCCATTTACTCCATTAACAACATCCTTTATTAGTGTGGTACATTCATTGCACTTGATGAACACATTTTGGAGCATTGCCACCAAGCATGGATTATAGTTTACATTGTAGTTTATTTCTTAAAGAAGGTAGAATCACTAGTAGAAATGAAAGTGGGAGGAATAAGGTAGAGGTAAGCTCTCTTATGATTGAAAACCAAATTTTAAAGTTGACTATACCTCAGGAAAAAAAAATTTCATGGCATGTATTAACTTGTTCTTATGTCGTTTTGTAAATGTTTTAATATATTTCAGTGTCTGTGTTGTGTTTCTCTAGATTTCAAACTCTTTGATGGCTTTTAATCATATTACTATTAATCCATAGATTTTGGTATAGTTCCTATATTTATTTAGTTCCTATGTTTATTGACTGGGCAGTCAATAAACTCTCACTGACTCTTTTTACCCGTAAACAGAATTCATTTATCTTTTTTTTAATTGACTTCTCGTCATCTTCTCTGCCAGTGAGCATAGAAATAAACCAGAAATTTAGCTCTTAAACATGAGGAATATGCTAGACAGAAAGCACTGCCTTTCAGTAAGATAAATGAAATTGGTTAGGTTTATTCTCCACAGTAACTCAACTTCTTTTATGGAATTATAACTTATAACAGTTAAGTGTGCAATCTTAACTTCACAAAGCAATGATTTTTTACAAATGTGTACACTCATGTAACCATGACCCAGGGTGTAGCAGTTTGGCATTATTTATGAATTCCAAAAATAGATATTGGATTATGTTTGTAAACTGGTCTGTTCCTCTGGGCATGATTAAATTATGATTAGGGCTTTGATTGGGCCATATCAGTAGGACATTGAGTCCCTGTCCCCTTGTTGGGTGAGGACACACAGAGAAAACAATACTGCAGAGAAGAGAGTGAGAGTTTTGAGCTGGAGCCCCAGGAAGTAAGCACACAGAGGATCAGAGCTGCTGAGCTCAGAGAGAATCAAGCCCTGGGGAGAGAGAGAGCCAGTCGCCTAAGAATCTATAGCTGTCCTTATGGAGAGATCACAGCAGCTAAGCCCAGAGAGAAACAAGCCCCAGGAAGAGAGGAACCAAGGAAGCCTGAACTCTTGGCAGACATCGGCAGCCATCTTGCTCCAACACGTGGCAATAGACTTTATAAAATGAACCGAATTCTGGTATTTTGCATCAGCATCCCTTTGGCTGACTAATACACTGGTCGAGATGTAGAACATTTAGCTCCCCAGAAGCCACCCTCTTTTTTCTTCCCATTAATACCCCCCCATGAAATCAATACCATAATGACTTCTTTCACCATTGATGCAATTAGCCTGTTTGTGAACTTTAAATAAAAGGAATCACAGTGTATCTATTTCTTGGTGTCTAGCTTCTTACTTTATAAAGTCAAATTTTTCATTGAATTATAACTTGTGGTGAAGTGCACAAATAAGTGTATAGCTCATTAAATTTTCACTAAGTGAGCCTATCAAGTAACCAGCACCCAGATCAAGAAAAAAAACATACCAGAACCCCAGGATTTCCCCAGATGCCCCTTCTAATCAGTTCCTCCATTTCAAGGATAACCACTTTCCTGATTTCTAAGAGCATTGATTAGTTTTGCCTGGTTTTGAACTTTAAATGAATGGAATGATAAAGAGCATATACTTCTGAGTTTGGCTTCTGTATTAGTCAGCCAAAGGAGTACTGATGCAAAATACCAGAAATCGGTTGGTGTTTATAAAGGGTATTTATTTGGGGTAGAAGCTTACAGTTACTTAAGCTTATACACAAAGTATAAGTTATTTCCCTCACCAAAGTCTATTGCCATGTGTTGGAGCAAGATGGTTGCCAACATCTGCCAAGAGTTTAGACTTCTTCGGTTCCTCTCTTCCCAGGGCTCCATTTCTCTCAGGGCTCAGCTGCTGTGCTCTCTCCACAAGGTCAGCTGTAGACTATCAGGTGAATGGCTTCTCTCTTTTCTCAGGGCCGCCTCTCCTTCCTCACATCCTCTGTGTGCTTAACTTCCTGGGGCTCCAGCTCAAAAATTTAGCATCAAAACTCCAACTCTGTCCTTTGCCATGTCTTTTATCTGTGATTCCCCACCTACCGGGGGCGGGGACTCAATGCCCTACTGACGTGGCCCAGTCAAAGCCCAAATCAAAATTTAATCACGTCCAGAGGAACAGACCAGGTTACAAACATAATCCAATATCTATTTTTGGAATTCATAAATAATGCCAAACTTCTACAACTTCTCTCACTCAAACTTATATTTGGTAGATTCATCAATGTCAGTGCATATAGTTGTAGTTTATTCTATCTCATTTCAGTTTAGTAGTCCATTGAATGAATAGATCACTATTTTAAAAAATCCATTCTAATGATTATGGATATTTGAGTTGTTTCCACTTTGGGGCTATTATAAATAGTGCTGCTATGAATATTCTTGTTTATATCTTTTTGTGAATATATGTCCACATTCTGTTGGATATATCTAAGAGTGAAATTGCACATGTTCATATTTGTATGATACTGCCACACAGTTTTGCAAAACGATTATTAATTTGTATTTCCACTAGCAATGTAGCAGAATTTGAGTTGTTCTACATCTTTTCCAATACTATACAGTGATGTGCTTTTAAACTGGCTCCGTGAGGGTGGAGGAAAGTCCTGTCTTGTAGCATTTACCAATTTTTGTGATATAAATACTCCCACCATGGCCTATTTCAAGCTACTAATATGACACCATTAAATGCAGAATTGGGAAGAGATGCATGTGTCTAGCTTTTGCATACCTGTAGGGTTTTTAAAGTCATTGTGGTGAATGTTTTGCATTCTGGTTTAAAATTTCCTTTTCCCTGATGACTAATGAAGTTGAACACCTTTTCCTATATTTACTGGTCATTTAGATATCTTCTTTTTTAAATGATTGCTCAAACTCTTCACTCATTTTATATTGGGTAGCCTGTCTTTTTTCTTAATTTTAATTCTTTAAATAATCTGGATGAAAGTCTTTTGTCAAATAAGGATATATCAAATATATCCTCCCACTCTGTGGCTTGCCTCTACATTTTCTAAATGGTATCTTGTGATCAACAGAGGTTCTTACTTTTAATGCACTCCAATTTATTAATTATATCTTCTATGATAGATAGAGCTTTATGTGTCCTATATAAGAAACCTTTGATTACCTAAATTCATGATGATATTTTCTAATGTTTTCTTCTAAAATATTGCTTTTCCTTTCACACTAAGATGTAAAATCCACTTTGAATTCATTTTGTACAAGGTGTGTGTAACAGTTTGATATTGCTTATGAATTCCAAAAATAGATATTGGTTTATATTTGTGAAATTGTCTTTTCCTCTGGGCATATTATATCATATTGGATTCAGAGGTTTCACTTTTATTTGATTAAATTATTACGCTTTGATTGAGCCACATCAGTAGGACTTTCTGTCTCCCTTGGTGGGCGAGGACTCACAGAGAAAATGACATGGCAGAGGAGGAGTTTGGAGTTTTAATGCTGCAGCGCTAGGAAGTAAATACACAGAGAAGCAGATACTTGAGGAAAGAGAGAAGGCTCCATTAGACACAGCAGAGGCCCTGGGAAGAGAGATGGGCCATTTGCCTGATAGTTTACAGCTGGCCTTGTTGAGAAAATAGAGCATCTGAGCCCGGAGAGAAATGAGCCCTGGGAGAGAGATGAGACTTATCCCAGCCTACAGCTGATATTGGAAGAAGCTGAGACCATGGAGCCTTAAGAGGAAGAGGAAGCCTGAACTGTTGGCAGCCATCTTGCTCCAACATGTGGCAACAGACTTTGGTGAGGGAAGTAACTTACGCTTTATGGCCTGATAACTCTAAGCTTCTACCCCAAATAAATACCTTTTATAAAAGCCAACAGATTTCTGGTATTTTGCATCAGCACCCCTTTGGCTGACTAATACAGTGTGAAATATAGGGGTCAATATTCTATTTTTTCCATACAGATATCCAATTTATGGAAAAGGCTTTCCCTTCCCTGCTGCACTGCATTGGCACCTCTGGATTTATATCTACCACCTCGTTGTTTGCTTTCTATTTGACCTTTCTCTCTTCTGTGTTGCAATCTTTTGGATTAATCAAATATTTTTATTTATTATTTCTTTTTTTCACTCTTTTAATGTGTTAATGATAAATTTTTGTACTATTTTCTTAGTTGTTATCCTAGAGATTAAAACATGCATGTCTTATTGGGGCTAATACAAATAATTACTTTTACCACTTCTCTGATGAAGCTGTAACCTAAGAACACTTTAGCTCCATTTATACCCTCTCAAATCTAGGGTTAGTGTTGTTCTGCATATATTTTAAAACATCATGAGGCATTTCTATGCATGTTTTGTTTTCCACAATTTTACTGTTTCTGTTGTTCTTCATTCCTTCCTGCATTCTGTGTTTCTGTCTTGGATCAATTTCCTTCTTCCCACAGAATGCTCTTTACTATTTCTTTTAGTCCAGGTGTGCTGGTGACAAATTATTTCAGTTTTTGTTTATCTAATGATATCTTTTTTTTCCACCTTCATTTTAAGAAAAATAGTTTCATTGGACATAGAACTGCAGATGAGCAGTTATTTTCTTTGAGTACTTTATGGACACCATTTCATTTTTTCCTGGCCTCCACCTTTTCTAGTGAAAAGTCTAATTGAATTTGTCAAATTAATTTCAGGTCCTTTGAAGATAATTTTCTTATAGGTTGATTTTTAAATTTTCTCTTTTTTTCTTTGGTTTTCATTTTTACTGTAATTTGAACAGGTATGATTTGTTTATTTTTATACTCCCTGGGGTTTTAAGAGCTCCTTGAATTGTTGGTTGATGTTTTAATCAGTTTTGGAGAATTTTTGGCCATTATCTCTTTTGAGTTGAGACTGGATCATCATTTTGGTAAGTCTAGTCTATCTATGATTTGTTCCTGTTTCTCTAGGGCTCTACACTGAGAGTCTGGTGTGTTCACTTGTTCTGCATTTTAATTCTACATATTTTTCAAACACCATGAGATTTAACCATTGCTGGCCAACTTGCCACATTAACTTTTTAAATTCCATTAAAATTAGAAATAATTAGAATCAAATTATCTTATGAAATATTGTTACCATCAACAATGGGGAATCAAAATTTCAAGTTACCACATTGCACGAGATCCAGTTGTCGACTTTCTGTCTTATGGATAAAAAACACCTGGAAGTATGAAAGCCTCAGAGAGAGAAAAATTGCCATCATAAAACCCATGCAGTTTGCTTCAGAGAACAGGAATGCCTATCATCTCACAAATAATATATCATGGCCCACTCTGTTGGTGGTTAGTTTTTGTCAGTTTCAGCTATATGGACCATAGTTTTAAATATAGACATGAATGAAAGTTTTAGCAGTGATTTGATCTACAACATAGCCTATAAGCTTTTCTTCTAGAGGGGAACGGAATCCTCTCCAGATCCAAAATATTGAAAAAGGAAAGGTGATTGCATAGAAGGACACAGAACAAGCACCAACCTATTGGGGACATGAGGGATAAAATAAAAAAGATATTCACATTTCAACTCTCCATCCCTATTCTTTCTTCCACTCTCTTATAAAAAAGAATAATAATTGATTTTCCTAAGAATGTCCTTATGTAGTCAAGAAGCAGTTAATTATGTTTCATGGCATTTATTTACTTAGGCAGAGGAATATCTTATATCTTTGTATATGTTTTATCTGGATATATATAAATTCATGTAGCTACATTTCAGTGTGAGATGAATTACTGCGTCTGTAGAAAAAGCCATAAAAGTTTGTGTGTTTTTTTTTTTTTTTTTTTTGGGGGGGGGAGGTTGCTTTCAAGGAGATTTGAATCAATATGATCTATTTTAAATCTTTTCTGCTTTGTTAGCATCAAGGTGATGTTTCTACAAATGACAACCTTGGAAATGGTAGCTGTATAGTTCCTTTTCTCTTGAAGGAAATGTTTATTACTATTAAGGTGATGATATATGTTCTGCACATTTCTAGAGTGAGCTCATCTGACATAAAGTACAATGTTCTCCATTTCTTTTGTTCCCCGAGTAACTCTATGATTTAAATGAGTGACTCAGATGCAAAGAGGAAGGGAAAGAAGGAAAGATATAATTTAAAAAATAACTGGTTACCTCTTATTCCAACTTCAGTTCCTTGTTCAATAATTTCTTCTCAGGAAAAACTTCTCTCCTAATTTATCTAGTTCACACCCTCCTGCAAGATAATGTCATGGCACCAAGGCCTTCTTTTATGGTCCTTGTCACATTTGCATTTTCACCTCATTTAAGCATCTTGTTAAATAATGTCATCTCTGCCTCAGTGTTGGCAGGGTGTTAGACAGATTCTAAGATGGTGCCCAAAGATCCCTGATCCATGGTATTCATGTTCTTGTGTAATCCCCTCCCCTGGTCCTGCAACTTGCTTTAAACCAATAGAATACTGCAAAGATGATGGGATGTCATTTCCTAGATTATGGAGTATAAGATTGTAACTGCTTTCTTGGTAGCAAATTCTCTTCCTTGCTGGCTTTGATGAAGCAAGGTGTCATGTTTCAGCTGCGCTATGGATAGGCCCACATGACAAGGAACTGAGGATGTCCTTTGGCTGACAATGAGCAAGGAACAAAGGCCCTTAGTGCAAAACTCTAAAAGGAACTGAATCCTACATTGATAAAAACAGCATGGTACTGGCATAAAGACAGACAGATTGACCAATGGAACCAAATTGAGAACTCAGAAATAGACCCTTGCATCTACAGTCAAGTGATTTTTGACAAGACTGTTAAACCCACTCAGCTGGACCAGAATAGTCTATTCAACAAATGGTGCTGGGAGAATTGGATCTCCATATCCAAAAGAAAGAAAGAAACCCCCTATCTCACACCTTATACAAAAATTAACTCAGAATGGATCAAGAACCTAAATATGAAAGCAACAACCATAAAACTCCTAGAAGAAAATGTAGGAAAACATCTTTAAGACCTTGTGGTATGCAGTAGTTTCTTAAACCTTACACCCAAAGCACGAACAACAAAAGAAAAAATAGATAAATGGGACCTCCTTAAAATTAAACACTTTTGCCCCTCAAAGGAATTTATCAAAAAGGTGAAAAGGCAGCTGACTCAGTGGGAGAAAATATTTGGCAATCACGTATCTGATAAGGGTTTACTACCCATGATATATAAAGCGATCATACATCTCAACAGTAAAAGGAAAAATTATCCAATTAAAAAATGGGCAAAAGACTTGGAAAGACAATTGTCCAAAGAAGAAATACAAATGGTGAAGAAATACAAATGGTGAAGAAATACATGAAAAAAGGTTCAACATCAATAGCAATTAGGGAAATGTAAATCAAAACTTCAATGAGATATCATTTCACACCTATTAGACTGGCTAATTTTTAAAAGTCCAAAAACTGTAAATATTGGAAAAGATATGGATATGTAGAATGGTACAGCCACTGTGGAAGACTGTTTGGTAGTTGCCAAAGAAGTTGAATATAGACTTGCCATGTGACTCGGCAATACCATTGCTAGGTATATAACCAGAAGAACTGAGAGCACTGACACAAATAGACATTTGCACACTGATGTTCATAGTGGCATTATTCATGAGAGCCAAAAGTTGGAAACAACCCAGGTGTCCATCAACCAATGAATGGATAAGCAAATTGTGATGTATACACAAGATGGAATATTATGCAGCAGTAAGAAAACATGAAGTCGTGACACATATGACAACATGGATGAACCTGGAGGACATTATGTTGAGTGAAGAAAGCCAGACACAAAAGGACAAATAGTATATGATTGCGCTATTATCAACTAAATATATTGTGTATACTCATGGAATTAATAATTAGAATATAGGTCACCAGAAAATAGAATGAGAATAGAGAATGGAAAGCTCATGGTTAATCTGTACAGAATTGGTTAAAAGCTTGTTTGCAAATCTTTGAAAATGAAGGAAATGGTGAGAGCTCATCATGCTGTTTGTGACTAGAAGAGCTATGATATGGTTGAAAGGGAAAGCCTAAGGACTTTTACATTACTAGAAGGAAAGCCTAAGGACATTTATATTACTAGAAGGAAAGCTAAAAACCGTAAAATGAGACTGTATCACATAGTGAAACCTCATGTAAAATACGAATATAGGTGATATTGCATACATACGACTATTTTTACAAAATGTAAATACAAACAAACTAGAGAGAGAAACAGAATAGCGGCTATGTATGGCAGGGGAAGCATAGAGAGATTGGAAGGTGATGAGTTTTGTTTGTTTGTTTGTTTTGTTTTTGTTTATTATTATTATTATTATTATTACTGACATAATGAAAATGCCCTGAAAATAATTGGAGTGATGAATGTGCAACTATATGATTATACTGAATACCATTGAATGTACATTTTGAATGGATTTATGCTCAATTAATACATATCAATAAAACTGATTTGTTACAAAAGAAAAAAATTTGCTCTCTTGACAAGAAATTGGGATTAATTATTTACTCCTACCACTGGTAAGGGGAACAAAATTTCACATCTCATTGCCTTTTATAGGAGTATTAATTGATACTCTTTCAAATTAATCCTTGGACATATGTATGCATAGATAATAAAAATGTTAAGATAAAGGTTCTTCCTACGTATACATAAAACACTAACTTGATTATATTTCAGACAATGTAAGAGATCAACCCTACAGTCAATAAAAGCACATTGGTTGGTTTGCATTTGGTTATCAAAGTTGTAGGACCAAGAGAAAAAAGATTTCTAAATTTTGGGTTTAATAACTCTAGCAAGGTCCTGGGTCTGTTACACGCCTTGTTTAACTCCTAGTCAGTGCTGGGTAGAGAGAGACTAAGCTCTATGGTTCTTTGCTCAAGTGCAGGATACAATATTTGAATATTGAAAGTATTTGTGTGTGTGTGTATACATTTAAAAAATAGAATGACTATATATACATTTACACATATATGTGTGTATACACACACACACATACCCACAAAAGATAAATTGCCTTGAATCCATTTCAAGATAAATTATTCTTTTGGCAGGGGGATTTTATCAATCCTAGCACACCCCAACAAGGACAGGCTGGGCTTTCGCCTCCTGAGTAGTTTCTCTGAGTTTGGTGGGATCATGGGGGAAATGAAATACCTGAGAAAATTGATATCTTGGGTGTATTGAAATGGGTTCAAACTCATAACATTTTTTTAACCCTCCCAGCTCAAATCTAAGTGACAAACTCTAGATGTTGGGTTCAGAAATATTAACTAAATTGGAGAGAGAAAGAAAAATTTATGTGCTTTCTTTCGCATTAAAACATTATAATCTCAAAGAACTTTAAGAACTTGACAGTATTTGATATGAACTTTGGCCTCTAGTCTCCTTCTACCATGGCTCTCTGTAGAAGGCAAAGTAATGGCTCCCTTATACTATCCACACCCTAATCACAGGACTTTGCATCTATAATTCAGTTCAAGGACTTTGAAATGGGAAGATTGTCTTGGATTATCCAGGTGGGTTCAACCTAATTGCCCTGAGTCCTTCAAAACAGAGAACGTTTCCTGGCTGAGGCAGAGAGATATGTGTCCATGGAAGATGGGTCAGAGGGAGATGTCATGCTGTTGGCTTTGAAAATGGAGAGAGGGACCACGAGTCATAGAATGTGGGCAGCCTCTCGAAGACGGAAAAGGCAAGAAAATGGATTTTTCCCTAAAGCATGCACAAAAGAACACAATCCTGCCGACCCCTTGATTGTAGCCTGGTGAGACCTGTGTTGCACGTATGATTTCCAGAACTGTAAGATAATAAATTTGTGCTGTTTTAAGCCATGGTTTATGATAATATACTAGACTGCTTGTATCTACCTACATGTATCAGTCAGGGTTCTCCAGAGAAACAGAAGCAATAGGAGGTTTCATATATATATATATATTTAAGAGATTTTTAATATAAATATATATTTACACAATTAAGAGATTTACTCTAAGGAATTGGTTCACACAATTGTGGGGACTGGCAAGTCCAAATTCTCTAGGGCAGGCCAGAGCCTGATTCCAGTAAGAGTGATGTTGAAGTCTTAGTCCAGGTCTGTAAGAGTGGCCCGGGGGAAGTGGAGGGTGTAGTCTCCAGGCGGAATTCCTTCTGATTCTAGAAACCTTCAGTTCCTGCTTTTAAGATCTTTAAATGGTTGGATAAGGCCCATTTATCTTGCTGAGGGTAATCTCATTTACCTAAAATCAACTGACTGTAGATTCTAATCCTATCCACAAGATATCTTCACAGTAACAATAGGTCAGTTATTTGACCAAACAACTGAGTACCATAAGCTAGCCAAGTTAACACATAAAATCACACCACATAACACTTGGAATGATCCTCTGTTACACAAATGATTTTATAATATTGTTAAATATGCATCAGAAGGCTGTTTTAAAAAAACATAAATTGTTTCAATCTAGGTTTTTGTGCATTTCCAGGTCTCAGGAAAAGCTAAATATGTTTAGAAATCTGAGTTTTAAATATTATGTTTCATAAGTGAATTGGCTGGTCTCTTAGTTTGCCACAGGGCTGCCAAGGAAAAGTACCAGAAATAGGTTGGCTTTTAGAATCGAGATTTTATTTAGGATAAAGGTTTGCAATTCCAAAGCTGTGAAAAGTCCAAATCAAAGCATCATCAGAGATGCTTTCTCACCAAAGTCAGCTCCTGGTGATCCTGGTGTCCTGCCATGTGGTGAAGTTGGAGGCTGATCTCTGCCAAAGTCCCTGCCTTTCCCTCCAGAAGCTACCGTCTCCCAGAGCTCAGCTGTGGACAATCAGGCATAGGGCTTGTCTCTTTCCGGGTCTCCTCTTAGTCTTGGCTGGTCTGCTTTCTTCCTGAGTTCAGCTGTGGGTTATCAGGCATATGGCTTGTCTCTACAACCTTGAGCTGCTCCACGGGCCCAGCCTCTTGGGAGCTTCGTGCTTAAGCTTTGGCTGCTAGCGATCGAGTCCTCTTCTACATGGCAGGATCAAAAATGGCGACTTCTTTCTCTGTTCTCTCTGTGTCTCCATTTATATAAAGCTCCAGTAGGAGGGCAGATACCCAACCTGAGTCACACCTCACTGATGTAGTCCAATCAAAAGAGTCCCACGTCCACAGGAACAGATTACTTCAAGAACATAATCTTTTTCTTTTTGGGATTCATAAAATAACTTTAAACTGTCACTGCTGGTTTTCTATTTGCTTGGATCAATCCTACCAAAAAAATCCCCTTACAGAAAGTGCATTTCTATTAAGTTAGTCAAATTCTGTGGTTACCCTTATGCCTTGGATAATTCTTTTTCTGGGGTTTGAGATAGGAGAATGGACTTTATTTTGATGGGAACAAGGCATATAGGGATCAGTGGATACTTCGTATGAACTGTTTAAATATTGTTTTCACATTCCCTAGTCTCAGCCTGAATATCAGAGGCAGGTGGTAAAATCATAATGGGAGAATTTTCTATAATGAGAGAGAGCAGGGCTTGTGAGCAGACTCGTAAAGTAGCCAGCATCTCTGCAGGAGATGAGACAACGGCAGATCTCCAAGACAGCAAGTAATGTTGTTCCTGTTGTGAAAATTACAATACTGAGAGCCCGGCCAAGGTTCACTGGGGTATTTCCCAGCAGCCGAGGAACACTGGATGAAAGGGATATTGTGTCAGTACCTCTATGAGCGCGTAATAGGAGTTCCAGTCAATTTTCCTCCCTGCATTTTTCTTCTTCAAGGATGGCAGGTAATAAGCCGTTCCCTTTTTAGATGAAATCAAGGTGATTAGGTACTTTCAGGGCTACTTTCTTGGTTCTGTGTCCTGCTAATTATTTTTATCTCCTGCTATTTTAATATCATTTTGTCATAATTAGCTCTTGTGGAAGGAATGCAAATCCCATAAAACATACGAGGTGCCTGAAATTGCTGACTCTAGAAGCAGCAATGTCAGTTTTCAAAATAGTGTCATCAAGTGACTATAAGAGTTAGGGTCCTCTTTGTTTTGTCCTAGTCACACATCAAGATTTATTTTATATACTGCTGAGTTAGCCAAATGGTAAGCTAATTACTATAAAAAACACAATAGAACCACATTTTTTTTCCTCTTTTCTCCATTTCAAGGAGAAAAAATGACCACAAAAACAAGCATGCAACAGCATATTGTTATTTTTTTCTTTATTTTCCTTAAAATCACTTTTGATGTCTACTATATTGTAGTACTGTCTCCAGAATAATTTATAAGGCATCACATTCTATGTGCGCTGGAGATACATATTCGAAATAATGGACCTGAGCCACTAGTAAGATCTTCTAACAAATAGCAATGATCAGTGTTTTCTTCTTACTTATGTTTGATAAGGCAGTAATGGAGACTAGTACATTTTAGGGAGATATTTATCAATACAGGTGAAATCAAAGATGGCACCCATCTCAGTAATTGCACCCACCACATACTCTACTTCTCAAGCTGAAAATATTGGAGCATCCTTGTCTCCTCCCTTTCTCACAATCACGTCCAATCCAATAGATTCTGAATCTAACCATGTCTTATTGTCTGTAATAGCAACTCCTTAGAACCAGACACCATCATCTCTCACTTGTACTGGTACAGTGCTCTCCCAACAGGTCCCTCCTTCCTCCCTTGCCCCATTATTCTCTGCACAGCAGCCAAAATGATCTTTTAAAAATGTAAATCATACCATGTCACACCTCTGCTCAGGATCCACAGTGGCTCCCTATTTCACCTGGAGTAAAATCCAAAGTCCTTGTCCTATCCTGCAAGGCCCACTTAACCTGGCCTATCACCTCTCTTGCTCCATCTCCCAGCGCTCTCCCCCTCATGCACTCAGTTCCAGCCACACTGGCTTCCTTGCAGTCTCCTGCTTTTGGGCCTTTATACATGCTACCCTATCAGCCCCAGATAATTCCCAACCCCAAGATATACGCAGAGCCAATTCTCTCACTTTCTTTCTGGTTTCTACTCAAATACCACCTTTTCAGAGACCTCCCTTGATCACCCTTCCTAAAAATGCACTGCCAGTTTCCCTCCCCTCACCTGGTATATTTTTCTTTATGGTACTAATTGCTCCTTGACATATCACACAAATATCTGTATCTATCTATCTATCTATATTTAACTACTGATTTATTGTTTGACTTCTCCACTAGAATCTAAGCACCTGGAGGGCAGGAAATTTGTCTGTTTAGGGAGATATTTATCAATACAGGTGAAATCAAAGATGGCACCCA
>JAKSZT010053929.1:14054038-14077811 GCA_026826555.1 Tolypeutes matacus | reverse complement strand
ACAATCACGTCCAATCCAATAGATTCTGAATCTAACCATGTCTTATTATCTGTTCTGGTTTTTTTTAATGGATTCTTCTTTATTAGAAAAGAAATTAATCATTCACACTAGAGACCACAAAAGAAAATGAACTTAAATATTGCGATTCTAGAACACAACATTAAACTTCATGGTAAGAGATTCTTAAATTTTCAGAGTGCAAAAAGAAAAGAAATGAAAAATAAAGGAAAAGTGAGAATCATTTAGGATAGTGTTTCTCAAATTTAGCTCCTTCCCCAAGACATTTTTTTGGACAAGGGAGCTGCAAGTTTTCAATGATAATTTTTAAATTTTGTGTTTTAATTTTGATGATAATCTAAATCAAATTAGTACACATTCCTTCAGGATTTCCTAGACAAGCATCTTATATAAGAGTATTGCCACATGCTTGCAGCATTTGCACTTCTGTCTTTGACCTCTGTGGCACCAAATGAAGATTAAAAGTGCTTAACTTTTCATACAGAGTTTCTTAATTTGGGTCTTCAGACGTTTCATGGAATTGTTGAATATTTCCTATGAGCACTCTACATTGTCAAGATTGAGAACACTGGCTCAGAACTGTGATTCTCAATGTGGGATAAGGTAGGGTGAAGATGGCGATGGGGAGATGCATGTAGTTTGATAAAGCACATTCAAAAAGCTATTGATTTCATAATGTGAACTCCATAAAGTTGAGCCCAGCAAAATAATTTTGGCTGATGGGTAGTACTGAAGACCAAATAGAGAGTCATCCTGGGGCCTCTGTTTACTGCTTTATTTATTGTGCCTAACATTTAGAAGACATTCAATGAACTTCTGTTGAATGAGTTTATGAATGACTGTGAATAAAAGAGTCCTGATCAGTTAATGATGTATAGCCTGAACAACCATTAACCAAAATAAATTCAGTTCATTTACAGTTTACAAGAAATGTCAACTCAATAGAAAACATCATCCCCCAAATTCATTGGGTTTTATACTACTGGAAAATTGCTTGAATTATTTTGTATTTTGCTTAGAATATCAACCCTGTTTTGGAAGATAAACTTTAGCTCCTTGGGAGATAAATGCCATGCTAGTAAGGGCTTGGGGTAGGTAGTCTCCAAAGATGACTACTAACAATCCCTTCCATCCCTGGAACTTGGCTTGTCATTAGAATATGATGCAAATGATGCTCTACCACTTCCAGATCAAGGCCTTAGGAGACCTTGAGAGCTTCCATTTTTCCCTTTTGGGAGCTAATCACCATGTACAGAAGTTTAAGCTGGAATACTGAATGATGAGGATCCACAAAAGGAGAGAGAGGCCATGTGGAGGAGAACTGAGTTCTCCTATGTGACAGTCAACATCAAGGCACCAATCTGTGAGTGAAGCCATCTAAGTTCCTCAAACACGAGTGGAGCCACTGCGACCAATGTTACAAGAAGAAAGAGGTGCAGCCCTCCCAGACAGCTCTTAGCCATTTTAGCCATCCCTGCAGAGACCCCAGATATTATGTGGCCCTGTTCCCTTGCCCAACCCACAGAATCATCAGTAAGTTAATTGGATGTAATTTTAAGCCATTAAATTTGACATAGTTTACTATATAGCAATAGAAAATTGAAACTGGTCCAACATATCATTACAGGAGGATGACATGAGAACTTTGGACATCTGATGTCTACTCTTTGCAAATTACCATCGTGCTTAATAAAATTATCTATCTATCTATACATACAATTTGTGTATACATACTTTGTAAATATATCTATATGTGCTTTTCCTGTCTTCTTTTTATTCAAAAGGTAAATATAAAATTAAGTACTCAACTGATAAAGTCTCAACAATATTTTATTACTTTTATATTATAGAAGACTTGAGTTTTGAATGCTATACATTTAATTGTTTTATTTGCTTATTTATTTACTTTCCATAAAGTAGAAAATTCTTTATTTTCCAAAAAAGTATGAACAGCTTTTCAATATTCCTCTACAATCCCAGGACTGCAGAGCATATAAAGTACTTCTGTCAATTCCTTTAGTCTTCTGCTCCTGTTTTGAAGAGTTGGCAAACTGCATGCAAGTGTGAAATAAGGATTTTTATAATTTTCGTTCACCATATGGACATAAAAATTGTCTGGGAGTTTTGAGAGGCTCAAGGTGAAAGATTCAGCACCCTAGTAGAATTTACAGGGTAAAGGAACAACAAAATTGAGTTTTATTAGATGTCTAGTATTTATTGTCTGTTGTGGAATGGGGAGAAAAAGGGAAAATATGTGCTGTTGTGCTATGCTGGTTTAACCAGCATTGCCCAAACAGTGATAAATTTCCATGGCTTGGGAAGTGTATTAGTCAGGATTCTCTAGGGAAATAGAATCAATAGGAGATATCTGTAAATATTATGAGATTTTATGAGAGCCTCTCATGTGACCGTGAGAATGTACAAATCCAGGTTCCACAGGCAGGTTGCAAACCAGGGGCTCTGATGGAAGTCCAGTGAAGCTCTTTGAGAAGTTTCCAGGAGACATTGGCTGTCCAAAGATGAGCTGGGAAATTTTCTCTGAATGCTGAAATCACTTCCCCTTTTAAAGCATTCAATCAATTGGATAAAGCATTACTCATTGCTGACAGCAATCTCCCTAGGTAATGCAGATGTAATCAGCCATCTATGCAGTAAACTCACTGATGACTAAAGCCCGTAAATGTCCTTGTATCACAATTAGCCTGGTGCTTGCTTGACCAAACAACTGGGCAAAATTACCTGGCCAAGTGACACATTGGCCTAACCCTCACAGTCCACCCCTTGTCAACTCGGCAAACATACACATTACCTTAAACCATACTTAGTCTCTAAGTAAAAACAATAACAGACATGCATATATATATCTGCCTAACAGTGTTCAACTCTCCTGCATAATACAACCTTAAATGCATTAATCCCTACAGAATAGGGTACAAGACTTTGGATAATATTCACTCTTAAACTTGACATCCTTAAATATTATGACATGAAACTAATACAACTTGTCATATGATAAGGGAAGAGGTTGGGGAAAAAAAACAAAGCACATTCGTTTTGTATACATATATAATCATACTCATAATGAAACAAGGAAGAAAGATTCATGACAATTATAGTCCTTGTTTCTGTAACTGGTCATGTAGATGAAGTTCATATTTATCACTACCATCTTCCACTACCCATTCCATGTTCCCATTACCCTCAGCAAGCACTTCAACTGGCTGTGGTTCTTTGCCTGGTGGGGTGACCCAAACTTTCATTCCTGAAGCTTCTGGGCCATTGCTAGTCCTGCTTGGATTGAGTTGTTGCAATTTTCCATTGCCTTTAATCACAGGGCATGGCAGTACTAGGAGACGCCCTAGAGGATCTCCTGTATTCCAGGCAAACTCTTCTTTACCCCCATTATATAGATGCAGTCCTATTTCTGCTTGATAGTCAGGATCAATCACTCCAGCCAGTACAGTAATTCCCTTCTTTGCCTGTTGATCAACAGGTAAGAGAGGCCCCAAGTGGCCAGGTGGCAGTCTTAACTTCCAGTTCAATGGAATCGTTGTGTTCCCTTTGGGTCTAAAACCTGTAGACCAGCAGAGCTTAGGGTTGCAGCAACAGGAAGCAAAAATTTTACTAGTGGGTCACTAGGGGTAATAGTGAGTGGTGCCACTCCCATTTCCATCCCTTGATTCCTGGACCCATGAATCCTGGTTATGGGAGAAACAGCACCATAGAATGGATGCTGATTTAGAGCATACATTGCCCCAGCTCTGCAAGGTATTGCCACCAAGCTGGCACCATAATTGAGTCTTCAAAAGGCAATCCGCCATTCTATCAATCCAGCTGCTTCAGGGTGATGGGGAACATGATAAGACCAGTGAATTCCATGGGCATGTGCCTATTCCCACACATCATTTGCTATGAAATGAGTTCCTTGATCAGAAGCAATGTTGTGTGAAATGCAGTAGATATGACATTCTGCAAGTCCACGGATGGTAGTTTTGGAAGAAGCATTGTGTGTAGGAAATGCAAACCCATATCCAGAGTATGTGTCTATGCCAGTTAAAACAAATTGCTGTCCCTTCAGTGGTAGAAGTGGCCCAGTGTAGTCAACCTGCCACTAGGTAGCAGGCTGGTCACCTCGGGGAATGGTGCCATATCGGAGGCTTGGTGTGGGTCTCTGTTGCTGGTAGATTGGACACTCAGCAGTGGCTGTAGCCAAGTCAGCCTTGGTGAGGGGAAGTCCATGTTGCTGAGTCCATGAATAACCTCCATCCCTACCTTCATGGCCACTTTGTTCATGAGCCCAATGACAGGAGTGGTTGGGGAAAAAGGCTGAGCATTAGCCACAGAGCGGGTCATCTCATCCACTTGATTATTAAAAATCTTCCTCTGCTGAAGTCACCCTCTGCTGAGCATTCATGCAGGACACAAATATTTTCAAGTTTTTTTGCCCACTCAGAAAGGTCTATCCACATACTTCTTCCCCAGACTTCTTTGTCACTAATTTTCCAATCATGTTCCTTCCAACTCCCTGACCATCCAGCCAAACCATTGGCAAGAGCCCATAAATCAGTGTACAAATGCACCTCTGGTCATTTCTTCTTCCAAGAAAAATGTACAACCAGGTGTACTGCTCGAAGTTCTGCCCACTGGGAGGATTTGCCCTCACCACTATCCTTCAGGGATGTCCCAGAAAAGGGCTGCAGTACTATAGCTGTCCACTTTTGGGTGGTACCTGCATAACATGCAGAACCATCTGTAAACCAGGCTCGAGTTTTCTCTTCCTCAGTCAACTGATTGTAAGGGACTCCCCTAGAGGCCAAAGCTGTGGGCTGGGAAAGAGAAGGTAACATGGCAGGGGTGGTGACCATGGGCATTTGGGCTACTTCCTTAGGTAATTTACTTGTGCCTTCAGAATCTGCTTGAGCCCTATCTCATATATACCACTTCCACTTTATTATGGAGTGCTGCTGAGCATGCTGAACTTTATGATTTGGTGGGTCAGACAATACCCAGCTCATGATAGGCAATTCAGGTCTTACGGTAACTTGATGGTCCATGGCTAAGTGTTCAGTCTCTACTAAGGTCCAGTAGCAGGCCAAAAGCTGTTTCTCAAAAGGAGAGTAGTTATCTGCAGAGGATGTCAGGGCTTTGCTCCAAAATCCTAAGGGTCTGCATTGTGATCCTCCTATAGGGGCCTGTCAAAGTCTCCAGACAGCATCTCTATTTGCCTCTGAAACTTCCAGTACCATTGGATCTGCTGAATCATATGGCCCAAGTGATAATGCAACTTGCACAGCAGCCTGGACCTGTCAGAGAGCCTCCTCTTGTTATGGTCCCCAATCAAAACTAGCAGCTTTTCTGGTCACTCCATAATTGGGCCAGAATAGCACACCCAAATGAGGAATGTGTTGTCTCCAAAATCCGAAAAGACCAGCTAAGCATTGTGCCTCTTTTTTTGGCCATAGGAGGGGCCAGATGCAACAACTTATCCTTCACTTTAGAAGGGATATCTTGACATGCCCCATACCACTGGACACCTAGAAATTTCACTGAGTTGGAAGACCCCTGTATTTTTGTTGGATTTATCTCCCATCCTCTCTCATGCAAATGCCTTCCCAATAAGTTTAGAGTCTTCGCTACTTCTTGCTCACTAGGTCCTATCAACATGATACCATCAATATAATGGACCAATGTGATTTCTTGTGGGAGGAAGAGTTGATCAAGGTCCCTGCGGACAATATTATGACAGAGGGCTGGAGAGTTGATATACCCCTGAGGCAGGACAGTGAAGGTATACTGCTGGCCTTGACAGGTGAAAGCAAACTGTTTCTGGTGGTCTTTAGTAGTGGCAATTGAGAAAAAAGTGTTTGCCAGATCAACAGCTGCATACCAGGTACCAGGTTATGTGTTGATTTGCTCAAGCAATGATACCACATCTGGGACAGCAGCTGCAATTGAAGTCACCACCTGGTTACTTTTACAATAATCTACTGTCATCCTCCAAGATCCATCTGTTTTCTGCACAGGCCAAATAGGAGAGCTGAATGGGGATGCAGTGGGAATCACCAGCCCTGCATCCTTCAAATCTTTGATGGTGGCACTCATCTCTGAAATCCCTCCAGGAATCTGGTATTGTCTTTGATTTAATATTTTGCTAGGTAGAGACAGTTCTAGTGGCTTCCACTTGGCCCTTCCAACCATAATAGCCCTCACTCCACAAGTCAGGGATCCAATGTGGGGATTCTGACAGTTACTGAGTATGTCTATTCCAATTACGCATTCTGGAAATGGGGAAATAACCACAGAATGGGTTCAGGGACTCACAGGACCCACTGTAAGATGGACCTGAGCCAAAATTCCATCAATCACCTGACCTCCATAAGCCCCTACTCTGACAGGTGGACCACAGTGACATTTTGGGTTTCCTTGAATTAATGCCACTTCTGAGCCAGTGTCCCTGAAATGTCTGATCATTTCCTTTTCCCCAATGCACACTTACTCTGGTAAAAGACCATAGGTCTCCTTGGGGAAAGATGGGAGGAAGATTAACAGTATAAATTTTTGGCAGTTTAACAGGATCCTTCCCCAAGGGGACCTGGCCTTCCCCTCCTTCAAGGGGCTCTGGGTCTGTAAATTGTCTCAAGTCTGGGAATTGATTAAGAGGCCATGATTCTCTGCATCTCTAGTCTTTGTTCACTTGACCTAGAACTCTTCTCCTTATACAGACCCAGAAGAAATTTAGTAGACTGCCCATCTATTTCACTTCTAGGTACCCCATGATCCATTAGCCAATCGCATAACTCTATGCGACTCAGACTATTTTGAGTGCTGCTTTGAATCTGCCTTTCATTGTTGTAGCCACGCTTAACTCGTCTTTGGTGATTAACTGCCGATACTTGACTTTCACCAGACTGAGATCTGATCATCTCCATAATGTTTAAGGATTCTAATTCCATTACAACCCTTGCTACAGTAATATCTGGACTACAGAGGAGAACAACGACAGAGCTCTTCAGAGAAGATGGGGTTAGTCTTATAAATTTATTCCTCACAGTCCTGGTTAAAGATATGCCCACTGGACATTCCTGGGGTGGGTGGGCAGGTCTTAAGTGGTAAACCATTCTAGCATTCCAGTTTCTCTTAGCCTTTGAATTCCGTCTTCTACTGTATACCAGAGCAAATCGGGCATCTCAACCTCAGACATGCTAGGCCATCTTTTGGTCCATGTTTCAGTCAGCCACCCAAACAAACTGTTAGAGCCCTTTCTAACCCCTCGAGCTACAGCACTGAATCCAGAATTTCTGCTTAGTGGGCCTATTTCAATAAATTCAGCATGATCCAACTTTATATGCCTTCCACCATTATCCCATACCCTTAGTATCTATTCCCACACATATTCCCCTGATTTATTCTATATAATTTGGAAAACTCATGCAGTTCTTTCAGAGTATAGTGTACTTCCTCATGGGTTACACTTTGTATTTCACCTTTCATGACTTGTTGTTATTTTAGACTAGTAATAGGTCTGGAAGACAAGAGAGATGGTGGGGGTGGGTAAGGAGAAGGATTAGAAATGTCTTGCAAACTGCTGACCTCAGGGCATTCCTTTTCATTTTCTTCTGGTGAGACAGGATTAATCTCTTCAGGCAGGGCAGACTGGAAGTTGGGCAGTGCATGCTGGAGTTTGGCTGGTACCTACCTCAGGGCTGGGAGGAAGTCCAGACTCCCTGGGGCAGGCCAGAGGCTGGGCAGTGCAGGCTTCAGTTTGGCTGGTACCCACCTCAGGGCTGGAAGGAGGTCCAGACTCTCTGGGGCAGGCTGGAGGCTGGGTGATACAAGGTTGACAAGGTCTGGTATCCACAAGGCAGGCCATGGCAGATTTATCTAATAAAGTCTCAGCATAATTTAGGGTCCAATGTCCCCACCAATATTATCATCATCCCATATGTCTCCATCCTAATCCTCTAGGTTCCACTCCTTTCCAATCAGTGCCTTCACTTTAACTACAGAAACTCTGCGGGGTTGAGATTTTAGTTTTCTTTGTATCTCTGCTACTCGTTATGAGAGTTTGAGTTTGGTTCTCAGATATTTGAAGCCTGTGGCTGCAAGAGACAAGATTTTCTTTCAGAGCACATGTAGAAACTTTCACATCATTCATGTGGCATTTAAGTTTCAAATTTGAAGTCTTTAGCTCGTCTTTTTCTTTTGTAACTGTATCCAGAGTATCTAAGAAGAGCCAGACAACATCATTATACCTTTTGACTCCACAAAACTCTGTTAACATGTTGAAAACACTCTCACCTAGATCCTTGCTTCTTATAAGTGTGGAAGTAGGGGAATCCAGTGATGACATTCTGCATATCTCTATTGCCAACTCATGCCATGGACTGTTAGCGGCTTCTTCATTACTGGAAAGGGAGTCATTAGTACCTTTGAGTCCAATTAAAGTAGAGAGCCGATTGCAAAACTCCCATAACCACCTCAGACATCCCATGTTTAAGATTCTGTTCCTCAAAAACCTCCCAGTACCAAACTGTATTAGTCAGGGTTCTCAAGGGAAACAGAATCAACAGGAGATAATCTCTAAATAGTATGAAATTTTTTGAGAGTCTCTCATGTGACCATGGGTATGCACAAGTCCAGGTTCCACAAGCAGGCTGCAAATCCAAGGGCTCCGATGAAAGTCCAGTAAAGGTCTTTGAGGAGTTTCCAGGAGACATTGGCTGTCCAAAGATGAAGTGAGAAATTCTTTCTGAATGCTGAAATCACTTCCCCTTTTAAGTCATTCAACTGGTTGGATAAAGCATCACTCATTGCTGATGACAATCTTCCTGGTTGATGTAGATGTAATCAGCTATCTATGCAGTAAATTCACTGGTAACTAAAATCCATAAATGTCCTTGTATTACAATTAGCCCAGTGCTTGCTTGACCAAACAACTGGGCACAATTACCTGGCTGAGTTGACACATTAGCTTAAACATCACAGGAAGTTTCTGAGAATGGGACCCTTGTGATAACATGTATTTTGCTTCTCTTCTCACAGGTTTTAAAACCTGTCTTGGTTTAGGTTTATTTCAAAGGAGTTCTTCCAAGATTGGCTGTCCCTGGCTTTGTAGAAAGGGAGCTACCACCTTACAAATTAAATTACAGTGAGCTTCCCCAGTGTTATTTTGTGATATGTTCAAGGGATGTTAGCCAATTCTACTTTAATACAAAAGGAGTCTGAAAATAAAATGTATTTTAATCCTTGTTGCTTAAAGAAATTACAACCCTATGCTATTTTGTAAGAGGGAGTGAAAAGTGGAAACACAAAGCAGAAAACAGTACCAGGAAATCAAACAACTCAGTGATGAAAACCTACAAAGGTTAGGAACCACTGGTGTGGTAGATTGAATTATATACGCCAACATGGACATATTCTTAATCTTAATCTTCATTTCTGTCAATGTGAACCCATTGTAAATAGGAACCCTTGAAAATATTTTTGGTAAGTTGTGGCTACAGTAAATAAGGGTGAGTTTTGATCCGTATAACTGGAGGCCTTATAAAGAGAAGAAACCAGGAGCCAGAAGTTGGAGAAGACTACACAAAAAGAATCTGGAAGTCAGTGGAAACCTGAAGAGCTGATGAGAGGAGAAGACACTGCCATATGATGGGAGGCAAAGATACAAGCCAAGGAACCCCAAGGATTGTTGGCAGTCAGCACCAGAACACTGTAAATTCTGGGAGAAAGCAAGCCTTGCTGATATTTTGATTTTGGACGTCTTCTAGCCTCAAAACCATGAGCTAATAAATTCCTGCTGTTAAGCCAAAACAAGTTTGTAGTCTTTATGATAGCAGCTCTGGCAAACTAAGACAACTAGTTGGTTTACATAATTTCCTTTCCTTTCAACCATACATTTATTGATGAGAATCGAAGTATACCTTGGCTAGTTGTTAGAATTAAATTGGATCAAGACATGTAAAAAATCTGCTCACAGTTTTAGAGAGATTACTGTGTTGTGAGGAGGTTTATTTTATTGATCCTGTTTTATTACTTTGAAAATGGAAAGGCCTGGCTTTTGTCAATCATGTGAAAAAAGGAAAACAAAGTCTAACAGTTCCTTTAACTTGCCTGGAGAAAGGCAAAATAATCTACAACAAAAGAAAATGAAAATAACTTTTTAAGTGGCTTTTGTTACCAGTTAGAAATGTATTCTTGTTGTCATTTTCCCCAAAGTAGAAAGTCTATCAATTTAATCATATAAAAGAATACTAGTTTTATTCTGAATAAATATGCTTCTGTTAATTAAATGTATTGACCTGTGTAGTTATTCATAATTTATTATCTGATGTCAAACACTGGTGTATAAGCCTAACTAAAAAACATGTTTTCAATTTAAAAAGGAATATTTTTTGCTGTTCTTCAGGTACTATCATATATTAATTCTTTAGTCTGTGGCTATATTTTGAGTTTAATACTTTTTTGAAAACTAAAAAAAGTTTCATCCTTCAATTCACACTCCCAAACATTAGGCACTGTACCAGAAATCTCTTGGCTTTTAGAAAGGGTATTTATTTAGGGTAGAAGCTTGCAGTTACAAGGCCCTAAAGAGTCCAACTCAAGGTACCATAAGAGGTACTTCTTCACCAAAATCTGTTGCCCTGTGTTGAAGCAAGATGCAGGGGTTCAGCCTTCCTCTTTCCTCTTAAGGCTCCTTGGGGCCAGCTTCTTCCCATCTCAGTTGTAGGCTGGAGGGCTCATTTCTTTCTAGGCTCAGCTACTCTGTTCTCTTCACAAAGTTAGCTGTAAAGTATCAGGCAAATGGCTCATCTCTCTTCTTGGGGCCGCAGGATATAAGGTGACACGTTCTCTCCTTTCCCATGTTTACGGAGCTCTATTCCTCTGTGTATCTTCTCTGTGTATCTACCTCTGTGTTTCTCCTTGATTGAGTGTATGTTTATGTAGCCCCCAAAGGGCACAAGGACTCAAACTGAGTCACCCAATCATGTGGTCAAATCAAATACTTAATCTTAACATAATTTAATCAAAGCCATCTCAGCTCAATCTAATACAATCAAAGGGTATCACACCCAGAGGAACAGAGACCAGTTTACAAACATAATCAAATATCTTTTTTGGAATTCATAAATAACATCAAACTGCTACAGGCACTATCACAATCTAGTCTTTAGTATAAGAATATTTTGGGATATTTTTTCCTTTTTCTGTTGAACGAAATATTCTCTTCCCATGTAAAATGATCTTGCTAAAAGATTTATTAGAGGATGCTGTTAATGACATCTTGTTAAAATTTTTAAAATGTTTTTTTATTTAAAAATTTATTGAAGTATATCCTTTGTACATGAACATACCTAAACAATAAGTGTATAGTAATTTGTGAACTTACAAAACAAACATGCATAATATCATACAAGGTTCCCATAATCACCCTACAGCCAATACCTTGCATTGTTGTGAAACATTTGTAACAAATTAAGAAAGAGCATCATCAAAGTATTACTACTAACTATACTCCATACCTTACATTTGTATTTTCCCCCTACCCACCTGATTATTATTTTTTGTTCATAAACCATACCATTTATCTAAAGTGGACAATCAATGGCACATAAAGAAAAAAACAACAAAAGCAAATCACTATCATAGCCATAGGTTAGTGCTACTAATTACAAATGCTGTGATGTGCTTTCACCATTTCTATTAATTTCCAAACATTTACAAACAACTTTTTACCAGTTCTGCACAGATTAAACCTCAGCTTTCCATTCTCTAACCACATTCTGTTCTCTGGTGACATATTCTGGCTTTTAACTCCATGTCTTTGCTCATTATATTTAGTTCATAATAACAAAATCATACAATATTGTTTCTTTTTTGCCCGGTTGCTTCACTCAACATAATATCCTCCAAGTTCATCCATGTTGTGATATGCTTCATGACTTCATTTCTTCTTATAGCTGAATAATATTCCATCGTGTGTATATATCACATTTTGTTTATCCATTTGTCAGTTGATGGGCACCTGGGTTATTTCCATCTTTTGGCAATTGTGAATAACGCCGTTATGAACATTGGTGTGTTCGTCACTGCTCTCAGTTCTTCTGGGTATGTGTTTAGTAATGATATTGCCAGGTCACATGGCAGATCTATATCTAACTCCCTTAGGAACCACAAAACACACTTCCACAAGTGGCTGTACCATTCTACATTCCCACCAACAGTGAATAAGCATTCCTCTCTCTCCACATCCTCTCCAATACTTGCAGTTTTCTGTTTTTTTTTTTTTTTCAGAATGATATGAAATGATATCTCGTAGCTTTTATTAGCATTTCCCTAATAGCCAGTGATTTTGAATATTTTTTTCATGTGTTTTTTTCACCATTTGTATTTCTTCTTTAGAATAAGAAGTCTATTCTAAGTCTTTGCCCATTTTTTAAAACCTGGACTTTGGTCTTTTTATTGTTGAGTTGTAGGATCTCTTTATATATCATGGATATTAGACTGTTGTTGGATGTGATTTTCAAATATTTTCTCCCACAGAGAAGGCTGCCTTTATCTCCTCATCATAAAGTCCTTTGAGGTGCAGAAGTGTTTAATTTTGAGGAGGTCCCATTTATATTCTTTTTCTTTTGTTGCTGATGCTTTGGATATAAGATTTAAGAGACCTCCAACTACTACAAGGTCTTTTAGATGTTTCCTTATATTATCTGGCTTTTATGTTAGCTCTTTGATCCATTTTGAGTTGATTCTTGTATAGGGAGTGAGATAGGGGTTCTCTTTCATTCTTTTGTTTATGGATCCAGTTCTCCTAGCACCATTTTTTGAAGAGACTCTTATGTCCCAGAAAAGGGAACTTGGTAGCCTTATCAAAAATCAGTTGACCACAGAGGTGTAGGTCTATTTCTGAACTCTCAATTCAATTCCATTGAGTAATGTGCATATCTTTATTCTAATACCATGCTGTTTTGACCACTGTGGCTTTATAATACACTTCAAGGTCAGGAAGTGTAAGTCCTCCAACTTTGCTCTTATTTTTTTAGGATATTTTTAGCTATTCAGGACCACTTTCCCTTCAAAAGAAATTTGATAATTGCCTTTTTTATTTCTGTAAAGTAGGCTATTGGAATTTTGGTTGGTATTGCATTGAATCTATAAATCAGTTTGGGTAGATTTGATATCTTCATGATGCTTACACTTCCAGTCCATGAACATGGAATGTTCTTCCACTTGTTTAGGTCTTCTTTGATTTCTTTTAGCAGTGCTTTGTAGTTTCCTAAATACAAATCCTTTACATTTGGGGTCAAATTAATTCCAAGATATTTGAATCATTTTGATGCTGTTGTAAATGGAACTTTTTCTTGATTTCTTCTTCAGCTTGCTCATTACTAGTGTATAGAAACACTACTGATTTTTGTGTGTTGATCTTGTATCTTGCCACTTTACTGAATTCATTTATTAGCTCTAGGAGCTTTGTTACAGATATTTCAAAATTTTCTAAATATAAGATAATGTCATCTGCAAATAGTGAGAGTTTTACTTTCTCTTTTCCAATTTGGATGCCTTTTATTTCTTTTTCTTGCTTATTTGCTCTAGCTGGAACTTCTAGAACAATGTTGAAAAACAGTGGTGACAGTAGGCATCCTTGTCTTGTTCCTGGTCTTAGAGGGAAAGCTTTCAACCTTTCTCCATTGAGTCTGATGTTGGCTGTGGGATTTTCATATATGCCCATTTTTATGTTGAGGAACTTTCCTTTTATAACTATCTTTTGGAGTGTTTTTATCAAGAAAGGATCTGCAACAATCAAAATGATCTTTTGTTTTTTTCCCTTTGATTTGTTAATGCAGGGTATTAACAATTGATTTTCTTATCTTGAACCAGCCTTGAATACCAGAAATAAAACCCACTTGATCGTGATGTATAATTCTTTTATTATGCTGTTGGGTTCTATTTGCAAGTATTTTGTTGAGAATTTTTGCATCTGTGGTCATTAGAGAGATCGGTCTATAATTTTCTTTTCTTGTAGTAGCTTTATCTGCCTTTGGTATTAGGGTGATGTTGGCTTCATAAAATATATTATATAATTTTCCCTCTTTTTTCAATTTTTTGGAAGAGTTTAAACAGGATTGGTATTAATTCTTCTCAAAAAGGTTGGTAGAATCCACATGTGAAGACATCTGGTCCTGGACTTTGTTGGAAGATTTTTGATGAATGATTCAATCTCTTTACTTGTGTTTCATTTCATTTGTTGAGCCTCGGTATTTCTTGTAGAGTCTATATACATCATCTCTGCATTTCTAGGAATTTATCCATTTCATCTAGGTTGTCTAATTTTTGGTATATGATCTTTTTTATTTCTGTGGAGTCAGTCATAATGTCCCCCTTCTCATTCCCGATTTTATTTACTTGTGTCTTCTCTCTTTTTTCCTTTGCTAGTCTAGCTAAGGGTTTGTTGATTTTATTGATCTTTTCAAAGAACCAGCTTTTGGTTTGATTGATTTTCTCTATTTTTTTTCCTTTTCAATTTCATTTATATCTGCTTTAATCTTTATTATTTCTTTCTGTTTGTTTTGGGATTGGTTTGCTATTCTTTTTCTAATTTCTTCAAGTGTTCAGTTAGGTCTTTAATTTTAACTCTTTCTTCTTTTTTAATATAGGCATTTAGGGCTATAAATCTCCCTCTCATCACTGCCCTCACTGTATCCCATAAGTTTTGATAAGTTGTGTTCTCATTTTCATTCATCTTGAGCTATCTACTAATTTCTCTTGCAATTTCTTCTCTGACCCACTGATTATTTATGAGTATCGTTTAGCCTCCATATATTTGTGAATTTACCTTTTTCCCAACTATTATTGCTTTCCAGCTTCATTCCATCATGATCAGAGAAGATTTGTATAATTTCAGTCTTCTTAAATTTATTAAGAGCTGTTTTGTGGCTCAGTGTGTGGTCTATCCTGGGAAAAGATACAGGGTTACTTGAGAAGAATGTATAGCCTGCAGATTGAGGTGCAATGTTCTGTATATATCTGTCAGATCCAGCTCAATTATCATATTGTTCAAGAACTCTGTTTCCTTGTTGATCTTCTATCTGGTTGTCTCTAATGATGTGAGTGTCATGTTGAAGTCTCCAACTATTACAGTAGAGATGTCCATTTTACCAGAGTTTGTCTCATGTATTTTAGGACACCCTGATTAGGTACATATATACTTAAGATTGTTATTCCTTCCTGGTGGATTGTCCCTTTTATTAATATATAATGGCCTTCTGCATTTCTTATCGCTTTTTTTGCACTTAAAGTCTTTGTCTGACATCTTTTCATGCACTCTTCTGGTCTGCCAACAGACCACTCAGCTCAGACCCCAAATGCTAGGAGGGAATGCCTTCACAGTAACCCCACCCTGCCTTGGTGGTGCAGAAGTAATGTCCTCAGGGCAGGCCAAGTCTGCAAACAAACTTTTTCAGATGCTGTTCTCCCCACTTTGCTGGCTACGCCCTTCCTCCCTCAGAGTCCTCAGCCACCAGCCTAGGGCAGTAGGAATGGTGTTTGAGAAGGCAAGTTCTCTTTAGCTTCCTGCCAGCTCTCAGGGCAAACAATGTTGTGGCCCCACCTGGCCTAGAAATGTGCATTCCCTCCAATACAGCAGACCAAGTTTGCTGGCCAAAATCTGAATTTGCTGTAGGCTGTGTCCCTACCTCCCCCTACCTCTTGGGGAAGAGGATCCCTGCAACCCTCTCAGTCTGCAGCCACCTGTCAGGGGCCAGACCTGCTGCTGTTTGCTTGAGGGTGGGGAGATGGACACCAGCAGCAGCTGCTGCAGCTTTTCTCACGGAATTTTTCCAACCAGTTGAGACTCCTTTCCTTCCCCGCTCTTTCCTCTGGGTGGTGTCTAGCCTACCTCTGGTGTCCTAAGCCCCAAAACAGCCCTCCAGATAATCTCTGCCTGTCCTCTAGCTATTTTTCTGGAAGAGACATGATCCCTCTGCCTCTCTAATCCTCCGTCTTTCTGGAAGTCCTGTTAATGACATCTTACTGTGATTACTAGCAGAAAACTTCTTTAGGAAGTTTAGAAAATAACATTTAGTTTGGCTATTTTTTTCTGATTATAAAATAGAATGTTTTTTTAATGGATTGAATCATGTCTCCCATAAAGACCTGTTCAAGTCCTAACCCCTGGTCCTGTGGAGGTGAACTCATTTGTAAATGGGATCTTTAAGATATTAGGTAAGGTAAAGCCAAACTGAACCAGGGAGTCCTTATAAGCCGAGGCAACATGGACACAAGTTATGTTATGTTATGGACACAAGTAACTGTTAGTAGGAAACAGTTGTGGGGAGAGATGCAGTTGATGGAGGCGACTGCTGGCAAGCCACCACCAGAACACAGAGACTGCAGAGAAAGCATGGCTGCCGACAGCTTGATTTTGGACTTTTAGCCTCCAAAACTGCTAGACAATATATTCCTGTTGTTTAAGCCAACCAGACTGTAGTATTTGTTATAGCAGCCTTGAAAAACTAAGTCGATATTTATAGGAGAAAATTTGGAAAACATCGAACAGTATAAAAAGGAGCACCAGAGACATATTCGCCCCTCTCCTCACGTGACGTAAAGCCTTTCAGTTTTTATTTATACATCGGTAGATATGGACACCTAGTCACTTTAAAATGGAACCACTCAAGACAGAGTATTTGAAATCTGCATTTTTTTCTTAATATAATGTAAACAGTTTTCCAAAAACTTTAGTCTTTTTCAATTTCATGCTTAGTGACGACATGATTTTCCATTTTATGGGTGTTCTATTTACTTAACCAATCTCCTTTTGTTGGACCTCTAGTTTATTTTGCTTTTTTTGTTATTATAATTAACACTATGAAGAGTGAGTCTTGTGCATAATCATTTTGCACATTTTTGTTTGTTTCCATGGGCTAAATCCCTCAAGGAATCACTGGATCCTTTAGTATGAATCAGAAAAATGATTTCTTAACCACACCACACAAAGCTTAAAAATTAACCTCAAAGGAACCAAACTATGGAAAAACCACTCAGTTTCTCAAATTAAAAGCCTTATTATGTTCCATAGAGTGTGAGGGGAGGTAGGGCTTTTAGGCAAAGGGAAAACCCATATTCCATGCCCACATGTATGACAAATAGGAAATGTCAGTAATTCAGTTAGACTGGAGCTTGGGTGCTAAAAGGCTAGTAGTGGTGAGGGAGGCTGGGCTGGGAGAAGGACAAACTCAAGTGTCCTGCAAAGACTTGGGTCTCATTCTGCAGAAGATTACAGTTATGAAATGGGCTTAAGTATTTGTGCAATAGCTCAGCCTTTCATTTGAGAAAGGTAACTTTGGATAGTCTGGAGGGACATTGTTAGGGGCAATAGGAACCTTTTACAATAGTCCAGAACCTGAACTTAGAGGTTGTAATGGAGCTATTGAGGAGAAAAACACATTTCATAGCTTGAACTGAAGAATTTAGGGATAAATTAGAGGAGGAGAGAGAGAGACAGAGAAAGAGAAAGGTGGAACAAAATAGTGTGTTGGTTCAGGTCCTTCAAGAAGCAGTTTCTATGAAGGCATTAGATGCTGCTGTGGAGTGAATTATGTCCCCCCAAAAGATATATTCAAGTCTTAATCCCTGGAATCTATGAATACGACCTTATTTGGAAATAATGTCTAGGCAGATATAATTAGTTAAGATGAGGTTATGCTGGATTAGTGTGGACCTAATCCAATGTGACTGCTGTCCTTATAAGAAGAGGGAAATTTGGACACAGAGACATAGACAGAAAGGTAGTAAGATTAGAATTATGCTGCCACAAACCAAGGAACACCAAGGATTCTTGTAACTGCCAAAGCTAGGAAGAGGCAAAGAAGGATCTTCTCTAGAGCCTTCGGAGAGAGCATGGGGTTGCTGACACCTTGATTTTGGATTTCTGGCCTCTAGAATTGTGAAAGAATAAAATTTATATCGTTTTAAGCCACTTAGTTTATAGTACTTTGTTACGGCAACCCTGGAAATTAATACAGATGCCAAGAGATTTAGAGGAAATGCTTATATGGGATAAAGGACAAGGGAGAGGTTCTGTGAAAAGGTCGAAAGAAGGTAGACTTGGGTAGGAAGAGCTCTAGACTGCAGCACAGTTCTGAGAAAGTTTTGGCCAGGCAGCAGGGTGTCTTTGAGCAAATGTTGCTCATTGGAAGGGGCCCATACCAGGCAGGAATGAGCTGGCAATAATATCCCCACCATGCTCAGTCATTGGGAGCAGCTTGAGGGGAGCAAGACTTGGGTGTGAAGCCCATGGTGGATCCAAAGAGGGCAGAGACTGGGGCTCAGTCAATGATATTCCTCCTTGAAGGCCTGAGATTCCCAAGTCCATGGCACCACAGATGTTAAACTGCTTTCTGGCTTGAAAAATATTTCTTTTTTGGGAAGAAATCACAGTATTATAGAAAGAAAAAGAACATCTGAATTAAGTGGTAACTGTTTTGCTTTCTGACTCCACCAATTTCTAACGGTGGGAACTTGGAGGAGTGAAGTAAATTCTCTGATCTTCATTTTTTTCATCCATAAAGTGGGAATTAGGAATACATACTTCACACAGATTTGCTGAAGATTAAATGACACTTTACATGTATGGCACATGATAGATATTCAGTGGTTATTAGATTCCTAATAACTGGGAAAATTTTGTCTTATCATTTGAAACAGGCATATCCAGAATGTATAGGCATACCCCTTTCTTCTTTCTGCTTGTGCTTAATGCAGAAACTCTTTCAGTCTTGGAGCTGGTAGAGAAACCATGCGTTTGTCTTCCTAGCATGCTTATTTTTATTCTGGGTCCCACGCTATTAATGGGCAAAAAACCCAGGAGCTAAGAAGGCATTGCCCAAATGGCCAGAGGTACTGGCATCTTTGACATGTCTTGGAGTCATTACAATTCCAGATAAAGATAGTCTGGGTATGGCTAATGCAACATTGTTCAAGTTAAAAGCAGAGGTCTTTTAAACTATGATTTTAACTAGTAAGATTCAGAATAAAGTTACTGTAACTAAATGTAGTTGGTTTTTTTTTTAATTTGAGAAGTTGAGGGTTTACAGAAAAATCATCACAAAATACAGGCTTGCCACATACCATCCTATTATTAACACCTGGCATTAGTGTGGTATATATGTTGCATTTAATGAAGGCACATTTAAAAATTGTATTAACTATAGTCAGTGGTTCACTGTTTGTGTTTTACAGTTTTATTTTATTTTTCCTATATATCTCGATCAGAGAGTGAGGGGGTGAATCCCAAGCACTGATATTTTTTTACAAAGCTCCCAGGTGATTCTATTATGCAGCCAATCTTGAGAACCACTGGTCTTGATCAGGAAGTATTGCCTTCTTTGGTGTGTCACTGTTAAATATTTATGCACATTTGTTTTAGTTATGTATTTGTTTTTTAAAGCACAATTGAGATTAAAAGCATGTTCTTCTCAATACCACTGAGCCACTCTGCTGGATCCCAAAACTATTTGGCAACATGGACACCCTGGAGGCACAGCTACTTAATTGCTTTTAAACTACCTGGGCGATAGAGAATCAATAGCCTTGTGTACCCAAACCTAACAGCTCAGGTCAAAGCTTTGGAAAGTGTGAGGGGAAAATAATAACTTCATTCCCCTCTTGTGCTGTCAGAAACACATTGCATAGATACTAATGAAAACCCAAGTTCACTGAATTTGGCAAATTGCTTTGGAAAAAAATAATTCCCATTAGCACACTATTCAAAGTTTTGAGAACTACACTGAAACAATATAATTTTCTAAGACAATTTAGAATCAATGTGTAGGGGGAATAATTTGGCTTAGCTACCTTTTTAATCCTTCGGTTATTGTATTAGTCAAATAAAGGGGTGCTGATGCAAAATACTTAAAAATCTGTGGGCTTTTATAAGGGGTATTTATTTGGGGTAGAAGCTTTCAGTCACAAGGCCATAAAGCATAAGTTACTTCCCTCACCAAAGTCTGTTGCCACATGTTGGAGCAAGATGGCTGCTGGTCTCTGCAAGGGTTCAGGCTTCCTCTTCCTCTTAAGGCTCCATTGGTCCCAGGTCCTTCTGTTCTCAGCTGTAGGTTAGCATAAGGCTTTTCTCTCTCCCCAGGGCTCATTTTTTCCCCAGGCTTAGCTGTTCTGCTTTCTTCACAAGGTCAGCTGTAGATTATCAGGATCATTCTCTTCTAAGGGCCTCTGCTGTGTCTAATGGAGACTTCTCTCTTTCCTCTGTGTTCTTCTCCTGTGTATTTACTTCCTGGGGCTCCAGCATCAAAACTCCAACTCTTTCCTCTGCTGTGTTGTTTTCTCTGTTAGTTTCTCTGTGAATCCCCATCCTACTGACATGGCCGAATCAAAGCACTCATCATAATTTAATCAAGTAAAAGTGAAACCTCTGAAGTTAATACAATCTAATATGCCCAGAGGAACAGACCAGTTTACAAACATAATCCAATACCTGTCTTTGGAATTCATAAATAATATCAAAGTACTACAGGTATCTATGTCTGACTGCAGGGAGGGCTCCAGATACTGGCCTGAAATAGTGTGCAGTGGGAAACATTGAACTCACACACATTCTAGTGCAATCCCTTTGCTCCAACACCCACAGGACCTGCCATTTCTCTAGGAAAAGTCAACCACCCCTCCACTAAGTGAGCTGCAAGAAGAGGCAGTCTCGCTCAGGGGCTCTGAAGAACCTTAGTTTTGAGCCCTGGTCTTTTTATTTACTGATTGTAAATCTTTGGGCAAGTTACTTAAGCTATCTAACTCATCAGTTTTCTCATTTATAAAATGGGGTTAATAATAGTGTACATTTATATTCATCCCATAGGAAAGAAGGCAGACCTGGCGTCACGATTCTTGGGATGGTTCCAGTGGATGTCCTGAGTCACTTGGGGACAGCATAAAGGTACTGGGGATGTGAATGGTGGTGGAGAAAGGGATTCAAGACAGATAGCTACTGTTTTCTAATTTGTCTAGTCTGACCCCTGTAGTAGTTGTATCTGCTTTTCATTTTTAGGCAAAAATCAACTATTTGTAAGAGCAAAAAAATCATAGAAATCCCCCTCTGTTCAATTATGCTCTCTCAGCTTCCCCTTCACATATTTTCATGGAGTGTATACTCAGTCTGGCTTCCCCCAGGCCAGCCATGGAGTCTGACTTCAGTCCAGACCAGCCTTGGGGAAAAATTCAGAACCTTAACCTTTAAATAAGGAAGTATAAATATTTGGAAATGATGAGCTAAGTGGTGATTGCAAATGTAACCTAAAAATAATTTACAATGAGTTTACATTTTTCAAATAATCATTCCTCCACCATGGTTTTCAGTCATCATTGCCTGAGTCCCTACTATGTGCTGAATTTGGTGTCAAACATGTAAGTGTACAATGCAGTAAGAGACAGTTTTTCTCTTGAGGAGTTTATAATCTAATTGGGAAGACATGGCATTCCATCTTATTTTGTTCCTCTTTTATGTGTGGGTCTTAGTTGTCAACACGAATAGTTCAGATACACTAGAAGCAAGTAGATTTTAGGGGTAGGGAGTAAAGGCCTTTGGTAGCCTGGGAAAACTTATGCATGAGGTACCAGAAAGGTTAGATGAGAAATAATAGACACGTGCATAGGTTTAAATGAAAATAAAATACATTTGGCTAAAATCAGAAGGTTAAATTTAATCTTGAGAGCAATGAGCAACTACTGACTGTTTCTTCAGGGGTGAAGAAAGGATGGGTGATAAGTGCAATATTTACATCTAACAAAGTAATAAATAGCATTTGTTGTGTCCATTTATCCTAGGACTTTTCTCAGTGCTTCACAGTGATTTAATCATATAAGAATTCTAGTAGGAGCGATTCACAATATACCTTTCACAGATGGGAAATAGAAAGATTGGAGAGATTGTTCTGGTGGGAACACATAGGAAAGATGAGCTAAGGAAAAGATGCCGAGGCCAGAGTATGGGTTCAACTGCCAGACAAGGCAGCAAGCCCAGGAAGTTAGATGAATGCAGTGGCACCTGACAAGCTTTGTTGAATGTCAAGGTAAACTTCCAGATTAACTACTTAATGTCGGTAGAAACATATCAGGTTTCTCCCACCCCTGACAAAAAGGGGCAAAGATCCCACATGGATTTCTTCTAACATTGACAAAAAAAGCACACATACCACATTTCTTCAGGTTCCTTCAAAGTTGTCCCTCATCTTTCATTTCAGGATCAGTATTTTTACTTGTTATAGCCCACCAGGTACAAAATCACATATTTTGTAAATGATAGTTGTTTTAGATTTAAAAAGCCAAAGAAGCAGCTTGTATCATTTTATATGTATTTCTGCCTTCCAGAGAAAAAAAAGCAGTAAGTTATTTATTTATAAAATATTTAAGACATCTCAAAATGTATTGAGAAAAATAAGATAGACAACCATGTATCACAACTCAGATATATCATATCTTTGCCAAGTTTTCTTTCTATCTTTTTTTTTGCTTTTGTTTTTGACAGTTTTATTGAGGTATAATTGGCATATATTACATAAAACTGTTCATTTTTAAAGTGTGCAATTTGATAAGCTTTCACATACACACACCCATGAAACCATCACCATTACCAAGATAATGAGCATTTTTATTACCCCTAGATATCACTTTTCAAAGAATTAAAGTAGTTCCAATATAGTTGAAGCTCTGGCATATTATTCCCATCTGTCTTCTCTAGAGGAAACCACAATCTTGAAGCTGTTGTGTATCCTTCCCATGAATGTATTTGTCCTTTTGTTTTGATCTGTAGCCATATCCATAAATAATATGCAGTAATATTGAGCAACATTTTGTTTTTAAGTTTTACATAAATTATACCAAACTGAACATATTTTTGAACTTGCTTTCTTTCTACTTTCAACAAAATGTTTTTGATATGTCCATGCTAGTGCATGTATATTAGATTCATTGTTTTATCTACTTTATGAAAGTATTATATTGTACTGAGAAATGGGACAAATGCAAAGTTAAAGTCCAGCTCTTTCCATTATATTATGGCTGTTTCCTAAGGAAGTTGGTAGAAAAAATTTGTTTTAAACCCACCAATTTTTAATAGTAGTTTGCTTAAATGGTAAGATTATGGGTGATTTTTACTTATTCCTTGTACCTTTCTCTAGTTTCCAAATACTCCATAATTAATATGCATTCTTTTATAATAAGGTAAATAATTATTAAAATATCAAGTTGAATAATTGGTACACTTTAGTGTAAAAAAGTTGAAGGATGTGGTTAGGAAGATTATAGGCAAATATGAGTGTGAAAAATTATCCTTAAATTATGTATAAGCAATTGAGACATAGTGAGAGTTGAAGAAAACATTGGGTTGCAGAGATTTTCTTACCATTTTCTAAGTCATGGTGGATGTGTCAGTGTTTTAGTTTGTTAGGTTGCGGAAGGCAGACGCCATAAAAATGGGTTGGCCTTTTAACAATAGGAATTTATTAGCTTATAAGCTTACAGTTTTGAGGCCATGAAAATATCCAATTTAAGGCATCATCAAGGTGATGCTTTCTTCCTGAAGACTGGCTGCCAGAGATCCTTGGGGCCTCTGCCACATGGCAAGGCACATAGTGGCATCTGCTGGTCTCTCCCTTTTCTTCTGGGTTTCATTGCTTTCAGCTACTTGCTTCTGTGGCCTTTCTCTCTCTCTCTCTCTCTCTCTCTCTCTCTCTCTCTCTCTCTCTCT
>JAKSZT010053929.1:13741095-14054028 GCA_026826555.1 Tolypeutes matacus | reverse complement strand
TCTCTCTCTCTCTCTCTCTCTCTCTCTCTCTCTCTCTCTCTCTCTCTCTCTCTCTCTATTCATCCTATTTATAAAGGATTCCAGTAAAAGGATTAAGACCAACCCTGGGCCACACCCTAACTGAAATAGCCTAATCAAAGGTTCTACTTAAAATAGTTTTACACCCACAAGGATGGATTTGCTTTAAGAACATGAATTTCTGGGGAATGTGTAGTTTCAAACCACCACAGTTAGAGAAAGGGATTCATTAGTCTTTATTCAGTAAGACCCTTCAAAATGAAACTGAAGGAATCCAATTAGTTTTGCACTGAGATCTCCTTATTGGAAGGGTTAGATCTACTCTGTCATTTTTCTCTAGGCACATAATTGACTCCATTCATTCATTCATTCATCCACAGGGAAGCTGCTGGGGCTCTTGGCACCAATCTCTACTTTATTCCCAGTTAGAAACATACATATCTTTTTCAACATTTCTTGATCTTGAATCAGTTCATTTCCCAATGATTTTTCTTTATTAATTTTTAAATAATTTTTTAATAAGCATTTCTGGGCAAAGATCATTAAATGCTTCTTTGTTCATAACTAAAGTAAAAATGGAGGAGCATAATATATCCCCACATTTTCTTTATACTTGAAAAATATTGAGTTGTATGTTTTTGAAATATGTATCTTGGAAGAATCTCAGGTAGGATGTGAGAGATGAATTTCTCTGCTGTATTATTAAAATGTTATCATTCAAGAATGCTGATGAAGTATCTTCCTAATTTGTGAATTTGTTTAAGTGGAGGTTGTAGTGCTTTTGTTACTTGCCACAATATGATATTGTGAGGATTGAATGATAATATTGAAGGGTTGTGTTGGCTGACTATGGAAAATACCACTGACATATATGATTCCATTATTCTCTCTTTAAATAACTGTAAATTTACATTAATAATCTTTGTGAGGATGTATAATTTTGACCCAGGCAACTAGAACTGGGTTTATATAGACACCTTAACTCAACTTTGTATCTTCTTTCATTTGAGATATTTCTTCTTCTCCATTTACCTTCTACATTATTCCTCTTCAAATATATATATGCATATTTTCCTACGGTGGCAATTGTAAAAATGCTTCAGTCTTCACCCAGAATTGCTTATGATGTTTATAAACTTATATCCAATTATTTGTAAAGTATTTCTGAAATAGGGGGGCACTTCAAGCTGCATTCAAAAAACATCAAGTGGTGAAAGTTGGCGCACTGAGTATGAGCCAATTTTCAAGAAGTACTGACCCATGGAATTGTTTTTGTACGTGTGCTTTGGAAGGAATATAAAACAAATCTCTCATGTTCAGAAGTCTAAAAATGTTGCTTTTTAAAAAATGTACATACTTTTATTGATAAATGTCTTAGTGAAAATGTTCATTGAATACAATTGATCCTGGCTAGTCTACAGAAGGGAAAATTTCAGTTAACTGATTGTCATCATATACCATTGTTTCATGTTTTACCCTAGAGATACTGCTTACAGGGAGAGTGTTTGGAAACCTTGTAGCCACATAGATTCTTTAATTGGGGAATTATTTTTACTATACATTCTATTGTTCAATAACACTACACTTGATAAGAGAACACTCAGATCATGCTTGGTTGGTACAAAGACAAGTGTCATTTGTTGTTTATCTTTTAGTTTCTAAAGTTGTCTTCACTCATGCTATTTTGTTTGTTAGTTATTATCACCTTCATTATGTAGGTGAGGAAATAGGCTCAGGAAGGATAAATAGCGGGTCCAAAGATATCTATCAGTAAGCACTGGTGACAGGATTCAAACATAGTTGTTCCAGCTCTTCCATCTATGTCCTTTCATTTTGCACATGCTCCCCGCCAAGAGGATGAAAAGAGATGGAACAAAAAAAGGAAAGAGATGAGAATAGTGCTGATATTGAGACAAAAAGTGACTATTCATTACAACAACTTTACTCTGGTTTGGGTAACAAGCAAATAGATCAGATGGTCTCTAATGAGGAGGGGAACAGCTCTTGTGCTCTCACAGATTGGGATGTGGGGCCACAGAGACTTGGGGTTCATGGTGTTTGTTTCCTATCCTGTTTTGTGATGACCTGGCAGGAAGGTTCATAAGGAAGAGGACAATGTGCAAAGAGAAGCTACAAGACGTGGGAAACAGATGCTCAGAACAGATGATTTTGTAGCAGGATCATCACTGGTTTGAAATAATCAAAACAAAGTATTAGTTTCTCTATGGTAGGGAAGGAATATTATTGACCACTAATATTCCTTGAGGAGGAAAAAATGAGGAGCTAATTTTAAATATTAAACTTTAAGTGGCAGTATTTTCTGAAAAGGGTGAAAAGGAAAAGAAGAGGAAAATAAATTAAAATAAGTTGGCTGTTCCTTATCTGTAATTGTGTATTACATTATTGTAGGAATCAGGGAGGTAATATTCCTGTTGGACAGCATGTTATGTTTGTTGTTGCCTTACTATGGAAATTGTATAAAACCTAAGTCCAGAAAAGTAGGAGAAACTCACATAGTCAGCATAAAACTAGGACATGGGCACCGATTTCTGGATTTCCATTAACCTGCTTTTAGAAAGGTAGGGTAGGAGTGAGCTCCAATAACATCTTTTCATGAAATGGAAAAAATATTACTGAAAATATGGTATAGAGTGAAGGAGATTATGATATATGTTACTCTGATGAGTAGAGAACAGTTGAATTTCAAAATGGAGCCTGCTGCAAGATGCTTGGAGAAATTCCCTGAGCCGTCTGAGGATGGAATGAATGTATTTTGCATATGAAAAGGAACATGTACTTTTGGAGTCCAGAGGGTGGAGTGTGGTAATTTGAAGCTTTTGTGGACCACAAAAATCCCTGTTCTTAGAGCTAATCCATTCCTATGCATGTAAACCTATTGTTGGTGGGACCTTTCGATTAAATTACTGCAGTTAAGGTCTTTGATTAGACTGCTGACCCAGGGTGGGCCCTAATCCTCTTACTGGAGTCCTTTACAAACAGAGGAATAAGAAGCCACAGATACAGAAAAAGCCACAGCAACAGAGTGAAACCTCCAGAAGCTGAGAGCAAAAGTCCCAAGCCAGAAGCTCAAAGAAACAAGACCCAGAAGAGAAGCAGATGCCTCCATGTGCCTGATCACCTACAGGTGCAGCTTGGGGAGACGCCATCTCATGATGATGCCTTGATCAGGACATTTTAATCACCCCAGAGCTGTAAGCTTTTAACCTAATAAATCCCCATTGTAAAAGCCAACTTGTTTCTGGTGTAATGCCTTTGTAGCCTTTAGCAAAGTAAAACAGCCATCTAGTCTGCAGCTGCCAATGCTTTTTATGGGGTTTCTGTGGCCTCCTATAGAGGTGTTCAGTAAAGATACAGGACTCCTATAAAGATTGGATTTCCGTCTTGGCTTGGTGGAAGTTCTAACTTTAGTGCTTTTTAGAAAAGAAAGAATGAATTGTATTATTGGTTCCTTTACCACGAGAAAAGGAGAAGCTGCCCATGGTATCTCATGAATAAACAAGACTTTTTACGAGCAGGCAGGTTCCCAGTCTGGGTTACAAGGAGCAAATCCCTAATAGTGCAAGGGCCCAGGAAGGCAGTGTTATAAATAGAAGGGAAGAAATCAGGGTGGGTGGACAGGGATGGAGAGAGGAAACTGAAAGTTTATGTGGACTCATATTACCTTGAATTACATCACCTAGATATTTATCACACTTTGTTCTTTTCTAGAGAAAACATGAAAATTTCTTACTAAAGAAATTTGGTAGAATTTTCTAGTAAAAAGGAAAGAAGGATTTTTAAGTGCCTAGAAATAAATGGCATTGACAGTCCTCTTTCAGTATGAATTCTGCTGTTTATTTCAAGAGACATCCAGATGCCTTGCTTAATTGGACCCAGTTAAGAGAGTCCTGATGGAAAATTCAGTCTTTTGGACATAATTATTGAATTAGTGAGTCACACACACAACTAAAGAAATTAACACAGCCACCTGACTCTTCTTAAGGTTCTAATTGATTCTAGTTATTGAAATTGTCCCAGTTAGATTACGATGCCCACCTCAAACTCAAGATTCTCTAATAACATTAAAGTAACTTTTATTTCCACAAAATCTCTTCTTCATAAAGTTGGGCAGAATGAATAGTCTTAAACGTATGTATGTAAAATATGGAATTTTTTCTAGTAATGATTTAGGTTCCCAATATATAATTCTTCCTCATATGGGAGAAATCATATCCTGAATTCTAGAATAAGAAAGGTGGAGGTGACCCTAAAGATCTTCCCAGCATCAGCACTCCACTTTGTTTATCTCTTTTAAACTTAAAGTTGAACACAGCCTCTGAAGGGAACTTATGACAGTCCATTAAATCTTTGGGAACCTTTAATTTTTGAGAAATTTTTTCTCATAGTAAGTTTACTCATTCATTCAACAAATTTTTATATAGCTATAACTAACTGTATATACCGTGTCCTGACACTAGTACTTGCCAATCATTGTCAGGGCAGAGTACATACAGTGGGGAACAAAATGACCTCTACCCTGAAGGAAAATAAATCACGGCTGAAATACCTGTATTTTTTACCCATTAGTCCCAGACCTGCCCTGTGGACTGTATAAATGAGTGTAAACACAGTTCTTCAAGAATCTAAAGCTCACTCATGTGCCTATAGATTCTTTTGTTCTCCTCAATAAATACCCATAGGTTTATTTGCGAATTTCTCATCTGAGATGATTTAAAGTTCTTTCATTATCCTGTGATTCTTCCTTGAATACCTTTTGTTTCTCTCTATTCCTTTTGAAATTTTATGCTCAGAATTAAATGTGATTTATCAAGAAAGTGGTTCTTTGTGCTCATGTACTCCATAAAAGAACTTTTGAAAACTGTGTATTACTTTGAACATTTTAAATAGATATTTAAAACTTTTTCATCATAAATATAAATAGCTGTGATGGATGTAATTTCCAGTATATTGGAAACATTGATTTAAAAATAAAACTGTTACATCACTCTTTTAATGTATCCAAAGGTATATAAACATCAGAGTAATTTAATATCCACTATTATCCATTTTGAAAATGCACACATACACTTGTATTTTGCTTACAATTTAGACTCATTCCTATTTCTCCTTGAAATCATAATTTTGTTCCACTTCCCCACAGAATTTTATCCTGATGTAATATACTTTTATACTTAGTCTTACATTAATGTCACTAATTCTTCTTTACAATGATGAAGTCAAATTAATTTTTTTCATTTCTTGGGATGATAAGGATTTTTGTGTTAAAATTGTTATGAGTATGTATTACAATAATAATGGTATACAACTGAGCAAAGTCTAAAGATATCACAAATATTGATAAATGATCATTAAAATTAAAAGGTAACTTTATTGTAAGTAGATTTTTAATGAGTTAGGTGAGGTGAGTATTTGGATTAATTGCCCTTGATTGAATTATCTAATTGTCATTTTCCTGTTTTCATTTTTTCTTTATCTGAGTGTTTTAAACCTTTGGCAACATACAATTGTGAGACTGAGAATGAGTGAGAACTCTGTCTTCTTTTTATAATGTGGATGATTGTGAGGTGGATTGGGGTGGTAGAGAAGAATCTTGAGCTCAACTTTTCAGGCAGATTGGGTTTAAATTGGGATGATGATGATCTGAAAATAGGTTCCCTTAAAAATATCCAAGTGCATGTTCCCTGTGGTATTTAAGTTCATGTATCAACTTGACTAGGTTTTGGTGTCCAGTTGTTTGGTCAGGCAAGAATTGTTTCTGAGAGAATATTTCATGGGTTTAAATCATAAATAGGTTGATTGCATCTATGGCTGATTACATCTACAATCAACTAAGGAGATTGCCTTCAAAAATGAGGTAAGTCTCATCCAATCAGACGAAGCCTTTAAAAGAACTATGCCAGCAGTCAGAAGGAAGAATTTCCATCTCCATTTCAGCCATCCAGCTTCTCCTGGAGAATTCATCAAAACTTTCATCAGAGTTCCCAGCTCTTGGCCTGCTCTACTGAATTCAGATATGCACATCCTCACAGTCGCATGAGCTAATTCCTATAATAAATCTCATAAATGTATTTTGGTTCTGTTTCCCTGGAGAACCCTGACTAATACATTCCCTTTCAAAGTCTTTGCATACTTCCAGGGGTAATCATATCCCAGTCTGAAGACCACCATTCCATTGTAGTCCAACCAGAACAAGCTAGAATGAGATTTTTGTGTTCCTCATTTAAGGAAATAATCTTATTTAAAAAAACAGAAAAGCATATTAAAATGTTCAGAGGCCAAATCATACTCCAGTTTTATATGAAGCCTATGGTTACCTTCAAATTAACTCCTAAGTCTTTTTCAGCTATCTTCTTGCTAAGTTATTTTCCTCCTCCATCATATACTTGGGCAAAAGCTTAAATTTATCCCTGTCAGAGTTCATCTTCTTAGATGATATTTTTAGTTTATGATCCTATCTTCATTTGAAGAATATAGGCATAGATTTGTGGACTAAATACTGCAAGGCTTTTCCCGGGCTTTTCTTCAATAGTCAAGATATATTTTGGTGACACTCATGCATGCAAAATCATGTATGTTTTGAAATTGTTGATCAGAAAAGAATTTAAAGAACATTAGGTTTTGTGAGAAGTCCTAGATTATGATCTCAGTTTTTCCACATTATTCATTCATTCATCCATCAAAAGTGAGTGCCTTCTGGGTGCTGTGTCCTGGGTTAGTCACTGAAATGAGAGATGAAGAAGATGACTCAGAAATCAGTAAAATCATTAGTAATAGTAAAGAGTGGTAAGTACTATGAAAGGTGTATGTTCAGGATTGTCTAGGCACAGCCAGGAGGGCCACCTAACTCATATGGAAGGGAGAAGTCTGGGGAGGATGATTGGAGCTACCCTGATAGCAAGATATATAGAAAGTGATTAAGTAGGTGCAAGCTGAACATCTATCAGCGGCAGGCCAAGGATGTGGGAGTTTTTCCATCAAACATGTGAAAGATGAGAGCAGGACTGCAGTCATCTTAAAGAAGTCTCTGACTAAGTCAGCCACTTGGAGGGTTGGGCTACCTGGGAGTGGGAAAGAATGATTCAGAGAGTAGGCTTAAGGTAACAAGAGTGAGAAAGAATATTTTCTTTCTGCTTTTAGCTTGGAAGTCCAACTCATTCAGCATCATGGTTATAATTCTATTACATGAAGCTGTTCCTCTTGATGGAGTGGAAGATGTATACTGACTTCAATGTATTGCAGTTAGATTTTGTCTCCCACTAATTTATATTTGTTACTTAGATAGCCATTCTTGACTAGTTCCCTGAATGAAAAGGCAGCAGAAAAGGTGGTCCTCAGACGGAGAAGACTGACACAAGTCTATGTACAGAAGCACAGTTGAGATCCAAAGAAGATGACATCTTTTGGGTGGCTTCCTAGTTCCTGTTACCAGCTTTAAACTGACCTTTGGTTCATGAAAGACCATATTATTCTAGTAAACTAATTTCTTTTTTCTTAAGCTTGTTGATTTGTTATTTGTTACTTGCAACCAAGAGAAATGCTACTAACATAGGCAGCTGCTATTCTAATTCTGCAGATGATATGTATGAGGCTCAAAGAGGTTAAGTAAATTACCCATGGAAGTACCTATAAAAGGACAGAATTAGAAACTAGAACTCAGTTATTATGACTCTGCAATATGACAAATTATATTCCAGGTGTTTGTTATAGCAGTGAACAAAATAAAAAAAAAATTGTGGGTATGAGAAGAAGATTAGTTCTTTAAGATTTGGGGCTTGAACCCATGGATGAATGAACATGTCATTTATTGGGGTAGGGTATTGTATTAGTCAGCCAAAGGTGTGCTAATGCAAAATACCAGAAATCTGTTGGCTTTTATAAAGGGTATTTATTTGAGGTAGAAGCTTACAGTTACCAGGCTGTAAAGTGTAAGTTACTTCCCTCACCAAAGTCTGTTGCCATGTGTTGGAGCAAGACAGCTGCTGACGTTCAGCCTTCCTCTTCCTCCTTAAGTCTCCAAGGTCCTAGCTTCTTCCAATATCACTTGAAGGCTGGGATAAGTCTCCTCTCTCTCCCAGGGCTCAATTCCCTCTGGGCTCAACTGCTCTGTTGTCTCCACAAGGTCAGCTGTAGACTATCAGGCTCTCTAGGCCTTGTCTCTCTCCCTGGGGCTCGATTCTCTCTGGGCTTAGCTGCTCTCCTCTCTCCACAAGGTCATCTGCAAACTTTCAGGCAAACAGTTTGTCTCTCTTCCCAGCCTCTACCGTGTCTAACGGAACCTTGTCTCCTCACATATCTGCCTCTACTGAGGGTCTATCTCCCGAGCTCCAGGACCACAACTGTCACTCTCTTCTCTGCCGTAGCCTTATCTGTGAGTCCCTGCCCAGCAAGGGATGGGGACTCAACCTCCCTCTGGCGGGGCCCAACCAAAGCCCCAATCATGATTTAATCACGCCCAGAGGAACAGACCAGTCCACAAACATAGTCCAACATCTATTCTTGGAATTCATAAACAATGCCAAACTGCTACAGGTATGTGGAGATAGAGTGTGGTTTTTGGGGTCATACAATCAAGAATTTTGCTTTGGTTGTGTTAATCTTGAATTGCTCTGGCAGAGCAGAGACTATCCCAGAGCTATTACACCTACTGGTTTAATTGGAGAGTTAAATAGTTTCACTGATCCAACATCCTAAAGGCATTCCCTCGTCAGTGGATGTGCAATAAATTTTCCATGGTGAGTTAACATCTAAGTTATGCTTTATCAATTAGTCTTGCTCTAGGTGTCTTTCCTGTGAGCATGGAAAATAATTTCTAAATTCACTTATAACTTCTCAAGACAGCACTGTCCCCATCTTGGCAAGACAAACTTGTTTTGTACATTAAGGGTCATGGTGGTGTGAAAGGGGAAACTAGTATCTCAATTTAACTCTAAATTTTTTAGTTTCTTAGCCTGCTCATTAATGGAATCCCTGAAAACATAGCAACATGCACTAGCTTGAAAATCTATACTAAATGTTATTCAATTTAAGCCTTGGATGCATTTGCAAAATATTAAAGTTTGATTTTCTACATTTGCAAATATAGTAGAAGAAGGCAAATTAAACTATCCCTCTTTCACATTAGCTTTCATCAGTTCAATGTAAGTTTGATGGGCTAGGGGTCGACACACATCTGATCCGAAATGACTGGTTTCTGACATTCATGTATCTGAATCGCAGTGGTGGTATCTAAGGAGAAACAAATGCTGCTTCTAAACAAGTCTGAAATATTTTAAAGAAAACAGTCACCTATTCTGGAAAGAAATCTATTTTTCATGTTCATAGCCAATTAGTTGAACTTGGTATAATTTTTGCTGACAGTAATTAGGCTCCAGATTAGACTGTTTTCTACATATGGAGGCCTGAGTTCAGATCAAGTTCAGTTCATGGATACAAGGATGACTATACAAAGTGTGGGGCCAACTTTAAGGTTAAAACTACCTTCCCTGACTTCTAAACAAGCTGCATGAGATGCTGGAGTAAGCAGCTGCAGCTGTCCATTATATCCAGGAGAAGGGTTTTTACTGCTTTTAGGCTTTGCCACCAGCTACTGTGGTTTTATCCTTCCCTCACTTCTATCTATAGTTTTTCTCATTAGCCTTCTTCCTTTGGGTTATGGCCACGAGCTTCCAGAAGGCTTATGTATGATGTAGATATGTCCTAAGTGGGTGGCATGCTAAGCCATTAGCTCCCCACCACACAGTTAACCCAGAGCAGTGGATCGGCTTGAATGGTTTTCGCCCAACAGGACCTAGAGAAAATAGGACACCTCATTTGTAGGATTCTGTGTTAGGAATGGGAAAGAGAAGTGAGGAAAAGGAAACTGTATGAAATGTGAGATAAAGTTCTTCCTGGGGAAGGCAAGCCTTGGTGGAGAGGTCTTGAAACAACCAATAAACCAAATTGGATGACAAAACAGCATATAGCGCATTATGTAAAAACTTGGCCTAATTAAGAGTTTTACCTGCCCTCTGCCTTGTTACCCTTTTTGGAATTTCTTTGTTCCTGGGAAATATGCCTTCATAATTTTAGCAAAGGAGCTCTTCTTAACAATTAGTCTGTGAGAGTCTCCCCAAGTAGTCTGGGGCAATTGGTAACTGATTATCTCCTTGGTGCATGAAATTTTTTGTTGCACTAATTGCAGATAAAAACCAATTCTTATCCTTTGGTGGTTCTTTGCAATTTATTAGATTTAAATTACCATCCATATCTTTATTTTCTACAAGTTTTTTTTCCTTAAATAATTTTTGCTTTTAGATGATGGTCTAAGGAATATCTGAAGCTTTCCCTATTGTTTTGTTTAGAAATATAGTACAATTATAACTAGCACTTGATATTTTGAAGGTGGGAAGAGCACAGAACTCTGAGTTTAGGGACCTGAGCTCCACAACACATCCGGGTGCCGCAAGTCCCTTAAACCACCATGAGATATCAGGTTCCTGCCGGAGGGATTGGAACTAGATAATGATAACAACAACAACAACGATAATAATCACAGGTTAAAATGAGTCCTTAATATATCCCATGCATTATATGTAGCATTTATTTTAATCTCCCTATAAGTTTGTGTGGCCGGCAGTGTTATTTCTCATTTTATAAAGGAAGAAACTAAGGCACAGAAACATAAAGTAGTTTGGCTAAGACCACACTGCTGGTAATTGGCTGGGCCAAGATCAGTTAATCTACCTCCAGAACGCAAACCATTTGCCTTGCTGCATTACTGCTTCCTCAGTGATCTCAATGGTTTCACATATAATTCTATGATGGTCAAATATTAAAGCAGGATAAATAGAGAAGAAAATTTTAAAAACCATTCAGTTTCCTTTTTATTTTTCTAGGAGCAGAGAATTGATAGCATAGGAAGATACAGATTTGTAATTGATGGTCCTGCAGTCTATCAAGATGGATATTTCAGTTTTTCGTGGTCGCTGTATTTCTCGTGGCACCAATTTGTCTTAAAAAGATGGTGTTTACATGGAAATCTTTTCCTGACTCAGCCAGAACCCATATTCACAGCTCTGGGACAGAATCTTCTTTCTCTCACATCTCTAATTTTCTTCCATACTCTTCTAAATTTTTAAAAGTGCTAGCCACCTTCCTTGATGGACAGTGATGATGCTATATTTTGCTCTGCAGGATAGAGTTTGGCACCAAAAAGAATGGGATATATAATTAAATCAGAAAGAATCTAGTGAGGGGTAATCTGCAGAGAGTCTCTTTTTTTCACTCCTCCAAAGACTGGAACAAAATCACAGATGGCTTTGCTGAATTGGCTTGATGCTTCTGTAGGAAGGTCCCTCTCATGGCTGGTACAACAGTCTGCTCATCCACCTCCTCCGGCTCTGAGTCCTGTTCATGACCAGAAAAACTGGCCATTGCCTAAGGAGAAATTTCAGGGTCATTAGGATGCTCCTCTCTCCCAAATTTTAAAATCTAACATTTTTTTACCAACAAAGATTTTCAATCCCTCACCTGGAGTAAGCAGATGCAAATGACTCTGGGAGATATAACCTGAATTGTTTAGAAATTCCTTTCAGACTGGTTTAATTTAAAAGGGGAATTTACTTGCTCATTTAACTGAAAAGTCCAAGTACCGAGTCCAAGGGTTTAGTCTAGATTTTCAAAAGTTGTTGTCAGGGCCTCTTCATTTTCACACAAATCTTGGGCTCTTCTGGTAGCAGAATGGCTGCCAGTGATTCTAGGCTGCCATCCTATCCACTCAGTAACCGCAGTGGAATAAGGACTCCCCTTTTAATCTTCTAATAAAAGATTCAGAGTTGAGCCTCATTAACTCTGGTGGACCTAACTGAGTCACATGACTCAATTCATGTGTCCAAGAAGACCCAACTTTTTTGTAGACAGAGCCAGAGTCACATGCCCACCTTTGAAGTTAGGGGATGGGTAAACTTTCCAAATTGCTGGTAGTGAAAGTAGAAGAGGGATAGTCCCTGTTTTAGTTTCCTTGGCTGCCCAAGCAAATAGTGCAATGGGAGAACTTAAACGTTGGCTCATGGTTTTGAGGTTAGGAAAAAAGTCCAAATCAAGGCATCATCAAGGCAATGATTTCTGCCTGAGGACTGTGGTGGGCAGGGGCTGGCGGCCGGTGATCTTTGGTCTTGGGCTCCTCTGCCACTTGGTAGCCTCTCCTGGCCTCTCCCTTCTCTTCCTGGTTCTGTTGATTTTCAGCTTCTGGCTGCTCTCTGTGTGGCTTTCTCTCTCTGTCTGACTTTCATACTGCTTAAAAAGAACTCAAGTAATAGGATTAAGATCCATCCTAATTGAGGTGGAGTTCATCAAAAGGTCCTACTTACAGAGGATTCACACTCATATAAATGGATTAGGTTTAAGAACATGTTTTACAGGGGTACAAACAGGTCCAAACCACAACAGTCCCCAAGGAATATTGGGTGCTTTTAATGGGTAACAGATACTGGACATGCAAAAATGATGGCTGTATACTATATAACTTGTAGTCACAAAGATTCCTCCTCCATCTTCTGCAAGCTAGTGGTTCAGTTGAAATTTTTTTTCTCAGCTGGCTGATCAGCAGTTGAGCAGAAAATTCCCTGCCTAACCACTTGTCCAGTGATCCAAGAGGACAACGTGCATTTAATCACGTATTGTGTGAAATTTGATATTTTAACGACAACTTCGGTGTATGATTCTACCAGGGTTGGTCATTTTTGGCCCTTGTCCTATTTGCCACTTTTCTGAAGCCTCCAAATACAAATGACAGCCTCAGAGGGCAACCGTTTGTTAATTTTACAAAATGCAGCAAGTATATGTAGACACGAGAGCTTAAGGAATAGGAATATGTCTGAAGAGGTCATGTTGTCACTTATTTTTCACTCTCACAGGGGTCGGATGGGTCTTTTTGCCTGGTGCATCACAGTGGGACACCCTACCTAATGAGCTGAGTATGAAGTAGCTCAGGCAAAACAGTAACCCTGAGAGAACAAGTAATCACTGGAACACATCACATGAGTGTCGATAGGATGCAGCTGATCCTTGCATTGTTGTCAGTTTCCTACAGTGACACCACATTGCTTTTTCACTAGAGGATGTGAAGTTAAAAAATAAAACGAAACAGTATATGTTATGGCAGGGCACAATGGCTAGTTATAAAGGTACTCCTGTTTGAAATACCCCCACACTCTTGGTACAACATGTTGTACACATTAAGAACTCAATAAATGTTCTCTATGAATACTAAAATGTTCTCATTTGAAAACTGAAATGAGCTCAGGGAGTTTGTTCTTGGGATGACCTCCCAAAGTGTGATCCCTCTTCTGAAAACTGATATTCAGCCAGAATGTACCACAGTAGCCCTGCCACCTGTTGAGGGCCCGTGTCTTTTCTGATGGGCTTGGAATCTTTTCTGATTGGTTGATGTATATAATAAGCCATTATAAAATTTTTTGAACATCCCTCCTGCCTCTTCTTCACCAGGTACTCACAGGGAAGCCCATTAAAATCTCCTTTTCTTATGTACTGATTCTCTCTTAAGCTTTTTTCTTCAAAATATATGCATCTAGTGCCTCATTAGGTCTCTAAGAAGTTTCTGATTCATGCTAGGATGGCTCCTCGTGCTACTTTTCCAGGGATACAAACAGTGGAGAGATAATGCCTTGATCCAAAGACTTTAGTCGCTAATGATGGGTGATGATGTCTGGCTCACTAGCAGGTGGCAAGAAATGCTTCATTGGTTTCAAGGATGACTTCTTATCCTTCAGATAAACCCATTTGGCAAGGACCTGCATTTCCAAGACACTGGAATTAGCTCACTTCTCATTTCTTCTCTGCTGGCCCACCCATGGCCCCTCTTTAGCATTAGGAAACAGGGAGCTCATGCTCACGATGTTGGGAGAGGGTACAGGTGGCTCTGCAGCGGGAGAACAGGTCCCTTCATTCTTGTTATGGCTTAGAAAGAGCAGACTTGATGGATAACACTTACACCCAGGAGTGTATTCTTTAAATCTAGGAAATTTAGAGTCTCATAAAACTGCCAGTTGCCTCCAGGTCTCAATCCCACATACTTAAGCCTTTACCTTACTGTTAAATACAGGAAGAGGAACATTCAAAATTAATTTTACAATGGCTGTTTCAGGATTCCCAGATGCAGAAGAGGACATTTAAAAGAAAAATGAAATCATGGGTACTTACGCTGATCTCCCTGACAGGGCATCTGTTTGGAGGGGCCAATCAGTGGGCCCCATTTCTTAGAGCTAGCTGCAGGATGACTAGGCTCCCCAAAAATAAGGGAGAGCATTCCCTGTTAGCTTCATATTGTAGATGAGCAAAATTGTGCATAAATAAAGTGAGTAGTGGAATTAACTCATTAGAGAGCTATGTAACTGATCTCGCAAGCTGTGCAACCTTTGCCGGTGCACTGTCAGCAGAGGTTTGGGAGAGCCTCCAGCAACTGAAGTGAACACAGTGGCAAAGGCACTGTGATGGGGCACCTGGGAGCTCACTCTGGGTCAGCTCCTGGAGAGAAGCAGGTAACTTTTGACTTTTAAATTTGATGCAAAAGAGGAGAGAAAGCCTGGAATGAAAGATTTCCCACAACCTCATTACAGGTTTATCACTACTTCCCTACCTGCACCTTTACTTCAGTGGAATTGCTCTGTTTGCTGCCTTCTGAAGCCATTTCTGCTTCACATCCCCCCCTCCCCTGTCTACACGCCATATTCTCCACCATGGAAAACCCTATTCCTCTCTCATTGCCCAACACAAAATTCCACTTTCTCCATGATGTCCTCCCTGAACCTGACCAATCCAGTAAAAACCTGTCTCTTTCTCTCAAACATTGTTTTTAATCCCTTTTCCACACACTCCAATATATCACAGTATTCCCCAAATCTTAAGTATTTTTTAAACACTTTTGTAATTGTTGCCATATCGTTGAACCATCTGGGGCAGTATTTACTTAGCATTTTAAAATTTAAATGGACTCACTTTAAAAAATTTAAATAAGTAATTTTAAAAGAAAAATTATACAATTATTGAAAATAGAAAAGCATTTCATTTGCTATAAACAGAAGGTAACCATGGAAATAAATAGAACAGGTTCTAAAAATGTCATTAAATTCTAGCCACACACCATGCCAGCCAGCATTTTTCAGTCCGAGGCTTGTTCTCTCGAGGTTGCAAAGGGAGACAAATCACGTATGAGAACCGAGTTAAGGGCACTCTAGCACAAAACTTGGGCTTTTTTCTGAAAGTAGTCTAAGGATAGAAAACAGAGAGGCCTTTCTAACTCAAGCAATCAATTTATTTCATGCTCTGTTCTCATATGGCCTGAAATCACCTGCACGCCACGTACTATCCATCCCACACTTTGAAATATGCTATCTTATAATTCTACTATTGATTATGTTATATTGTCAGTTATGTGTGTAGGTGTGTTTTAATCCCCGCCCCCCTCCCACCTGATTAATAACTTACAAACTCTTTGATGGTGATCTTGGTTTCCCTCAGTATCCGTCTTAGTTTGCCAGTCTGCTGTAACAAATAGCACACACTGGTTGGCTTAAACGGGAATTTATTGTCTCATATTTTTAGAGCAGGAAATCCAAAAGCAAGGTGTTGGCAAGTCTGTGCTTTCTCCAGAATTCTGGTGGCAACTTTACAGTAATCCTCCATCTCATGGTGATCTTTTTCTTTTTGTCTCCTCCTCAGGTTTCTGCTTCTGTGTCCAATTTCCTTTGTTCCTAAGGTCTTCAGCCATATTGGAGTAAGGCCTGCCCTCATTCAGTATACCTTAACTCATAACATCTTCAGAGGTCCTCTTTACAAATGGGTTCATACCCACAGGACTGAGGCTTAGGACTTGAACATACCTTTTGTGGAAGACACAATTGAATCCCCACCCATATGTTTATCTTAATCCTAATGGTGAGATAGCAACCATTGGATTAAGAATTGAGAATTGGTTAGAAAGATAAGTAGGGTAAAAATACCCTGATATGTTTTGCAGTGATTCTATCTCAATCAGCAAATACTTACTGAGCATCTCTTCTGCACTAGGTGCTGGCTGAGTGTTGGCGATGCCAGCACTGCGCATAGAATGGTGAATAAACAGAAAAGGAGGAAAAAATGATATCATGACAATACCAAGATGAACACATATCATAAAATAGATTTGTTTTGGGGTTTGACATCTGTCTCAAATCTTATTTCAGTGCTAAATACATTAAACTAAATCCAGAAGGAAATTACTTTACCAGAGTGAAAAAGTAGGATGTCAGATCTTAAAAGGTCAGTGGGTGCTTTTTTCAGTTTACTGACTAGTGCTAAAAATACCATTCATTAGTCACCTTCCATTGGGGTTCTGGCGTCAGAAACCCGCAGCTTATGGTATGATGAAATAAATAATATGTAGAAACAGTCCTTAAGCTATTTTTCAGCTGGGCAGTGTTTCTCCATCTTTAAACTAAGAACTCCTGGGCTGCAAGGTCACAATAATAGCAAACACATGCAGAGGGCTTTCCATGTGCCAGATACATTTTCAAGTACTTTCAATGTATACTCAGTTCAATCCTCACAACAACCTTATGAGTTAGTGAACCTGTGTTCCATTGCTGCCGTGATAAATTACCACAAATTTAGCAGTTTAAAACAACACAAATTTATTATCTTCCGATTCTGTAGGTCAGAAGTCTGAGATGGGTCTCATTGGGCTAAAAGCAAAGTGTCAGCAGGGCTGCAGTCCTTTCTGCAGGCTCTAGGGAAGAATCTATTTCCTTGCTTTTTCAGGTTTTAGCAGCTGGAGGGCTGAGATCTCCTTGTCCTTGTTGCCTGGCCACTCAGGGCTGTTCCCAGTTTTTAGTGGCTCCCCACATTCCTCTGCTCTTGGCTTTCTTTCTGCATCTTCACGCTTCCAATCTCTCCTTCTTCTGTCCTCACATCTCTCTGACCAACTCTTCTGCCTTCTTCTCCCGCTTTTAAGGACCCTTACTCTTGGATCATTGGATTATCCAGGATAATTTCTCCATCTCAAACTCCTTAATCTTAATCACACCTGCAAAGTCCTTTTTGCCATTTAAGGTAACATATTCACATGGTCGAGGGATGAGGGTGTGGATATCTTTGTGGGGCCATTATTCTGCGGACCACAATAAGGTATGTGGTACGATTATTATCCCAATTCTGCAAACAGGGGCTATTCTCTGGAATAATGAGGGAATCGCATCCCTTCCAGCTACCCTTTGATTTTCCTTTTCCCCACCCATGGCAGGGTCCTCCCTTATCAAATTTGCTTTCATGAAAAATCTGATTTCCAGGTATTTAGACCTTAGTGTGGATAGGAGACAAGGTGTGACCTGTTCCAGAAGCATTTACACCAGAATGCTTCTGTAATTAAGAAATTAGTGGCATTCTCCTCTTGTAAAGAAACTTGAGGCAGATATTCTACCAGGGGAGCTAATTTTTGCTTTCTAATTGTTTTTTTTTTTTTTTTTTAATTTTTTTTTATTTTTTATTGTGTGTAAAAATCAAAATTTTCACAATACATACCAATATTTGTAAAATGATATATAAATATATATGCATATATGTGCATTTGCTTACAAAAATGTTATTTATATATATATATATAAATATATTTTAAGAGGTGCTTAGATTACCCAAAATATTACACGGAACCCACTGGGAGTCCCATGTTGCCCACCTCCCACACCTCCCACCACATCCCACACAAACATCTCCCACAAGTGTGGCCCACCACCCTCAATGGACTTACACATGCTGGGGCCTTGCCACCAACCATAGACCACAGTTCACATCGTACACCACACTCTCTCCCACACAGTTCTGAGTGGTGTGTGCTGATTTAAAATGGCCTACATCCGTTGCCACAACGGTACTCAGGACAACCTCCAAATCCCAAAGAAGCCCCTGTATTTCAACTTCTCGTCCCCTCCCTGCCCCAAAAGTGTCAAGTTATAACAACCTCATTGTTATATTTTCTTCCATTGCTAGAATCACCATATGTGTACAACAGAATACCATCAAGTCCACTCTAGTCCATAGTTCTTCCCCCAATCCTGAGGGGACTGGGATGGTGATGTCCCCTCCACCTCCAAGTGAGAGAGGGCTTATATCCCATGGATATGGTGGGTGGGATGATCCTGCCTGCAGATGCAGGCCCTCTCCATTCCCTGGGATGGCCATTGCCCATCGTTGTCTCCTCACCAGGTAACTTGGATGAGTCCATTGAGCTGTAGGGTAGGAGTTGCAGCTCCACCGAGATTCCCTGCACACTTGGCACATAGGTAGGCCAGAGGGTCCAGTCTCTGGAAGTATACCTAAAAACTCCAGCATCACATATAGGTTTGAATAGAAGGGACTGGTAAACCATGTGCAGGGAGGACTTATTTTAGTCCAATTATGTCACTCTCAGGAGCAGAGATTCCAAAATAGAGCCCACTGATAAGGCATCAGTCTCTGGGTCTATCCCCCCTTTTATAGGACCTTGGTGTCTCCAGAGCTCTCAGGAGCCCCTCTGTGTGGGGTGATAGGCACTTAGATGTTCTATGAGCTCCTACTGAGGTGTGCGTAAGAGTTACCTCTGGGATGACCTCCCGACTCTCTTTGAAGTCTCTTAGCCACTTGAACTCATTTGTTTTTACCTTTTCCCCCTTTTATTCAAGGTCTTTTTCCAGTTGTGTTGCTAGTTGACACTTGGTATTAATCCCTCGTTGCCAGGGAGGCTCATCCCCGGGAGTCATGTCCCACGTTGGGGGGAAGGTAATGCAATCATATGCTGAGTTTGGCTTAGAGAGAGGCCACATGTGAGCAACAAGGAGGCTTTCAGGTGGCAACCCTTAGGCACCCCACAACTGCAGGCTAAGTCTCAGTTACAAGAGCAAAGACTCACAGGGGTAGTCATCAATAAAAAGAACACATCAGTGGGTCATCCTCTTTTGACAGACACTGTTCCTTCACTCAGAGGACTATTGCTGCTCCCTTGGAGACTGTGGCAGAGCTCTCCAGGCTAGGAATTCAGATTCCCTCATTTATTGTGTGATTGCCCACCCATCGTGACCATGCCCCATCTTTTGATCTTTTGAACGATTTTGTATATCTTTCATGTATATTCGGATGAACTAATTCCCTCCCAGACACCCCCCACCAATATTCCCCTGCAGTACCCATTGTAACCCTTCTGTGATCCAAATCCTCCATGAACATGTAGTCCATAAAATAATCAAATACACTTACTAGGAAAAAGAAACAAGTATGATAAGCTTACATGCAAGAGACAAACATAAGGAAACTCGGGGAAAAAAAAAGAGAGAGAAGAAAAGATAAAACAAACAAAAAAAAAAAACCCACACAATCAAACAATAAACAAAACAAAATATAATTAGTGGATTGGGACATTCAAAATAATGGGCAAAAAAGCAAAGGAAATGCCTAAATATATATATATATTAGCAGCTATCTTGGGAGTTGTCCAAAAGAGTTGTAAAGGAATTTTCAGAGACCCACCTCTCATTTATCCACCTAACCCAGGACCTATGAGGAAGGATAGCTGAATCTCTCTACCCTCCTGCTTTGTCCCCTATCTCCATCTTATATCTATCCCTTGGAGTTTCATAATTTACTATTTCAGTCTCAAACTGTGAACTTCAGGAGGGAGGCAGTGTTGTCTGCTTGTCTTCTCACTAAGCATGTCTACCATGTCTTCTCACTAAGCACAGAGCCTGCAATAGAGCAGTGTGGTAGGCAGCTTCTGACAGCTCCCAGTGATGCCCACCTCAAGGTATTCACCCCTTTGTGTAATCCTCACCCCTCAAATGTGGGTGGGACCTAGTGATTTAAAAATTTGGCCAAAGTAATGGGATATCACTTCCGTGATTAGGCTACAAAAGATTTTGACCTCTGTCTTACTAGCAGACTCTCTATTGCCTTCCAGGTTTCCATGCTTTGATGAAGCAAGTTTGCCATATTGGAGAAGCCCATCCAGCAAGGAGCTGAGGGCAGCCTCTGGGCAACAACAGCCTCCAAGGAATTCGGGAATGCCTACAACTACATAAGCTTGGAAATGGATCCTTTCCCAATTGAGCTTTGAGATGACTTAGAGCCCATTGACACTTTGCTTATAGCCCATGAGAGATCCTAAGCCTTGTCTAGATTCCTGATCCATAGAAACTGTGAGATAATAAATGTGTATTGTTTTTACTCACTAATTTTTGGGATAGTTTGTTATGCAGCAATAGATAACTAATATATGTAAGGACTCAATACACATTTCAGGAATGATTGGATGGAGAATACTAGGTAGAGATGTTTACTTATTCTTGTTCAATTTATGGAGGGTTCATCATGGCAGTGATTGAATAGGTTTGGATGACACTGTAGTTTGCTGGAGCTAAGCTGTTGGTGTAACTGAAATTTACATTGTGCCCTTATTGCTCAACTTGGGAAAATTCTAGTGAGGAATCCTAGAAGATGTTCTGTAGTTTAATTCCTTTCTCCCATGTGTCAGAACATTCTCCATAGAGGAGCTTGAAACCAAATGCAGACCATTTTCAGCAATAGGATGCTGCCTCACTCTCGGGCTGTCTTCAGATTTGTATTTTTCAGGAAAGGCTATATGGTCAGGAAGACCCTGCATACTCAATCTTCTCGGCTTCCTTGTTTATCTGGTACCTTTACTTCCCCTGTCATGGCTCTGCTCATTCCTCCCCCTTTCCTGTTGTGATTAGCTGTATGATATTTGTGAGGTCTAATTCTGAAGCACTTCCTGGGGATGCAGAGACATGACTCATGTTTCCTAACAATATGTATATTGACTATCTTAAGGAGAAAACTCATGCATTCAAAACAAAATGCATCATTCCCAAAAAGTGTTCAGACTTGAAGCCAGGTCTGTGGGATGCAGCTGAAATGGAGAAATACCAGCTGTAGTGTTTACCAAGACGATCTTTGAAATAGAGGAGTCTGGCATATGAGAAGTTCAGTTGGAATTTTAACCTAAGATTTCCTTCCCACGTGGCTTAGTCCCAAACGGTCAAACAATTTGACACTATAAGATGGTCAAAGGATTAAGTGGGGGAGTGGATGGGCATCTAAACCCTATGTGAAGATCTGAGAATACTTGGAGGAAACTCAATAATTTATAAAAACCCAACCAAGTAGTTCTGCAGGCTGCAGATGTAACAGCAGAAGCATGTGTTCAAGAAGAGATATATGCATTCCTATAGCCACAGGACAAGTCTTCTGTTTTCTTCTAAGATCCTTGAATCTTGTGTATATGAACTTTCCCCGCAAATCTGAAACTCATTAACTCTTTCTCCAGCATCCACTCTAGGGTCATGGCTGTATAGTGAGGGCCCATGTTACTGGATTTTGGAGGTTCTTGGCGATAACTCTAAAACTGCAGGACAAACCCACAAAAAGGAGATGTGTTGTTATCTGAATACTTTTAAAACCTGAGATTTTTGCCTGATTCATCTCAGAGTACTCGGGAAACAATACAATCATGGGAGACAATATTTTTTCTTCCTGCAAGAACATTTTCTCCTTGTTTAATTATTTTAACCTTCATCCTTAATCTTCTTTCTTATAGTTTACCTAGGGAAGCAAGAGTAAGCATTAAGTCTCTTTAATAAAGGGAGATTGACAACTTTGTCCTCAAGTCCCTGAGATGGGGTTGAAATGGGTTAAAAGACATCTGGTGACTGACCCTTCAGTCATAAGTCCATTAATTCCAGAGTTATTGAAGCCATGGGTAGAAAAAAAACATTTGTGGAGATATCCTCTCTTCCTATAGCTTTTTTTTTCTAAGCTTGTTTAACTGCACATCGTATAACCTGAACATGTGGAGAAAACAGACTCTTGTCTTTTAGATAAATTTTGAGACACTAGGAACAAAAATCACTTTCTTTGGGATCAAGATTAAGGGGATGAGGAGTAGTTGGAAGCAAATAAAATGTGAGCAGTCCCTCAAAAGAAAGAGAAGATGCAGCCCACTGGCATATTTCTAACATATATAGACAGTCCTATAAACAACCAATCAGAATATGCCATCTTGAATCCCTGTCATTGCCCCCACCTCCCTTTGTTCCCATCCCATAAAACTCTCTTAATTCTCAGCTCAAGGTGACAGATTTAAGCTTGCCTCTTAAGCTTGCCTCTTGTCTCCTTGCCAGTCAGCCTCACAATAAAACTCTTTCTTTCCTCAAAATCCTGGTGTCATGGCATTGAGTTCTGTGTGATTTGGGCAGTAAGCCCATTGCTCAGTAATATTATGACTTACATCTCTGTTAATATTTTTACTTGGTGCAATATACCTCCTTTTAGAGGTCTCAGGGCTTGGGGGCCACAGTCACATGCCTGGAGAATATTCTGGAAGTGTAAGTAGGTGAAGGAAGTAACACATTACTGCTAGAGCAGTAGGCCTGGGATCTCTGGGATCTCTCTCTAGGCCCTCCGCCCAGAGAGCTGATCTCCTTCCATCACAGTATTTTTTTCTCCCTCTTTTTCTGTCAGTGGTCTAATGGAGCAACCAGTAATTTTAACTGTAAATGTGTGGGAAATCTCTGGGAGGCATAAGGGTAATTCAGGCCAAGTCTGGTTATTGAGCACAATTTCTCTGATAGAGTGAGCAACAGTCACCTTCCTGTCACCTGCATTTACATAGTCCAAAGTGCTTCCACATTACTTTCTTTGAGTATCACAAAACCCCTCTATAGTAAGAAGAGGTTTATGCTCATTCTATAGATGAGAAATCAAGTCAAGTACTTTGTCTAATTATATACAGTTATGCTAGTGTTCAGCACTAGAGCAGCTTTCAGGGCTGGGATTAGGATGAGGCATGTGATATACTCACCTCAGGCAGAACATTTTTAAAAAAAACTGCTCAGTTTGTGTGTAATTTTTCTAAAATTAAAATTGATTAAAAAATCCACAATGAGCAAAAGATTAAAGTTTTAAATTAAGACAAGTCTAGTATTACTGATTTTAGGTGCCAGTATGGCTCAGTAAGCCATTACCAGGGTTCTTTTCGCCTCCTGCTGCTGCCCAGCCTCCCACTGCTGCAGGCAGACTGAGGTCTGCTTTGTCCTACAGCAGGCAGTGGAAGCAAGCATGGTCTGCACGGGCCACGGGTGGCCCCAGAAAGCAACGGCCTCCTCCTGCTACTGCTGCATAATTCTTACCAGCTCTCCTCTCCTGCCTAACTAGTTCTCTTTCACCTGGGAAATAGCTTAGGATAACTTTCTTCCTTCAGAAAATGGTTCACGACAAGGGCAGTTCCTGGCTTTACCTGCAAGAGTCAGAGTCAGAGTCAGAGGAGACCTGCATTTCCTCTTCTTTAAGATGGTGTCTTCTCTACTAGGAGGACCTGCAACTGCAATGCTGCTGCTAGAGCTCTACAAATAGGGAGGGAGGAAAGCAATGGAGCCAGGGGCCCTAAGGCCCTTCTGTCTGCAGGGAACTATGAAGCACAGCATAATCACTAAGAGTTTGAGATCTGGAGTCAGGCTGTCTGGTTCAGGTTCTGGTCCTAATACTAATAAACTATGTGGTTGACTTGGTTTGTCAGGCTGCCATGACAAACACACTATGGGTTGGCCTAAACAACAGGAATTTGCTAGCTCAAGGTTTAGAGGTTACAAGAAGTCCAAAATCAAGATCCTGGCCAAGTCAAGATCCTGGCCAAGTCAAGATCCTGGCAAGATTTACTTTCTCCTGGAGACTATAGCATTTTAGTCTGGGCTGCCAGCAATTCTTGGGAGTTCCTTGACTTTTATCTTAGGCTCCCATCACATGGTGATGTCCTCTCCTTTGTTGTGTCTATGACTTCTGGGTTCTCTTTATAAAGCCTCCAAGAATCAGGATTAAGGCTTATCCTCATTCAGTTGGACACCACCTAAATAAGACTTTTAAAGATCCTTGTCACAAATGCATCCATACTGACTCCCCTGAACATATTCAAAGGTACTCTTTCCAATGGTTCACATCCCCAGGGATGTGGATTAAGATTAAGAACAAGTGTTTGTTGGGGTAAATAATTCAACCTAACACAGTGGCCTTGAGCAAACTATTTTGCTTCTCGTTGTTCATCAATGAAAAATCAGGCTATTAATAGTTTTTACCTAGTGAGGTTGGTATGAGGAATAATTCATGTGAGGTGTTTAGGACTGTGCCTAGAATCTACTATGCATTCAATGAGTGCTAGCAATAATAATATTATTTTTGTTTTCTAGGTTAGGAAATAGGAAAAGGAAATTTAAGTAGCACACTAAAGGTAATTCAGCTATAATGGAAGGAGACAACATTTGGACCCTCATTTTCATAGAAGCAAAAAATTTGATTCTTTATGAGAAGAGAAATTGGCTTTTGACTCAGAATGGTTTCAATTTTCTCTATTATTGGAAATTAAGTAGGAACAAGAGCTGGTGGAAAGGTCAAGAAATTCTTGTTTTTGTTTGGTTTGATTTTTTATTTAAAGACTATGTTCAGGTTATTTTTTTATTTCATGTTTTAAATCATCCTTAACTAATAATTCAGAATAAAAGATTACTTTACCTTTGACAATCTGAAGTGCTTCTGGTTTAACCGTTGAAGAGGGCTGCTTTTAGTTTTCTCCAGACTTATGTACCTTAAAAATTGCTTTTGCTTCAACTAGCACCTTTTCTCTCTTTCACTGGGACCCTGAACTGATGTTTGCATAACGTACACACACCTATTACCTGCTCCATAAATAATTCCAAAGTACTGTTGAGTATTTCAGAATGCAGCCAAGAGGTTCTACAGGACAACAGAGAAGTATTTGTCCTGTCTTTCCTCTCCCTTGATAGATTCTACTCTGCCTAGAAGTCAAGTAAATTAAAAATATACCCAAAAGAAGTCAAAGAAATATTACATACATAAAAAGAATTAATTATATAAATAAAACCTACAGCAGACTTACCTCAGAAGGCTGTGGAATGGGAACTCAAGGAAGAGAGAGGCTATATAAAAGGGACAGGCTCCTAACTGAGAAGCTTCAATGTAAATCACCTTCACCTGGGAAGGGAGTGTGATTGATTTTATATGTCCTGGTAGTAGGCATCTTTCTGTGGTATTCTGTTATTCTCTGGTAATTTGGGTAATTCACATCTAACTTTTTTGTTTTCTTCCTTGTTGAATAAGAAGTTATGCTGCTCTTAAATGTGAGTGCCATTTAAAAAGCCGCACAAAGTAAAATGTTTGCTCTTTTGTTTAAGTGGGAGGAGGAAGGGTTGAGATGCCTAGCAAGTTTTGTGTGAATGGATGTTTGTTTAACATTCTGGTAAAATACACATAACATAAAATGTGTCATTTTTACCATTTTAGAATATACAATTCAGTGGCTTTTAGTACATTCACAATATTGTGCAATCATCACCACTATCTAGTTCCAAAATAGTTTCATCACCCCAAAAGGAAATCTCATACCCATTACGTGGCCATCCCCTCATCCCCTGGTAACTTCTAATGTACTTTCTGTCTCTGTGAGTTTGCTTATTCTAGATATTTCATATAAGTGAAATCATACAATATTTGTCCTCTTGTGTCTGACTGCTTTCACTTAGCATATTTTCAAGGCTCATCCATGTTGTAGCAGGTATCAGTATTTCATCCCTTTTTACAGCTGAATAATATTCCATAGTATGGATATACCAAACTTTGTTTATCCAGTCAGCCAGCCAAAAGGTTGTTTCCACCCTTTGGCTACTTTTAATAGTGATGCTATGAGCATTTGTGTACAAGTTTTCATCTGAACACCTGTTTTCAGTTCTTTTGAGTATATACCTAGGAATGGAACAGCTGGATCATATGGGAATTCTATGTTTAACTTATTGAGAAACTACCAAACTGTTTACATTAATTTTCTATTTCCAACTAGCAAGGTTTTTTTACATTTTAATAGCACAATTTATGAAAATTAAGGCTTCACATATGCAAAAGAGCACGTATATTTTTCAAGGATATACACATGTGTGAGCCATACCTAAAATGAAGGATCTGACGGACATGGACATTCCAGCTGTTAGAATGAAGGCTCAGTCGTGAAGTGAAACCAGTCATCACACTCTGCTCTGTCCAAGGTTGAAGAATGTTTAAGAGCAGCCGGATCCCTTTGCTCCTATTTTCATTCACTTAGCAATCTCTGATTCATTTAACATGTCTGAAATAATAGCTTCTTAGAGTCCATGAAGTAAGGTGATTTTGATAAAGTAAGGCTCAGGACTTTGACCCAGGGCCTTGCTGAACCTATCTGGATTTACCAAATTTGTGAGGCCAGGAAGATAACAGCCTCACCCTGGACTCACCTGGAGTGTCATATGGATTATTTGAAAAGACCTATTAAAGAATTATTTGCGAAGAGCCCTCCTTAGCCTCTTCCATCTCGGTCACGTGGCTAACTCCTTCCCTGCACACACACTCTTCCCCCTCCTTAGCCTCTTCCATCTCGGTCACGTGGCTAACTCCTTTACTCATCCTTCAGCAAAGTCCTCCTTCCCTGGCATCTCCTAGCTGGGCTATGGACACAGCCTATAGAGTCCAGAACATCCGGTACATATTTCTGCATCTATCCAAAATATCAGGAGGCCCATGTTATCACTACAACTTCCACAGAGCTTTGCTCTGTTGCACACCCGAAGGCTACCGGTCCACTTTACCAGCACCTGACAGCTGTGTGCCTGGAGAAGTGGGAATGACCCAGGGAACCCGTCTCCACCACTGAAAACAGTTCACAGCACCATCCCAACTGGCTCTGGGTTGACAGTGTATGTCTACATGTGTTTTAGCCATCACAGCTCTTGATGGCATTTATTTGCTCCCTGATTTTTGTTTTTGTTAAGATTAGGTCAGAGGAAATGACCAAGGTCTTTCTAAAGCAATACACAAATGAGGGAAACTATTAAAGACATTCAGTTTCCTTCCAGCCAGTTTGCAAAAGAAAGGCATGCTTCCCATACACCCGACATTTTTTTAATGATGTGTTCTCATTATAAACCACTAAAGCAAAACCCAATGGACAATTCGAAATATTGGTATCCAGCATTGGGTGTATAAACCACTAAAGCAAAACCCAATGGACAATTCGAAATATTGGTATCCAGCATTGTGTGTTTCCTTGTATCATACATGATTCTTTTAAAGGAGAATCATGGATTTAGAAATGGGACATTTTGATTCACATTGAGATATTCAGAATTCAGATACACTGAAAGAGCAGGCAGTCGTGCTTATATTTTCCCTTAATAACCTCTCTTCTCCCATCCTCTGGCTATTGCTACAGGAGAGGCTTCCTGGAGGACAAAGCAAAGGCAGTGTTGTTGGTAAAAAGTATTAAATTAAGGCCTTTGTGCCTTAATTCACCGTAGCTGGGATCCATGTTTTATCTTTCTGTCTTAGCCTTAAGAAGTGAGATGGTTGCCATGGGGATGCATCTCAACACAGTTACTTAAATTGAAAAGAGAAGGTTAAACTTTTCCTGATGGAAAGCTGGCGTGATTTTGCTGACTGATTTGATAATGAGGACTGGCTTTTTCAATGAGGTTAGATGATGGATGTGTCTGTAAATTGAGTGAGTTAAATTAACAGTTCCAAGGTTATGAGGAAAATATATTTAAAAATACAGAATAAGGCAAAATGCCTCCGAGAAAATGCATAACATGTAGTCATACTCTTGCTAAAATATAGACAGACTTTCATACTGGTTGGTAAATAGTCATCTCCCTAAGCCCTAGAGAAGCTCCGCCTGGGTCTCGTCCCCACCCCTGGGACCTCGGACCTGTCAGAGTCTTCACAATCCAGCAACTCCAGAACAGGTCTGCAGTACCCAGCTCCTGCACTAAGGCCAGCATCTAGTCCTATTGGTTGGTTCTCTTCTGCCTGGCCACAAATTAATATTTGAATAACTCCTAGTCATGGGTATAATGAATAGTTATTTAATAAATCTTCATAAAGCTTTTGTGGTCATGAGAAAATGACTGTAAATATGGGTAACAAATCATTTTGCAGATCAGTTTGTTCCCAATTTATTTTTATTTCAACAAAATTGAAGACCTGAGTTGCAAATTTATTGAGCATGAAAATAATTTTTGATGAGATATCATTGTGTGATATTAACATGAAACTATGACAGGGTTTAAAGAGTAGAATGAAATTGCTCAAATAAAACTCCCAATCCCATCTATGTACTTATGAGAACAACATTTCTGAGGGCTTTATTTCTAAAAATGAAAAATAGAAATAATATTGATGCTGAACTATAATTCATACTTTAATTAAGCAATTCTCAACCACAAATACATGAACTAATTGGAAGACAAAGCCTCATCTATATTATTAGGAGATGATTTTAGAGTAAAATTTTTACTTTACATATTTTTAAATTATCACATTTTATTACATGGTTATGCTGTTTTGGTCAATTGTATATTTCTAATAATTACAAGGACAACTAAATCCAGAAGGAAAACAGTTAACAGAGCTTTATGACCATAGGGAAAAATAAATTTCTCTCTCTCTCTCTCTCTCTCTCTCTATATATATATATATATATATATATATATATTTATTTATTGCAGAGGAAAATTAAACAATGATCAATAAAATACTTTTATCCATAAACATCTTTCTTTGGGATAAAATTCTTTATGGGAAGTAGAATGGAAAAAAGAGTTCAAAGAGAAAAAGGAAGCATGTAACACCTTTGACTTTTAAGGAAAAGCTTCTTCATGTATTTAAAAATAGATGATGATGCATATAAATTTAATATGAGATTTATATTCTGTTGGATACATTTAAAAGGCTAGTATAATAAATTTATTTTTGTCCATTCACCATTATATTGGTCTTTCTGATGTTATAATAAACAGGCACTGGATTTACTGAAAATCATTTCTTGGTTTTCTGAGGCACTGCCATGGTTTCCACTCCAAATACAGCCATGAATCAAGGTCACCCAGCTTTAAGAAATTCTTCTAGCATAGCCCAATTCCTCATTTTGCAAATGCAAAACTAAGGTTTAGAGAGGCTACTTCCTGTGAGATTGGAATGGTAAATGAATTTACTAACCATTTTGATTTGCTTGAGCTTCCATTTTATCCATGGAATTATAAAGAAAAAACAGAGGTTAACTGAAGCAGGCTGACATACCAATAATTCTTTGCGATGCTGATAAAAACCTCTGCCCCAGCTTGGGAAGAACTGAAAGGAAGAGTTCAAGCTGGCACCAGCAAAGTCTGCTAATCTTCACCAAACGGCCACAATCTTACACCAACATCCTGCTTGCTAACTAACAAAGTGGGCCTCAAGGACACCTTGCCCAAAGAGCCCCATAGTCCCTGTAGTCCATGCAGCTCACGGAGCATGCATCCTAACCAGAAATCATGCCCCTTTTATCCCTCCCCATTCCCCCTCACCTTTCCTTGTCTCAAGCAGCCATATAAGCTACTCTTCCAGCTTACCCCTTTGAGCAGAAACCTCTTTTGGTGCTGTTCCTGCATTAATGCCACTTTGGCTCAATAAACTTGCTCTGCACCCCATTTTTAAAGTCTGCTTGTTTTATTTTCAGCACAACATTACATATCCAATGTCACACAACCAGCAAGTGCTAGACTGGGATTGAGAACCCAGGTATCCGACACTCCCTTAAACAACCATCAACACATTGAATCCTAAATTAAACTGATCCTTCCTTCTTAATGGAATGAATTATGAACCAAACCTAGCTGAGCTCTTAAAAAGTTGAATTGAAATTAAAACTAAACATTAATTTTCATGTAATTCGGTAATGAATCAGATGAGAATATTCTTTGATATGAAGCTGCATTAGACTTGTCTGGACATTCTAGAAATAATTGCAAAGCCTGTGGGAAGCCCCAGCCTATCATGGAAAGAACAGAGGCTTTGGGTTATAGACATGGGTTCAATTTCTATTTTCACTAGTTATCAGTTGTGGGCTTTGAGAATGTTTTAAGTTTGTTTCCTTATCTGGAAAATAGAGATAAAAATCTCTGCCTAATGGAGTTAAGGATGAAAAGAGGTCTTGCATGTCAAGAGGGTAACATAGTGCTTGGCATCATGGTAGGAATGAAAAACACTATTTTTCTTCTGGATATTTCTCCCTATTTTCTATCCCTACTTCCTAAAGCATTTGTCTGTCTGAGTATAGCCTCATGCCCTTGATATCTCCTTGGCTAATAAGTGAAACCAAGGGTTGAATAGCTTCATGATTTTCAAACTGTGAACCACAGGAGCTCTGTGTTGGTATGATGGTGGAGGATGGGGATTTGGAGGGAAAAGAGGCCATAGGCTGCAGTCCCTTCCCTGACAAGTGAAGATTTGCTTGTCTTGACAGACATACACCAATGATTTTGTTGGAGAACATATTTCCCAGCATTCTATGGGGCATTTAAATGGAAACACCCAAAGATGCAGTGCTTAACCAAGTGATCAATGCTTGAAGGAAGGAGTTTCAGGCACTAAAATATATTTGGGTATATGTTTTGAGGTGGGCTTGAGGGTGAAGATGCTTGGCTGAAGTCAACAGCAAGTAGTCAACCTCAAGGTCAACCTTAATTAGAATACAATGCACAATGAACAGGGTGCATTTAAAATGAGGCAAACTGGGATGTTTGAGCAGAGGAAGCTCAACTATTTTGAGAACATTCACGATGAATTTCATAATTGGTTTAAAATTCTGATTATTTAAAGGTCTCTGGAATGCGTGCTGTCATTTCAATCATCTTGCCATTTAATATGAGGTGTGTTTGTTTGTCAAGGATTTTTCCTGTTTTGGTAGTTGGAACATCATGTCAGTCATCATCTCTCCTTACTATTTGGAAGGAGACAGATTGAAGGTGATGGGTCTTCTCTTCTTCTGTAAACTGGGAAAATTATGTCCTGGAGTTTAACAAAATGATTTAAAATCCTTGTTAACTTATTTTCTCCCTATGGCTTTAAAATTTTTTCAGTTTTGTCCTTCTTATAATTGTGTTATACACATCCTATGTACCCTTGGCCTTTTAAAAAAGATGAACTTTCGTACTCTTTGAAAATGTAATAAAAGCATAAATAGCAATAGACTTCATCATTAAAGCAGCCATGAGAATAAATCTGACAAGAGTAGTCTAAACCTAAAAGAAATTAATTAGTAGGCTTTAGAGAAAACATGTGCCTTGCCTCTTTACCATAACATAAACTGGGAAGGATCCTGACCCATTTTGGTACTTGTCATAGAACAATTACCCCTATCTCCTTTTTGAAGGCTCTTTAGTATTGAAGGGATCATGAGTATTTTATTCCAATCTTTTGTCCTCATTCTTTTTCCTCTCCCATTTCAAAATTGTGTAAATCATTTTCCCAGCTTTTTGGAAAGGTGATATTTGTATAGCATTTCTCTTTTACAGGACACTCTTCTACTTTTATAGCAAATTTAGATCCCTAAAAACAAAATTTCTTTTCCTACTTATTTCTGATAATTTCTAGGCAATATTCTATGTATAGCTACAAACAAGTGAAGTTGACCACTTTGCTCCTATTCTTTGTATATACCCTGAACTGTGTATGTGCATGGCTGGTTGGGAGGGCCTCATCTCCTTGTTCCCTGAGCACTTGGAAGAATTGACTAGGCAGCATACATATTTAATTCTTGCAAACCAAAATTCCATCTTTTTAAGACCACTGTTCTAGGCTGTTAACCTACTTTGAATTAGGTGCGTGTGTGTCTGTGTGTGTGTGGTTGTACTAGTGATAGTGGGTAGGGGGAGGCAATGGGAAGGGTATGGCTACCTGTCTTTCAGGGACACTTTCTATCATTTCCATTTGTGTAATATTTCTTATTTGGGGTATTTCATAGTTTTATCCTTGTGTACTTCTATGTTGTAAGAAATAAAAGTATAAACTCCCTCAGTACACAACGAGTATAAAATTGAACACTATCTGGGAAACACTATTAGCTCTGAAAAGTGATAATGAAAGATTAAGAGAGCATAAACAAGGGGAGGTGTAAATGTGTTTGGGTATGAGACTGGTACCAGTCAGAATTTGAGTACGAAAACAGATGGCATCTTCAAATGGGTTATTTGAGGAGAGTTTAATAAAGGAACTATTTACAAAGGTATAGACAAACTTTAAGGTAACAAGGTGTAATGCAGTACCTCAGGTTTGGAAAGTGTGAGGAGCAGCAACCACCACTAGGCCCAAAGCGGCAAATGGCAGGAGAGACTGGAACCTGGAAGGAGTAACTGCATGGAAAGCGCGCTATGACAGACCTGGCCTTTGATGAAGAGTCACAGCCAGCCCAGAGTGACCAGACTGGAAGGAAACAAGGGAATGAATAACAACACCTCACTCTCCGCCCACCCTGCAATCTTTCCCTTGTACCTCCAGAAAATCAGAGGAATCGGAAAAAAAAGGACAAGGGAGCCCATCGATCCAACCCATAAGGATCAACATCCTGAGCAGGGTGGAAAAAGACAGAACCTGGATTGGGAGGCAGGGTCTGCAAACAGAAGATATTTAGACAAGACATTTTCTCATTTGTAGTCCAATTTATGAGTGGCAGAATTTGTCAATCGGAGAAGTAAAGACATCTCAGTTGAGTATTGCTGTCAGAAAGTCTTCATTACAAACAATTACAAACATACAATTATGAGGCACTCGGTAGTCTACAAAGCAATTAACATATTTTGCCATTGAATGCTCACAAAAAGGTCAGGATAAAGGGGTAAAACAAGGTTCAAAGATTATGTTGCCCATTTTACAGATAATTAACCTGAAGCAGAGTTTAAATGATAATGCCCAAACAAAGACACTGGCTTTTTACTCTTCTAACTTCTTGTTAGTGCTATTTACTTTTGATTTTTATTTATACTTTAATTGTGCCATGCCAAAAGACAGAATTACTGAAAATTCTTAACCATTCAAATTTTAATAAGTATATGTAAGCAGGGAACACTTGCTGTTGCATCAAGGTCAGCCTCAGTACACTAATGCTTCCATAAGAAAAAAACCCTGAATTGAAAAGCTTTGAAGAGCAATGAAGATCTTTACCGAAGATCTGTTTTAGGTGAACAGCAAAAGGACAAGAGAATTACAGCATTCAATACTTGGCAAAACCTTACCAAAGTCCTTTTTTCCACCATCTCCTTGGAACTCGATTCCAATCTCTCCATTATCCTCATAGCCAAATAAGGCAAGCAATAACCTTCCCCCAAAATAGTGGGAAGAAGTGAAGGCTGTGAATCTATTCCTTCCTTCCCTCCTTCCCTCCTTCCCTCCTTCCCTCCTTCCCTCCTTCCCTCCTCCCTCCCTTCCCCCTTCCCCCCTTCTTCCTTCCCCCTTCCTCCTCCCCTCCCCCCTCCCCTCTTTTTCTCTCTCTCCCTCCCTTCCTCCCTCCCTCCCTTCCTATCTTTCTTTCATTTTTCTATCCATCCATCCATCCAACCATCCATCTATCCATATATTTCCCCTAATTCTCAGGATAAGAAATATTTTTTATTTTTCTTTATTCTCTCTTATACAAGCATCTATAGGCAGCATAAGATTAATGTGAAATGGTAGAAATAACTAGAATTTTTAGTCCAAATTATATCTCTATCTAAAATTCATTTTAAAATGTCAGCTCAACATCTGATAGCAGCTGTCTAAAGAAATCACAAGACCTACTCATGCTTTCTTTCTACTTTTTCTTTTTGTGGTAAGAGCTAGATAAATCTTTTGCATAAACTTTATCATCAGAACAGATATTTAGTCACTAAACAAAGTCTGCAAAACTCACTAAGGGGTATAGGTAGATATTACTGTGTTGTATTATAAGTTTCCATATATACTCAGCTCATGTTTTACGTTAATGCTTGTTTTATCAATAGTCACACTGTCAAGAAGTGTATGCCAAAAAAGAATATAAAGCCATTTCTTTATCAAGAAAGACAATGCATGTGAAAACAGAAAACTGTTACATCATTACCCAGAAGGAATACTATACAGCCATGAAAACCGTAATGTCTATTTTATATATTACAAATACACACATATTTACAAAGGAAAACACTAGATGGAAACACAAACTGTCTATGAATAATGTTTAATACTGGTTGATGATCTTTCTTTCTTTACTTTCCAAATCTCTTACAATGAGTATGTGTTTTATAACACAAAAGTGGCCATTTATTCTTTAAACAAACATATAAAGCATTATTCTGAAAGCTAATTCCAAAACCAGTAAATGATCCTTTGGGATACAAACAGCCAGAAAATGCCATACTGAGAGACAAGGTCTAAAATAGGCCTGGCAGAATTAAAAGGAGAGAACAATTCCTGCTTCTGGAAGGAACGTTAAGATAATTTGAAGAGGAAAGGTTAGTGAACACAGTATAAGAATATCAAAATTCTACATTTTATGTTTCATGTAGAACAATATACAACTCAAAATATACTGTGATGGTTGTACCACCCAACAGCAAACCTGTACTCTTGTTCACATAAATCTATTTTTAGAAGTCATACACTTAAGGCTGCATGGCTCTTCTAGGGCTGTATCCTCTTAAAAACCATTTGGGTTTAACAGCTACTTCTTGTGTAGATCACAGCTTTCATCTACAGAAGCAAATAATTCTTCATTTTATGATAAAGCAAATGGTCTAATTTTACAAAGTTTTAGCCAATAGTGTGAATAACAATACTTTAATTCTGGGATAGGCAGCAAATGACTTAGAAGATAAAAAGTTTATTCTGGACTACCATAAAAGAAGTCAAGTATTTTTGGTTAAGATCATATAGATATGATGTAGAATATTAGACGAGTCAAGGGCTTCAAAATCAATCTATTTAGGATATTCACACTTCAGTGGAACACATTGAAATCCTTAAGGGACTTACCCATGATCACATAGTTAGTGACAAGCTTATCACTTATGTAGCATGTGGTCTTTTTATTCCCTTCAAATCTGGATATTTCTTTCAATTGTCATTGGTTAACGTACCTTTTAAAAATACTTAATAGGTGTGTGGGACTTTAATTTAAAAAAGAAAAAAAGAATCAAGGGACATGAGAGCTCCAAGAGATGTGAGAATTCTTCTAGCCTAGATTCCTTGCTTTAAGGTGAGGAAATTCAGGCTCAGAATAGTTCAGAGGAGTCCCAGCGTCCTCCTCACCCTTCTTTGGTAACCAGAAGATCCTGAGGGGTGTCGGTGGGGTGCTGTACCTACTCAAACCCAGACCGAAGCAAGATGAAAAAGGCTCTCTCTTCCTGGGTGACAGGGGGATGAAAGCTAGTTGTGACTAAGCTCTTCCACCATCAAGGTTCTAGAGAAACATTCCTTAGTCTTGGGTTCTCTTTCCTGGGTCCTCTTCTCCTGAGTCCTGAAGGCTCACCCTTTTTCTTGATTTGGCAATTAGTCAGTGTCTTTCCACTAAATTTCCATCATTTTTCTTAACTCCAAAATTGGTTTCTGCAGCTCACAACAGAGAAACTGATGCAGCAGAGCAGGTAACAAAGTTGTCCAATGTCCCAGGGTGAGTCAGCAGAAACTGTACTTTTTTTTTGTTAGAGATTTGTAGACTACTTTCTAATTGATCTTTTAAGGTCTTTGCCTTATTATAATATTTTAGAATTTCTGATTCATTCCCTAGGATAACAGGTCAAATTGAACTTCAGTATGAAGGGTTTCATTTTTAACAGAGAATGTGAACCAAGTAACATCTATGAATAATGTGTTCTCATCTCTTCCAACAGAATTTTCTCTTCACCTCAAAAATTGTTTATCAGGTTATTTCAGTGCTTTATGCCCTTTTTTTCCAGGGCTAGTAATTCACCAATTCTTTTTAATTATCAGCAGTTAATGTTTCTATAAAGAATTAACATAGCTAGTGCTTGATAAATATTTGTTGGTTGATTGATCTCTTATTAGCAGCTAAATAAATTCCGGGCAGTTCAAAATAGATGAATGTTTACAACTATGATTGAACTGGTATGTCACAAGTTCTATTAGATTCTGCCCTGAATCACACTCGACACCTAACTCTGGGAATTAGGCAGAAATGAATGCAGTCAATCTCACTCAAGCCATTGAACAGGACATCACATATACATTTTACTCACATACGGATCTTAATCAAACTAGAGGGTGATTTGGCTTTTTTTATTATCTCTTGCTCATTGTCTAATTTTGTCCATTGTTATCTAATTATGTACACAGCACCTGAGGTGATAATCATAGTGAGTATTATTGGTTAAATTCTAGAGAGTAAAAGAAAGATTTTGAAATTATATGGTTGCATCAGCTTGGTAGTATGAAAAATCTATACTGTCAAATATTTTTATATCTAAAATTGTGATACTTCTACAATTCCTTTGGCATTGTTGATTATAAATGGCAGCCTGGAAAAGAAATAAGAAATGTTTCTTTTAACTTGCTGAGATTATGACAACTCTATCTAAATAAATTATATGCCCTCCTTTCCATTCTCCTAAATATCATATTGTTTTAAATTTGAGAATCATTCATTAAATGTCTATTACTCATGCATTATTCATGCAAAAGACACTGAATCACTGACACAAAGCTTAGTGATTCTCAATAGTAGGCGACAATAAAAAGTGATTAAGAGGCAGACTCGTTGACCAATAAAGGCTTATTAGGTATGGAGGATTAGAAAACTAAACAAATAACTATCATATCAGGAAAAAGGCATATCATAAGAAAGTCATAAACAAAATGCTATATTTAAAAGAGAGAGAAATTATACTTGAAAAAGAAGATTAAGGAAATTCTCTTATTAAGGAGAGGTTAAACTATGTTTCAGTAAAAAAAAATATATATCAAAACAAAATAATTTGCTGAAACAAAGTATTTTTCCTGCTTTTTATTATATGTACATTGTGGATTGATAAGGGATTCTGCTCCATACCATCACTTAGAGACCCTGGCTGGTGGAAACTCCTCCATTTGCAATCTGCCACTTAAAACTAGTAAATTTCAGGATCACTGAGGAGGGGACATGAGAAATGGCAGCAGGAGGAAAAGGCTGGTAGATTATGGTAAAGAACTGTAAATTGTTCTCTATATGGTGACTACTGGAGCCCATCCCATCCCCCACTCTCATGGCAGGCTGTCATGGGGTCCAGTCCCTGGCTATATACTGGTGACAAAAAAAGGGCCATAAAAATCCTCTTCTCTAAGAACAGGTTTTGGCACAGTCCATCACTGACCATGGCTTTTGATTAGCAAACTCTTATGGCTGCATCCTGGCTCTGAGGGCAGTTATTATTTCAACCCACCATGAACTAAAGCAGCCACAGCCATTGCTTCAACCCCACACCAGAAAAAAGCAGTTGCAGCCATTGTTTCAACTCTCCCCATACAGGGGTGGAGGTGGTGGAGATTTAAAGACATGGTGTTTCCTCAGGGCTGTGGAGGACAGCTGAAGGGCTGCATTTCCTGGATAGTCCAGGAAAGCTCAGATTTGGAGAGCCATCAGATAAGATTTGACACCCTTCCTGATCCCTTCCTAATGGCACTTTGGAGTCAGAATGCACCCCTCATCGTGGGTCCCAAATTTTGGCTGGGAAAGACTGGTTTGGGAAAGTCCTCTCTGGGGTGACCCTCCCCAGAATTTACCTTGCATGAGACAATAAAAGGAGTGTAAAAAACAAAAAACTAACAAACAAACAAAAAAAAAACTATAGAGGCAAGCAATCTGGGACAAAGGCCTGCTAGTTCAAATACCCAGGTTAGGGAGGTCTATCTCCTGGGAAATAGAGGGGATAACCAAACTCTTATAAACAGGGGAACTCCAAAAACAACTAACAAGCAAAAGTGTGAAACAAGACAGAGGGCCAGAAAGACAGGGAAAACCAGACAGAGAATACCCAGCACACTGCATTCACCTTGGGCAGACCTTACTGATAGAAAGGTTGAAGCTCAAGAAAATCTGTTTTATTGCCAGGTGGTTACAAAACCAAGAAACAGATATCACAAGGAGTAAATCATAGAGTTAACATTTTAAAATATTAAATGCACAGTGTGCAACAAAAATGTACAAGTCAAACAAAAAACAGTGTGATGGTTTGAAATTGTATGTACCCCCAGAAAATCATGTTTTTAAAGCTAATCCATTCCTATTGTTGTAAGCTTACTGTAAGTAGGGCCTTTTGATTAGGTTACTTCAGTTAAGCCATGGCCCAGGGTAGGTCTTAATCCTATTTCTGGAGTCCTTTATAAATGGGATGAATATGGAAAGAGAAAGGGAGAAAGGGTTACAGAAGCAAGAAGCTGAAGCAATGAAACCTGGAATAGAAAGGAGAGACCAGTAGATGCTGCCACATGCCTTGCCATGTGTCAGAGGAGTTCAGTAGTGCCAGCAGTCAGTCATTGCATATAAAGCATTGCTTGAGGATGACTTGATTTGACATTTTTCTCAGTCTCAGAACTGTAAGCTTATAAGCTAATAAATCCCCATTGTAAAAGCCAACCCATTTCAGGTATATTGCTTTCAGCAGCCTAGCTGACTAAAACAAACAGGAAATAAAGGTCCATCCAAAAGAAAGGATAAAAGTCCAGAAAACACCAATAAAGAAGACCAGCATGTGGAAATACTGAATAAAGACTTTAAAAAAGAAATTAATAATGCTCAAGAGGATGAAGGAAATATACAGAAATTTTTAAAAGAACCAAACAGAACTACTGGAGTTGAAGACCACAATAACTAGAATGAAAAATTCCCAGGAAGGTTTTAAGAGCATATTCGAGCAGGCAGTAGAAAGAATCAGTGAGCTCAAAATTAAGACAATTGAAATGAGTCAGGCTGAGGAGCAGAAAGAAAAAAAGAATTATAAAAAGAGAAAATAGAACATGACACCATTGGGACACCACTGAGCATACCAATATGCACATTATGAGAGTCCCAGAAGGAGAAGAAAGGGGCAGGAGGAATATTCAAATAAATAATGAAAGAGAACTACCCAAATTTAGCAAAAAACATTAATATGCACATCCAGGAAGTTCAGATAATACCAAACGGGATAAACATGAAGAAAAATATACCCTGATATGTATTGATTGCACTATCAAATGCAAAGGACAAGGAAAGAGTTCTGAAAGCTGAAGGCAAGAAGGCAGTGGGTTGAAATAGTTAAAGTGCTAAAAAACAACTACTGCCATACAAGAATTTTACATCTGGCAAGACTCACTCAAAAATGAGGTAAGGATTAAGTCATTTTTGTTAAACAAAAGCTGAAGGGGTTCATCACACCTTAACCTGCCCTTCAGGCAATGCTAAAGGGAGTCCTTCAGACTGAAAGGAAAGGACACTATATAGTGGTTCAAAGCAGCATAAAAAAATGAAGACTTGTGGTAAATGTAACCATTTGGGTAATTATAAATGCCCATGTTATTGTATTGCATTGTTTGATATGCAGCTCCATTTCTCACTAAAAGGCAAATGCATAAAAGTAATGATAAATCTAGATTTTGGACATACAATGTACAAAGCTATAAGTGGTAACAAGTACCAAAAAAAAGGTGGGGGAATGGAGGGGTATAGGAAGAGTATATGTGTGTTCAGTCAAAGTTGGTATCAAACTAAATATGATAAATTTAAATTTTTAAAAAAATCTATGGTGCTATAGTACATAAACAGTGAACCCCAAGTTATAACTATTAACTTAAAAATGTGCTATCATCAATTGTAACAAAAGTTCCACACCAATGGAAGGTGTTGGACGTGGGTTAGTGTATGGGAATCCTGTATTTTATGTATGATTGTTTTGTAAACCCACAACTTCTCTAAGAAAGAAAAAAATAGCATGTGTACCAAGTTAATTGGTAATGAGGTAGTAATTGAACCTATCTTTGTGAAGGTTTTTTCACAACCGTGTTTAGGATGAACCAGAAGCAAGAAATAAAAAAAAAAAAACATTGGAAGATATTAAAGCAGTTGAATAAAGATGTCATAAAAATTTGAAAAGGAATGGATAAAATAAAGAAAATCAGAGATATGGTGGAGTTAGCCTTTATAGGTATTAGCTTGTGGCTGAATCTGGCAAGGGAGAAGATAAGGATCAAAGAAAACTTTGTTGAAGATAGTATCCTGTATTTGGTGGTACCAATAACAGAAACAGGAAACCCAAAACAAGAATTGTTTTCAGGTCATTTAAGGGCATATCTTAAAATATGTGTTACATACGTAGAAGAAAGGCAAGAACTTGTGCTAATTAAGAGGGAGGTCACTGGTATTACATGTCCTGACTTTAAAATGCCAACTCTACCACTTGCTCATTATGTACGTAACTTACCTCTCTAAACTTCAGAGTCTTCATCTGAAAAATAGGGATAATAGCAACTTCCCATGGGGTTGTTGTGAGGGTGAAGTTAGTTACTCCTTGTAAAATTTCTGACACTCAAGAAGTGTGCAATAAATGTTAGTTAAAGAAAAGGATGATGTAGAAACGATAGAACTAATGTCTACTTTATTGGGTGGTGATGTGATAATTAAACTAGACAATATCTGAATTGACAATATATCTGAGTTCACATAGTTAATTCCCTATAAATACTTATAGAGGAGAAGACATCAAGAAAGTACAGCATAATTTTTTGAGATCTTAATTTGTAAGTGCTCACCATATATTTATTTTCCCCTCTCTCCTGTTCCAGCAAATAGACAGACTTTAGCATTCCTTCGCCTCAGAGATTTTTCGCATGGAAGAAATAAGATACTGCTTAAATACTGATATTTGTCTTTTACTTGTAAGAAAAAACCCAGGTCATTAAAGAGTAAATATTTTCTGTCCTAGAGAAAGAACAAATTAAAAGATTAGATATCTTTGAGGTCAAGGAGAGAATAAGATGAACGATTTGGTTCCCCCTATTTGGAAAAGTTTGTAGGAGTGTGGATCTTGCAAAGAGCTGGGGGACTAGGGATGTAGCGGTGTTACTTATCAGCACTTTTGGAGGAGAAACAGGACCTTGCAGGTTTGCCTGAGAAACTAGGACCTGACTTGGGGAATTCAGCCTGACTAATAATGACTCTGCCTGAAGCATGGTCTGGAAACAGCAATGCAGTCCAACCTCCTGAGATCTCTGAACTGAGACAGAGGGCATTCCAATGGCATCTAGAACAGATTGATGACAGATGACTGGGGAGAGTTCCCAGATGATTTGGGACTTTGTGATAGCCCCATGAAGCAACAAATGGCATAGGGTTGCAGATTTAGCAAATAAAAATCCAGAATGCCCAGTTAAATTTGAATTTCAGATAAAATAACAAATTATTTTTAGCATAACCATGTCCCATGCAATTATTGATACATACTTCCACTAAAACATTATCAATTATTTATTTGAAATTCAAATTTAAGTGGAAATCTCGTATTTTATCTGGCAACCCTATTCAGGAATAAATAAATAAAAAAGTATATGAACTCCCAATGTTTAAGATACTTTTCTATGTAGGGACAAGGAATGAGATGTCTTTATCAACTATCTGACTTTTTCTGAACTAACCAGAAAGATTTGTAACTCTGGTCAGATGCGTGGGAGGTATGTTCCTGATGTAACGAGGAGCTTTCTTAATATTTTCTCCTTGTTTAACTCTTATTGGAATATCCACAACCATTTGCCAAATGGAACACAGGTTTTAGAATACTTCTAGTCAAATTGTGTGGATGTAGATAAACTGCCTGATCTTTCTCTCTCTCTCCTGTTTTTGAAGTACCCAGACATTTATGTTTTAGCAGTCACTGGATATTGTGTAACTTGAAGTATGGGTGTTATAATCATTTCCACAGATAGCTACCATTAATTGTTCATATCTAGAGTAGGAGTCTAATTCCCTTCCCCTTGAATCCAGTCTGGTCTTAGTGACTTGTTGGTCAGTAAAATGCAGTGGACATGCTAAGACACCTGAAGCCAGATCATAAGAAGCCTTGAAGCTTCTGCCAGAGTCTCTTGGAATGCTCACTCTTGGGATGCTTGCTTGGAATCCAGTTGCCATGCTGGGAAAAGCTCAAGCCACATGGAGAGGCCACATTTAGTGATCTAACTGCCTCTGCTGGACTCTCAGCCCACAGCCAGCCATAGATAACAGTCTTTCAAGGGACCCATCCTGGACATCCAACCCAGTCAATTCTTCAAATTACTCTAGTCCCAGCTGACTACACCACCATGAGAGGCACAAAATGGGAAACTCCCATCTGAGATGGTCAACCTATAGAACTTGGAATAATAATAATAATTTTTTTTAAGGCACTAAATTTTGCAGTGTTTTCTTTTGCAATAGATAATTGGAATATTTGTTATTTGAGGATTTTTTTGAAGGTGACAAATTTTCATCCAAGACATACATGAGCGGATGAGCAAAGAGATACTGTACACAGTTCTGGTCAACATTAAGTACAATTTTTGAAAAATAGAAAAAAAATTTCCCTAATTGGATGATGGGCAGCCCTTAATAGCTGGGATAATAGAGTCAGTACTATTTTATCTTTATTTGACAGTTTAAAAAAGAGAGAGAAGAAAAGCCATTATCGATAACTGATTCTATTTATTTAACATTTTCTTCTCCATTGTTATCCCCATTTTCCCTTTCATCATGTTACCTAATTTAATCCTCTTCATAAATATATAATGGTAACATTATTATCCTTGCTTTACTAAAGAGGAAATGAAGGTCTAAATTGGTTAAATGACTTATTAAATATTTCACACTCAGGATTTAAGTCAATAACTTCACATTTAAAATTCCAGGCTCTTTTCCAGGAAAATCAGGACAGACCTAAGTAATAAACTGAAATCCAAAGCTGGATCATCCCAGTTTCTGAATTCTGAGGCTTTGGCTGTCCTGAGGAGCTAATCCTGTTTTACTTTTAGGAAATTCATATTGGGAGAGACTTGTGTTTTCATAGGTAATCACATAATGAAGAACACATTTAGAGTGGATTTTGTTCTGGATATTACCGAATTGGCTTTTTCAAGTTTTAGTCTTGAATTGTATTTTAATGGGAACAAAATGTGCCTTTAAAGAAGGAAATATGAAACCCAGAGAGGGAACTGCCTGGATCCAGGTCTCAGGGTAGATGATGGCAGAGAAGCTACTAGAACCTTCATCTCCTGACTCCCACCTCAGAGCCCTCCCATCTCTCCTGTAGTTTCAGACCAAAGCCTACAATTTCTGTTCACAGCAACTACTTTTGCAGAATTCGTGTCTCTTCAATGACTATTTTCTTCCCTGCTTCTAATTTTTACAAGGTAATTTAGCAATATATGTCTGAGTTCTCAAGAAAAGTTCCATTAAAATGCCTCTAACATGTGTTGTAAACTTAAGACTTTGCTTTGTAACTGTGGGGGATAAAAGAAAGTCCCAAGAAAAGGAACCAGGTGCAGCAAAGTGCAGCTGGATGGCAAACTCTCTTCCCTGGTGAGCCCCAAAACCAAAATTTGACACCCAATTTGTCACTTCTCTCCTCATAGTCAGGTCTTACTTAATAAGGTCATCTAGAGCAGTACTGTCCAACAGGATGTTCTGCATTAATGGAAATATTTTCTAATCCGAGCTGCCCAACACAGTAGCCACGAGCCACATGTGACCATTGAGTATTTGAAATGTGGCTAATGCAACTGAGGACCTGCATTTTTTATTTTGTTTAATTTAAATTAATTTACATGTAAATAGCCACATATAGCTCATGGCTACCATATTGGACAGTGCAGGCCTATCTCACAAGGACATCTTGTTCCTCTCTGGAAAAGGAGAAGAAGCACTCTTCTCTTTCTGGCTTAGGAAATGCTGTCTTAGGTCATGATGGTATGGAAGCAAATTCCATTGGATTTGAATTTCAAAACCCTATTTAAATTTTCTTCTAAGTTCTTTTACACTAAGGTTTAATCCAATAGAAGGGAAAGTGAAAAATAATTATATTGATTTCTGATTCCTTTAGCAGCTGCTTCATTGCTCCTCCCTTATTGCCCCACCCATCTCAACTCATAGAACCGAAAAAAAGGGGGTGAGAATTGAGGTGTCAGATGAAATTCAGAATGCCCAGTTAAATTTAATTTAGTTTCAGATAAACAATAAGTGTTTTCTTAGTATAAGCAGTATTGGGACATAGTATACAGACAATAAGTATATCCTATGCAGTATTTGGGACATAGTATACAAAAAATTATTTGATGTTTATCTGAAATTTAACTGGGCATTTGAATGCCAGTTTAACTGGGCATTTTATATTTTTGTTTGCTAAATCTATCAACTCTGTCTGGGAGAAGGGCACAAGGTCAGCCTTCTGGAACACAGCCTTTTGTGTTCTTTCAGCAGTGGTGAAAGGAATAGTGTCTAGGGCTGACAAGTGTGGGGCGAGTTGCTACACGGGGTATCCTGGGAACACAGGCTCAAGCTGAACAGAGACTTTCAGCAAATGACCGCTTTATTACTTATACAGCCAAAGGGTCCAAAAGAGGAAGAGAAGAAAGCCTACCATTGCTGGTCCCCAATGGAGGCCAGCTGCTTTGGGCAGGGTCAGGAGATGGTAGCTTCACACACCATGATTCACATTGGAGTCGAGGGACACTTCTGCCACCTGTGTTGGCTTTTTATACACTCCAGAGGAAGGGGGCATAGACAATTAACCAAAAAGCATTCACCAAGCACCCTTTGTGCCTTGGCAAGTAGCTAGAGCTAGCTGAGATTTATTGTCCCCCTTCCCCTGCCCCTAGGGCTTGCAGGCTCTTGCAAAATGGAAGCATATTGAACACCTGCTAACAAGCAAGAGGGGAAAAGGAGGGGGATAGGTGAGGTCTGGGAGAAAATCTCTGAGTGTATCCATAACTTCCACCACAGTAGGGGATGTCTGAGAGTCTCTAAGCTCATGGGCAAGACAGATAGACTGGCATGGATAGGCTGGAAGCTGTGCACAAAGCTGCTCTAAGTAAGAGTGGTTTGCCAGCAGCTTTTCTATTCAACTGGATAGACTTGTGGTGCTATAAGTGAAATCTGGAAACCTGGAGAATTATCACAAAACTCTGTCTCATGTAATCACCATGCAGGTAAAGAAAGAAAATAAGCAGGTCCCCAGAAGCACCTCTCATTCCCTCTCTCGACCACACCCCTTGCTCTTCCCACAGCAATCACTGTGTTCACTTCCTTCACTTCTCACATCCCTACACTTCCCACATCACAGATGAATTTTGTCTATTTTTTAACTTTGTGTAAATGGAAACCTTCACTGTGTCTTCCATAGTGTGTTTGCTTCTCTAAGGAGCAGAGAAGCATTGGTAATCCCTAAACACCTTGATTCAATCAGGGATGGAAATCATTTCAAGCTAGTCTTCACTCTCTGTGAATGGTTCTATTTATGGGTCTTCCTTACTCCTAGATAATATAGCCCTTTGCGGTCTCAACCACAAACCTGGGTGTTTCTCCAAAGACTACACTCCTCAGTGCAATCTGAACTTCAATTTTGATTCACCAGCCTTGAGATTCTGTCTAAAGTTTTTATTATCCGGGTCTCTCAGGGAATCAGCCAATACCTCCAGGCAGAAGCCGCCCTGTGTCTACCTCACCTCTCTGGGTTTTCTTCTCTCAGCACTTGGATGTGTAACTCTTTACTACTTTCATAGTTCTTTGATGCCTTCAGGTGGATTCTGTTGTTGTTCAGCTTTGCTAGCTATTCGCGGTAGAGAGCCTGGTGGATTATCTAGTCTGCCATTTCTGGAAGTAGATTCCTCAGTCATGGAGAGGACTTGAGACCCAATAAACCTCAGATATAGATGTTCTACTGCCAGAAAGGTGAATTTCTGGGAAGGAGGAAAGTTCTTTAGGGCTCAGAGGATGAGAAGAATTTCATCAGGGCAGGTAATAAGGAATTGACAGTGGTTTCCCTGCTGGTGTTCATGTTACTTCCTCTGCTCCAAACTAGGAAAGAAATGCCCAACAATATTTTGCTACAGTGATTTTCCTAAATCTGGTTCCTAACTTATTTACTTTAGTGACCTTTTTTTCCTAAAGAATATAGTTTTAAATGTAAGGAAAAAGTTAACCAGTAGTGAAAAAATGATTCAATTACTTTAGGTCTGTTTTTGGACCATAAATGTTAAATGATAGCCACCTTATTTATGAAACCACTATTCTGGTCATTCGTAAATTCATGCAAATTTCAGTCGTTTTAAACTGATGGAGTTGCCTGCAGGTGTAATAATTATAACAGTAGATAAATAGTATCTCATTAACATTGTATACTAGATTTCAATAAAGCATTTGACAAATGAAAATTTCATGGGGAGGAACAGAAGACTAGGGGTAGGCAGAATCACAGTTTTAGGGGAGAGGGTCAGGTTGAAATAGCTGGTTGCCTACTGCGATAGTTAATTTTATGGGTCAACTTAGCTAGATTATAGTGATCTGTTTTTTTATCAAATGCTGGCCTAGTTGTTACTTTGGAGGTATTTCATAGATGGAATAAGCATCTACAATCAGTTGACCTTAAGTTAAGGAGATTACCCTCCATAATGTGGGTGGACCTCATCCCATCACTTGGTGGTCTTAACAGAAAGAAATAAGGGTACCAGAGGTCAGAAGAATTTTTGCCTCAAGACTTCAATATCAACTCACCAAAATTTCCAGCCAGCCAGCTTCCCCTAAGGAATTCGGATTCAGGACTTCAACATCACCTTTACCAGAATTTCCAGCCTGTGGCCAACTCTATGGAATTCAGACTTGCCAGCTCCCACAAGCCAATTCCTTATACTAAATCTCTTTATTTATGTGTACATATATCCTATTGGTTCTGTTTCTCTGGAGAACCATGAGTGATACACCTACCCAAAATCTAATTCCACCTTCTTCCTTAATTATATAATTAATTCTGGGGGGTAAGGGGGAATAACAATGTGTCCAGCTAACAAACTACAACTCCCAGACTTCCTTGCAGATAAAAGTGATTAAACAACTAAGATCTGCTCAATGAGTTGTGAGTGGAAGTTGTTGGGTAAGGCTTTGGGGAAAAATCCTTTAAAAGGGTACTGACAGTTGGCATGCACCTTTTGTCCCTAGCTCTTTTCTTTCTTCCTTTCTGGAACAAGGGCATGGATTAACCCCCTTTATAACCATGAAAAGACAAACACAGGCAAAGATGGCTGGGTTGAAAAAGAAAGAGCTGGATCCCTGATTACATCATAGAACCGTTATAACAGACCTTAGCTATTTCTTCCAGACTTTCAGTTACATAGGAAAAATAAAACTCATCACTATTTTAAAGTTACTGTTTTTCTGGTTTCTGTAACTAGGAGCTGAGTATAATTCCTAAATGATATGGTAGTATACTCTGAATAATAACATACTGGACATATCTATTTTTTTCTAATATAAACTACAGAAAGTAAAAATTAATCTTCTTGACTGTCAGGAAAAAGTAGAACATAAAAGGAAACCTTAAATAAATTTGAGAAAAACTAGATTCTAGGCTATGACATCTTTGAGAGTAGAGACTGTGCCTTATTTTGAGTTGTTTCTCTAGTGACCAACACAAAGTGAGGCAATTCTAGAGTTTCAGGTGACTGACCATCCTGAGTTGTCTGGAACTATCCCAGTTTTAGAACTGAAAAAGCCTCATCCCAGAAAGCCCCCTGATTTTAGGAAAACTGGGATGGTTGTTTACCCTGTTGGAAGTACTCAATAAATTCTAGGGACTGAATGAATAAAGCTAGAGGGGAGTTGTTTTAGTTTGCTAAAGGCTGCCAATATACCAGAAATGCGTTGGCTTTTAAAACAGGAATGTATGAGGGTAAAAGCTTACAGTTTTGAGGCTGTGAAAATGTCCAAATCAAGGCATCATCAGAGATACTATCTCACCGAAGGTCAGCTGCTGGAGATCCTGGACTGTTGCCACATGGCAAGACACAAAGGTGGCTCTGCCCATCTCTGCCTTCTCCTCCAGGCTCACTTTTTCCCTGAGCTCAGCTGTGGGTGATCATGCACATGGCAGTGTCCACTCATCTCTCTCCTCTATTCCAGGCCTGATTGCTTCAGTTTCTTGCTCTCCGTGGGCCTTCTCTCTCAGCCTCTCGGGGGTCTCTTTCCATGCATCTGTGCTCTGCTGATTCCAGCCTCCGGGCTCCAGGACCTCTCTCTTTGTCTTTACAGTTTTATCCCGGTGTCTGCTGCTGTTTAGTCCTCTGTGTATAAAGAACTCCAGTAAAAGGATTAAGACCAAAACAAGCTAATCAAAGGTGATCTAATCAAAAGATCCCTTAACTGAATCTAATCAAAAGGTATCATCTACAATGGGTTTACAGGCACAGGAATGGGTTCTTTAAAAACAGGATTTTCTGGGGTCCATAGAAGACTTCAACCAGCACAGGAGTCTACAGAGGTGAGCTATAGTACTCTGTCCCTCATACCTGCCCTCTTTCAGATCTTTATTAATTACCTGGATGAGGATATTGAGGGGACAAAAGCCATATTTGCAGAAAGCAAAGAATTTGAAATTGAAAGCTGATGCTTTGTTTTCCAGATTCCACAATATCTTTATATACTAGAATGATGGACAAAATATTATAAGATAATTGGGAAGATATTGTTTCACAGCAGCACCTGTGAAACATAGTGTGTGTGTGTATGGGGGAAGGGGTAGGTTAACTGAGAGCTCTGTTCAATAATGGGTTGTGCCTCCCCAAAAGGCTAAAACATTCTTAGCCTTCATAGATGGAAAAAATATAAGGTCCATGCAGGAGAGGGGATACTGCCCAGTCCTCACAGGTGGACCTTTATGTCCCATGCTGGGTAATGCAATTTAAATGCTATCTCAGCCAAGGAGTATTATGTCCATAGGAGAATGATTAGAGTGGTTAGGGAAATGGGAGCCATAGCATTTGAGTGTAGTTGGAGGACCTGGAGAAGTTTGAAGTAGAGAAGAAAACCCTTAGAGGGACAGAATAATGTTATTTAGATACGTCAAGGGATTCCCTATAGAAGTTATGTTTACTACGATTATTCTCCATAGTTACAGGTAAAGATCTACATTTACAAATGTTGTGGATGAGCTGCTTCAGGAGGTAGTGAGTTCCCTCTCATTGTAGGTTCTTGGAATAGGCTTGATTACTGATTGGCAAGGATATTCTAGAACTGTGCTATTCAATATGGTAGCCACTTGCCACATGTGACTTTAAATATTAATTAATTGATTTGTTGCTCAGTTTCACTAGCCACATTTCAAGGATTCAATAGCCATTTGTGGCTAGTGGTTACTAAAACGCGTAGTGTAGATGTAGAATATTTCCTTCCTTGCAGAAAGTCTATTGGACTGGGCTGTTCTAACCTTTCTACTCAACATATGGTTCAGGAGCCAGCAACATCAGCATTTCCTAGGACTCAGATGCACATTGAGAAGCATTGCTCTAGAGAATATCCAAGTATTGGGTGAAATGCCATGGAAATCTAGGGAGTCTTTCCTGGATTCCTTCTTTCAAAAATGGTTTTCCTCTTGATTATAATTACAAAGTAAATTTTGTTATATTAATCTGTTGATGATTTTCATTTACCCATTTACTTTATTGTGAATGGAAAGTATGATTATAGAGAATTGAACTTATTTTTTTTTTTTATTTAAAAAATACATTCCAAGAGAGCAGCAAATAAAAACATATGAGGGAGTATTCTAGGTCAGTGGGAGGGATAGCACAGCTAACCCAGACAGCCCTCATTCTACATCCCTCCTCTTGCTGCCCCTGCCCTCGTAGACACATACATTTTTACTCATGCCTTGGATTTCCATAATTTCAATAGCTCTTTCTCTCCTTCATGAATAGATCCCTTTTCAATATTCCCTAGTCTCAGGTTATAATAGTCATCCCCTTCCTCACAGTCTCAGCTGAACCAAAAAGAGGAACATATCAATTTGAAAAAATATAGTGGGCTTATAGAGCAAATCTTTTGTTGTCTAAAGGTCTAACCACAGATTAGATCTGTATGGTTTACAGGTTATATGAACACAAACTAATATTTATGAATGTTTACTATCATAAAGCCAGAATTAAGAACCATGTCAGATTCACTCTTTCAATTCTCAAAACCACTCCCTGAGGTGGGTACTGTGATCATCCACATAATGTATATAAAAAGACACGGAGACTTAGAAACACTAATCTACTAACTCAAGAAATCACATCTGTTTCAGTGACTATTGCTGTGTAGCAAATTATCAGAAAATGTGAAAACTTAACCAACCATTGGGTTTTGTCCATGCTTTTGTGCTTGGAAGAGATGGAAGGATGCAGTTTAGCAGTTCTCACTTTGGGCCTCTCATGCTGTTGCAGTTAGATATCTGCTGGTATTGCAGACAGAAAAAGCCTCCACTAAGCTGGAGGTCCAAGGTAGCATGCTCATGTGCTGGGGATGACACTGGCTGTGGGCTGGGAGCTCAGCCGGAGCTGTGGCCTGGAGCATTGCATGTGATCTCTCCAGCATTTAGTCTCAGGGTACTGGGATTTCTTAAATGGTGGCTGATTTTCCTCAATGCAAGAATCCGAGAAGCAGCAAGTAGAGCCTGCTGGCATTTTCTGAACTAACCTTGGAAGTTACATACAATCAATACCACTACTTTTTTTTTTTTTTTTTTTAACAGAAAAATCACTGAGGTCAGCCAAAATTCAAGGAGAGGGTCATTGCCTCTTAATGTGCCAAATAATTTGTAGTCATATTTTAAAACTACCACATTTACTTAGTGGAATTTGGAACCAGGCATTCAGCTCCAGTGCCTCATTTGTGCATATTATATTTTACCTTGTCTTAGAGATAGTAAAGTTATCCCTCTGCATTTTCTTTAGCCAGAAAATGAGTAAAATAAGTCAAAATTCTAAATTCCATGCAAAAATGTTAGTTAGGAAGTCCTTACAAAATTCTATGGTAGTAACCAGAGTCAGTCCTAGGTAACATGCCTAGAAGATGTAGTATTTCTTTCTGCTTCTCCTTGCTTGTACTTCTATCCACATTCAGACATCCATCTGTACTTCTCTTCCTCTTGGTGTGCTCTCTGGTTTTGTACTTCTCTTTACCCCAAAAGGTCTGTGACTCATTTCACAGAGCCTATTCTCTTGTGAAAGTTCCAATGCATACTTACTCTCCAATTATGCAAATTGAAGTTGTCATCCATCCTAGGCTTACCAGAATTTTAATGAGGACCAAAGGAAAGATTTAACAGTGAATTGCCAGACACTGGTGGGGGTGATAGGAGAGGTATTTTGGCGTTGATTTTGTGACCTCTGGCAAATTTCCTAACTTCTTATATCTCTCATGTATTAAATGAGAAAATTGCACGAGGATGTCTTTCTTAACCCAAATATTATGATTCCAGGCCAGAATGCTTTGTATGAGGAGAGCTACGGCAGTCTCTAAGGGCATCTAAAGAGGTTCTAAAGTTCCTTAGACCCTTATCACAGCACCATGTTAAGCTATGCTAGAGACAAAATGGCTCAAAGGCAAGCAGCCAAAAGTGTACTCTTCTCATGTCTCATTTTTGATAACCATGCTCTTAGTAATAGTTCAGGAGCCTGTTTTCTGCCTAATGAACAGCAATTTTATGGTTCTAATAGCTACTGCTATTTAGAACAAGAGTAAGAGAAAAAAAATTCCCCATCATTTGGATACCCGTTTTTCTAATGCATTTTCTATTTCAGATGAAAGCCATCTAATCTTCCATTATTTTACTTTTGGAGGTATGGAGTTGAGGTCTGATGAAATAATATAGTTCTCCATTTAATGTGGAAAAAGCACATCAGTAACTTTCCTTTCATTAATTTTATAAAATGAGTTTTGAGCCTCATGACCATTTCTAAAGGATGTCTATGCCATAAAATTTACATAGCTTTCTCCATGGTTTATGTTGTGTATATAGGACATGTACATGCTAATGTTAGGATAAAGTTGAACAGAGCTACCATATATTAAGCACTTACTGGAGTGCAGAATCTGAGCTATATACTTTTTGGACATACCTCTGTTAGGCAAATAGTAAGCAATAAGGCCAGGATTTATTCTAAGGCTTGTCTGACCCTTGAGCCCATGTTTGCATGAAAAACATACACTTTTTAATTGCTGCTGGAGATAAATTACAGATTATAATTGTACTGTGGGTTGCTTTATGAGTTACTTATTATATTTCATAGATATCAGTGACATAGACATTTGGTAAATCACTAAATTACTCTTGCATCAAGGATAGTAGAGTCCTTACTCTTTGGTCTGTCCTTTGATTATTATTTTTAAGTATGGGCCCAATACTTTAGCACTGTTGAATTCTAATGAAAGAATCCAGATCCTGTGAAGGTGGAGGGGGTGGTAAGGGCTGGTAACCTGAACCTAATGATGGTAATGAATTTATGCCAATCTTAGTTTCCTTTCTAAATAAGCTCATATTCTTTAGGCATTCTGCAGATAGGAAACACCATTTTAGTGGGCAAGATAGAAGAGTACAAAAGCTTCAAATTGAAGAACAAGAGATAGCAAAGGAAACAGACATGATCCCCAACGTCTTCTGAATAAGAACAGTGAACATTATAGGGTCTATATGTCAACCAGAGGAACAAAGCCTAGGCACTTACTTAGAAAACTTGCTGACAATAAAAGTAAAAATACCAGCAAGACAAACCTTTAATATATGATTGAAGCAGCAACTGATAAAAGACAACTTTTTAAATAAAATTTTGTGGAAGTATATCATTCATACATGAACATACATAAACAATAAGTGTATGGCAAAAGTTGTGAACTTACCAAACAAACATGTGTATCATCATAGAGGGCTCCCATACATCACCCCACCACCAATACTTTGCATTGTTGTGAAACATTTGTTACACACTATGAAAGAGCATCATCAAAATATTACTAACTACAGCCCATATCTTACATTTGGTGTATTTTTTTTCTCCAACTGATGCAATTATTAACACCCTGTATTAGTATTTTATTAGCATTATATATTTGTTATAGTATTTTATTTCTAATTTTTAAAACTATCATTATTATTTCATTTTCTTATTAATTGTATCTGGCTATTTCGCTGGCTTCATTTTTGAAGAAGTTTTGGATCACAGAAGGGTTACAACTATGACAGAGGAGGATCATTCGTGTGGGGTGTCAGTGATGGGGGATTCATGGGAGGAGGTTCACCTGGGCATACATATAAGGCATATAAATGTGTTCAAATGTTCATGGGGCATTGTCACAGTGGGTGGAGAGCCACACAATAACCAAAAGAATATCAAATGTCTGCCACATTTTCTAATGGAACAGCAAGAATCCCCTCAATACAGGGGCAATGACTAGTGAAGAAGGATGATCCGCTGATGGGCCATTAATATTGATGAGTGTACTTATGAGCCTTTACTCTTGAAATTGAAACTTAGCCTAGTATTATAGGTGCCTAACAGTTATCTCCTGGAGCCTCCTTGTTGCTCAAATGTGGCCTCTCTCTAAGTCGAACTCAGCATATAAATGCATTACCTTCCTCCAGTGTGGGACATGACTCTAGGGGATGAGGCTCTCTGGCACTGAGGGATTACTACCAAGCACCAACTAGCAATGCAACTGGAAAAAGACCTTCACCAAAAGGGGGAAAAAGTAAAGACAAATGAATTTATATGGCTAAGAGACTTCAAAGTGAGTAGGGAGGTCATTCCCTTATACATGTCTTGGTAGGATCCATTGACTGCCAAAGTAAATACTATCTCAAATATTGGGGCTTGTGAAGGCTCTGGAGACACCCAGACACTATAGTCATGGCAGATAGCTCAGGAGTTTGATGCCTTGCCAGAGGGCCCTACTTTGGAATTTATGCTTCCCTGTGTGACAGAGATGGACTCAGTTGTGGTTCCCTAAACATGGCTCTTCTGACCCTTCCATTTGAACCTTTAATTAGTAATAGGGTTGGTAGGTGTTCATCTAAGAGTCTAAAATCTTTGGGCTGTCCATGTGCCAGCTGCGCCCTGAATTTCAGCAGAGTTGCAACACCTGCTCTCAAGTTCATTGGACTCACCCAGGACAACCAACAAGGAGATTACGATGGACAACATTCATCCCAAGAACCAAGAGAATTACAACAGCAAGCAAGAGAGTCCCATCCACCTGCCCCATGGAATTGAAGTCCGTCGCCTCAATTAGAGGTGGAGTGGACATCGACCATCCCAGAATCCTCAGGTTTGGGGAATGAACTATGGTCTAAACTAGACTTACTGGTATTCTACTATAGACTTATTGTGATTCTAACAAGGTAATAACATATATCACTGATGTGGAGACAGTGGCCCCTGGAGGTTCTGAGGGCAGGGAGAAGGAAAAACAGGTGTAATATGGGGCCATTTTCAGGACTTGGGAATTGTCCTGAATGACATTACAATGACAGATACAGGACATTACATATTTTGCCATAACCTACAAAATTGTGCAGGAGAGAGTGTAAACTACAATGTAAACTATAATCCATGTTTAGTGGAAATGCTCCAAAATGTTTTCATCAATTGTAATGAATGTACCCCACTAATGAAGGATGTTGTTAATGTGGGAAAATGTGGGAGATGTAGGGAGCAGGATATATGGTAATCCCCTATATTTTTATGTAACATTTATGTAATCTAAATATATGTATATTTTAAATGTTTTAAAAAAAAGAACCCCTGCTCTAAAGTTTACCTCTGTGAGTTTACTCATTGTGTTTAGTTCATATTAGTGAGACCATACAATATTTGTCCTTTTGTGTCTGGTTTACTTCACTAAACATAATATCATCAAATTCATTCACATTGTCATATACATCACAAGTTGATTTCTTATTACAGCTAAATAGTATTCCATTGTATATATTTACCACATTTTGTTTAGCCATTCATCAGTTGGTTGACAATTGGGCTGGTTCCATATTTTAGCAACTGTGAATAATGCTGCTATGAATAGCAGTGTGCAAATGTCAGTTTTGTCCTTGGTTTCAGTTCTTCTGAATATATTCCTAGTAATGGGATTGCTGGATCATATAGCAATTCTATATTCAGCTTCTTGAGGTACTGCCAAGCTGACTTCCATAGAGGCTGCACCATTCTACATTCCCACCAACAGTGAAGGAGTGTTTCTATTTCTTCATATCTTCTCCAGCACTTTTAGGTTTTTGTTTTTTTTAATGCCATTGTATAAGGTAAGAAATGGTACCTCATTATAGTTTTGATCTGCATTTCCTTAATATCTAGTGATGTTGAACATTTTTTCATATGTATTTAGGCCATTTGTATTTCCTCTTTGGAAAAATGTCTATTTAAGTCTTTTGTCCATTTTTAAATTGGGTTGCATGTCTTTTTTTATTGTTGAGTCATATGATCTCTTTATATAGCATGGATATCAAACCCTTATTGGACTTGTGGTTTCCAAATATTTTCTCCCACTGAGTCAGCTGCCTTTTTATTTTCTTGACAAAGTCTTTTGAAGAACAAAAGTGTATAATTTTGAGGAGGTCCCAGTTAACTATTTTTTCTTTTGTTGCTCATGCTTTGGAAGTAAGGTTTAAGAAACTACCGCCTACCACAAGATCTTGAAGATATTTCCTTACATTTTCTTCTAGGAGTTTTATGGTTGTAGCTTTTTTATTTAGGTCCTTGATCCATTTTGAGTTAATTTTTATATAAAGTGTGAGATAGGGGTCCTCTTTCTTTCTTTTGGATATAGATATCCAGTTCTCCCAGCACCATTTGTTGAGTAGACTGTCTGGCCCAGCTGGTGGGCTTGACAGCTTTGTCAAAAATCACTTGACCATAGATGTGAGAGTCTATTTCTGAGTTCTCAATTCAATTCCATTGGTCCATATATCTATCTTTATGCCATTACCATGCTGGGTTTTTTCTGTTTGTTTGTTTGTTTTTTATCACTGTAACTAAGTAATATGCTTTAAGGTCAGGAAATGAGAGTTCTCCAACTTTATTCTTCTCTTTAAAGACATTTTTGGCTATGTGGGGCCTCTCACCCTTCCAAATAAAGTTGATATTTGGCTTTTTGATTTCTACAAAAAAAAGGCTATTGGGATTTTAATGGTATTGTGTCAAATCTGTAAATAAGTTTGGGTAGAATTAACATCTTTACAATATTTAGTATTCCAATCCATAAACAAGAAATGTCTTTCTATTTATTTAGGTCTTCTTTGGTTTCTCTTAGCAATATTTTGTAGTTTTCTGAATACAAGTCCTTTATGTCCTCAGTCAAGTTTATTCCTAAATATTTAATTCTTTTTCTCCCTATTATAAATAGAAGTTTTTTCTGACTTCTTCAGATTGCTCATCAGTACTGGGTAGATACACTACTGATTTTTGCATATTAAGCTTGTATCCTGCCACTTTGCTGAGTTCATCTATCAGTTCTAGTAGCTTTGTTATGGATTTTTTGATATTTTCTAGATATAGAATCATATCATCAGTGAACAGAGAAAGTTTTATTTCTTCCTTTCCTATTTGGGTTCTTCCCCCCCCCCCCACCTTTTTTCTTACCTAATTGCTCTATCTACAACTTCTAGCACAAAATTGAATAACAGCAGTGACAGTGGGCGTCCTTGTCTTGTTCCTCAGTAGGAAAGGTTTTAGTCTTTCACCATTGAGTATAAGACTAACTGTGGGTTTTTCATATATGCACTTTACTATGTTGAGAAAGCTTCCTTCTATTCCTATATGTTGGTGTTTTGTTTTGTTTTTTTAATCAAGAAAGGGTACTATATTTTGTCAAATGCCTTTTCTGCATTAATTGAGTCATGTGATTTTTCCTCTTAAATTTATTAACATGGTTTATTACACTAAACCTCAAGACTGAGAGAGGAGGCCCAGAAAGAGGCAAGCCCTATGCCTGCTTGCCTACAGCTGAGCTCCAGAAGATGGTAGATTCTGAGCGGGTGGCAGAGATTGGCAGCCATCTTCATCATGTGGCAGGACACCAGAATCACCAGCAGCTAACTTTGTTGAAAAAGCATCACTGATGGTGCTTTGATATGGACATTTCACAGCCCCTGAACTATAAGTGTTTATCCTAAAGAAAAGTTCCATTATAAAAGCCATCTGATTTCTGGTACTTTGCATCAGCAGCCCTGTGGGAAACTAAGACAGCACATATCCAATAAGGGTTTGATTTCCATGTTATATAAAGAGATTATACAACTCACCAATAAAAATGTGTATACTGATGTTCTTAGCAAGATTATTCATACTAGCTGTGATGGTTAGGCTTATGTGTCAACTTAGCCAGTTTATGGTGTCCAGTTATTTGGTCAAGCAAGCACTGGTCTGATTGTTACTGTGAGGATATTTCCTGGATTTAAATCATCAGTAACTTGGTTACATCTCTGACCAATGACATCTACAATGAACTGAGGAGAGTGACTTCAACAAGGACAGAAGTCTCACCCAATCAGTTGAAGGATTTTAAGGAGAAGTGATGAATCTCCATCTCTAAACCAGCCAGCCAGCTTCTTTTGGGGATTTCATTGAAAACCTTCTTCAGAGTTCTCAGCTTGCAGCCTGTCGTACAGAATTTGGACTTGCCCATTCCGTAGTCATGTGTCAATTCCTAGGAAAAATCTCAAAATATTTACATTATCTATCTATCTGTCTGTATTAATGAGCCAAAAGGGTACTGATGCAAAATACCAGAAATCTGTTGGTCTTTATAAAGGGTATTTATCTGGGGTAGATGCTTACAGTTACCAGGCCATAAAATATAAGTTTCTTTCTTCATGAAAGTCTGTCGCCAAATGTTGGAGCAAGACAGCTGCTGATGTTTGCAAGAATTCAGGCTTCTTGGTTTCCTCTCTTCCCAGGCCTCCATTTCTCTCTGGGCTCAGCTCCTCTCGTTCCTCCACAAGGTCAGCTGTAGACTATCAGGCAAATGGCTTATCTCTTCCTGGAGCCTTCTCTCCTTCCTCATGACCAGGCTTTTCTGTGTGCTTGCTTCCTCAGGCTCCAGCATTAAAACTCCAACATCAAAACTCCAACTCAAAAAACTCCAACTCTGTCCTTTGCCATGTCTTTTAACTTTGAGACACCAAGGGGCAGGGCTCAATACCCTACTGATGTGTCCCTAATCATAACTTAATTATGCCCAGATGAACAGACCAGTTTACAAGCATAATCTAATATCTATTTTTGGAATTCATAACTATATCAAACTGCCAAACTGCTACACTATCTATCTAATCTATATCCTGTCAGTTCTGATTCCCTAGAGAGCCCCAACACAACAGCCCAATGTGGAAATAATTTAAATGCCCATCAACTAATGAATGGTTAAATACAATGTGGTATAGCCATATAATGGAATATTATTCAGCATTAAAAATAAATGAAGCACAGATGCTACAACATGGATGAACCTTGGACACATTATGCTAAGTGAAAGAAGCCAGTCACAAAAGACCATATAATTTATGTTTTTGTTACTATGAAAGGCTCAGAATATGCAAATCTATAGAAACAGAAGGTAGATTAGTGGTTTCCTGGGTCTAGGGATGGAGGGGAGATAGAATAAATGCTAATGGGTACAGTGTTTCTTCTGGAGGTGATGAAAATGTTCTAAAATTAGTGGTGATAACTGCACAACTCTATGATTATACTAAAACTACGGAATTGTACACTTTAAATGGGTAACTTTCATGGTATGTGAATTGTATCTTAATAAAGATATTAGAAATATTCAAGTGTGCAACCAATAAAACCAATGTTTTCCAAAAAGTTTCTTTTTTGAGCTCTCATTCTGCTCACTTATATCCTATCCTGTATTAACTAAATGTTTTCAAGATTAAATATCAATCAGTTCATGGTTTCTCCCCTTTCCCCTTTCTCTCTGGAATGGTGTCTAAGTTTCCAAGGCCTCACTCAGATTCCTGGCAAGAGTAGACACCTGGTACTTGATTGGCCTGCTTATGCTGGCATCCGTTGAGAGCTACAACATGCCATTAGGTCAAGGACATGGGCCCAGCTGACATCATCTGTTCCCAGGTCCTTCCATCCTTATTTCTTTTTTGGCACCTCACATGTACTAACTTTCTCTCTCAGCAATCCTTCATCCCCTTCTCGTAGCAACAGTGAAAATTTGGCTTCACCTCTTTACCTTTCTGAGACCTGTGACTGAAGACTTTTCTGTGCCCAGCCCTCTTCCAGCCAGAGTGGCTCAGAGAACTTGAGCAGGACTGCTGTTTCAGAGCTCTAAAATGAGAGAGGGGCACAGATTCCTCAATTCTCAGATCTCCAACTCTTCTGGATTCTATTGCTTCCATCCCTTGAGGATAATGGCAGGCTATGAGGTAAGGGAGAGCTCCTTCTCCTAAACCAGGGGTTCTTACCTTTTTTTTGTTCCACGGACCCCTTTGCCAATCAGGTGAAAACCACGGACCCCTTACTAAGTCCACACTACACCATGTTATTATTTAATAAATATATCACACCTGCACCAATACATCCCTACAAGAATGATGTTTTTTTGAATTTCAATTCAAGCTCACAGACCCCTAGTTAAGAACCCCTGTCCTAAACCCTCACCAGCATCTAACATTCCTCTTCCTTCTCAGATCCAAAAGAGTGTTTTGCTCTTTTGCTCTTCTTGGGCTGGGGATATGAGGGGGACAGATTGGGAAAAGGGTGTTGCAGGGGTAGTAGTGACAGTGAAATCTGGTTCAGCAAGTATTCATGCAATATCTTTCTTCTAAATACTTTATATACCTGGGCCAAGGCTTTTGAATTTTATAATCTCAAACATGATGCATCTGTTCTCATATCTAACAAACCATAGTTGGAAGAGTTGCAAAGTTAAAATGGCATACTTACCAAATGTCTTATCATAGATGGCTTAGTTACAGGATGTGTTTTCCATATAATAGAGTATTATAAAGCCATTAAAATTCATGTCATAGAAGAATACCGATATGGATCGTAATTAAGTGGATTTCAGTTTTGTGGAAACATGTATCTTATATGCACTAAAAAATGACTAATTATCCATCAATAAACTCTTAGTGATTATCTCTAGGTAGTTAGATTAGGCCTTGTTTTATTTTATTCTTGTTTTCATTTTTAGTATTTTTAAATATTCTAATGAATATGCATTATTCTTATAATTAAAAATATTAAACAAAATAACACAAAGTTAGGTATGGCATTTTCTAGCCCCAGAGGTTGCATGATTAGGAGATATTCTTCCTTGGGGACCCCTGTAGGAGGTAGGTTCCATCCTGGGGCTAATTTAGGAGCCCCTGGGCCTCCTGCACCCTGATCCCTAAACAGTAATGAGGAAGAAAACCCCCAAAGCAATATTGTGAGTGCTAAGAAACAATAGAACAACTATTAAATACATTACACTAGGTTTTATAATGCCATCTGTAATGATGTACCAAAATGAAGGCTTTGAAAGTTAGATTTTGAAATCCAAAGGAAAACACTGAAGACAAATAGAAAGTGTGGGAATAGTATGATTCAAATCACATGACTTCAGGAGGCTCTAGAGCAGACCAGAAATGGCAGCAAAAATTTGGAATGTAGCAGCCTAGTATAGATACAAGAAGGGCGTTCCCCACACCTGTGTAGAGTACACATCTCTTTTTTTATTCCCTTCCTTCCTGAGTCTCCCTCCCTCTATCACCCGTGCCCTTTCTGCTGATAATCAGAGTTATGACTGGATTTTGCCTAAAATGACATTGAATTGATTTCTGACTTCACCTAGAAAAGTTCTAAAGGTCACTTATTTGACCCTCTCTACGAACATGAGAAATATTATCCTGTGGCAGAGGAATGGCTCCATGTTACTCAGCCTCAGTAGCACCAAGTCTTGCTTTATGGGAAATTATGGCTTTTCTCTGTGACATAAACTGCAAAAGCATTAAGGATATAGTGTTAAGATCTCTAAATTTCCTGAGGGATCTATTTTTGATGTACCTTTCAGAAAATTTTCCAAACCCTCTTTGCACACAATTATGATGCTAGAGTGAACCATCTTTTAGGATAATGGGTTTTTGGTAGCAGCGTATGTCACAAACGAATTAGACTTAGAATCACTGAAATCAAGGTTCAGAATTGTTCTAATTCACCACTAGCTACACTACAAAGTGTTTAAACTTGCTTGAATCTCCGTTGTATCATTCCTAATTGGGAAAAATAATGCCTCTGCTCTTATGGCTCTTGTGTAATTAAATAAGAAATTATCTGAAGCATTTAACAAATATCAAACCCTTCTCTCCATTTATTATACTCTCCGATTTTTTTCTGAAACCCTATTTTTTTCAAACTCAGTGGAAGTACATTATCAAGTTTGTTCCTCAGACATCTGATGAAGAACTTACCCTATTCATTTAATGGTCAGGATTTCATGGATTGGACAAGATCATCTATCAATCTTTATCTTTCCAGATCATCATGCTATTTCAAGTCTATTAAGATTCTATTCTATTTAATTTTATTTTATCTTCATGTAAAGATTTTTCTATTGCCTGTTACAAAGGCCAGATGCACTTTTAGGAGGCAAATGGGAAGACCTCCCAACTGTGATAATACCCTATCTATAGCTCCACATCAAAATTTAAATGTCCCCAAATTTATAATTGCAGGATATGTAAACGTAAAGTGAGGACTTGATTATCAGATTTCAATTTTGTTGTTGTCATTAAGAAGGTGTCACCCCATCCTTGATCATCTTCAATCAAGTCTTGGGTTTCTACCGTGTCCTCTGCACTCTGCTAATGGTAAGACTACAAAATAACAGAGATTGTTCCTATCCTTAAAACTTATGGTCATTAGAGAAAGGTGTATTGCACATAAGAAACACAAAAAGAATACATATATGCATATGTATTTATATATCATTTTGCAAATGTTGGTATGTATTGTGAAAATTTTGATTTTTACCCACAATAAACAAACAAACAAACAAACAAACAAAAAAGTATTGCTTATCGCTCTTGGTAACAAGTTCTCTGTATAATTCAGCTAGACATGAAATTTATGATCTTGTGAATCTATTCTTAAGAAAAAAGAATATTGGAAATAAAATGCAGATGTAGGAAATTAAAAAAAAAAGAATACTTAGAGAATGCTGAAAGGGATTTTAATCATGGGACAGCCATCACTCCCACCGTCCTACTATTGCACAGCAATGGTGATCTTTTAAGTAACAAAGAAAGATCCTTACAGACTTGTATGGTTTTCTTATAAACCTTAGAAATTTAGAATATTAAGAAGATTTCCTCTTCATAATAATCTTCTTTATTTTCCCATCCCAATTCAATATCCCCTCTGCTTATTAAATAATGACTCATCTCCCATAACAAGAAATCGATGGCACTGTTGGGAGATGGGGTGAAGGGAGCATTGATGTTTGTTTTGTTGATTTTATCTGGGGTCATCAAGGTCCCCTGATAACTGGAGACCTAGTCTGGCCAATCTGATTTGAGAAGCCCTCATCTGAATCCAGGTGCTGCAGACACCTTGGTGCCAATGATACTTCTGGAAGACATATCTTCCTTCGCAATGGCCAGCATCAATACGCAAGGCAAACACCTTAGATGTATAGGTCTGACTTTGCAAATGAGGTCAGAAATTCCATCTCTGGTTACATGCTTATCATGCACAAAGCCTGGGAAATCATCTAATTTCAAATAGGATGCAGAAATATACCAAGAATATAGGACAGTGCTTTCATCATCCTAAAAGTTATTTTTAAGTAAACAAAATGGGAAAGAAATGCAGGACAAACTGAGCGTGGGCAGGTGGATGTGATTGAGAGACGTCTGAAATATTCTGTGAAACCTTTTACACTGATAAATTGAATGTCCTTATTCTACTTCTTTGTAGACCTCCCCAACCCAAAGTATGGTATAAATAATGCTGCCTTTTGCAGCATAGACTTTGTATATTACAGGTGTTTTAAGGAGAAGAGAACTCAAGCTGGTGAATTGAGAAATGTTTCATAGAAAAGGTGGGATTTAATCCATTTGAAGATAGTAAAAGATTTCAAAAGTCCTGGAGAAATGAGCAAGATTTTCTTCAGCTTAGAAAGCATAAAGTTGATTTGCATGAAAAGATTTTGGTGTTTGCAATTTTTCTTTCACTTTAATCTTTCCATAAAGTTTATTGTCCCTGCACTTCCTAATCTGGAAAGAGAGATCATGAATTTATTAAACTAAATTCTTAATTCCTAACAGCAGGCTCTTTATTTAGCTGAGGAAATAAATATTAGGTGGCTAATTGACATGTCTCCTCCTTAAGCCACATACCATTTGCAAAGTCTTTACTTTGTGGGAAAGAAATCCATATAATAACATTCTACCTGATTATTTTTCAAATTAATCACTGTATTCAAAGAAAAGTGTCGGCACCAGAATCTCATGCTAAGAGTATAACTTGAAAGAATTGCCCTATTCCCCTCACTATAATCAGCCACTGCTGGTTTTATCTATATTGCAGAATTTATGGCTTGCATGTTTGAGTGTTGCTATGGTTATCCCAGCTTCTTCCCTTTGATATGGTAACAATGAATATTTTAGCGATCTGGTACTTGATACTCTTGCTGATGTTTTTTCTTCTTCATGGTGTGAAGCTAAAATCAAAATCTTCTTCTTTCCACTTCAGTTATTTATGAGAATATAAACTCATTGATTGAAAGCCTGAAAGAAAGATTATTGTGGATAAACTGGAGTTTTGATGCAGATGGAAATGAGGACTCTCAGAAACAAGTCCCACTCGTGTTTTAGGAAATACTGAACTTTGGTGGCCCCCAACTGGCCTTGTTGATGGTGTGCCCCTTAACTCTTCCCATCGTGACCCTCCCACGCTTACATTCTTTCCTTTTAGGCAAGGAACCTGTGACTCTCATTCTTTCTCTCCAGGGCCTCATGTTAAATGGAAGAAAATAAAAAGCTCACACTCTTGTGTCTGACAATGGGGAGCCTCAAGATGTCAGTGCTCAACCCACAGGAATGGATCACAAACTATAAATTATCAGGTATTCTGAAAGGGTAGGGAAGAAGGCAGATGGAGCCCTACTTCCTACCCGTCAAAGCACACTGACTTCCTCAGTCTAACCTGGTGAGACCGTGCTCTGCGTTATTGTTACAGCAATCAATGTTTACACCGAAGTGGGTAAGCAGTTGTGGATCTATGGCCTTTTTTGTGATTTTGAAGTTCCATTTTCAAGACTGTATTTCAAACTATTTCTTTCTATATGCTCTGGTGCCTGGGATATGTATGACCTTTGTGGTTTGAAGAGAAGATTTTCCCAAAGCATAAATAACTGAGTCAAGGTGGCCACAACTCTTGCTTTTAAACATTCTTGAAGTAATTTCAGCACTTCTCAAGGGCTTTCTACTCATTGCGCCGACTGTCCTTGCTAAATAATGGAGCTGAGATGCGGTATGACTGGCAGATGTCTCGTTTTCCCTGAGTATGAATTCACTGAAGGCAGTAACAGCGTCTTAGGCTGGTGTATTAGTCAGTCAAAAGGGTGCTGATGCAAAATACCAGAAATCTGTTGGCTTTTATAAAGGGTATTTATTTGGGGTAGAAGCTTACAGTTACCAGGCCATAAAGCATAAGTTACTTCCCTCACCAAAGTCTGTTGGGGCAAGATGGCTGCCAACGTCTGCCAAGAGTTCAGGCTTCCTGGGTTCCTCCCTTCCCAGGGCTCGATTCTCTCCAGGCTCAGCTGCTCTGCTCCTATCACTAGTACTTAGCAGAGTGCTTGGCAAGGAGCAAATGCTCAATAAATGCTTATTGAATTCAAAATGACCATTTACCCCCTTGCATGCTTGAGAGACAAGACAAAGATATAATCTGGTGACAGACGCTTGGCGAAGTCCCCACAGTCCAGGGTCGCTTTGACGGTGCAGATGTGAAAGGCCAATGTGATACCGTTCTTCTGCGTCCTAACTCCCAAGATGCGGACTACTTCTCAATTAATGCATAAATTGGAAACATTCATTTTTTTTCCAGTCAATATTGGTGGCCACTCTCAGCTGCCCATTTCTCCTGCAAAGTTCCTGGGAAGGATGATTAGTAAATTATGGCCCTCATGTTTATTATTTATAATCTACCTTGTTCCCCAAAGTACATTGTGGTAGATTGAATCACATTTCCTAACAAAACACAGGTTGTTAATCTTAATCCGTGTTCATGTATGTATGAACCCATTGTAAATAGGACCTTTTAAAGATGTCTTTGCTAGTTAAGATGTGGCCAAACTGAATCAGGCTGGACCTTAATCCATATTAGTGGACACCATAATAAGAGAGGAATTTTGGACTGAAAGCAATCTGTAGAACCAGAAACTGGAAGAAGGCAGAAAGCTTTGAAGCCAGAAGCCAGAGAGAGCCACAGGAGGAGCCCAGGGACACTGCCATGTGATAGAGGCAGAGATGCAAGTCACGGAGTCCCAAGGTTTATGACAAGTTATCACCACAATGCTACAGACTCCAAGAGAAAGCATGGCCTTGTGATGCTGTGATATGGAATTTCTGACCTCGAAAATCCTGAGTTATTAAATGCTTGTTGTTTAAGCCAACCCATGTATAACATTTGTCATGACAGCTCTGGCAAATGAAGACAGACATGAAGTGACCTACAGAAATATTTATACTATATTAGTCTATTTTAAAGTAAGAAACATAAATGGAAAAATATTTCCATAACTCGTTGAGCTGACTTTTGTCTGTTACTTTATTTTTTGAATTTTAAATAAAGTTTGATAATAAGTTTATTTTTCTAAAATTAGTCATTAGTAGAGCTGGTTCAGGTAGTTGCAGGGTATGATAGGTATGGTGCTATGGAAAGGAATAGAAAGTAAGGTTGTTGCTGCATTGCCATTAATCATGTGTTTTGATTTCTTAGTGGTGTACATGAAATATAAGTAAAGATTTCAGCTACTTCAAAATTATTTTTGATTGTTAGGCTGAATTTTACTGATATAACATAACTCTTGAACTAAAGTCATGTATCATTAATTACAAGAGTTACTTACACACACAATATAATGACTCAAATCCTGAAGACTGATCGAGTTTACCTTTAAAGACTTTAATCTTCCCCCAATACTACCCTTTTCCTCCTTGAAATAAAAGACAACAGGTGGGAGAAGCCCACTTTAACCATCTCCCTAAGCCCTGGACTATTTCCAGGGGTGGCAAAAAACTGGGGGCAAATGTGAGGATGCTCATTCCCTGCTCTCTGGGCTCCAGCAGGCCTGGAATCTCCCCTAAGAGATTTTTCTCGAATAATGAGAGTCAATCCTCAGAAGTACAGCTGGAGCCACCTAAAACCATAACTTGCTCACAATGACCTCAGCTCAAACCAGTGTTCTGGGAATATCAATATTAGGGAATAGAAATGAGAAGACCCACACACCAGAAAGTTTCACTTATATTGTCATAGTGAAAGGATAATAACTAAACCAGACACATATTAGAAGTAGGAGAATGCTGAGGAGGGGGTAGAAACCTCCTCTCTTCGCTTGGAGAAATTTTCCTGTAGGAAATCTCAGTGAAAGCCTGGATTGCCTAAGGTTCTTGCTGTCATGTAATCAAACTACTGCCTCTCTCCCTCTCCTATTATGTAGCAACCCACTCCCAAGTTCAGTAGTTTTATGTGTTGAGTCCTCATGAAAAGACTGGTTAATACATGATGTCAAGAAAAGTGATGTTCTAGTATTTTGTGGACTTCTCAAAGAAGTAGAATCATGATTCTTCTGAGTACTTGGATGGTCACAAGTATCGTGAGTAACCAGGGGTAAAATATTTTGTAGAAAATTGTGCCAACATTGAACCAGGTGAGAAACCTATAAAGGGAAGAGGAAGGGAGACCTTCAATGAAGGCGTTTGCTATCCTTCTCTGGGTATGGGCTGGGTTTGTATGACTACTAATTTTTTCTATAACTATGTTTATTAACGTCCATTACAAAGACAAATCATGAGCTAAAAATTTGAAAACAAAAATCATTAAAAATAAAATGGTAAACTATTAAAACAAAATTGCAAAGCAAAGGATGAAATCCATGCAATAAAAGATTAAGGCAACCAAGAACTTAGTTCATTAAAATTAAAAAGTAAGGAAAAATCAGGATTGAAATTTAAAATGATTGAGAATGAAATAAAACTTAAATGAAAAGGAAGAAATGTAAAAACCAGAGTGGTCCAAAACAATGAATGCATTAAGTTTTAAATGAAAAGAAAAACTAGATGTAAGAAAATAGAAGTTTGTAAAATAATTAAAAATAGGACATAATAAATATTAAAAGAACCATGAAATGAATAAATGAGAAAAATGAACAGTTTAAAATCAAGAAATTTGGGAGATTAAAAAGAAGATAGATGATAAAATATAAGCGGAATGATTTTTAAAAAGCCAATGCAAAATAAATCTGAACACCAAAACAATGCAGATATATCTTAACATATTTGGTTTTATGGCTTTATTTCTATTTTAAATTAAGAAAGAAATGCTTGATAAAACAAAGGAATAAAAACATCCTCACCTTAAAAGCAGCTGAATGCAGACAAGTGTATGTAAGACCTTACTAATAGGAGCCTCTAACCACATCCCTATAACATGTGTACTCCTGGGGTATTGAGGCAGAAATGAGGACAAAAACCTTAGAATGGTGGTTCTCAACCAGACTTGCATACTGGAATTACCTGGGAAATTTTAAAGAATACTTATGTGAGGCTTTACCACATACCAACTATTCAGAATTTCCAGCAGTGAGGCCCCAGATGATTTTTTAAAAATATTTTAAAAGATGCTTAGATTACATAAATGTTACACAAAAATTACAGGGATTCCCATGTTCCCCACCCCCCACACCTCCCACAACCTCCCACATAAACATCTTTCATTAGTGTGATACATCACCTGGGGCTTTGCCACTAAGCATGGACCATACTCTCTCCCACACAGTTCTGCATGTTATATGCTGATGTAAAATGACCTATATCTGTCGTTGTAGTGTCACTCAGGATAATTCCCAAGTCCCGAAAAAGCCACTGTATTACAACTGCTTTTAATATGCAGCCAGGGTTGAGAAATACTTCCTTAATATCTTGCCCTTTTACATGTGTCCAGATGATCTAACTCTCAGCATTGAACATGGCTTCCAAGATTGATTCACATACAATTAAATGAGATCAAAACTATCTTGAGCAGGTAAATAGGTAAGTATTTAAAGTTCAATGACATACTCGGGCCATGGAAATTCTATGAAACCCTTCTCTCTTGATGTCCAAAAGTGTTTTGCAAAATTTAGCTACAGTTTGGAAACGGAAGTCTTTGGAACAGTCTACATGACTCCAAGCTGCCTTTACAAAGGCTCTTAATCAGAGACAACTTCAAAGCATGGAGTGAGTTCAAAATATCTTATCAGAGTGTACCACACTACTGATTATATTGGGGACCACAAATCCATGGCCCTCACTTCTCAATAGCATTATTGAGGTTTTGAACAATGACTGCAAACATCAGAAATACCTTGGAAATGTGATATATCAATGCCCAGGCAACTTGCCTCACTCCCAGAGATCCTGATTTAATTGATTTGATATAGAGTATGGAAGTCAATATTTTTTAAAGCTCTCTATATAATTCTAACGTGCAACTATGATTGAGAATCCCTGCATTATAAAAACACCAACAAATTCTACCTCAGAGCCTATTCTTATCCCGTCTTTAGAGACGACCATCCTCTTTCAGTCCATTTTCCATGTACCTGAAAGAGAAACAAGAGAACAATGACTCACTATAGAAAGGATTTTCTACTGAGAGATGGTTTTGTAGAGAAGCTAACCTTTCCACTTAAACACATTTCTCAGTTCTGACTCCCTAACATTATACCCAAGTTAGTTTAAATAAGTTGTAGGTTTTCTCAAAATTCTTTGGTTATAAATTTAATATCAATCATTTCCATTTCTTCTATGTGGCTATTCCCATTTGTTCATTCATTTGACAAGCATTTACTGGGCAACTACAATTTGCTAGGCCAAGGGCTTAGGTACTGACAATGCAGAGATAAGGTAGAAACAGACAGAAAACAGTAATTATAATCCTCTGAGTTAAGTTATATAATAAAGGAAGTCTGGAGTGCTACAGAGGTGCCCAGAAAGAAAAGACAGAGAAACTCTTTTTTTGAGAGTATTTTTAAACAAAGTAAGGAGGAAGGGACAATCCAGGCAGAGGGAATAGCCTGTGCAAAGGCTTTGAGTTATTTAGAGAGTGGCACACTGGAACAGCTCTATGTGGCTGAAACCAAGGCTGACAGTGGAGAAATGAAGTTGGAGAAATAGGTAAGTATCTAATCAAGGACAACCTTGGTTTTGGATTTTGTATTCATTATAATGAGGACTATGCAGGAACAGTATGCATTTTGTTTTATAATGATCCCTTTACAAGCAATATAAAGATTAGATTAGAGGAATATTAGTTAGGTTATTATAAAAATCCAGGCAAGAATACATAAAGGTCTGAATCAAATAAATGGTAGTGGGAATGGAGATGGGCACCATAAGAGATCTGTTAAGGAGATAGAAATTATAGGATTTTCACTCATAGGTGGATATGTGGAAGGCGACAGAAAGGAAAGAGTTGAGAATAACCTCTGTCTAGGGTCACCAAAGTGATTTAGGTAGAAATATGGATTTGTGAGTAACCAGTATATGCCAAGGGAGTAAATGTAGGCATTCAGGGCTCATGGAAGGAATGGGTCCTCAGAAGCATTAATATTCAAGGGCTGGGTGCTGGAAGAGCCTGCAGAGGGGAATGAGGGCATGTTTCATAATATCTATATATTACTAGTTTGACTTGGTTCTTTGGGATCCATGACATCTTTAAAAAATTAAAGTCTGGAAAGAAATGGAGAAAGTAGAAAATAAAAGAGGAGGTTAAAAAATTTTTAAAGAGTAGATGATACACATTAATAGATAAAGGCACAAATATAAGTCATTTGATAATTAAAAAAAATAACATTAAAAAGAAATGGAAAATAAATATAATTTTTAACTAAAAGCAATGTTTAAGGGAATGATTCATATAGAAATGCTAGCAATATTTAAAGTCAAAGATGAAAAGGATATTTTTTTAAATGTGTCCCACCACCCACACATGGTTTCTTATCAATTACTGGCAATCTTTGAAACCTCAATTTAATGAGTTTTCTTTCTATATGACCTCGTGAAATCTAGCCTCACAGATTAAGCTACATTTTCTAGACTTCATTCACTGAATAAAAACAGTAAAATAGTTTAATTTTCTTGACCTTTAATTCCTGACCCTGTGATGTCAGAATAAACTTGACTATCTTATGTTGGCTGCCATTTTTTATTCAGAGTACCAAAACATTTTAGAGCTGAGAGAGGTTATCAGAGTCCATCTTGTCTAACTCTTTAAGTTTAGAGATGAAAAGATGGGCCAGTGAAGTTGGACACCTGCCCATGTCACCCAGAGCATTGGTGTGAGAGTCAGGTCCGGACCTGGTCCCACGATTCTGGGTTGGTGATGTTTCTATGTGTCATACTGTGCCTTTGTTTGGAGACTGCAAGGCTAGCTGCATGCTGCTTCTAAGGTAGAAGACTGGTAATTTGGAAATGCACCCAAAAATTCAGCTACAGCAGTTTTCCAAATGTATGAGTATAGATCACTTTTAAAATTACAATTTTTGAATTTCCAGGAAAATGGCATTGGAGTAGGTAAGCAGGGATCAACTGTTTCACAAAAATAATGGAGGAGGGGCAAAAAGCTATCTGAGGGAGCTGCTTTGGGGATCCGCAAATCAGGAGAGTGCTGCACATCCTCTGGGAAGGTGAGGGACAGAGAGACAGAGAAGCTGAAACACAAACTATGAGTTGCCAACCACCTCACAGCTAGGATGGCACACAACCTCACCCTCAAGGCAGACAGCCTGGGTAAAACCCATAGCTCACAGCAACCAACTGAGAGAGGAACAGAAGTCTGCCTCCCTGGGAAGAAGGAGGGTGCATTGAAGCATGGAGAGTGGTTTCTCTTTCCTGAATTTGGCCAACAGAGCCCACTTTGAATCTCTGCACTGACCAGACCAGAATCACCTGCAAGATTGATTCTGCAAGATGGAAAGAAACACCTCTGTGGAAAGAATCACCAATGAACGCCATCTGCTGGCTGGCCTGGGAACTGCAGGAGAAAAACTGCTTTTAGGAGTGTTCAGTCCCAGTCTTCCTGGAGTGAATCTGTGCCCCATTAGTGAGCCCCTAGCCCTATTTTGACAACCTAAGCTGAGCAATTTTAAAGACCTAGGATAAGTTGAAAGCACAAAGAAGAGTGGTGAAACAAAACAATTAGGCAAGAGAGAGAAATTGACCATCAGAGTAAATTCACCAACATATTCAGGTGCTTAGACAGCAAAAAATTACAAGCCATACTAAGAAACATGAAGAGATGGCCCAGACAAAGGAACAACCAAAAATCCTGATGAGGTACAGGATTTAAGACAAGTAATCAATGATAATTACACAAATTTCTTAAATCAATTCAAGGAGTTGAAAGAAAATATGAATAAAAAAATAAAGGATATTAAGAAGACACTGGGTGAGCATAAAGAACAATTTGAAAGCCTACAAAGAAAAGTAACAGAGCTTATAAGAATGAAGGACACATTGGATGAGATTAAAATAACATTGGAGATATATAACAGCAGATCTGAATTGAAGGAAGACAGAATTAGTGAATTAGAAGAATGAGCAACTGAACTCGAACAGATAGGAGAAAAAAAAAAGAGAAAAGAATGTAAAAAATGGGACAGGGTCTTGGAGAATTGAATGACAATGAGAAACACACAAACATACATGTTATTGATATCCCAGAAGGAGAAGAGAATGGAAAAAGAGCAGAAAGATATTTGAGGAAATAATGACCAAAAACTTCCTAACCCTTATGAAAGACATAAATATCAATATCCAAGAAGGACAACACACCCCAAACAGAATAAATCTAAATAGACCTACTCTGAGACACCTACTATTCAGAATGACAGATACCAGAGATTTAAAAAAAAAAAAAGGATTTTGAAAGCAGCAAGAAAAAAAGCAATGCATCACATGCAAGGGAACCTCAATAAGACTAAGTGCTCAGCCTCTCATCAGAAACCATGGAGGCGAGAAGAAAGTGGTACAATTTTTTAAGATACTGAAAGAGAAAAACTGCCAGCCAAGAATTCTTTATCTGTCCTTCTTAAATGTTGGTGAGTTTAAAGTCTTTCACAGACAAACGAAAATGGAGAGTATGTTACCAAAAGACCAGAATTATAAGAGATACTAAAGGGAGTGCTACTGCCTGAAAGGAAAAAACAAGGGCAAGAGACTTGGAGAAGAGTGTAGAAATGAATATTACTAGTAAATTAAAGGGTAAAAGGACAGACAATAGTGAGATATGACAACAGAAAGCTAAAGGATAAAATGGACGAAGTAAATCCTTTAGGGTAAAAACATTAACGTTAATGGATTGAGCTTCCCAATCAAAAGACACAGAATGACAGAATGGATAAAAAAATATGAGCCATCTATAATTTGTCTACAAGAGACTCACCTTAGACTTAAGGACACAATCAGGTTGAAAGTGAAATGTCATAAAAAGATATTCCACACAAATGGGAAACCAAAATGTTCTGGAGTAGCAATACTAATATTGGGAAAAGTAGATTTTAAATGCAAAACTGTTATAAGAGATGAAGATGGTCATCATATATTAATAAAAGGGGCAGTTCACCATGAAGAAATAACTATAATAAATATTTATGCATCTAACCTGGGTACCTCAAGATACATGAAGCACATACAGGCAAAACTGAAGGGAGAAATAGACATCTCTACAATAAGAGTTGGAGACATCAATACACCACACTCGGTGTTAGATAGAACATATGAACAGAAGATAAATAAATAAACAAAGAGCTTAAATAATATGATAAATGAACTAGACTTAACAGACATCTAGAGAGCATTGTACCCCAAAACAGCTAGATATACATTCATTTCAAGTGCTTATGGGTCCTTCTCCAAGATAGATGATATGTTGGGTCACAAAAAAAGTCTCAATAAATTTACGAAGATTGAAATTATACAAAACATTCCCTCATCATAACAGAATGAAGCTGGAAATCAATAATGGATGGAAAAAGGGAAAATTCATTAACATATGGAGATTAAACAACACACTCTTAAATAATCAGTGGATCAAAGAAGAAATTGCAAGAGAATTCAACAAATTTCTTGAGATGAATGAAAATGAGAACACAAAATATCAAAACCAATGGAACACTGCAAAGGCAATGCTGAGAGGGAAATTTATAGCCATCATTGCTTACATTAAAAAAGGAGAAACAGCTAAAATTAAAGATCTAACTGCACACCTGGAAGAACTAGAAAAAGAACAGCAAACTAATCCCAAACAAAGCTGAAGGAAAGAAATAGTAAAGATTAGAGCATAAATAAATGAAATCGAGGAGAAAAAAAAAAAAAGAGAGAGAATCAACAAAACCAAAAATTGGTTCTTTGAGAACATCAACAAAATCAACAAATCCTTAGCTAGACTGCCAAAGAAAAAAAGAGAAGATGCAAATAAATAAAATTAGAAATGAAAGAGGGGACAATACCACACATCCAGCAGAAATAAGAGTGATTATAAGAAGATACTAGTTTATGTGTGCCAAAAAACTAGACAATGTAGATGAGATGGGCAAATTATTAGAAACACACGAACCACCTACACTGACCCTGGAAGTATAAAAGACCTCAATAAACCAACCACAAGTGAAGGGATTGAAACAGTCATCAAAAACCTCCCCAAAATGAAAAGCACAGGACCAGATAGTTTCACCTGTGGATTCTACCAATCATTCAAAGATTATCTACAATTAATCTTGCTCAAGCTCTTCCAAAAAAATTGAACAGGAAAGAACACTACCAAACTTATTCTATGAGGCCAACATCACCCTAATACCAAAACCAGATAAAGACACTACAAAAAAGAGAAATCTACACACCAATATCTCTAATGAATATAGATGCAAAAATCCTCAATAAAATGCTTGCAAACTGAATCCAAAAGCACATTGGAAGAATTATACACCATGACCAAGTGGGTTTTATATCAGATATGCAAGAGTGGTTCAACACAAGAAAATCAATTCGTGTAATAAACCACATTGATAAATTGCAGCAGAAAAATCACGTGTTCCTCTCTATTGAGTAGAAAAGGCATTTGACAAAACACAGCACTCTTTATTGACAAAAACACTACAAAAGACAGGAATAGAAGGATGTTTTCTCAATATGGTGAAGTGCATATATTAAAAACCTACAGGTAGTATTGTACTCAATGGTGAAAGACTGAAAGCTTACCCAGTGAGATAAGGAATAAGACAAGGATACCCACTGTCATCAATGTTATTCAATATTGTGCTAGAAGTTCTAGCTAGAGCAATTGGGCTAGACAAAGAAATAAAAGGCACTCGAATAAGAAAGGAAATTAAAACTTTCACTATTCACTGATGCGATGATCCTATATCTAGAAAATCCTGAAAAATCCACAACAAAGCTACAAGAATTAATATGTGAGTTCAGCAAAGTGGCAGGATACAAGATTAATATGCAAAAATCAACAGCATTTCTATACACTACTGATGTGCAATCTGAGGAGGAAATCAGAAAAAAAAAATTCCATTTATAATAGCAACTAAAACAATCCAATATTTGGGAATAATGTTAACCAAGCACATAAAGGACCTGTATTCAGAAAACTACAAAATATTGCTAAAAGAAAACATCTTCATCTTGTGGTAGGTGGTAGTTTCTTCAACCTTACACCCAAAGCACGAACAACAAAAGAAAAACTATGTAAATGGGAACTCCTCAAAATTAAACACTTTTGCACCTCAAAGGACTTTGTCAAAAAGGTGAAAAGGCAGCTAGCTCAATGGGAGAAAATATTTGGTAACCACATATCTGATAAGGATTTAATATCCATGATATATAAAGAGATCATGCAGTTCAACAATAAAAAGATAAACTACCGGATTTTTAAATGGGCAAAAGACTTGAAAAGACAATTGTCCAAAGAATAAATACAAATGGTGAAGAAACATGAAAAAATGTCAACATCATTAGCATTTAGGGAAATGCAAATCAAAACCACAGTGAGATATCATTTCATACCTATTAGGCTGGACACTATAAAAAGTGGGAAAACTGTAAATGTTGGAAAGGATGTGGAGAGATAGGAATGCTTATTTGCTGTTGGTGGCAATGTAGAATGGTACAGCCACTATGGAAGACTGTTTGGCAGTTCCTAAAGAATTTGAATATTCTTTGCCACATGACCCAGCAATACCAATACTAGGTATATATCCAGAAGAACTGAGAGCAATCACACAAACAGACATCTGCACACTGATGTTCATAGTGGTGTTATTCACGATTGCCAAAAGTTGGAAACAACCCAGGTGTCCATCAATCAATGAATGGATAAACAACCTGTGGTGTATTCACACGATGGAATATTATGCAGCTTTATGAAGAAATGAAGTTGTGAAACACATGACAACATGGATGAACTTGGAGGACATTATGTTGAGTGAAGCAAGCCAGACACAAAAGGACAAATACTGTATGATTGTGCTACTATGAACTAATTATATTGTGTAATTTCATGGAGTTAATACATTGAATATGGGTCATCAGAAAATAGAATGAGGTAAGAGAAGGGAATGCTGAGAATTAACTTGTGCAGAATTGCTAAAAAGTTTGTGGGTTAATCTTTGGAAATGAATAGAAAAGGTAATGTTTGTCACTGGCAGTACTACTATGTGGGTATGAAGTGTTTTAATTAAAGGGAAATTCTAAGGTCATGTATATTATTAAAAGGAAAGGTAAAAAATGTAACATAGAACTGTACAGCATAGTAAAAACACAAGTGAAATACAAATATGGATAAAATTGCATATATAAGACCATTTTTCTCTGAAGCTGAACAAATGTATGTTAATACTACAAGATGTTAATAACAGACAAAAAAAAGCCTTATGCTAAGTGAAAGAAAACTAGACACAAAATACTATATATTGTATGATTCCATTTAGATAAAATATAAATATATTTCATATATAAATATATAAACATATTTATAAATATGAAAATAGATTAATGGTTATGTAGGGCTGGGGAAGGACTAGTGTAGGGTGTGGAAATTTTATTTTTGGAATAATGCTATTGTTCTAAAAGTTTTTTTGGTGATGAATGCAAAACATTGTGATTATATTAAAAGCCACTGATTATACTCTTTAGATAGATCACATGGTATGTGAATATATCTTAATAAAAGTGCTAAATAAATAAATGTGCAAGAATAGCCAGAAATAGCTGCTATGTACAGCAGGGGAAGCATAGAGAGATTGAGAGGTGAAGAATTTTCTTGTTTGATTGTTTGTCAGTTTTTTGTTTATTATTATTCTTATTGAAATAGTGAAAATGCTCTAATAATGATTGATATGATGAATGCACAACTGTGTGATTATACCAAATACCATTGATTGTACACTTTGGATGATTTGTATGCTTTATTAATATGTCTCAATAAAATTGATTTATTAAAAAAAAGAAGAAGAAAGAACTAAAATCAAAAACCTAAATGCACACTTGGAGGAACTAGAAAAAGAACAGCAAACTAATCCTAAACCAAGGCCAAGGAAAGAAATACTGAAGATTAGAGCAGAAATAAATAAACTGAGAACAACAACAATAAAAAAAATAGAGAGGATAAGCAAAACCAAAAGTTGGTTCTTCAAAGAGGTCAACAAAATTGACAAATCATTAGCTAAACTGACAAAGAAAAAAATAAAGAAGATGCAAATAAATAAAATCAGAAATGAAAGAAAGTACATTACAACTGACCCCACAGAAATAAGAGGCAATAAGAGGAACTACTATATGCCAACAAACTAGACAACATAGACAAAATAGACAAATTCCTAGAAACACACAAACACACAAACAACCTACGTTGACCCTAGAAGAAATAAAATACCTCAAGAAATGAATCATGAAAAAAAAAAAGAAAGAAATGAATCATGAGTAAAGAGATTGAAACAGTTATCAAAAACCTCCCCAAAATGAAAAGCCCATAACCAGATTGCTTCACATGTGAATTCTGCCAATCATTCAAAGATGATTTAATAGCAATCTTGCTCAAACTCTTCCAAAAAATTGAACAGGAAGGGAGGCTACCAGACTCATTCTATCACCCTAATCCCAAAACCAGATAAAGATACAAAAAAAAAAAAAAAAAAAAAAATTACATACCAATTTCTCTAATGAACATAGAGGCAAAAATTCTAAAAAAAAAAAAAAGACTTGCAAACTGAATCCTAAACTACATTAAATAATTATACACCACAATCAAGTTGGTTTTATCCCATGTGTGCAAGGGTGGTTCAACACAAGAAAATCAATTAGTGTAATAAGCCACATTAATAGAATGAAGAAGAAAAATCACATGATCCTCTCGATTGATGCAAAAAAAAAAAAATACATTTCGCAAAATACAGCATCCTTTCTTGATAAAAACACTCCAAAATATAGGAATAGAAGGAAGCTTTCTCAACACAGTAAAGTGTATATATGAAGAAACCTACTGCTAACATTTTACTCGATTGTGAAAGACTAAAAGCTTTCCTGCTGAGATAGGGTACAAGACAAGGATGCCCTCTGTCACCGCTGTTATTCAATATTGTGCTAGAAATTCTAGCAAGAGCAATTAGGCAAGAAAAAGAAATAAAATGTATCCAAATAGGAAAGGAAAAGTAAAATTTTTGCTATTCACGGATGATATGATCCTATATATAGAAAATCCCCCCAAATCCATACCAAAGCTACTAGAACTGATAGGCAAGTCCAGAAAAGTGAAGGGATACAAGATCAATATGTGAAAATCAGTAACATTTCTATACAATACTGATGAGCAATCTGAAGAGGAAGTCAGAAAAAACTTCTTTTTCTAATAGCTACTAAAAGTATCAAATATTTAGGAATAAACTTAACCAAGGACATAAAGGACCTATGTTCAGAAAACTACAAAACATTGCTAAAAGAAACCAAAGAAGACCTAAATAAATGGAAGGACATTCTGTTTTCATGGATTGGAATACTAATATTTTAAGATGTCAATTCTATCCAAATTCAATTCTACCCAGATTCAATGCAATCCCAGTAAAAATCCCAACAGCCTTTTTTTTTTTTTTGTAGAAATGGAAAAGCCAATTATCAAATTTATTTGGAAGGATAAGCCAAAAATGCCTTTAAAAAGTAAAACAAAATTGGAGGACTCTTACTTCCTGACTTTAAAGCATATTACTTAACTACAATGGTAAAAACAGCATGGTACTGGCATAAAGATAGACATATTGTCCAATGGAACTGAATCAAGAACTCAGAAATAGATCCTCACATCTGCTGTCAAGTGATATTTGACAGGGCTATCAAACCCACCCAGCTGGGCCAGAACAGCCTGTTCAACAAATGGTACTGCGATGACTGGATAGCCATTTCCAAAAGAAAGATAGAGGACCCCTATCTCACACTTTATACAAAAGTAACTCAGAATGGATCAAGGATCTAAATATAAAACTACAACCATAAAACTCCTAGAAGAAAATATAGGGAAACATCTTCAAGATCTTATGGTAAGCAATAGTTTCTTCAACCTTATACCCAAAGCATTAGCAAGTAATGAAAAAAAATAGATAAATGGAATCTCCTCAAAATTAAACACTTTTGTTATTCAACATTACTAGCTTTAGGGAAATGAGGATCAAAACAACAATGAGATACTATTTCACATCTGATAGAATATCCATTAAAAAAAAAAAAAACAACTATAAGGGCTGAAGAGGATGTGGTGAAACAGAAACACTCCTTCACTATTGGTGGGAATGTAGAACAGTGCAGCCTCTGTGGAAGACCGTTTGGCACTACCTCATAAGGCTGAATATAGAAATGCCATATGATCCAGCAATTCTGTTACGAGGAATATATTCAGAAGAACTGAAAGCAAGGACACAAACTGAGATTTGTATATCAATGCTCATAGCAGCATTATTCACAATTGCTAAAATATGGGACCAACCCAAGTGTCCATCAGTCGATGAATGGATAAAACAAAATGTTGCAAATACATAGAATGGAATGCTATTCAGCTGTAAGAAGAAATGGAATTGGTATGCATATGACAACATGGATGAACCTTGAAGATATTATGTTGAGTGAAATAAGCCATACACAAAGGACAAGTATTGTATAGTCTCACTAATACTAGCTAAATACAATGAGTAAACTCACAGATGTAAACTCTAGAGTAGATGTTATGAGAGATAGAATATGGGGTAAGAATGGGAGCTGATGCTTAATGTACATAGAATTTTTAATAAGGCTTATTGTAGAAGTGTGGAAATAAATAGAATTGATCATAACTCATTATGGGTAGTATAACTAACACTGTTGATTTAGAAATATGTTTTATGACTGAAAGGGGTAGTCTGTGGACATAAATGTCAATTTTCAGGAAGCTAGAGAATAATTTAGAGAATGTATAACATAGTTATTTTGGTGGTAGATGAAGATTGTGGTTAATAGTATAAATATAAGAATTTTCTTTTACAAACTGTTAAGAATAAGGTGATACAGGGGGAAATTATAAGTAATGTAACTAATAGACTATAGTTAACAGTAATATTGTAATGTTTTTGCAGCATTGGCAAAGATATTATATCAATTCTAAGGGACAACAATAGGGGTTATAACTTTCCTTTTAGAGTAATGAAAATGTTCTAAAATTGACTGAGGTGATGAAAATGAGAACCAACGAATATACGCTTTGAATGGATTGTACTAAGCATGTGACTGTATAACACAGGGAATCCAGTGATGGAAGAAGGACTGTGGTTAAAGAACAAATATGAAAACATTCTCTTATGAACCATAACAAATATGTAATACTAATACAGGGTGCTAATAAACCGGTCAATTGGAAGAAAATACACCAAATGCAAGATATAGGCTATAGTTGGTAGTAATATTTTTTTTAATTTTTTTATTTTTTAAAAGATACATTACATAAATGTTACTCAAAAAATATAGGGATTCCCATATGCCCCACTCCCCACACCTGCCACACCCTTCCATATAAACATCCTTCATTAGTGTGGCACATTCATTGCAATTGATAAAGTAGTAATATTTTGATGATGCTCTTTCATTGTTTATGACAAATACTCCACAACAGTGCAAAGTGTTGGTGGTGGGGTGATGTAATGGGGCCCTGTATGATGATATGCATGTTTGTTTGGTAAGTTCACAACTTTTACTATACAATTATTGCTCATATATGTGCATGTATGTATGATATACTTCAACAAATTTTTAAAAATTATTAAAATTGTTGGAATATCAACTGGAATTCATGGAGTAAAATTGGCACTTGGCTTAAAGGAAGCGGGATAAATAACACAACCTAAATAACTACCAGGAGTGTTCTGAATTAGTTTAGTTAGATTTTGAATCTGGGTACCAGTGGAGGTTGGGTATGACACAATGGTAGACAGAGGTAATAATGAATGAGAAAAGATAGTTCATTATTCATAGGTCCCAGAGAGAGAGGGATGCCACATGGGGTCTACCAAGAAGCTTTATTGATCCAGTTGTCTCAATCAGCAGGCAGGGAGCACATAAGCAGAGTGAGAGGGAACTATGCCTTTGTTTGTGCCTTTAGTTTGGTCCAGGGGTAGAGGTTGGTAGATTTCCACAGGAGTTAACAATTGATTAGTTTTTAGTTTGAATAAAACACACTCAAAAACGGAGAGGGACTGGTGGCCAAGGGGGTGGAGATGATGGCCTTATTACTTGGGCTTGCTATGGTTTTCAGGGAGGCATGTACCTGGCAGCCAGAGATGTGGTTTTGAGCTCTGGGAAAGTTTTAAGCCCTGTGGGTGGAAAGCTGTTTATCAATGACCAAAGGTCATCAATGGGCAAGCTTCATGGCTGAAGTAAGAAGGGTACCAAGGTATCAATATCAAAAATATTGCTAAAGGTTAGGGCAAGGGGAAATTACCAAGTGGAATTCATAGATTTATGACAAAATTAACTAACAACGTAATCAAGCAAATACTTTTGTAAAAAACAAACAAACAAACAAAACATCACAAGCATTTAAGTTGACATTAAAAAAACAAGATGTAAAAGGCGGGGAATAAAAGACAAGATGTATGTAGTCTTAGACCAACAGTCATCCAACAGACCATAACTTCAGGAAAGATTTAGATGGCAAAACACCATACTTTTCAAAAGTGTCTTCATTTTTATAAATCCATTTACTTTTAAAATTAAAGTATAATGTACATACATAAAAGTACATATAAAGGCACAGGCGGATGGATTGTGACTAAGTGAACATACCCTTTAATTACCACTCACAATGCCAACACCCCAGAATTCCTTCTCATGCCATTAACCTGACTTCTGAAATCACAGCTGACTTTGCCTTGATTTTGAACTTTATGTAAATGGAATCATGCATGATGCATTGTTTTACATCTGGGTTCTTTTCCCTAAGATTGTATTTGTACTATTCTTTGATGTTGTTGCATGCAACTACATTCACTTATATGACTATACCACAAGTTATTTTTCCATTCTATCTTTAATGGGTATTTGTATTATTTTTGGTCTGGGCTGCTATGAATAATATATGTCTTTTGATGAACCTATGTACACATTTCTATTGATGCCTAATACCAACCATATGTTGGTCATAGGATTTGTGCATGTTCAACTGACATAGATACTACGAAGCAGTATTTCAAATGGTTGTACCAATTTAGAATCCCACCAACACTGTATGAGAGAGCTTGTTGCACTACATTCTCACAAATATCTTAATCAGTCTTTTTCATTTAAGCCATTTTGGTGAGGTTTAGTATTATTTCAGGTTGGTTTTATTTTTAATTTTCCTGATTACTAATGGGAATTATCACATTTTAATGTGTTTATTGGTAATTGGAATATCTTTATTTTGAAGTGACTGTTCATGTCTCTTGCCTATTTTTCTATTAAGTTGTCCATCTTTTTCTTATTTAATTTGTAGGAGTTCTTTATATATTATAGATATAAGCTCTTTATCAGTCTATATGTTGCTAATATATTTTCCCCACATTTTGGCTTGTCTTTTCACTCTTAATTCTTTCATTTAACGGACTGAATGTTCCAAATTTTAAGAGAGAGAGAGAGATAGGTAGATAGAGTTTATGTTTACCTTTTTGGTTGGTGCTTCTCGTGTACTGTTTTAAGAAATTATTCCCTCTTGAGTTTGTAGGTGTACGTCGAGAGACTCGAGTCTTTGGCCTGGAACCTCGGTGGAGTTGCAACATCTACTCTACAGCTCGTTGGACTCACCCAGGACAACTGGTGGGGAGATGATGATGGACGACGGCCGTCCCAAGGAACAGACAGAGTCTGCAGCTGCAGGCAGGATAGTCCTAACCATCTTCCCCAAGGGATATAAGCCCCCTCTCAATGCTTAATGGCAAAGCCCCAGGATGTGTTTATCAATTGCAATGAATGTGCCACACTCATGAGGGATGTTCATGTGGGAGGGTGGGGGAGTTATGGGGAGTGGAGCTTATCTTCTTGGGCAAATACCACATTTTCTTAACTAATGTAATGAGTTTGAAATCCAGTGCTATAAGTTTTTTAACTCTTCTTATTCAGGATGCCTTGGCTATTTTTGACTATTTACATTTACATATAAATTTTAGAATCAGCTTTCAATTAACAAAAAATCCCTGAAGGGGTTTTTATTAGGTCCTCATTGAATCTATAAATTTATTGTATAGAATTGACATCTTTAAAATAGTAAAACTTTTAATCCATGAATGTGAAATAACTACTGTAAATGTTTAGGTCTTCATTTTTCTTGATAATGTTTTATATTTTTATTGAACTTTCATATTACTCATTACAGATTTATTCTAAGGTGTTTGGTGTTTTTTGATGCTATGGTAAATGATATCTTTTCAAAATCAACTCTATTGAGGAATAATTTATACATAACAAATACCCAGAATTTAAATGAATAGTTTGATGAGGTTTGACAAATGTTACTACTACTACAATCAAGGTACAGAACATATCCATCATCTCCCAAATACCCTTTTGGCGCTTTGTAGTCATTCACACACACCATGCCACTCTGAGCCTAGGCAACCACATATCTGATTTTTATCACGCTAGATTAATTTTGCCAGTTCTACAATTTCATACAAATGGGATCATATAGTATATACTCCTTTGGTATCTGGCACAATATTCTTGAGCTTCATCCATGTTGTTAAGTGTGATTCTTTCCTTTTTCTTGCTGAAGAATATTCCATTGTGCCGATATATCATTATTTGTTCACCATTCACCAAAGTGGCTAACCATTTTACATGACCCCTGGTACTGAATAGCAGAGTACAGTTGCCCCATGTCCTTGTCAATGCTTAGTATTATTTCTTTTTCTTGTTTTCTTGTACTGGCTAGGAACTCCAGAACAATGCTGAGTATAATTGGTAATAGTGATAATTGTTCCCGTTCTCAGAGGGAAAGCTTTTAAACTTTTCATCGTTATGAATAAGCAATTTTTGTCATAGTTTTTAAATCTGGATTTCATCAGAGTAAGAAAATTTCCTTCTCTTCTGAGATTGTGTGTGTGTGTGTTTTAAACATACTTAAGTTGAATTGTTCATTTATTGAGACAATTACATGATTTTTCTCCCTTTATTTTAGAGTGGTGAAATATCTTGATAAGCTTTAGAATATTAAACCAACTGTGGATTCCTGAAATTAACTCAACTCGGTGATGATATATATATATATATATATATATATTTTTTTTTTTTTTCTTATTGACCAATTGATTTTATTTGATGATATTTTGTTTAGAATTTTCACTTCTATATTCATTTAAAATACTGGTCTTTAATTTTCCTGTTTGGTAAGTGCTTTCAAGTTTTAGATTCAAGGTTATGCTGACCTCATAAAATTCACTAGAAACGTTTCTTATTTTTTTATTCCCTGAAAGTGATTGAGCTATTTATTCCTTAAATGTGCAGAAAAAGTCACGAGGCAAACCATCTGGGTCTGCCTGGTGTTTTAATTACAGATTCAATTTCTTTAATGTATATAGGACAATTCATATTTTCTCTTTCTTACTGTTTCAGTTTTGGTGGCTTGTGTCTTTCTAGCTCTTTGTTTATTTCATTTGCATTTTTAACATTGTTGGCATAAAGTTATTCAGAGTAACCTCTTATTTTATTGCTGATATCTCTAGGATTTCTGTAATGTGCATCTTTTCATTCCCAACATTGGTTATTTGCCACTTCTCTCTTGTGTACTTGATCAGACTTGTTTAAATTTTACGTCTTATCAAAGAACAAACTTTTGGCTCTATTGAGTTTCTATGATATGCTAATTTTCTATTTCATAAATTCTGCCATTGTTATTTATTATTTCTTCTCTTTTACTCTCTGAGAATTTATTTTGCTGTTCTTATTCTCATTTTGGGGGATGGACATTTAGATCAATAATTTGTTATACCTTTTCTTATTTTTTAATACTACATGTGAATAAGGAAAAAAATCCTTCAATTAAAGTTTATCTAAATCTTAACAATGTTAGATATGTAGTTATTTTCATTATCCATCAGTTCAAAATATTTTCTAATTTCTCAGTTCAAAATATGCTCTAATTTCCATTGTGATTTCTTATTTTACCCATGGGCTATTTAGAGGTATGTTACTTAATTTGCAAACATATTTTTCTAGTCATTATTTTACTAGCTCTTTTTAAAAATAAACTTAATTATAGAATAGTTTTAGGTTTGCAGAAAAGTTGCAAAGATAATATAGAGAGTTTCTATATACCCAAATCCAGTTTCTCCTATTATTAATATATTGCACTAGCGTGGTTTAATTTTCACAATGAACCAATATTGATGCATTATTATTAAATTAAATCCATATTTTATTCAGATTTTCTTAGTTTTTAACCTAACATCCTTTTTCTGTTCCAGAATCTTAACTAGAATTTTTCTCACGTTACATTTACTTGTCATGTCTTCTTAGGCTCCTCTTGGGTGTTCCAGTTGCTAGACTTTCCTTGTTTTTGGTGACAATTTTGAGGAATACTGGTCAGGCATTTGGTCTATTGGCCTTCAATTTGGATTTTTTAAATGTTTTTCTCAGTATTAGATTGGGATTACGTGTTTTTTGGAGGAAGACCATAGAAGTAAATTGTCAATATCATCACATCATATCAAGGATAAATCCTATCAACATGACTTTCCATTCTTGATGTTGATCTTTATCGTCTAGCTAAGGAACATTTGTCAGCTTTCTGCACGGAAATGTTACTCTCCCCCCGCCCCCATACTGTATTCTTTGGAAGGAAGTCACGATGTGCAGCCCACACTTACAGCGTGAAGATTTATGTTCTCCTATCATGATGGTGGAGTATATACATAAACTATTTGGAATTCTATATAGGAGATTTATATATTCTTTCTCCTATTTGTTTATATCAGTATGGACTCTTGGATATTCATTTTATACTTTGGGTTGCAATCCAATACTACTTTATTTATTTAGTGCTCAAATTGTTCCAGCTTTGGACATTGGGAGCCCTTTCTGTAAGCTCCTGTCTCCTTTGGATGTATCGCCACCATTGTACTTATGTTTTATTGTGAGTCTTTTTTCTTCTTCTTCTTTTGTTGTTGTTCTTGAGCACTTCCAACTTCCATATTTTCTGGTGCTATAAAATGTCCCAGGCTCATCTTGTACCTAGGAACAGTGACATTCTAGTTGCAGTGAGCTCACTTTGTATCCTGATCTTAGTTTCTATTGCCATTTTCCAATAAAAGAACCAGGGCTCTTTGGAAAAATGACTGATACTAGGACTTAGGCAGGAAACATACAAGATGAGTAAATCAACTCAGCCAACAGAGTAAGGGTATATATGTGTATACTAAACTGAAACTGTGTGTGTGTGTGTGTATACACTCATGCCTTTCTAACATTTCAGTGTTGAATCTATATTAATCTAAGCATAAGCTCATTCTGATGTGCTCAGCTCCAATTCATGACCACATGGATCATTCTAGCTCTCTCCCTTTGTTTAACAGTAGCCCACTCCAATAGAGAGAAACTTTGCTCTGACCATCTGCTAGCCACTTCCTTAATTGTTCAATTATAGTGTACATATATAGCGGTTTTAGAATTGTTAACATAGAATCCCATGGGAAACAACTATATCAATTAAAACACAACACTTATGTATACTTCCTCTTCCCTTTGGTCTTAGAATTTCCATTCATTTTCAAAATTACTTAGGTCATCACTTTTTTCTCACCTCTTTCAGTGAAGTTTTCTCCTACATTTGTAATACAAATACTTTTTTTGCACGCTATGCTACATTCTGTGATCCCCTGAATTTCAAAATGATTTTTAAAAATTTGTATACACGAAGATTTACTTTTTGTCCTGTAAGGTTCTATGGGTTTTGACAGATACATAGTGTCACGTATATCCACCCTTACAGTATAATTCAGAATTGTTTAACCACACTAAAAAGTCCCTGAACTTGACCTATTCAGCACTCCCTGCACAGAATCCCCGAGAACCCCTAATATGCTTATTGTCTCTATAAATTTGCCTTTTTCAGAATGTTATAGAGTGAGAATCATTTAGTATGTAACCTTTTCAGAGTATCTTCTTTCACTTAGCAATATACACTTAAGGCTCCTTCCCAGTCTTCTGATGGATCAATAGCTCATTTCTTTTTAATGCTGAATTGTACTCTTCTGTATGGATGAACTTTGGTTTGTTTACCTAGTCACCTATTGAAGGACATCTTTGTTGCTTCCAGTTTGTGGTGCGTATGAGTAAAGCTGCTATAAATATTCACTTATAGATTTTGTGTGTGCATAAATTTTCAACTCAGTTGGGCAAATACCTAGGAGTACAATTGCTGGATTTATGGTAAGACCATGTTTAGCTTTGCAAAAAACTGCCAAATGGTATTTCAAAGTAGCTGTACTAATTTGCATTCCCACCAGCAACGAGTGAGAGTATATTTGTTATTCTGCATCATTGCTTGCAATTGTTATTGTCAGGATTTGGGGGATTTTCACCATTCTGGTAAGTGTTCAGGTCTTTTGATCATTTGTTCTGTAATGAAAAATGATGCTGTACATTTTTCAGATGCTTATTTTCCATCTGTATGTCTTTTTTGGTGAGATCTCTGTTCAGATCTTTTGCTCATTTTTAAATTTAGATTTTTTTTCTTATTGCTGTGTTTTAAGATTTTTTTGTATATTTTGGATACAACTTCTTTATCACATATGTGTTTTATAAGTATATTCTCCATGTCTGTATCTTGTCCTTTCATTCTCTTAACAGTCATAGAGCAGAAATTTTAATTTTAATAAAATCCAACTTATCAATTTTGCATTCAGAGTTCATAATTTGGGTTTTATATCTAAAAGCACCTCACCAAAACTGAGGTCAAGTTGATTTCTCCTGGTTTCTTCTACAAGTGTTATAGTTTTGCATTTGAAATTTTGGTCTGTGATGCATTTTTAGGTAATTTTTGTGTAAAATGTAAGATCTGTGTATTGGTTCATTTTTTTGCACATGGACATTTAATTGTTCCAGCACTATTTGATGAAACAAATATCTTTTCTCCGTTGAATTGCATTTGTACTTTTGTCAAATTCATTTGTGCATATTTCAGTGGGTCTATCTCTGAACTCTCAATTCAATTCTGTTCCTTTGACTTAGGTGCTTCTTTTTTTTTTTTTTTTTAACTAAACAATACTTTCCTGTCTTTATGACTTAGTCTATATATCTTGAAATCAGATAATTTTTTTATTTTAATTTTTATAAAGATACTTAGATGACATAAATGTTACATAGAAAATACAGGGGGTTCCCACATGCCCCACTTCCCACATCTTCCACACTTTCCCACATTAACAACAACCCTCTTTAGTGTGGTACATTCATTGCAATTGATGAACACATTTGGAGCATTGCCACTGAGCATGGATTACGCTTTACATTGTAGTTTACATTCTCTCCCACACAATTCTGTAAGTTATGGCAAGATATATAATGGCCTGTATCTGTCATTGCAATATCATTCAGGACAATTCCCAAGTCCTGAAAATGCCTCCGTATTACACCTGTTTTTCCCTCTCCCTGACTTCAGAACCTCCAGTGGCCACAGCCTCCACATCAATGATATAATTTCTTCCATTGCTAGAATCACAATGAGTCTATAGTAGAATATTAGTAAGTCTACTTTAGTCCATAGTTCGTTCCCCAATCCTGAGGATTCTGGGATGGTGATGTCCCCTCTACCTCTAATTGAAAGGGAGCTTTGATCCCATAGGGCCGATGGATGAGACTATCTTGCTTGCAGTTGTAGATTCTCTTGGTTCCTTGGAATGGTGGTTGTCCATCATCACCTCTTTGTTAGTTGCCCTGGGTGAGTCCAATGAACTGGAGAGTAGACATTACAAGTCCATTGAGATTCAGGACCCAGCTGGCACATGGACAGCCCAAAGATTTAAGTCTCTTGGATGTATACCTAACAACTCTAGTACTAATTACAGGTTCAAATAGGGCAGAAGAGCCATGTGTAGGGAAACCACAACTGAGTTCAACTCTGTCACACTGGGGAGCATAAATTCCAAAGTAGGGCCCACTGGCAAGGCACCTAACTCCTGAGCTATCTGTCCTGATTATAGTGTCTGGATGTCTCCAGAGCCCTAAGGAGCCCTGCTATTTGGGGTAATATCTTCTTTGGCAGTCTATGAGATCCTGCTGAGATATGCATGAGTGTAGCCTCTGGGATGACCTCCTGACTCACTTTGAAGTCTCTTAGCAATATAATCTCATTTGTCTTTACCTTTTCCCCCTTTTGGTCAAGGTCTTTTTCCAGTTGCATTGCTAGTTGGTGCTTGATAGTAATCCCTCAGTGCCAGGGAGGTTCATCCCCAGGACTCATGTCCCACACTGGGAGGAAGGTAATGTATTTATATGCTGAGTCCGGCTTAGAGAGAGGTTACATTTGAGCAACAAGGAGGCTCTCAGGAAGTAAGTCTTAGGCACTTTATAATACTAGGCTAAGTTTCAATTTCAAGAGTAAAGAAAGGTTCATAAGCATAGTCATCAATAACAAGGACCCATCAATGGACCATCCTCATTCACTAGTATTGCCACTGTACTCAGGATTCTTGCTGTTCCATTAGAGAATGTGGCAGAGCTCCCCAGGATGGGAATTCAATATTCTAACGGTTATTGTGTGAATCTCCACCCACCATGACAATGCTCCATGAACATTTGAACACATTTATATGCCTTATATGTATGCACAGGTGATCTTCCTTACATGAATCCTCCATCACTGACACCCCGCACCAATGATCCCCCTGCCACAGTTGTAACCCTTCTGTGATAAAAACAAAAAATTCTTCAAGGGAAGTGGCTGTGGCTCAATTGGTTGGGTTCCCGTTTACCATATGGGAAGCCCCAGGTTCTATGCTCGGGCCTCCTGGTGAAGGAGTTCCCAAACAGCATGATGAGCTCAGGGCCCTTGCAGCACAGTGAGCTGGCACAGCAAGATGGCACAACAAAGGGAGACAAGCAGACACAGAAAAAAGCACAGCAAATGGACACAGTGAGCACAAGCAGCAAGGTGGATAAATAAAATAAAATAAAATAAAATAAAATAAAATAAAAAAGTTGTTGGGTTTTTAAAAAAAATAAACCTCTTCAAAAATGAAGCCCATAAATTAGCCAAATACAATTAATAAGGAAATGAAATAATAATGACAGTTTTAAAAATAAGAAACAAAATACAAAAAAATTAAAAAGGTAAAAATAAAATAAATTTGGGATAATGAAAAATAATGAAAAAATATTTAAAAAAATTTTTTTTGACATTTTGCCTTTCATCACTGTAAGGTCTGTTGTCCTGTATGCACAGTGACATTTTCTTCTATTTATTCCCCCAGTGTCTGAGTGTTCATCTTCTCATAGTGTATTATATCAGTGGGTAGAGACTCACATAATGAGTGGGAAGGTGGTGGACTCCCATCCTGGGGAGGCCTGCTACATTCTCAGACAGAGGGGCAGGAGTCTCTCAAGAACATGGCAGTGCCTAATAGGGGAGGGCAGACCAGTGTGTCAAGTCTTCAGTGTTGTTGCAAGTAACTATGAATCTTGCCCTTCAAGGAGTGAAGCCTGGTGATTGTGGGTCCCGAGGGGAGGGGGAGGGAGGAGTGGAATAGAGGGAACAGGGGACATTTTGGGGGCAATGGAAGTGTTCTACATGATCTTGCTATGATGGATACAGCCCGTGTTAAATTTCATCAAAATTTATGAAAGTGCATGGCCCAAAATATAAACCATAATATAAACCATTGACCATGGTTAGTAGCTATGTTTCAATCTTTGTACATCAGTTGCAACAAACATACCTCCACATATACAATGTTATTAATAGGGCAAGGGGGAAAAAAGGGAGGTTGTTAGGTATATGGGAGTCCCATGTATTTGGTACATGGCTTTTCATTAACCTAAACCTTCTTTGAAGACAAAATTAAATCAGGTATTTTGAATCATCCAACTTTGTTCTTCTTCAGTATTATGATGGCTATTTTGGATTTTTTGCCTTTCCATACAAACTTTAGAATCAGTTTGATGATATCTATAAAATAGCTTTCTGGAATTTTAATTAGGATTGCATTGAACCTATAAATCAGGTTGGGAACAATTGACATCTTTAATATTGAGTCTTCCAAACTATGATCAGGAAATATCTCTGCATTTATTCTGATTGTCTTTGATTTCTTTCACTAGTGTTTGGTAGTTTTCTGCATATAGATCCTGTACATATTTTGTTAGATTTATACCTAAGTATCAAATTTTTTCTGATGCTATTGTAAATGGTATTTTTTGTTTCCAATTTCAATTGTTCACTGTTAGTATATAGGAAAGTAATCGAATTTTATCAACTTTGTACCCTGTTATCTTCCTATATTTGTTTATTTGTTCTAGGATTTGTTTTGTTTTATTTTTGTTTTGGGTGATTATTTGGGGTTTTCTACATAGACAGCCATGTCATCTGTGAATAAAGAGAGTTTTATTTTTTCTTTCCAATATGTATAATTTTAATTTCTTTTTCTTGTCTTATTATACTAGCTAGAATTCTAATATCATATTGAATAGGAGTGGTAAGAGGGTATATTTGCCTTGTTCTTGCTGTTAGGGGGAAAGCTTCTAGCCTCTCGCCATTAAATATGACATTAATTTTATAGTGCACTAGCACCAACAAATAATTATGACTTGCATTTATTGTCTTCTTACAGCGTGCCAAGCACAATGCTAATCCCTCAAAATGTGCCCTCATAAAAAAAGGATTTGAACACTTTTTATTACAAACTATTAAATCCTAATTGCTTTGGAATGTGATATTGATTTCTTTATTATTGTGATTAAACTTTGAATTTCACATTATTTTATGTTAAAATTTGATTTATATAATTTAAATAAAAAATACATTTGGTGTATTTTTCCCCCAATCCACATTTGTAGCAAACGTTCCACAGCAATGCAATTTGTTGGTGATGGGGTGATGTATGGGAGCCCTGTATGTTATGCATGATTGTTTTGTAAGCTCACAACTCTTGTAACAAATATGTGTGTGTGTGTGTGTGTGTGTGTATAACTGCAGAAGAAATAAACAGATTTGCCAAAAACTATGACATTAGCTGTAGGTTTTTTACAGATGTTCTTTGTCAAGTTGAGGTAGTTGCCTTCTATGACTTGTTTGCTGAGTTTTTACAACAGATGGGTGTGGAATTGTGTCAAGTGTGGGTTTTTTTTTTTTTTTTTTTTTTTTTTATTTTGCAGCAATTGATAGGATCTTATGATTTTTCTTGCTTAGCCTATTAAAATGGTGGATCACATTGATTGATTTTTCAAATATTGAAGCAGGCTTGCATCCCTGAGATAAATCCCACTTATCCATGGTGAAGAATTCTTTTTATATATTGCTGAACTCTACTGGTTGATACTTTCTTAAGAATTTTTACATCTATAATCATGTGGGATATTAGTCTATAGATATCTTTTATTGCTTTTTTGTGTGGTCTTCATCTGTTTTTGTTATTATAGTAATACTGGCTTCATAAAATTATTTGGGAAGTGTTCCCTCCTCCTCCATTTCCAGAAGAGATGTGAAAAATTAGTGTTAATTCTTTTTAAAATGTTTGGTAGAAATCACCAGCCAAACCATCTAGTCCTGGAGTTTTCTTTGTTTTCTGGAGCTTTTTAAATGCAAATTCAATTTCTGTAATGTTTATAAGACTATTCAAGCTATGTATTTTTTTTTCTCTTTTTGTTGCCGTTTATTTTTTTGTCAAGCTGTGTATTTTAACCTGGCTGAGTTTTTGACAGTTGTGGTCTTTGACGAATTAGTCCATTTCTTCTAAGTTGTAGAATTTATGAATATAAAGTTGTTTATAGCATCCTGATATTTGTGATTTGTGTTTTCTCTCTTTTTTCTTTTCAGTCTTGATAAGGTTTATCAGTTATATTGATTTTTCTAAGATTTTATATTGATTTTCCTTTCTCTATTGACTTCTTGTTTTCACTTTCATTGATCTCTGTTCTTGTTTTTATTATTTCCTCCCATCTGCTTTCTCCGTGCTTGTTTTGCTTTTCTTTTTCTAGATTTGAGCTAGGAATGTAGATTATTGATTTGAGATCTTTCTCTTTTATGATATAAACATTTAGTACCATTATTTCCCTTTCCACACTCCTTTCCACATTGTACTTAATTTGATATGTTGTATTTTCCTTTTCACTTGGTTCTAGGAATTTTTAAAAATTTCCTTTGAGACTTCTTTGACATATAGATAATATAGAAGTGTGTCTAAACCATTAATTAATTTAAAAGTATTTGGAGATTTTCTTGTTGTCTTTCTGTAATTGGTTCCTAGTTTGAGTCTAGTATGATCAGAGAACACACTTGCATGATTTAAATTCTTTTAAACTTGTTAAAGTTTGTTTTATGGCTCAGAATATAGTCTATCTTGATGAATCTTCCAGGAATCTTGAAAATAAAGTATTCTGCTGATGCTGGTTGTAGTGTTCCATATGTCAATTAGATTCTTAGGGTTGAGGGTGTTACAGAGTTCGATATCCTTCCTGATTTTAAATTTAATTGTTTTATCAGTTGCTGAGAGATAGGCATTGAAGTCTCCCACTGTTATTATAGATTGGTCTGTTTCTCCTTTCAGTTCTACCGATTTTTGCTTCATTTACTTTGTAGTTCTGTTTGCAGCATATACATTAAGCACTGCGATGTCTTCTTGGTGGATTAACCTTTTTTCATTTGTAATGTCCCTGTCTGTCCCTGGTAATTTTCTTTGCACTGAAGTCTACATTATCTTATATAAATATAGCCACTCATTCTTTCTTTTGATTAACATTGGTATGGCAGATCTTTTCCCATCCTTTTACTTTCAGCTCTACCTATAAAATTATATTTGAAGTGAGTGTCTTGAAGACAGCATACTGAGTCATGCTATTTTTTTATATATTCTGCCAATTTCTTTTAATTGGTATATGTAGACTATTTAAATTTAATATAAGTATTGATATGATAGGATTTAATACTACCATTTTATTTTTTCCTGTTTGTTTCTTCAGTTTCATTCTCTATCTCCCATTTCCTGCTTTCCTGTGGATTACTTTGACATTTTTGGAATGTCGTATTGATACATCTATAGTAGTTTTGAGTGTGACTCTTTCTATAGCTTCTTTAGTGATTGCTCTTGGTATTATATTATATATGCATAACTTATAGTTTTCTGGTATCAATGTTGAACCAGTTTGAGCAAAGTATAAAAGGCTTACTTCCAGTTTTGTCCCTTTACTCTCCCTTTTGTATAACAAAATTGTCTTCAATAGTTTCCTCTACATATATTGAGAACCAAAACAAACATTGTTATAGTTTTTGCTTCAACCTTGTTTATTGTTGGATGGTTGTGAAACCCTGACTTTCTACTAGGCTTCCTCTGGCCCTGCCCAGATAGGGAGGTATAGAGGTGCCTCACTATCCCAGGTGGGGGTATAAGTCTAGGCTCACCAAGTGGCTTCAATGACACCATGGCAGAAGAGAGCTCATTAGCAATGAGTCAAAATGGACTGTCCTCTTGGCCTGCTCTGACACCACTTGGGGAGGTGGGTTGCAGTGCCTCATTAATCCCAGGTGAGGGGAGAATGCTAGACTCCCCACTTGGTGACCAGAAGGAGTGGGGTGGGGTCTCAGTTTTTTCTGTGCTATTTGATTGGAGCAAAGAAGTTATTGTCTCAAAGTTTCCTGTCAAGCTAGGCTGCCCATTTCTTGCTGGAGTGAGAGCAGGCTTCTCTTGGGGCTTTTTTTTTTTTTTTTTTTTTTTTTTGCCTAAGGTATAGGAAGCCAAAGGAAAACCCAGGGAACTCACTACCATGTTATTTGTTGGAACCTGAGATCCTTATCTGCTCTGTCTTCTCTTTACCGTTGAGAATTTCTGTTGCTTTTATAATGTTTCGTATGTGTCCAGGGTTTATAGAATACTTAGCAGAAGGAATATGGAAAAGTATGTCTACTCCATCTTTCAGGAAGCATAAATTGGCCTGTATTTTATGTAAAATCCGTGTCTGTGGACTTTCTACTCCTTAGCAGGGCCAGCTTTGCCCTCTAATTGTTATTTTGTGTATTTCAGAAATGTCCCAATTCTAAAGCAGTCCATGAGCTCATCCTCTTAGCTCTAATTTGTGCCTCCAACCTGCTGTGAGTTACAGCTGCAGTCCACAGAGAGGCAGCTCATATTTCTCTCCTATACCTGCTGCCAGCTGAGGAGCCTCCCAGTTCTAAACAGATCCACAGACACCCAAACTTAAGAAAGAAGGGAGAAGCCAAAGCATTACTCCCCACAGCAGTGTGTGGGCCTGGGAGTGGCTGCCCCAGCAGGTCCCCTGGCTCCGTCCACAGCTACAATGTGCCCATAGCCGACAAGAATCGGGGATCCCCCTAAGGGCTCAGGCGTCACCCTAGTTCATTGCTTTTTGCCAAGCAACAGTTTCAAACACTGGCTACCTTGGCAGCCTCCCCAGGCCTTAATGGATCTGAGCAGGAAATACGCACCATGAGACACTGTGACATCCCAGGAGTCAGACAACCAGGAAAACTTTCCTACCCAGGTGGGGAAGCTCATGCACGATACTCAGGGGATCTATTGCTACTGGTTCCCCAGGCCACAGCTTCTAGCTCTCAGGACAAGGGTGCACCCCACTCTCGAGTGGCCGTGTCTTCCACTTCAGCACCTCTCTGGCGTGTTTCTGCTGGATGCAGCAGTCCACAGCTCACATTTGCATGTGAAATGTTCTTCCTGCATCTTGGCAGCATCTTTGCCCTCCTCAGGTGTCCCGGATCATCCTGCAGGGAGGGTCTTGGGACATCAGGAGAGATTCAGGGTGGGGCATCTCAGCCCCTGCACCACCTCCAACCAGTCTCTCCAGGATCAATCTCTGGTTCCTGGGTGGGAAGTCTGCCTGGCCCCATTCTGCCCAATATCTACAGGAAAACTTGGTTATTTTTGCCATTGTCATAGCTAAGAGCGCCAGGTCAGGTCAGGACTGGGCAAGGCCGGGTGGAGCCACCCACTGTGCAGTTGCCTCTGGCAGGCTTGATTTCTCCCAGGTTAACACAGCAGGTGCTCCCCACAAGGATTTCCTTAGTTCTTCCAGGAAGGAGAAGGGGCTTCCTTTTCAAAGTCACAGAAGACAGGCAGATTCCTTGCTTTATCCTGGGAGCTGCTCTGGGTCCAGCCCAAAACTCCTTCCAGGCTCCCTCACACTCCCCTGCTACAGAGTCATGGGGGCTGCAGGGCCCTGTGCTGGGGACCAGGAGGGACCCAGTGCGGCCCAGGCTTCCCAACCTGGAAACATCTGACTCCATCCAGGAGTCCCATGAGGTCAGGAAATTATTTCTGATGTAAAGGTAAGACAGGTTGTCAGCCCCAGAAGATGCCCACACCCCAGAAGTTACAGAGCATGTCTTGATGCTGGGGCTGGCAGGATAAGCAGCTCAGGGAAAGCTGGAAAGGTAAGTGGATGCTGAGCAGGAGAGAAGGGTCCTGGGTCCCAGGCCGAGGAGTCTGGCCTTCATTCTGCAGGCAGATTAGGACATGGAGAATTTATGATGGGATCTGGGCCCTTCTCAACCCTTTGGCTCTGCTCCTGATCCTCACCCCACCTCAACCTTCTCTTCCCCCATTCCCCCATCCCCCAGGCCCAGCCCTGCACCCTCATCAGACCCTGGCTTTCTACCTGGAGAAGCATAGGACCAAATGTCAGAAGCCCAGAGTGTCGCTGGTCTTTATTAACTGTTCCCCAGCTTGTATAGATGATTGTAGCTAGACATGCCCATAGCTGTGTGGATATGTGTCTGAGTATGATTACTTACCTGCACCTCTGACTGTGGGTACAGTTCCTCCCCTATGTTCTTCTATGCATCTATATATAACTCTGTCATTCTATCAGTCTCTCTTTTTTTCTGTCTCACCTTCCATTCATCCATCTATAGTCATGGGTCTATTATTCTAGTTTTCCATCTATCTGAGCAAGATATTGGTTTCTCTTTTGTTTGCTCAAATAACCATGAAGGTGCCACCTCCATACACTTCCCGAGCCCACTGACTCCTATGACTGATGTCTTGTATCTTTACGTGGTTGGATACTGGTCACAGGAAGAAACTCCTCTCAACAGCTATTTCCTAAAGGGACAGTGGCACAAGGGGAGGGTGGGCATTTCAAGCCGAAGCAGGAGTAGAAGAAGGTGGGGCACAAGCCAGAAGTTAGATCCAAGATTGATCACAAAATTAAACAGTTCTTGCCTATTTATCAGCTCCACATGAAAGTGTGCCTTTTGCTACATGAGGAACACGTGTCTACATTGGGGCCAGGGGCTTGTCGCAAGTCTTAAATAAGCCCCTGATATGGTCACATGCTTTACTGAGCTGGATCTAGGCAGGTGATGCAGAATGCCACATAGAATTTGTTGGGCATTGAATCATTATTGAAGAACAATGTTTTTATGTGGATGAAGTCTAATTCATTAAATTTCCACAAAAGGCACGTTTAAGTCCCAATCTCTGATCCTGTGGATGGGAAGCTATTTGTAAATAGCACCTTGGAAGGTGTTATTAGTGAAGGTGTGCCAAATCTGAACAAGGGTGGTCCCTAATCCAATATTACTGAAGTCTATAAGCAGAGAGAAGCCACGGGATACAGCCAGAATCTGGAAGTCAGTGGAACCTCAAAAAGAAAGGAGATGCTGCTGCTATGTGCATTGCTAGGTGACAGAAAACCAAGGGCCAAGGATCTCTGGCAGCCAGCCTCAGAATGCCCCAGGCTCCAGGGAGAAAGCATTGCCTTGCCAAAGCCTCAATTTTGCACATCTCCTAGTCTCAAAACCATGAGGCAACTAATTCCCATTGATTAAGCCTACCCATTGTATGGTATTTGTTTTAGCAGCTGGGGAGCTAAAACAGCATTGGATCCACTGCTCTTGAAGGTTGAGCCAATGATTAGGGACCCCACACCAAGAGCTGTTCACCTGAACCTTGCCAAAGCTGTACCATGGCCAGCCAAGCTGCAGAAACCTGCCTGAATTGTACCCATGTCCATTCCAAAGATGAGCAAACTGAGGCTCTGACAGAGCCAGGGTTGGAAGCAGGGTCTCCGTCCCCCATTGCAATGAAGAATGCTGGCAGCAGGAGCCAGATTGCCCTGGTGCAGTCTGAGCATGAAGGGGTTGGGGGTCTTCCAAGGTCTCAGTTGATGGAGATATCTCTTATAGCTCCTTGCTTCACCCCTACTGTGTGGATACTGCAGACAATTTTTTTTTATTGGAGACCATTTTCTAGCAAACAAAAATAGAAAATCATTTGCCCATTTTAAAATTGAATTGCTTGTGTTATTATTGAGTTGTAAGAGTTCTTTATGTATTCTACTCTAAAATGCTTTATAGGATATTTGTTTTGCAAAATTTTTCCCTGTCACTGGCATGCCTTTTCCTTTTCATAACATTGTTTATTGAAGAACAATGTTTTTATGTGGATGAAGTCCAATTTATTAATTTTTCTTGTATATTTTGTGCTTTGTATGTGGTATATAAGAAATCTTTGTCAAACCCAAGATTACTAAGGTTTTTCTCCTACATATTCTTCTACAACTTTTATAGGTTTAGCTCCTAAATTTAGTCTATGATTCAGACTGAGTTAATTTTCATATCTGGTGTGAGATTTGTATAGAGGTTTATTTTTATGTACATGGATGCTTTCGTTTTCTATTACCATTTGTTGAAGAAATTATCTGATTTTCCTTTCCCTAATAAAGTGCCTTAGTACCTTCCTGGAAAAGCCATATATATGGATATATATATTTCTACACTCACTATTCTGTTCTATTGATCCTTTTTTCCATCTTTATAGCATTTGCACATTACCTTGATCAATGAAGCTTTAAAATAACTCTTTAAATAAGGTTGCTTAAGTCCTACAACTCTGTTCTTTTTCAAACTAGTCTAGATATTCTTCATCAGCATTTCTCAATCTTGGCACTATAGACATTTTGAACAAGATAATTTTTGTTTTGCGGAGCTATCCTAGACATTGTAGGATGTTCAGCAAAATTCCTGGCCCCTACTCACTAGATTCCAGTAGCACTCCCCTCATCTCCAGTAATGACAATCAAATATATGTCCATATATTGTCAAATGTTCCCTGAAAAGCAAAATCACCCCTGGAGGAGAAACACTGTGCACCATCCCTTGAATTTCCATATACATTTTAGAAAGACCTTGTCAATTTCTACAAAAATCCTGCTGACATTTTTATTGGGATTGCATTGAATCTATAAATCAACTTGGGAGAATTGATATCTTAATATCAAGTCTTCTGATCCATGGCCATGGCATATATCACCATTTATTTAGGCTTTCTTACATACCTTCAGCAATGTTTTGCAGTGTTCAATGCATAGGTGTTACACAATTTTTGTCAATGTATCCCTAAGCATTTCATATTTTTTGATGCTCTTGTAAATGATATGCTTTTTTTTAATTTAAATTTTGATTGTTGTTACTTGAATATAGAAATTCAATTGATTTTTGTATATTGATGTCTTATAATCTGCAACCTTGCTAAATGTATTTATTCAAGTAGCTTTTTTTGTGATTGCATAGGATTTTACACATAAATGATCATGCCTTCTGAAAATTAGGTTTTAATTCTTCCTCTCCAATCCTGATGTCTATTGTTTCTTTGCCTAAATTTTCAAATTTACTGGCATAAAATTGTTTGTACTATTCCCTTATTTTCCTTTTAATTGCTGTAGAATCAATCTCTCTTTTTTCTTGTTCAATCTTCTTGGAGGTTTATTAACTTTATAGATCTGAAAGAACCAAATTTTGATTTCATTTATTTTTTTTAATGTTTTTCTGTTTTGTGTTTCATTGATTTCCACTCATTATTATTTCCTTTCTTGTGTTTACTTTAGATTTCTCCTACTCTTCTTTTTCGAGTTTCTCAAGATGGTATCTGACCTCACTGATTTGCGACCACCCTTCTTTTCTAACGTGTTTAGTTCTACAGTTATCCTCCTTGTACTTACTAGTTGCATGCCACAAATTTTGAAACGTTATGTTTTCATTTTCATTCAGCTTTTAAAACTTTCTAATTTCCTTTTTGATGTTTTCTCTGACTCATGGTTTATTTAGAAGTGTGTTTAGTTTCCAAATATTTGGAGATTTTTCAAGGATCTTGGTTTTATTGATTTCTAATTTAATTCCATGTGGTCAGAGAACAGAGAACATACTTTGTATGACTTGAATGCTTTCAAATCTATTGAGACTTGATTTATGGACAAGTATATGTTTGCTGTTATTAAGCAGAGTGTTCTATAAATGTCAACCAGGTCAAGTTGTTTTTCAATCTTCCATATTTTTCTGATATCCTCTCTACTTCTTCTATCAGTTATTGAGAGAGGGTTTGAAATTGCTGATTCTCTTATATATTTGTTTATTTGTCCTTGAAGATTGATCAGTATTTTTTTTATTAATTTGAAGCTCTAGATTGGGAGCATAAATTTTCAGAATTGTTTTCTCCTCTTGATGAATTGATTACTTCTCATCATGAGATGATATTCTTTATCCCTGATTATATCCTTTGATCCACTTCATCTGGTCTTCATATAACCACTTGTCTTAGTTTGCCAGATTGCTCTCACCAATACCCCAAACTGGTTTTGGCTTAACAACCAGAATTTATTGTTTAGCATTTTTGAGACTAGTAGGAGTCCAGAATCAGACACCAGCAAGGCCAGCTTTCCCCCAGAGTCTGTAGCATTCTGGCGCTGCCTGCCGGCAATCCACGGGTTTTGCTGGCTTTCATCTCTGCCTTCAGTCACGTGGCAATGCTGCTTTCCTAGTGTCTGCCCTTTCAGTTTCTGCTGACTTCTGGCTTCTGGCTCCTCCCTGTGGCTTTCTCTGACTCTGGCTTCCGGTTTCTTCTCTTGATAAGGTCTCCTGTACTATGGGTAAAGACCTGCCCTGATTCAGCTGGACCACATCTTAACTAAAAGTAACATCTTCCAAAGGTCCTACTTACAATGGACTCACACCCTCAGGAATACAGAGTAAGATTAAGAACATGTCTTTTGAGGGGGTAGGTAAATCTACCACACTAGCCCGGTTTTATTTTGTTGAGTTTTAGAGTGGAGTATTTTTGTCCATTCTCCAACTTGTAACAAATTTGTATCTTCATATTTGAAGTGGATTTCTTATAGATAGCTCATAAGTTTTTTAATACTTTAAAAAAAATTTTTAAGAAATACTTTAGATTACATAAATGTTACATTAAAAATATAGGGGATTCTCATATGCCCCACCCCCTGCCCTTTTCACACTTTCCCACATTAACAACATCCTTCATTAGTGTGGTACATTTGTTACAATTTTTGAACCCACATTGGAACATTGCCATTAAGCATGGAATAGTTTACATTATAGTATACACTCTGTCCTGCACAATTTTGTAAGTGATGACAAAATATATAATGGTCTGAATCCATCATTGCAACATCATTCAGGACAATTCCAATGTCCCGAAAATGCCCCCGTATTACACCTGCTTTTCCCTCTCCTTTCCCTCAGAACCTCCAGTGGCCACTGCCTCCACATCAATGACAAAAGTTCTTCCATTGCTAGAATAACAATAAGTCTACAATAGAATAACTGTAAGTCTACTCTAGGCCATCATTCATTCCCCAATCCTGAGGATGCTGGGATGGTGATGCCCACTCCGCCTCTATTTGAGAAGGGATTTAGATCCCTTGGAGTTGATGGATGGGACTAAATTGCTTGCAGTTGCAAACTCTCTTTGTTCCTTGGGATGGGTGTTGTCCATCATCATCTCCTTCTTAGTTGTCCTGGGTGAGTCTAATGAACTGGAGAGTAGGTATTGCAACTGCATTGAGATCCAGGGCCCAAATGGCACATGGACAGCCCAAAGATTTAAGTCTCTTGGACATATGCCTATCGAGTCTAGTACTAACTATAGATTCAGATAGAAGGGGCAGAAGGACAGCTCATAATTGATCCTTGACAACTCTATGCATCTTAATTTGAGGTTTTGGACTATTTAGATGTAAAATAATTATTGATATGGTTGTGTTTAAATCTACCGTCTTACTATATATTTTCCTATATGTTTTGTAACTTCCTTTCTCTCTATTTATACCTTCTTTTGGATTAATTAACTCTTTTAATGTTTCCATTTTATATTCTTTGTTTGATTTAGATTTTAATTGTTGTATATTATATACATTTTAACTTATGACAGTCTACCTGCAAGTAATATTATGTCTTCTAATAAACATACAACAGTATACTTCCATACTTCCATTTCCCTTCTCCCAGATTTTGTGCTATTATTGTTAAACATTTTATTCTTTTTTTAAAATAAAATCCACAATACATTTTTATTTTTGCTTTCATTAGTCAATTATCTTTGCAGTGATTTTGAATATTGGAAAACAATATTTTATATGTACCTGAATTTTATTATTTTATGTAGATCCAGATCTCTATTTGTTTTCAGTTTCTTTCTGCCTAAAGGACTTCCCTTAACATTTCTTGTACTATAGACTGGTTGGCAATAAATTCCTTGAGCTTTTTTATGTTTGAAACAGTCTTCATAATGTCTCCATATTTGAACAATATTTTTGCTGAGTATAGGATTCTAGATTGACAGAATTTTTTCTTTCAGTACATTTAAGATGTTGCTACCTTGTCTTCCAGCTTGCATTGCTTTCAACATTAAGTGAGTTCTAATTCTTATCTTTGCTTTTCTGTATATAATATCTTCTTTTCTCTGGCTGCAACTCGAGATTATTTTATGAATCTCAAGAGAAAGATTATGTTTTTAACTTAATCTATTCCTGTGGATGTGACAGCTTTTGGTTGCATTAAATTCACTGAGGGTCCTTTGATTAGATAAGATCTCTTTAGGGCTTTTGATTGGACTATGTCAGTGAGGTGTGACTCAGGTTGTGTCCCCACCCCCTTGCTGGGTCTGATATAAATGGACTAACAAAAACAGAAGAGGAAAAAGGGAACTGCCATGTTTGATCCTGTCGTGTAAGAGAGGATGGCTCAAGCATGAAGCCCCAAGAGGATGGGCCCACAGAGAAGCTCAAGAGGAGATCAGCCCTGCTATATGCGTGATAGCTTACAGCTGAACTTGGGAAGAGAGTGGAATAGCCAAAACTACTATAGAAGGCCCAGAAAGAGACAAGCCCTATGCCAGCTTGCAGCTGATATCGAGTCTGAAAAAGAAAGCCGGGAGGGAAAGGCAGAAACGAGGCAGAGATTGCCTGCCATCCTGCTCAACATATGGCAGCTGACTTTGGTGAGAAAGCACCTCTTAGGGTGCCTCGAGTTGAACTTTTCAAAGCCTTGGAACTATAAGCTTTTATGCCAAATAAATCCCCTTTATAAAAGCCAACCCATTTCTGGTACTTTGCATCAGCAGTCCTTTGGCAAACTAAAACAAGCATCATTCATGTTGGGTCTCTGCCTTCTTGCTGGGTCTGATAAAAACAGAGACACAGAGAGACAGACACAGGAAAAGGAAGCCACCGTTTTTTTATCCTACCATGTGACAGAGGGCTAGAGGTTTGCTAAAGAATGAAGCCAAGAGGCTGGGCCCACAAAGCAACTCAAGAGGAGATGGTGAGCCTAGAGAGGAAGGCTGAGACCTTGGTAGAGACCAGTGGCCATCTTGTTTTGCCATGTTCCCGTAAAACAGAATCAGCAGCAGCTGATTTTGGTGAGAAAGCACTTCTTATGGTGCCTCGGTTTGGACTTTTCACAGCCTTGGAACTGTAAGCTTTTACTCCAAATAATCCCCTTTATAAAAGCCAACCCATTTCTGGTTTGCATTGGCAGCCCTTTGGCAAACTAAAACACTGCCTTCAAGATTTGTTTTTCTTTATCGCTGCTTTTAAGAAATGTGATTATTAAGTTTTTGATTTAGTATTCAACAAATTTCTTGTGCTTGGGATTTGTTACTTCTTACATTTATAGGTTTATAATTTTCATTAAATTTGGATATATTTTTGGCCATTATTTCCACAAATATTTATTTTTCTGTATCTTTCTCTCTTCTCCTCAGGAGACTCTGAGGAGTCTATCTACTCTTTACCCTGGTGCTCATTTCTTGTGTGGACAAAAGCCATTTCTGGCTCACGGTGTGCCCTAAGGATTATGCCACCTGCTTCTTTCAGATGATTATCTCTCTGGCCTCAGGTACTTTCCTCACATGCATGCACTGTCTATACTCAGTTGAAGACCTAGGGGATCCTGTGCTGGTCTCTGAAACTCTCTTTTTTTGTAGTTCCTTCTTTTCTGGCACTATGCCTTAATACTCTACCTGTCTTGACCTCTAGGTCTCCAACTCTATTGCCTCATCTCAGGATGAGTATTGGGCTTCACCAAGGCCTGGCAACTCTCTCCAGGGAATAATCTGTGGCAATCAGAGTTGTCACCTTGTTGTTCCTGTGTCTAAGGCATACTATCCTGCACTGGTTATTGTACAAAATTAACAAACAATGGTTTCATACTTTATATAGAGTTTTAGTTATTTGAGGAGGGAAAGTGTGATGGTTAGGGTCATGTGCCAACTTGACCAGAGAATGGTGCCAGTTATTTGGTCAAGCAAGCACTGAACTAAATGCTACTGTGAGGTCATTTTGTGGACTTAAATCATCAGTAAGTTGATTGCATCTATGTCTATTTACATCTGTAGTCAACTGAGGAGATTGCCTTCAGCAATAAGAGATGTCTCATTCAATCAGTTGAAGGCCTTACAAGAAGTGACTATCTCAGCAGCCAGAAGAGAGAATTTTCATCTCTACTTCAGCCAACCAGTTCCTCCTAGGGAATTCATCAAAAACCTTCATCAGAGTTCCCAGCTTGCAGCCTGCTCTACGGAATTTGGATTTGCATATCTCCATGGTCATGCGAGACAATTTTATAAAATCTCATGATATTTACAGATTCTCCTGTCAGTTATGTTTCTCTAGAGAACCCTGACTAATACAGAGAGTAAATCTGTCCTTGTTATGCCATCTTTGCAGGAAGCAAAGGTCTATTTGCCCTTTCATGTGAAGGATATTTTTACTTAATATAAAATTCTAGGTTGTCACTATTTTCATTCAAACCTTTCTAGATGATGTTCCATTGCCTCCTGGCTTTGTTGCTCCACAGCCCTGAATTCTCATCTTGGTTTTATATTATACTTTAAAAAGAATGTTTACTCTCACTAAAGTAATATTATTAAGTATATTTAGGTATAATTAATGGGATTGAATATGTGTCCCCTTTTTAAATCTTAGATTAACACTGTGAAACAGCAATTTGAAGTTCTGGCCATTTATTTAATACTTTTTAAATGATTGTTATTGCTGGAAAATGATTTCTCATGATGAAACAGATATAAATGGGAAAAATTCAATTATCAGCACTGCCTATTTAAAAATGATACTCCTTTTAATTCCCATATTCAGTTATACAATCTTTCACTGATTTTTTTTTTATTTCTTTCTACACTGATATTTTAATTATTATTATTTTTAAAGAAGTTTTAGATTACATAAATGTTACATCAAATATAGGGGATTCCCATTACCTCACCCCTCCCCCCCCACTTTCCCTCATTTACAACATTCTTCATTAGCATGGTACATTTGTTACAATTGATGAACACATATTGAAGTATTGCTACTAACCATGCTCTATAGTTTACATTATGGTTTACACTTTGGACCACACAATGTTATAGATTTTGACAAAATGCATAATGGCCTGTATCTGTCATTGCAATGTCATGCAGGACAATTCCAACGTCCCCAAAAACAACCCCATGTTACACCTATTCTTCCCTCTCCCTGTCCTCAGAACCTCTGGTGCCCACTGCCTTTATATCAATGTTACAAGTTCTTCCATTACTAGAATAGTAATAAGTCTACTTTAGTCCACAGTTGCATTCCCCCCTTGTGTTTGTTCATTCCTCAATCTTAAGGGTTTTAGGATGGTGATGCCCACTCTGCTTCCAATTGAGAGGGTACTTAGATCCCATGGGGCAGATGGATGTCTTGCTTGCAGTTGTTTATACTCTCTGTTTTTTGAGATGGGCTTTGTCCATCATCATCCTTTTGTTAGTGTTCCTGGGTGAATCTAATGAATTGGAAGGTAGGTGTTGGCTGCAACTGTGCTGAGATTCAGGGCTCAACCAGCATATGAACAGCCAGAAGATTTAAGTCTCTGGGACACATATTTAATGGGTATAGTGCTAACTATAGGTTCAAATAAAAGGGGCAGAAGAACCATGTGTAGGAAAATTATAAATGAGTCCAGCTCTGATACACTGGGAGATAGGTTATCATATATTCCAAGGTAAGGCCCACTGACAGGTACCGAATTCCTTGGGTTGTCTGCCCTGCCCGTAGTGTCCAGATTCCCCAGAATTCTGGAGTAAATTTCTTTCTACTAAGATGTCAATCACTTGTCTTAAACACTAATCAGAGGGGATTATATTTTCATATTCTAAAAATTGAATTAAAAAACCATTTAAACTCTTTGAAAAGTTGTCAAACAGTTCAAGCATTATGTTTCAAGTTTTTAAGTATTCAGATGTGAACATTGTTATGAATGACACTTTATATCACTTTCAGCAAGTGATAAAGTATTTCAAATATCTTTTTTCACAATTATTTTTCTGTCTCATGCATTTTTCCCATTTTGTTAAAATATCATCCTGACCTTGAAGGTTCAGATTAAGTGCATTTATATTTTCTAGAAATATCTGCAAGATTACATACCGTTGAAAGCTATATATTATCGTAGGAAAGGTCACCTATTTGGAATATTAATCATTTTGAGCAAAATAATTCCGCAACTCATATGTAAGCTGAGTAACCTTTAAGTGCTTTGTCATAAAATTAGTAGTTAACATTTTGTGAGTGCTAACCATTTGTCATTTACACTTTATGTCATATTGTTACTCATAGCAACCTTATCATCACCTCTTTTACGAAGGAGGAAACTGGGTTTAGCAGAGTACTTAAGTTTCTTATCCAAGATTATCTAGGTAGTCAGATTTCTCAGAAGAAGACCCACAAAATGAGAAATTTTTGTGTAAGTGATTTATTAAGAACATACCACCAATTAATGGGTAAGGGTGTGGGGAAGCAGGAGACAGAAGGGAATGAGCCAAGCAAGAGCGTGATTTCAACAAAGGCTCAGTCTTATCCTGAGGGGAGTTCTTGAACATAAATTGCATAGTTTATCCAACTTCAAGGCAATGGAGCTGGCCCAGTCAGTGGCTATGTCCTCCCTATTGGGATAAACTCAGGCACAGCCAGTTTTCTACCAGTGTTGTAAAGGGACCCCAGTAGTCCCCATGGGCTGTGAAGAAATAAGTTACAGGTGCACTGTAGAAGAAAAAGCACATCGAAGCTGGAGGATGAGCCTTTAAGAAGGATTCAGAAAGATCTGGGTGAGCATCATTAGTGTTTACTATTACTAGCAAGTAGCAGAACCAGGATTCAAGCTCAGCAGTATGGTCCCAGTCCCCACGTACTTAATCATTATACTAGATTGTTTGAGATAATCATCAAATCTTTGGAGTAGGAAATTTATTTCCATGGTTATTCCCCTATTATTTATAAACACTATTAATATTTCACTCTATTTTAAAGGTTTTGTTTTGATAAAATTGGCCAAATCAATGACATTCTGCATTTCTGACTCAATTTTTATTGCTATAAAGGCTTGCCAATGAATTACACACTGAATAAATTTTCCCATATGATGCTATCTATAAGTTATCCTTAGAATTATTTTTAAATCCCAGCCAAAAGAGCTGATTAAGGAACTATTTTTCCCAATATGGGCATGAATGTAGATAATTCCAAAATTGTCTCTACAATGTCAGAAATACATGTAAGTTAACCTAAGCAGTATCTGTTTTAAACAAAAGTTATGCCTATAAGCCATAGAGATATGGATATTGAAAAGAAAAGATAATCTAGGGGCTCTCTAACCATCCTTGACCTTGAGAGTTGCCATATTTCTTCCCACTGATTGTGTTACAAAGTAGTCATCACTGAGTGAACATGTAGCTGAAATCTTGACATGCTTTATTCTGGATTAAGTTACTCAGACTTGGAACATTACCTGGAGAGGGAGGGATGGCGATAATTTTATGGAATGAGTTCTCTCCTAAGAGGAAAATGGGTCTTCCTGAAGGAGATAGGTGGTGACTTGGAGGGAGACAAGAAAAGGAAGGTTGGTAGAGTATGTACATCTTTCTCCGAATGTCCTAAGACATGAGTATAATCCCTTTCAGGGAAAGTCCAAGTTATTGAAAGCTTTAACTTTCCCCTTTCTACACTGGGAATCACTTCTGAAATGTTACCAGCCATTCAGTAAAATAAGTTAGCATGCATCTGCAGAGTATGAATGGTAGGCCTGGGAAAAGTAGGTGGTAAAGAACAAGTAGACTTTCTCCTCTCCTATTCCTCACTGCCTATTTGGGAGAGGAATTCTCATCCTATTAACAGGACCACGTTAAAGTTTTTAGTGGTCCAAAGCACTGGAAAATAATAATGGCTAACACCTAAAACCTATATTTTACTTACTGAGTGCCAGTGATATATATAAACTTATTTAGTAAATATTATTTCCATTTTATAACTGAGGAAACTGAGACATGAAGAAATTAAGGTGAATTTGGGATGTGACATTAGCCATTATCCTACTAAGATATATGGTGCCTAAGGTGGAAGAAGGAAAGCAGGAAATTATATTGGAACGAGGTAGAGGGTGACCTAATCTATATTTAATATTTTATTTCTTAAGGTGAGTGGCAGATAAACAGATAATATATTTCATATTTTTGTATATCTGAAATAATAATTTAGAGATGAAGAAATTGTTTTACCTTCCCCTCCATATAAAACACAAATGATTAATAATATTAAACTTTAAAATAAGAGCTTGTAAATCTAATAAATTCTTTTCCCTGTCAGGACTACTTTAACACATTTTTTGAAAATATCAAATTTTTCAACTTTTTTTATTTTTTGGCACCACCAGCTTTTACTGACAAGGACAAAGATAGTTCAAAATGAAGAGAATCTTCAGGGCCCCCAACTTTTTATGTGCATGAAGAAGGGTGAGAAAACTACTCAGCTGAAAACACAGGCCTTTCTTACTGAAAAGCAAGGATGAGTCAGAAAGCAGAACCAAGAGACCAAAGGGCAAAGCCAAGAGACACAAAGAATCACTCCCAGGGAGCAGAACTCAATCTGAATCAAAGACGTGGCCACATGCACCTGACTAGATTTTAGAATTCTATGGGGCATGATTGCTATGTGCCTTTGTCTTCTCTCTTTTGAGTGGGAATGCCCAATGGAGTTTCAGCATGTCTCAGCATTATATGTTGCAGTAAGGAGAGCAGATAACTCGTCTCTTTACTTCTCAGGTGTGCAGATGAAGAGGAAATGTACTGGAGGGGCTGTACATAAATAACCATACCCTAGGAGTCTCAACTACACCTGGATTGATTTAGATGATGAGATCCTGTCCTTCAAGAATAAACCTGATATTGCAATAAGATGAGATTTGGGGGTTTGGGGAAAGGATAATGAGGGTATTTTCATGTGAGAGGGATGTGGATGTGTATCTTTGGGGGCCAGAGGGTAGACTATAATTGCTATTTGAGAATCTTGAACATATTCTCTGTTGACACACTTGCCAGAGGAAAATTGTATCTATGATAAGAAATGTCAGTTGACATGGCTGAAAATGTAATCAGAGTTTTATCACAGGCTCCAAAACTCTATTCATTCATTTGTGTGGGTGTACATGTTACTAGTTCTGAATAAAATGTTTCCTGAAGTCATACTGAATTAGAAATGGATATCTAATTCCCTCCAACATGATGATCGCACATCTATCTTTCAATGATAAAGGAAGAATATTTTCCCTTAGAAAACCCAGGTAAGATGTTCTCACATAGATAACTTCTATAAGGAAAAGAGTTTCCTAGCCACTTACGCAACCAGTGGAGCAGTGTGACTCAGTTCCGGTCAGAGGATTGTGACTAAAATGATATGTTCCCTTCTCAAGCCCTGGCACAGAAAACCTCCCAGCAGATCTTCCTAGCCCTCTCTTCCTTCAACCTTCAGCTGTCCTTGCTCAGGGCCATCTTGAAAGGTATATGTTGAGGATAGCAGACATCGCATTAACTTGGGTCATTCTGCTGGAATATCATGCATAGCATGTAACAAAATACCACAATAAAAAGTTTTTGGATAGCATCTTTTATTTGATTGGTATAATTTGATATTTTCTTAAAGAACAGTTTTCCCTGGTCCAGGATGTTAATATTGTAAGATATTTCTGCATTCCTCGCTTCTATGAAGATATAATAACCAAGAAGCAGTAGCTTGAATGTGTTAGGAGGCTATCCACTCAGATCTATCCATTCGTTCCTTCTCCACAGTCATTAACCTATTCCAGGCTAAGATCATCTCTTGTCTGTATGACTCCAAGAGCCTCTCCTCGCATCTGTTCTTGCCGCCCTCCAATTTGTTATCAAATTATAGACAAAGTGATCTTTTCAATTGGATTGTAGCTCCTTCCCAGCCACCAATAGCTTCCTATTGTTTGTAAGATAAAGGACTTCTGACCTGTGAGGCCCTGACTTGACTGACTCATGTCTACCTTGGAAGCTTCACCTCAGATCTCTTGCTCTCCCTGTTTGTGCTGGAGACATACCAGCTTTCTCTCTAGTATGCACTACGCTCTTTCTCTTTGGGAAATGCACGAGGCTCTTTCCCCCCTTAGGAGCTCCAGTGGAAATGCTAACTCTTACTTAGCCTTCATGTTTCAGCTTAGAAATCATTTCTTTAGGGAAGTCTTTCTAACCCCAAGATTGAGTAAGAGTCCTTCATTTTATGTCATAGCATTGTGTTACTTTATTTCATAGCATTTTTCTCCATTTGAAGCTTTTTAAACATTCATTTGTTTTATTTAAGCATTAACCAGGTATTACATTAATATGGCTTAAAAACTATTTAAATAATACAGTGAAATATTATCTTCCCATTCCTCTTCCCTACTTTTTCCCACATACCACTCCACCCACCCCTTGATCCTGAAAAGCTGCATGAAGAGTTGTGACCTTAGTTAGCAGAATAAAACCAGAGCCCCACAAGGAGGGAGCTGCGGTTTATACTTCAACCCTCGAATCTGCCACTGGTGCCTCTCAGCAGCTTGAAACCAATGGGAAAGCAGGAGCAACAGAAGTCAGGTTGCACTCTGTAGAGGTAGACCTTCAGGGGCAGAGAACGGGGTGGAAAAAGGTAGAGAGTGAATTGGCAGGGCCAGCAAACATTTTTTTAATAAAGAACAAGCCAATAAATATTTTAGGCTTTGTGTGCCATAAAAGTCTCTGTTGGAACCACTCAACTCTGTCATTGTAGGACAAAAGCAGCCATAGGCATTATATAAATGAATAGATGTGACTATGTTCCAATAAAATTAAATACAATTTCAGGTGTCAGATCAGATGTGACTCACAGGCTGGTTCCTGGCTTAGACAGGCAAACAGGATTTCTAGCCCATCAATATGAGTGTATCCTTAATCTTTTAAAGGCTGTATTATATTCCATTGTATATAAGTTACTTAGCCAGTGTCCTACTGCTGTACATTTATGTTGTTTCTAATTTTCACCATTATGAACAATGTATAATGAAAAATCTCATGCATGCACCAAACTATGTACTTGGAAGTAGCTGTAGGAAAAAATCCTAGACATGGCATTCCTGGTACAAAGTTCATATGCATTGGTAATTTAACAGAGAGTGCAAACTTGACCTCCTTGGAGTGATAGCAAATAATAATCTGAACCACAATGTAAGGGGGTGTCCTTTTCCTCCAAAGTTTTACCACACTGAGTATATAATAAGACATTCAGACTTTTGCCATTCAGAGTGAGACAATGCACACTAGTGTAATTTTCATTTGACTTCCTCGCTTTATGAGTGAAGATGAGCATCTTTTCTTATTTTTAAGGCCATTTTCATTTCCATTTCATTTAATTTCCACACACTTTCTCCATTTTTTTCTCTTGAGTTCTTTTACTTTTTCTTCTCAATTTTTCAATATTAGAGATTTTAGACCTTTGTAATATAAATGGCCAATATTTTTTTCCTATTATGTCATATGACTTTTGACTTGCTATGGTATTTTTTGACATGCAGAGGCTTTTAATTGTTATTTAGTAGAATTTATTAATATTTTCTATTCAACATCTAGATTTTTTAGGTATAGTGGAGTCTTCCTTTTCAAACTTTTAAATCTTTGGTTCATTTGAAGTTTATGTGAATATGCAGTGTGATGTATTGATCCTGAAAGTTATCTAGTTGCTCAGACACCATTTATTGAATAGTCCGTCTTTTCTCCAAAGATTTAGGAGTCTACTGTTACTGTGTATGGAATTCTGGTATGTATTTGGGTCTATTCTTGAACTTTCTATTCTGGTCCATAGGCAGCTGTCTGTTCGTGTACAAGTGTCATTCTGTTTAATCCAATATTATTATCTATTTTACTGTTTCATTTTGTGCCATTAAATATTCTTATAGTTTTATTACTTCATTTATTGGCTTTTGCACCCAGTTTTTATAGATGAGACAATCAGCAAGTTTATTCTGCCTCCAATGTCTTTTCCTCTTCCTCGCTAATTTTTTTAGTTGTATAATTTCTACATTGTCAGAGGACATATGTTTATATTCTTTTCTGTCATTTGAAATCTCATGTTTTAAGAAATCTTAATTATATCTTTCAATAATTTAATCTTTTAACCAGTATACCCAGTCATCTCTTATTTAACTGATGTAGCCTGAGGAACAGAGAACGAAAGTGAAAGGTAGGTAATGAATACAGAGGTATAAAAAGAAAACATAGGGCACCATAATCGACACAGGGAATTTGCATTCTAAAACACAGTGGGAAGAAAGTGACAACAGAAAGAGGCTGACAGATATGAAGAAGTAATAGATGTCTATGCATTGGAGTTTCTGATACAAGTCAAGATCTTTGGAGCAGTTGAATGAGAAAGCGGAATGGAGAGGTGGCTATTGTCAGAGAGGGAAAGAACTTGATTTCTATTTTTTTTTTATTTCAGTAGTGAGGAAACTTCAGAGTAATCACAGGATCTAGATGATGATGATGAAAGGAAATGGCTGAAAGGAAACTGGGGAGAAAGTCACTGGATATGAATAGGTGAAGGAACTGAGCAGCTAGAGTGCTGAAGGGTCACTGAGACAGATTGAAGTGACCAAGTCACCCACAGAAATGGCAGGAATTGGGGGGGGGGAGTAGTGAGGGGACATTTGGCCAGGTGCCAAGGACCTTAAGTTTAAGAAAGAGTTGGTGACATCAAAGTACAGAAGGCTTTACTTAAAGATGGAGAGTTAATCATCTGCAAACAATCTCAGGGAAGGAGAAAACTGTCCTCTTCTCTCTAACATGGGCCATGAAAGGGAGAGCAGCTTCCAGGAAAGAGGCCACATAGGGTATGTTTTCTGGGCGTGCCATGTTAAATTAAGTACAGAGGTGAAAGCAATGCATCATTATGGGTTTAAGGATGTGCGATTTTGTTTTATTTCATTTATGGTGAAGCGGGAGTTCCAGAGAGCATGGTTAAGGAGGAAAATAAACAAAGGGACTTGGGTTAAGGGAGGAAATCAAAGAACAGCAAAGGGGAAGAATGTTTGCGAGTATCTTGTCCCCTGAAGGGCCTCCCATCTCAGAAGTTAAGGATAGCTAATAAAGCTGTGGCCCTCAGGAGGAATCCTCACTCCTATTTAAGTTGTATATTACATTCATTTTAAGGGACAAAACTATTTCTATCTCTACTTACAACCTTGAGTTTCCTGAATATTTTTCTCTCTTAAAGTCAGTTGAAAGTCTTATCCCGTTAAAATCACACACTATGTGCAATAAATCCATAAGGGAGAGGAAATTTGTTCAGAATTTGGCAAAAGTAAGGCGTTTCTGACACTATACTTTGTTCTTTGCTTTGCCAATGATACGGACACTTAATATTCAGTACATTAAATGATTAGCAGCACCTGAGAGAATTGGATCTGTAACATAATAGGCCAATTCTGGGGCATAGAAATGAGGGATCTTCATGTTAGAACTCTCAAGAAGAGCATCTAGGAAAAAAAAAAGGAGGGGGGGGGAATTGGGTTAAGGAAGAATATGAGAATGCAGTTCCTACAAAACACTCAGCAATAAATAAAAAGAAAAGAAATACTAAGGCATAGTTCTCGTCTGTTCCTGCTCCTTTTAAGCTTGCCAGGGTGAGGAAATGGAATGTATCCTTTAAATTACAATGCCAGGCAGTAAATGATTAGAATAGAGAATAAACTGTTCCTTCAATAAGTGCTATAGTAGTTCTGGGAAGGAAGCAGGGCGGCCTGTTCTAGAAAAACTATGTGAAAATGAAGAATACTTTTATCACTTTCCTGCTAAGTGTTGTGTTGAGGCAAGCAAGAGCTTGATGACTTTCCAGGCCAAAAATATCAAATGAGGCAATATATGTATAAAAATAAATTGCAAATCCCTATATAGATGTTTAGTGCTCTTCCTTTATTAATATTATTAGCAACAGTGGCCACGATAATTAAATGAGTATTTAGCAACACTGCAGAATCCACACGAAAGGCGAAATGAAGTCAAAAGCTTAAAAGGTTGTAGAAATGTTAGATGTCTAAAGGCTATGATCTCAAGCCTCCTTTGCCTAAATGATAAATTCCTTTTTTATGATAGGGACAAGCCATAGATTGGAAATTATTTTTTCCTTGTTAGAGATTTTATTTTCAGTGTAGTTCTGTTTATTGTGAAGAGTCTTGGCTTGCATTACTTGACGATGGGCCAAACTATTCAGCTTAAACATAAATCACTTCCATATTCACTGCTGCAAACCTGAAAAGAGACTGTAAACTCCTAGAGGAAAAAAAATGTTGCTCTTGAGTGATATCTGTGAAGGGATCATTACAGAACTATGTATACTTTAGCTTTCCTTTGCAGTTATGACACTTAAAATATTTGACTGAAAAATCATGTTGATTATGATGAGTGATGAATCTATTTCTAATCATCACTGAGCAGATACAGCCACAGTTTGAATATTAATTTGCTTTACCTCATTCGGTATGCAAATATTGAGCGGCAATTGTACTATCCCATATGCTTTTCTAGGATTTCTTCACTGAAAAATTACAATTGACTTCCCGGACAGATAGCATACCATCAAATATGGGTAAGATTCCCATTCGGCAAATACTATAGGATTTATTAAACTGCTTTTGATAGTGGAATTTCATTAAACATACATATTGGAAATTACAGGAATTCTCTGCATGTGATGTTTTTGGTTACGTGGTTAGAAAAAATGGAGGTTTGCTGCAGTTGAGTTCATTGGAAGCAGACACTAAGAGAGTTTGGGGTGAAAAATGTTTACTGTCTGAAGGATCAGAATCTGAGAAGGGAATGGGGAGGAAGCAGAACTGGGAAGAGATGAAGCCAAACGGTGACGCAGGCCTGATAAAGCCTTGACCAACCTAGCAGGAGCCCTGGAGTGAGTATTGGCATTTGGAGTGCACTGAATTGGGCCAGATACATGAGCCTGGGCAAAGAGGGTCACTGAATTTGTGGCAGAGCCTGAAGGAGCTGACAGCTGGAAGCTGTTAACTGCACATCTCACAGCTGGGCAGTGAGTCCCTGTGTGAAGAAGAATCTGAGACCGAGTGGCTTCTCTCCATGCCAACCACAAGCCTGAATGGACTAAAGGGCCATGAAGAATATGTGATTGCCTCCAACTTCCTATATCTAATGTGATATTTGTGTGTGTTATATTAATTTGTTTCCAAAGAAACAAATTAATATAACAAGTTGATTAACAAGTTGATTGGATAGAATTTCCTATTTCCTGGATTTTGAGAACAATGGGATCAAGGATGAGTCAGGAATCTGGGCTAACAGATTGAAAGACAATTGAAAAATGTTTTACAAGAAGCGCACCTGCAAAAATGCGTATTTTGGGGACTTAGCAAAGGGTTAAGTACAGTGTGGAACTAGGTGATATAGTAGCGAATTGGATCCTGAAAATACATCCAAAGTAGTGTAGCTGCTCTGATATAATCCTACACATCTAAATCTTATCTACTTAAAAAAAAACTTGCAAGGCATGCTCAAGAGAAAAGAAGATTAAAAATGTAAAAATAAACTGTATTTTGCTATGATGTGGTATATGTGGCAGCAAAATAAGAATTAGAGGCGAGAGCTGTGTTCCAGTGACCATGCCTACCACAAAGGCCTCACACTCACAGATGGTGGTAGCAAAGGCACAATTTATAGCCAGCTCTGGCTGTGAATTCATAAAGGCTAACGTCTCTCTGAAAGGAAATCACTAAACTTCCATAGCTGTGTGGAAGAAGGACTAACATTTGTTGGCGCGCCAGGTGCTGAGCTTAGCATTTGAGATATGATTACGACTCATCTTAGACTGCTTTAACACAAACTTTCTCTTGTTATGACATCACCAGAATGACACTGTAGTGTTAAGTTCATTACAGAAAGAATTTGCATCTGAGAAGGCAGTTGCTGAAGGGACTTGCTGTAGCCTGATTGGTTAGTGTCCATTAGCTCTTGGCTCTTCTCAGGACCTTGTTCACATCTCAAAGGAGAGATGGGACTTCAGGGACTACAACAGTGGGGAGGGAAAATGAGCAAAGCATGCCATCCCGATGCAGTCCAGATCATCCTTCTTCTCTAGCCTGACTTCTCTGAAACTGCAGTGTGCTTTTGGGTCTTGGAGACTTCACAGTTAAATCATTTACTTATTGAAATATTTTTGACAAAAAAAAAAACACCAAAATATACAATCAATGCTGATTTTTCTTTTCCATCAAACCAACCCAAATTATGAAGTCTCAGAGACATACAGAGAAATCCTTGACGTGATCGTTGCTTGTTTCTGCCTGCCCAGTATCCCTCTTCCCTTCCTCGGATCCCCAATCCCCCTGTTTTTCCTTTGTGCCACCCGTTCTATGTGCTGTGGGTGGGGAAACACACCACTATAAGAAACTTATTTCTTGCTAAAAATCATTTACAACAGGTAGTTGAAGAGCAAAGGAAGATGACCAGCAACTTCTCCAAGGCTTGGGAATGCAGAAATGGAAACTATCCCAGCTAGAATCCTGCCTTTTCTGCTGGAACAAACATAAAAGATTCCTCTTGTGGAATGGGCTGATTTGAGAGAGGGAGGTCACGAGAGCCATGAATGTCTGTACTGAGCTCGGCTCAAAGGAAAATATTCCCTTTTGATTTTTCTATACATAAAGCAATTAATTTCTTGTTTTGCTTAATCTTTACCTGTTTTTCTGTCCCTTGTAATCAAATGAGGCCATGACTATTGCATACATTTCATCCCAAAAGGAACACAAGAGAAAAAAAAGGTAATATTGTTCTGAGTATCTATTACATGTGCTGGGAATAGAAATAGTCACGATCATTTCATTAATTAATATATGCTCTTTTTTTTAAAAGATTTATTTTATTTTTTCCCTCCCTCCCCCCATTGTCTGCTCTCGGTGACCGTTCGTTGTGCGCTTGTCTTCTTTTTAGGAGGCACGGGGAACCAAACCCAGGATCTCCCATGTGGGAGGGAGGCACAAATGGCTTGAGCCACCTCTTCTCCCTGCTTGTTGCGTCTCTCAGTGTTTCCTTGTTGTGTCTCTTCATTATGTCATCTTGTTACATCAGCCCACTGTGCCAGCCCATCTCATCAGCTCGTTGTCTGGCTTTGTCTTCTTTAGGAAGCACCGGGAACTGAACCTGGGACTTCCTGTGTGGTAGGCAGGCACCCAACTGAGCCAAATCTGCTTCCCAGCATATGCTCTTTATATGTGAGGAGAGATGAGATAGAGACAAAATAAGGTTGTATGATTTGCCTACTATCTGTAAGGTATTAGAGTCAGGTTCAATCCCAAATTTGACTCTATATCCTTAATCTTTCCATTACACCATGTTGCCTCCCCCCAAATATGTACAAGGAGCTACCCAAATAATACGAGAAGAATTTAAGCAATAGCAAGAGATAAATGATAACAGTACTGACTGAGTAGTAGAGAAGGTAGAGTCAGAAAGGAACATCAAAAGCTGTCCAGAGTCCTGACCTCTTCGCAGATATTTCTGACCCCCAGTCCTTTAGGTAAGGCCTGTTGTTCCTGTACCAATGCCTTGTTTATTCTCACCCATCTAACATCTGCTTCTCTGCCTCTTCCAATGAAAGTTGTGAGCTCTTTAAGGTTGGCTCATGCAGAATGTTTAGGAGACATCAAGACCTGAGTTCAACTTCTAGTGCTTCTGCTAATCATGTGACTAAGTCACATAACCTCTCTAAGACTCAATTTTCCCATTTGTAAAAGGGAGGCAATCTAGTAGTTGCTGTGCTTGGAAAATTTAAGAATCTCAAAAAAAAGTATTAGTTCCCTTCTCACTTCCTCACGTATTGAGCTCTAAGACAATAAAAGATGATAGTAAAACCTTATTGGCAGAATTATTTTTTTTTAAATGGCAACGGCTGTGACAAAATTTTGCCTAGGGGCTTTTTCAGCGCTATATTAGAAGTTGCATTTTTACAAAAGCTTCATCTTCTTGGGGTGAAGACTTGGGCAGCCTCCTATATAGACTGAGCTCTAGACCTCCACAGAATTATAGAAAGAACATTTCATCCCACCTGAATCAAATCAATATTGGATAGCATATGGCAAATTTCTCTTCCTATCCTGTCTCCTGTTTCATCATGCATGCAACCTATAAAAATAGGAGCAAAACAAATGGATTATTCCTGATAATACTTTTTCTTCCTCCAGCGATGATAGACCTTGGCTTCTGGGACAAATGGTCAAATTATTCCCTTCAATTTGACCCACTGATACAGTCAGGTAGAGAAAGCAGATGATAATTTTAGCTTTCAAAATATATATTATATAGTCAATTAGACTAACTTTACAAACTGATTTGCACTTTTCAGGTTTTACATAAAGAAGATAATGCCAATTCCAGTTTCTATACACTTGAGAAAACAAGACCCAGAGAGGGCAAAGATACATGTGGAATAAATATGTACTTGCCCTCCCAATTAGTGGGTTACTTTTCTTTTACACCCTTCATTTATCCTATATTACTTTTTTTTTTTTTTTTAGCAGAGAGACAATGTGTTCTCTTCAGCGTTGCCCCTTGATTCTAAACACAACTGCTCTCTTTTTCAGCTCTTCTTATTACAATGGTTTAGTAACAATCTATCTTTCTCCTAAGATTTTACTATGAAATAAAACTGGATGACAGAAGTCATTTTCCTCCTTAAGGGCTATATTTCAGGATGTCATTAGGCATTTTACTTAAAGCACGTATGTGTTGTATACTTAGACCATGTCAAAAAATCACACACCCTCATAATTATACCTTGAAATTGTCTCCACATGCTATGGTATAAAATAATTTCTGTCTCTGTTATATGGTCTAGAATGTTTTAAAGGGCCAAGAAAGTACAAGGAGTGAGTGGAAGCACGTGGCCTTCGGTTTAAGGAGTGCTAGATTTGAACCCAGGTTCTATGACTTATTTTGCTGATTGATTTCAAGTAATTTATTTAAAATCTCAAAGCCTCAATTCCCAAATATGTACTGATAACGTTGATTAAACTAACTGAAACAAGCAAAAGAACCATGGCAAAAACCACTGGTTGGCTGACACGACGCCCTTTCGAATCCTCTTCTCTCTAACCACTGTGGTGGTTTGAAGCTGTATATACCCCAGAAAAACATGTTCTTAAACTTAATCCTGTCCTGTGGGTGCGAACCCATTGTAGAACCTTAGGGTGAGGTTTTTCAGTTAGGTGTGGCCCACCTCTGTCAGGGTGGGTCTTAATCCTATTACTGGGGTCCTTTATAAACAGAATGAAGAGAGAAAGCCACAGAGGGAGCAGCCAGAAGCTGAAAATCAACAAAACCCAGAAGAGCAGAGAGAGACCAGGAGACACCACTATGTGCCTTGCCATGTGACAAGCGAAGGACCAGAGGATTGCTGGCAGCCAGCCCCAGAATGCCACAGTCTTTGGAGAAAAAGCACCACCTTGATGAAGCCTTGATTTGGACTTTCTTTCAGCCTCAAAACCATAAGTTAATAAATTCCCACTGTTTAATCCAAACTATTTCATGGCATTTGCTTGAGCAGCCCAGGAAACTAAAACCACCACTTTTCAGCTTGAAAGGACATGGGTCAAAATTCTGGTCTCCTGGGAAGGGCTTCCCTTGCTAACTAAAAAGACAAAGCTTTGGGTCCTAATTCTTTCTCCCTGTTTGGAAAGAAGATTGATGTCTGGAGGTACAGCAGTCATCTTGCAACTAATAATAGAAAATCCCATGCTAAGTATTCAGGTAGCTCCTTGAGGAATTCTTGAGCAGCTGAAGCCAACTTCGACTTATCTCTGGGCTTCTTATCATGTGAGATCAATAGCCCCTTATCTAATAAAGCTGCTGCTTGTCAAGTTTTCTGTTACTAAAAATTGTAGCATTCCTGTGGCTATGAGAGCCAGCATGGCCCCTAAGCCATAGTAGATAAGTTCAAATAATGTTAATTACCTTCTCCCTCTGCCTGGAGTAAAGGCCAACTAATGAATGAGGCATGGCCTTGGCATACTCTTTCTTAAAAGAATAATGGGATAAAATTCTTAGGCATCATTTTTTACTTCCTTGTGAATGATAGCACCATCCATCCAGGTATACATTCCAGAATCCTAGAAAAAGTCCTGACATCTCCTTCTTCCTGGTATACTTTATCCAATCAAAGTCCTAGGGATCTTACCGCTAAATCTCTCTGCCATCCGATTTCTCTCCATCTTCACTGCCATTGGCTTAACCGTTATGGTTCACCTGGACATTCTCATATCCCCCCCCGCCCACTCACATATACTCACTCCACTATACCGATTCAGCCTGAGTAGACTTTCTAAAAGGAAAATGTGATTATAGCTCTCCTTACCCAACTGCTTAAATAATTTCAATAACTTCACACTGCTCTCAGAGCAAAGGCCATTATTGTTAATATAACCTCAAAACTCAACAAGACCTAGTCACTGCCTGAGGCAGTTTGATATTGTTTATGAATTCCCCAAAAATAGATATTGAATTATGTTTGTAAACTGGTCTGTCCCTCTGGGCATATTAGATTATATTGGATTCAGAGGTTTCACTTTTACTTGATTAAAGAATGATTACGGCTTTGATTGGGCCACAGTCAGTAGAATGTTGCATCCCTGCCCCCTTGGTGGGCGGGGACTCACAGAGAAGCTGCACCACAGAGAAGGGAGGTTGGAGTTTTAATGCTGGAGCCCAGGAAGTAAGCACACAGAGGAGCAGAGAAGCTGAGCCCGGAGAGAATCGAGCCCCAGGGAGAGAGACAGAACTGGTCACCTGACACTCTACAGCTGGCCTTGTGGAGAAAGCAGAGCAGCTGAGCCCACAGAGAAACAAGCCCCGGGAAGAGAGGAACCCAAGAAGCCTGAACTCTCGGCAGATGTCAGCAGCCATCTTGATCCAACACGTGGCAACAGACTTTGGTGAGGGAAGTAAATTGTACTTTATGGCCTGGTAACTGTGGTTTTCTACCCCAAATAAATACCCATTATAAAAGCCAACAGATTTCTGGGATTTTGTATCAGCACCCCTTTGGCTGACTAATACACTGCCCATCTCTCCAGTCTCCCTTGGCACCATGCTGCTTTGACATGGTTCTATGAACATGCCATGCTCCATCCAGCAAGTGAACTCTCACACATGTTATTCCTTCTACCTACAAAGTTCCCTCCCTCTCACTATTAGATCTTAGCTTTATCACCACATCCTCAGAGAAACTTTCCCCAACTCCCCTGACTTGAATTCTTTTTCTTTATTTTTAAAAGAAGTTTTAGAGTACAGAAAAGTCATACCAAAAATATAGGCATTTCCTATATAACCCACCCCCTCCCTCTCTTACATTTTCCCCTATTAATAACATCTTATATGGGTATATTACATTTGTTAAAGTTGATGAAGAAATATTGAAGCATTGCTATTAACCATGGTCTATAGTTTACGTTATGGTTTATGCTTTGCACCTTACAATTTTATAGGTTTTGACAAAATGTATAATGGCCTGTATCTGTCATTGCAACATCATGCAGAACAATTCCAATGTCCCCAAAATGCCCCATGATACACCTATTCTTCCTTCTCCTTCTCCTCAGAACCTCTGGTGACCACTGTCTTTTATAGCAATGTTGCAAATTCTTCCATCACTAGAATAATAAGTCTACTTACATAGTTGCAGTCCCCCCTTATGTTTGTTCATTCCTCTATCTTGAGGATTTTGGAATGGTGATGCCCACTCTGCTTCCAATTGAGAGGGAGCTTAGATCTTATGGGGCAGATGGTTGGAACTATCTTGCTTGCAGTTGTAGATACTCTCTGTTTTTGGGGAGATGGGTGTTGCCCATTATCATGATTTTGCTAGTTATCCTGGGCAAGTCCGATGAACTGGAGAGTAGGTGTTGGCTGCAACTCTGCTGAGATTCCAGCATATGAACAGACCAAAGATTTAAGTCTCTGGGGCATATATTTAATGGGTATAGTGCTAATTATGGGTTCAAATAAAAGGGGCAGAAGAACCATGTGTAAGAAAATTATAAATGAGTCTAACTCTGGGGAGATAGGTTAGTGTATGCTCCAAAGTAAGGCCCACCATTGGGGTGCCAATTTCCTGGGGTTGTCTACCCTGACTATAGTGTCCTGATGTCCCTAGAGTCCTCAGGAGCACCCCTGCTTGAGGCATTGTATACTGTAGCAGTTAGTGAGATCCTCCTGAGACGTAACCCCTGGAATGACCTCCCAATTTACTTTGAAATCTCTTACCCATAAAAACTCATTTGTATTTAATATTTCCCTCTTATGGTCAAGGATGGGAATTTAATACTTTGTTGGTTATTGTTGGTTCTCTGCACAATACCCCAAGACCACATGAACACATTCATATTCCAAAGAGGCATGCCCTGGGTGCATCCTTCCCCACACATCTCCCCACCACTGACACAATGCACCAGTGATCCTCCCCTGCCATTGTTGTAACTTTTCTGTAATCCAAAACCTCCCTAAAAACAAAGCATTGTGCCTTTCATCATTGTAAGATCTGTTATCTTTTATGTGTCTTTGCAATTTCTTCTGTATGTTCTCCTAGTGTCTTTTTTTTTTTTTTTTTCCATTTTATAATCAAAGAAGATTTAGGTTACAGAAAAGTCACATCAAAAATATAGAGGATTCCCATTTACCCCACTCCTTCCCCCTCTCACAATTTCTCCTATTAATAACATTTTAACATCTTTCATGAGTTTGGTACATTTGTTATAATTGATGAATACTGAAGCATTAAACTATGGTCAGTATGGTTTACACTTGGCATCATACAATTTTATAGGTTTTTGACAAAATGTATAATGGCCTGTATCCATCATTGCAAAATCATGCAGAACCATTTCTATTCCCTAAATAGGCTCTATGTTGCACCTATTTTCCACCCACCTCCTCTCAGAACCTATGGTAACTACTAAGTTTCAATTTTTCAAGAAAAAGGTTCATAGTTACATGCATTAATATGGGGGGCTTGACATATTGGGCTGTTTTCTTTTATTAGGCATTGCCTATGTACTCAAGAGATTCTTGCCCCTCTATTTGAGAACATAGCAGGACTCCCCAGGACGGGAGCTTAATATTTTCTTATTTGTTGTGTGGGTCTCCACCCTCTGATATAAGACCTTATAACAAGATGAACACATTCATATTCCAGAGAAGTATGCCCCAGGTGCACACTTTCCCACATACCTCCCCACCACCGACCCCCGGCTCCAGTTACCCTCCCCTGCCATGTTTGCCAAAAGAACATTCTCACAATTGTAGTTTCAAACACGGACTTACAAATCCCCAGAGTTCACTTGTTCCTTCCTCTAGCCCTCCCCCCAGTTCCATGGATAGTCCAACCCAACCCCCCACCCTGCTCACCCGCACATTCCAGCACCGTTGACCCCACTCACATGCCTGCACCACCATCACCCCCATCCACGGCCAAAACCACCCCCTGCCACCTTATCATAGGTTGTGCCCAGACTGAGCATCAGCTCACCACGCTCCTCTCCCTTTCTGTCTCCTGATAATATATCTTCCAAACTCTGAACTCTGTGAGTTTGCGCAATATGCTTAGGTCATATCAGTGAGGTCATGAAAAATTTTCCTTTAGTGAGTGGCTTACTTCACGCAACACAAGTCCTGGCCCAATTATTTATCTTGTATATCCCATTTGAATCTCTCTTTTTTAGCACATATCATTAAACATTTTACAATTTCAGACTTTTAAATTAATATCCATCTCTCTACCAGTTTGTATGTGCCAGAAGGGCTGGGACCATGCCTGTTGTTTTGTTTTTGTCTTCCACCATTTTATACCTAGTGTCAAGTCCAGCACTGAGTACGTAGTAAGTGCTCAACATTCACTGATTAAAAATAACTAACATTTAATGAGCACTTACTGTGACCAAGCATTTTTATAGGGTATATGCATTAACTCTGTTTAGCAGTCATCATACCTCTGCTATTTCCCGCATTTTACAGATGAGGAAGCTGAAGCACAGAAAAGTTAAGAAACATACCTAAGGTTACATAGCTAATAAATGAGAAGCCAGGATTTGAGTCAGACAGTTTGGCTCCAGAGCCTGTGCTTTTAACCACTGCCTGCAATAGAATGAAGAATTAATCTTGCCACCTACCAGGCAATAATTCTCACTTTGGTTCCATATCTCTGATGGTCCACAAGAAATAAATAGAAATTGCTTTATACAAGCTATTGTTCTAGGGGTCAGTAGATAAGATGGAGTCTAAAGGCATTAACGTATATTTTACAGGCTCTATATAGTAAATCACTGATTGTTCTGTGAATATAAAGCAAATTTTTCTTTTATATTTATATTTTCCCTAAAAACAAAATGCCAATTCATTAGTAATTGACTTTCCTCCTAAACTTGCTTAACCCCTGTTTTACATCATGAGAGAAAGCACATGAATCTTACTAGGTTTCTTCTTTATTGTGCCAAGTTGAGTCATGCTATATATATTTTTTTTACTCCAAAAGCAAAATTATTTTGCAAGAGTGAAGAAAACACCATCTGTAACAACAGAAATCATATTAACATTTTTTTCTATTTTCAAAGCACATCAATATTATATAAAGAAGGAAAAAATTAGTCTCAGGCTAATGTGTGCCAAATAAATATGCTATTTTTCTTTGGCTTGGTTAGAAAACCCTGAAATCAGAGATTTATGCAGGGTTTGTAATGACTCAATATCTGTGTACATTCATGTATTTCAACTACCAGTGCCTGTAAGATGGGAAGATTCTAGGACTCTAGAGAAGAAATAAGAATGAAGAAAGAGTCAGTAGGGGGACGGAGAAAGTCGTGGGGGTAAATATTGTGTCTATATTTGGTTTAAAATTAGCTGAATTTGGGGATGAGTCTATGAATGAGAAATAATGTTATAGTAATGACAAATTTTTCTGGCACCAAATGTAGGCCAAAGATGTGTGAGTCCCTCCCACCAGATGTAGATGCCCACAACAGAGCCAGCCTGGGGTCATCCTAAAATGGACCTCTCCCAAGAAGACAACCTGGAAAGGCGTGACTCTAACAGAGGAGCGGGGCGCTGGAAGTCCTGGGGGTTAAGGAGAATACTGAAAGCAACCAGAGAAGCTACTGCCTGAATTAAGGGAACTACAATCAGAGGTCCCCCGGATAAAGTGTTCACATTGCTAGTGAGTATGGGAAGAGAAGAAACAGCAAGCAATGAGAAAAGGAGCCAATGATGCCTTTCTTGTAAAAATCCCCTTTTCACTGACAGACAATTTTTCTTCAGTTATATTCTTGATAATGCAGTGTAACCTAAAACTATGGCCATTGTGATCCTCAACCTATCTTGGAAGTATCAATGGAACTATCCATTTTGCTTACTACTAATCAAAATACTTTTCAATAGGAAAGACAGGGTAGTCTAATAAAAAGTGGGTTCAAATTCTAAGGGCAATTTACTTTGCCTGATGAGTTTAAGTTCCTTTTTATAACTGAGTACTTTGAGGTAAATGGTCTCTAAAATCACCTCTACTTCTAATTATAGGATTTGGATTATAGGATTCTAATTATAGGATTCTACACTCAAAATTTGTGATAAGTTACCCAAAATACTGCCTGATAGTCTTCTGCTGCTTTAAAGTCGAAATTAACGTTTTCATGTAAACAAGGATTTAAAGTAAATAAAGCAAGTTTAAATATTTCAGAAACACCAGTATACATAAAAAATGGTTATGTTAATTGAATATTCTATTAGAAGCCTAGTTACAGCAGAATATAAAAGAAATAAACCAATTTTCTCTCTCTGAGATTCTGTAACATAAACTTTGTATCAATTCTGCTCAGTCTCTCTTGAAGAACAAGGAAAGTTTCAATGCATTTTTCTAATTCTTATGCAGTAAGATCTCTCCCTATATTATCGAAATGTATTTTATTTTCTTCAAGTTGAATTGAAAATGATATATCAAGACAAATCAATTTTCAAGTCCTTTCAAAAGTAAGAGGAAAATATTTCTTTTTATTTAATGGAGAATAACAGGAAGGAGAAAGCCATGGGTACTAAAACAGTGTGTATTTCTAGGGAGACTGATGGAAACTTGTAAATCCTTGAGGAAATAAGAACTGATATTTTTTCCCTCTCTTTGTATGAAAACTAGTGTCAGAGAGTTTGACTTTCTCAAGAACAAACAAGAACTTTATGTCAGAACCCAGATATTGGCTCCCCCATGATATTTCAGTTTCATTCCTGCTCTATTCTTTTGGAAGATGCTGGCAATATGTTTTCTGTTGAAATTCTTGCTTCTAGAAAGCGCAGCAGGAAGCACTCTGTTAATAGCACCTGGTTTCCTTGAAATTGATTGAGACTCTGGGCTCCCAGCTAAAACACTGTTCTTATGTCAAACCACATGAAATAAACACTTTTCTTAAATAAATGTGAACTCCACCTTTTGTTAGCAGCAAGGACTATTCAAGATATCAAATGATAACAGCAAATTATCTTGGGAAGGAAAAGGGAACTTGGGATTCTCTTCAAAAGCAAAATTGGGTCATTTCACTGAGCAGAATATCAGAAGTGAGAAGCCAATTTGGTCTGCATTGAGCAGCAGCATTGAATGGGTCACTGTCTCCCAACAACATTTTGTTTTTGGATTTGAGGTATGTGTGCAGAAGAGGTGGGAGTAGGATGGAAGAAATTAAGATGGCTACTCATAAACTTCCACCCATCTCCCTGACCAAGCTCCCAGCTCTTCCTTCTCCATTCTCTTTTTTGCCTCCCTCCCTCCCTCCCTTCCTTCCTTCCTAGCAATGGTAATTAAGCCCTCCTGAGTGGAGGCAAACATCTGGAATGCCCCTTCTACTCTCCTCCTTCCACTTTTCTCCTTGTTTTCTGTCCTCTCCTTTTCCTCTTCTATGTCCACTTATCTCCTTTCCCCAAAGACCAAGCGTCATCTGATTCTCTCACGTCTTCCCTACTACAGGAGCTAGAGCCTTTTAACAGACTAAAAACACAATCAATGAACTGTGCCAGTGATACTGTATTTGCCAAATACTCTGACCAGGAAATGAGCAGACATGGACAACAGGAGTGGTTCATTAACAAGAAGAATGCATGTCTCCAAGGCCTGGGGTACTCATGGTGGGAATGACCACAAGGTCTTTAAATCCCAGAGTCTTAGAACTGGAGAAATCTTGGAGATCAACCCATCAAACCTTCACATTTAAGAGATGAGAACACTGAGACCCAGAAAGGCTAAATGGCAGGTAAATGAAGAGCCATGAATGAATTGTGGTCTCATGAGTCCCAGAACTTTGCACATCAAACTGCCATATTTTACAGGTGCAAGGAGGGAATTACAGCATGGATAGACATTGAACTTTGTTCATTTGTCCATGAACCTGTCATTCATAGCAATTTATAGACAAGAATAACTTTCAGGTATTTTAAAAATTATTTCCCCAAGTGCAATCCCTCCATGTGGTATTCATTTTGTTCAGATCCACACCATCCACCAGAAAATTGTTTCCTTTGGCTATGCCTTCTGGAGGCATCCCTCAAATGATCTCAAGACACTTTCCCAAGCTGAGTGTCCATTTCTCTGGCTCCTTTATTCACCTCTTAATCCCCTTAACCAGTTGTGTTTTTTTAAACGCTAGAAACAGATATTTCAGTCTTTTGACTAAATTTTAACTTTTGAAATTCTGAGTATATCTGATTCTAAACTTCCCTCCCTGTCCCTTTGAAGATACTTTGGGAGGAAATGAATGCTCCAAAGAACACCGCGTTGTGTAATGCATCATGAGGTCTGGCACTACATCCCGCCGCCTACCCCCAGAACAATCTCCCAGGAATGTGGACAGGCAGAACAAGACAGATGGAGCAGAGGATGGAATTATTAAAGATGAAGGGCATTTTGTAACATAGGAAAATAGGAAAATGTTGAGACACATAGCATATATACACATCATTTTTTCCAAACCTGAGATAAGAACACGTGTTCTAACACACTCGTAGTGTGATCAAAGGAAGATGTATTTTAAATTAGGAGTCTTATATTGGGAGAGAATACGGTTTGCATGGTCATGATACATCTAGTTTACAAAGAAAAGGGGAAACAGAACTGGGCAGGTAGAGAATTGTGTGGGTATTGTGCAACACTTCCCAAACTTTAGTGTGCACTCAATTTGCTGGAGATGATGTCAAAGTGCAGATTCTGATTTTGTAGGTGGTGTCCAAGATTGTGCATTTCTAACAAGCTCCAAGATGATGCCAGTGATGCTGGGCAGAGATCCACACTTCAGAATCAAGGCTCTGAGGGCAATCGGTATCTTACTCATCGCTGTATTCCCACAGCAAGTAGGGATACAACAAACATACAGGTTTGGTAAACTAAGTTCCAGGCACTTTACATGCACACTAAGTTATTTAATCTTCTCAGCAATATTGTAACCTAGGTGTTATTATGCTCTTTTACCCATGGGCAAACCATGTGCTCAAGTGTTTAGTAATCCAGGTCTGTATGAGTGGTTCTAAAGATAACCAGGCGTCGCTAACCTTCAGGACTTGAAACTTGTCAATGCAAGGAGCTCCTTTCCTTCCAGCCTAATTTTCTAATCTTTTGGCTTGGCATTAGGAAGATGTTGTGTCAGGAACACAGACTCTGGAATCTTTCAGGCTAGGTCTGATTTCCAATTCCAACTCATTAACTGTGAAAATTCTGGCAAGTTAATTATCCACACAAAGTATAATTAGTTTACTCTGTGAAATGGGAATAATAATGGCTCTTACCTCATAGGGTTGTTATGAAAGTTAAATGCCTTATTATTTGCAAAGCAATTAAAATAGTGCATAGCATAAATCTTATGGCAAACTGTGGGTTACATAGTTGACCCAGTGAAGAGCTAGCTGCCTATTCCCTAGGAACTGACATTTACAATGCTTTAAGGATGATAATTTTTGTCTGAAATTTGTTCTAGCAGTTTTGTGACTTGAAGTTATTGGACGAATTTGTTCTATAAGAAAACAGCACCCCTTGTTCTCAGTACCCCAAGTCAGTCTGAATATATCTCCATTTGAAAGATAAAACAAGCTTTCCTTCACTGGAGATTTATAAATCCATTAAGAACATGATTAGAAAGGTATTATTAAAGGTGACATCAGATTAAAATTCTTCTTGAGACCATAGCACATACATTCTTAAGGATTCCTGAAATACCTTTTTTTCCTCTTTCTTTTTATAACAAATGGAACAAACTTAAAAAGTGCTCTCTCCTGGGTCTTCTGTCTCTGGCAAGATGCACATTCTATATCTCCACCTACTTAGCTTTTAATGACATGCGAGAATAATGATTTTCCCCAGGTAACATTTTAATATTATTGAAATATCTCCCTTAGTCCCCAACACAATTTTCAAAATATGTGAGTCTATGAGAACAAAGGGCATCAAACTGTCTTTGCTAAATTATTTTCTCTCTTTCTCTCCCTCTGTCTAAATTCCCTCTGATCTGCTGCTTACCAGGTAGCAAGAAGAGAAATGATATTCCTAGTTATGTTCTCAAACTCAAACCATTGTCATTTATTAATGCCCACCATTGGTTACAGAATGGCCACACTTGGGCCTATTTAGTTGGTCTTTCCTGGATTCAATTGTAATTTAGCTGTGTGCAAAAAGTGACATTAAGTGTATCACCCCAAGGTTTTCATTTAATTTAATGAAGCTTGGCCGCATTTGGATGTGATTATGCCATTCTCAAGGCACTGGGAGTGTATATGATAAGCAGCTGAACCATCCAAAATGGCGCTGACCAATGGACCTGAATTCTTTGATGTCCAGCCTTTGAAAATGGAAACAAGTCAGAAGGAGTGTTTCAAAAAGCATGCAACAAATTCAGCTTCCTTAATTTAACCACTCAGTACCAGTGGGAAATTGTCTTTCTGCCTCCTGCTGCTGATCAGTTTGTGCCCCAGGATTAAGGGTTTTAAATATTTTACTGCTGCTCTTTTGGCTTCCAGCCCTGCAGATTTTCAATAGAAGGCTCAAGTTAACAATTAATTAGCACAGGCACACAGGTCCAAAATGGATCTGAACTAGTCTGAAAGAAAGAAGTCTGGAAGGAAGTAAAACATTGGAAAACTAGTTTCTTGTGTGGTCACTGCATTCCTTGGGCCTTTGATTCTTTCTATCTTTGTGTTTTGGCAAACTAAGAAAAGACTTGTTTTCTTTCTTTCTCTCTTTCTTTCCCTTCCTTTCTACTTCCCTACCCCCCTTCTTTCCTCCCTCACTCCTCACCCCACTCTCTTTCTTTCTTTCTAAATGATAGTGAGGGATTTTTTTTCTTAATTAGTGAGAATTTTAGGCCACTAGAAATATCAAACTGGGAGTTAGAATTGAATTTTCTATTGACATTCTGTGCCATCCCAAGCAAGCCACTTTTAGGGCCAAGGATTTTAAATCTGAAAATGAGGGAGCTGAATTAGTCTCTGAGGTCTATTCTATCTCTGAAAGGTTATTATTCAGAGCAAGCTTGGCACAAGGACAAATGTCATATATTAATACCCTTGGGGACCACATTAAATAGGCCATGACAATCCATCAATGGAAAATTAGGTCTCTTTGCCCTTACTTACATGTTTCTATAGACAAATGTACATTGAGGAGTTTAAGCCAATTGATTAAAGCCTGGACACACACCCGAAGACTGGAAATTCAGCCTAAGACTGGAAATTCATGGCTTTACTTTACTAGGTCCAAAGCTGATAGTAATTCTAGGGCTCATCATTCATTCAGGCACACATTCATTAATTCACTAAAATTGATCAAGCCTCATTACGTGCTGGACTCTGATCTGTGCCTGGGATATAGAGATAAATAAGCCGTTATTTTAATGCATTTAGTAATATTTCTCAGGGAGATGTGGTATAGAGTTCTGGCAACTTTCCTGACTCCCCTCTCTTCTCTTTGGTCTGAGTCATTCTCCATCTTGGAGAGATATACACATGTTATATATTACCAATTTATTCATTAGTATTGCTGAGAAGTATTCCATTGTATGAATACACTAAAATGTTTCTATTTTTTCATCTGTTGAGAAGACATTTGGGTTTTTTCTCATTTAGGACTATGAACATGCATGTATAAGTCTTATGGACACATGTTTCATTTCTCTTGGATAAATACCTAAAAGTAGAAAGCTTCTTGGTCACTTCTCAGGGAAAAGTAGATGCTTCAGTTGGGTTATGAGGCATAGCTTAATATGTGCTCTACTTCTCTACAGCCCTTTCAATATTAGAATTAGTTCTAGGACAGCAGAAAGCTCTGGTACATCTTTAGATTGTACCTGCAGTGACCATTCCTTTGTATTATCAACAGTTGCCAAATATGCTGCATCTGATATGTTGGTGATGTGAAAAACAAAAATGCAAACCCAAAGCCCTATTTTAGAGCAAAATGATTGTCTCATGAGAATCAACTTTTGTGGTCAGAGAGTTTGTATTACTTATTTGATTTCTTAAGCTCTGTCCTTAGCAGACAGCAGATACTCCATATCCATTTTGGCTGGGGAGCGTAGATAAATGGTCATAAAACCTTTTCAAAGAGATAGGTCTTTTTTTTTTTTTTTTTTTTTCAGTGAAGATGATGCAACCAAATCTGAGGTTTGTAGGGCCAACATCAATTGCAGAATTATACATGAAGGCTTAATTATGAATACTAAAGACAAGACTCCCAAATGGCATTGATAAGGATATAATTGGCAGTGAAAATTTTTGCTAAAAGCCAGATATTCCCAAGTGGTGAATACAAATTGTGATGATGTGGATGGAGGGGTACCAGTGGGTTATTTCAACTCCTATAGTGCTTTCAGGATCTTCTTTGACAATGAGAGAAGGGTTATGATACACAATTGAAAAAGATGGTGCTGATCACCTGGCACTTTGTGGCTAATATGCTAAGGTGAAGAAGTATCAAGAGTCAGAAAGAGCAGTTCATGTCTATTGTTACATAATGGCACATTTGGAAGTCAATAACTCCTTTATGTTTTAAGAAGTCAATGACTTCTGGAAAAATATCTCCATGCTGGTGACTCTGGAGTTATGAATCAGCATTTTCCAGTAGTTGAGGAGGTAGTAAGTAAGCATTATTTTGGAGGAAAGGATAAAAACATGGGATACATTGAGTAGCCCAAGGAAGGTCAGATGTTCTTTTTCTTTTTTAAAGAACCTAGCTACAAATCACTGCAGGAGCTGAAAAAGCTGGCATTTGAAGTTTTGATTTTACATTTAACTTTTTAAGATTCCAGATATCTAATGTATAAAAATTGATACAAAATATTTTTGAAAGGCTTTCCCAAATCTGATAGCTGTTACCACACCTGGGTCCTTGAATTCAGAGTCTATATTAGGTATTGGAAACTTTGAGAGCTAAACAAGCTTTCATTTTTTTGTTCCTTGATGGGTGGCATTTGTGTGGGAATCTAAAGCAGTAACCTCAAACCCCAGATGCTGTCAAGCTTGGGAAAAATTAAGCTTTTTAAGGCCTTCTTACCAGCACAGTATTGCTCAACTGTGGATACTTGATATGAGCATTGTTTGGAGTAGTTCTCACAAAATTTCTCCTTAAAATTAAGCTTCAGCGCTAGTATGATTTGTATAACAACTTGGTTCTGTGTAAGAATTTAAGGGAAGCTTACTTGATAAATGTGCTTATGCTTTTCTTCAAATTTTCTCCTCTAAGCAAAGTTATGGTTCTAGCTTTCAAATAAAACCATTCACTGACTGGATCTAGATGTAATTTTACTTGGTTCCTTCTAGTTGGATCTGATCCTTGGGAAATGGATGAAAAGCTTCCTATAATACTGTGAAGATATCTTGAGACAGCCAGATCTTTGCCAAGAGGTTTTTGTTTTGTTTTGTTTACCTCCTTGTGTTAACTAATGGAAACTTTCAGCGAAGAAGCCAAAATAACATTCACAGCCACAGGAATAACCAAGAGCTCTTGATGCTAGGTTATGTTAATAGCTACACTAAATTTTGGGCTTTACTTGAATGGATTGGAAAGGCACATTTGCTCAAGGTTTTACTTGTTTTTTTTTTTTTTTTGGGGTCGAACCCAGGTCCCTCCATATGGCAGACGGACGCCCAACCATTTGAGCCACATCCGCCCCCTACTTGAGTTTTAAAACTGTAACCCAAACAGATTCTGTTAGTCAATTTGTCAATATTTTGGAAAATGCAATTTGTTCATGGGTTGTGTTAGGTTAGGAGGGAAACCAAGGAAGGGAGGCATCTTAGAAATCAGACAGGAAGCTGAGGTTAGTTTAAACAAAGCCTTTAATGAAAGAGAGCTTAGCAGGTGGGCTGAGTCTAGAATAGACACCAGCAGAGAAGGAAGGAGAGAGGCAGGTATTTATAACTCATTCTGGGGCTAGACTACAAAGGGGCTAGTTTGTGATGGTTTATCTAGCTTTGCAGTTTTAAGGTCGAGGTGAGATAACTCTTATGGGCTCTGTAGTTGCATCCGGGTCCCTCAGACACCAGTTGCTACTATCAGACCTGAATGTTTAGGGAGGGAGCTGGGAGGGAGCAGGGACAGGAGCTCTGGTTCAGCATCTATTGGGAATGCGCACCTGCAGGAAGGGGTGGGGAAGGAGGGGGGATGAAAAGGAGGGCAGGACGGAGCTCTAGGCTTAACAGGTTGATATTAAAATGTGATCTTTTATTTCTATGACATAAATTTAAGTGTAATTTGAGCCTTTTCTTAGAGCATTATATAAGGCAGATAGGTTGCTATCACTATTTACCATTGTGGGTGACTGTCCATGAACATTTTGAAATATTTTTAAATGTTTTGAAATTCTCAGGAAGTTGCAGAAATAGTACAGAAAGTTTTAATGTCCCATTCACTCATCTTCTCCTAGTGATAATATCTTACATAACCATAGAACATTGTCAAAACCAGGAAACTGATCTTCTCACAATACTACTAACTCAGGTACAGACCTTTTTTGGGTTTCACCAGTTTTTGTGAGCACTCCTTTTATTTTTTATTTTGGTGAGTGTCTCTATAACATTTTATGGCATGTATAGATTCAAGTAATCATCAGCATAATCAAGCTACAGAACTGTTTCTTTATCACAAAGATACTTCTTCATATTACCTCTTAATAGTCACAACTTTCCCCCACTTGAACCCCTGGCAATCTCTAATTTATCTTCTATCACTATAATTTCACCCCTTCAAGAATGCTTTTATAAGTAGAATAAATAACTCCTTGAGAGTTAATATCCTTGAGATTCACCCAAGTTGTTTTATGTATCAATAGTTCATCCTTTTCATTACTAAACAGTGTTTCTTTGCATGGTTGCACCACAATTTATCCATTAACCCATTGAAACAATTTGGCTTATTTCTGGGTTTTGGCTATTAAAAATAAAGCTGCTGTGGACATTCATGTACAGGTTTTTAGGTGAACATAAGGTTTTATTTCCTTAGTATATATACCTTACTGTGCGATTGCTGAGTTGTATGGTAAATGTATGTTTAGTTTTAAAAAAAAAAAGCCAAAATATTTTCCAGGACAGCTGTGCCACTTTTCATTCAATATATGAGAGATCTAGTTTTTCACCAGCATTTGGTATTGTCAGATTTTTTATTTTAGCCATTCTAATAGGTGTGTAGTGTTATCTCTTTGTGGTGTTAATTTGCATTTCCCTAATGATTAATGATGTTCGGAATATTTTCACGTGCTTATTTTCATCTATATATCTTTCTTGGTGAATTGTCTATTCAAGTCTTTTATCCATTTTCTGATTGAATTTTTTTGTTTCCTTACTGTTGAGTTTAAAGAGTTCTTTATATATTATGAATAAAAGTACTTTGTTGGATACATGATTGGCAAACATTTTCTCCCACCTGGTGGTTTGCCTTTTCATCCTCTTACAGGGTCTTTTGCAGAGCAAAAGTTTTTAATTTTCATGAAGTCTAATTTATCAAACTTTCTTTTATGGATTGTGCCCTTAGCGTCATGCTTAAGAAGCTTTTATAACCCCACATCATGAAGGGTTTCTCTCAAAAGTTTTATTTGTTTTGGATTTACATTTATGTCTGATCTACTTTGAGTTAATTTTTGTATAGGATATGAGATTAGGTCAAAGTTACCTCTGAAAGTCTAATTTTTCCAACACCATTTGTTGAAAAGACTATCTTTTCATTGAATTGTTTCTGCAGCTTTGTCAAATATTGGTTGGCTGTATTTGGGTGGGTCTATTCTGGATTCTGTATTGCTTTGAGTCAATTCATCTTCCAATACCATACTGTCTTGATTATGTCGCTATATATTAGTCTTAAAATCAGGTAGTGTGCTTCCTCCAATTTTATTCTTCTTTTTTAAAAAAATTGTTTTGGTTATTCTCGTTTCTTTGCCTTTCCATACAAATTTTAGAATCATCTTGTCTATATCTACAAAGAATCCTGAAGGAATTTTTATAGAAATCGCTTTAAACATATAGATCAATTTGGGGAGAATTGACATCTTTACTAATTTGAGTCTTCCAACTCATGAGCACAGTATGACTCTCCATTTATTTAGGTCTTTTCTTTCAGTGTACTGATCCTGTACATGTTTTGATAGATCTATAACTAAGAATGTTATTTTTTGAGCAATTATAAAGGTTATTGTATTTTTAATTTTAGTTTCCAGTTGTTCATTGCTTGCATATAGAAATATGATTGAATTTTTTGCATCATATCCTGAGACCTTGATAAACTCACTTATTAGTTCTAGGAGTTTTGTTTTGTTTTGTAGATTCCTTGGGGTTTGCTATGAAGACAATCATGCTCTCTGCAAATAAGGGTAGTGCTATTTCTTCCTTTCCAAACTGTATGCCTTTTATTTCCTTGTCCTGGTTTCATAAACTTTTAATTAAATACACAGCAAGGATGTTTATTGAGCCTTGTAATAATGAAGACTGTAACTTAAGTAATAGGGCCACAAAGATGAAAAATAGTTGATTTTTGCTCAGAAGTAACTCACAATGAAAGTAGGGGTCATAAAAATGTGCAGAACTTAATATAATATGTCATCCATGAAAGTGTTAAAGAAGCACAAATACTTAAAGACCATTATTTTGAGGGAATTGAAAAGGCTTTACTGAAAAGGTGACATTAGATAGGGTGTATAGAATTTAGATTTGGGGGTGGAATGGGGGAAAGGGGGAAAGGAAATGATGAGGAATAGGCCTAGAGAAATGGATTTTAATATTTTTTTGAGAGGCCTTGAATAACATGTGAAGGATGAATGCACTTTAGTACATAACATCAGGGTACAAACATGTCATATTCTTTTATTTCTGTAAAAAAATAAAATCAATTCTGTGCCTCCACCCTCCACCTAGTTGGTAGAAAATTGGATCTCGGGTATGTTTGTGGGGTTCTGTCTACACCTAGGGTAAGGCATAGTCCAAGGGGTCTGTATTAGCCAGCCAAAGGGGTGCTGATGCAAAGTACCAGAAATGGGTTGGTCTTTATAAAGGGTATTTATTTGGGGTAGAAGTCCACAGTTACCAGGCCATAAAGCATAAGTTTCTTCCCTCACCAAAGTCCATTGCCACGTCTTGGAGCAAGACAGCTGCTGACATTTGCCAGGGTTCAGGCTTCTTGGGTTCCTCTCTTCCCGGGGCTGTGTTTCCTCCAGGCTTAGCTCCTCTGTTTCTTCCACAAGGTCAGCTGTAGACTATGAGACTCTCTAAGCTTTGCTTCTCTCCACAAGGCCAGCTAACGAAAAATTTTACTAAAAAATTAGTAAATTTTTTAATTTTTTAAGTAATAACCTATTACTTAAGCTATGAACTCTCAGGTAAATGGCTCGTCTCTATCCCAGGGTCTTCTCTCCTTCCTCACCAGAACTCCAGCATCAAAACTGCTCCAACACTGTCCTTTGCAATGTCTTTTATACTTGAGACCACACCCACCAAGGGGCGGGGCTCAACATCCTACTGAAGTGGCCCAGTTAACACCTTAATCATAACCTAATTATGCCCAGATTAACAGACCAGTTTACAAGCATAATCCAATATCTATTTTTGGAATTCATAATTACATCAAACTGCCAAACTGCAACAGGGTCCAATGCAAGTTAGACTATTTGGACATGGGCTCGCTAAGCTTCTGGCCACACTGCTCACCCCTCATCGGTCCTGAGCCATGTCCTAGTCAATTTGATGACGGTGGTTCTGCTGCTTCTGTGCCAGTCTCAGGCTTAGGAATCTTTTCCTCTGGGCTTTTGATGAGTGCTCAGAGCCACAGCACCTCCAGGCTATCCTAGAAAGGTCTGGCCACCCCTTAAGGATTTTATAGTGACCAGGGGACTCAGAGATCCTGGTACTCAGTAGGCCTTCTTGGGGCAACTGTCTAAACATCTTAGACTCAGTCACTCCCCACCCCAAGCACTCATTCTTCTTTCTTGTCTCTGCCTTTGGCATGATCGTGTAAGATATCCCCTCACCAAGCCCTTAGCAACCTTTACTGGCTCTCTTTCCTGGAATTTGGAGTGGGAAAAGCAGCTGGTTACACCAGTCAATATATTTCTTCCAATTTTCCTTCTTAGGAAAAGAAATTTTGACTGTGTCCTCAAAGGTATAAGAGGCAATAGTAAAGATTTTCCCCCACAACTAGCCAGAGCAGAGCTCTACTCTATAGAGATGTCTTCACCACAATGTGGATTCTGAGCAAGGCTTGATGGTTCTTTGGAGATGTGCTCCTTTAGGAATTCCACAAATTCATCAGGGCCCGGTTTTAAGTAAAACAGGGTTTTCAGTAAGGTTGACCAGCAGCAGAACAGCTAGCTTCTGTGCAGGCCCTTTTCTTGTTTTGCTTCAAAATTAAAAACTATGAATCAGAATATAAAATCTAGAGAGCAAGCTAACTAGCCCCAAAACAGCCTATTTAAGCAAAGAGAAAGTTCATGGTGAAAGTGTATTTAATTTAATTGCTTACCAGCAGGAATATAATTCCTGCTGTTATACAGCTTTCTTTTAATAGGTTTTCATTTCCTTCATCAAAAGCTATGGGTGGGGTGGGGGAGGTGGCAATTAATAATCAAAGAGTTAATAAACCCTTCAATTTAAATTATTTATTAAATGATTCTGAATTACAGGAGACTAAATGCAACCGAGCACGATTTAACTATTCGTTCTACTATTTGCCTGCTTGTAACTAAGATATCAGTGTGTCAATGACTTCCAAATTTCTTACCTCTATGCCCAACTCTAGACTTGTATACACAATTTTCAACATTTAAGCACACAAGCATGTCCTAGAGACATCTTAATTCAACATGTCTGAAACTGAAAATGAAACTGAAACTTCTCATCTTTCCCCAGTAATCCACCTTGATGGAAGGTAACTGTCCTTCCAATTGACCAGGCAAAACATTTTGGTCACCTTTAACTGCTCTCTCCCCTTTGCACCCCACGTGAAATCTTCCAGAAATTTCTCTTTGCTCCACCTTCAAAATAGAGTCACAATCTGGTTTTTAATCCCTCCCTGATCTAAGCCACTATTATCTCCTGTAGTAACCTCGTAACTAGTCTCCCAGTTTGTACTCTTGCTTTCTTACAGTCTATCCTCAACTAGCTGCCTAGAATGATCTTTTTAAACCCTGCAAGGCTCCCCACTTCACTTAAAGTAAGAGTCCTTACAGTGGCCTGGAAAGCTTTGCCTGACTTGGCCTGATGCCTTTCTGACTTCACTCCTGTCACTCCTTTCCTTGCTCCAGATCTATGCCCACCACAGCCTCCTTGCTTCTCAGAATATTCAAAACACATTCCAGTCTTGGGGCCCTCGCTGAAGCTGTTCCATCTGCCAGGAACTCTCTTCCCCCATAACTTCATAGGACCAACTTCACAGCTTTCCAGGCTGTACAAATGTCACTTCTGTTGTTATCATTACTAAACTACTCTAAGTATTTATATTTAATCACTATTCCTATGGTCCACAATTCGAAGCTAGTTAGAATTTCACCCAAATTGAGGATAAATCAAAATGTACTAAGGGTTTTTCCTTGTAGTGAAATGACTAAGTTTTATTGAGAGGATGTGGTGACCTCTGTTTTATTTTTATTTTAATTTCTTGTCCTAAGGAATTTCAAACTGCATTTCTTAGTTCATAGCTATGTCTACATCATTGACATTAGATGGGGTCGTATGGTGGAATCTTCCTGCACCCACTTTTGGAGCCTCCCTGATCATGCCTGAGCCCACTAGATTAAAGTAACCTTGATTGGTGAAACCATCCCTGCCTTCTCTGACTAAAGACAGAAAATGGTTTTAATAAGATACTCTTAATTCTAATAAACTTCCATTTATATTTTGTAAATCATTCTTTTCATAGATTTAATGGGAGGGTTAAAATCTTGTTTATTGCAATCCCCCACTGTGTGTCTATAAATTTTAGCAATATACTCATTTAGCCATTGCTCGAAATGTTTTCATTTCATTTAAATTCTTCTCACAGAAAAGAAAGCAAACATTTCTAATATTATAAAACATAACTTTATTTAAAAATTTACTATTAGGGTTATCTGTACGTAAGTTACTTGGCTAAGCGTGCGTGTGTGTTTGTTTTACTATTAGGACAGTTTTAGCCAATTTTCATTTTGTATGTACATGCAAGTTGTACCATCACCATAGTAATCAATAACAAAAGATTTAAGCTGAGTAAATACTATTCTTTTTGTAGAAAAGTTGGTTTCCTTTTTAAAAAACTATAGTCAATAATAAATATTTTTTTAGAGATTTATTTATTTACTTTATTTTTCTTTATTTATCTCCCCTTCCCTCAGATGGTTCCCTCATCTGTCTGAATATTGTTTGCTCGCCTTCTCCAGGAGGCACTGGAAACTGAACCCTGGACCTTCCACACAAGAGGTGAGTGCCCAACAGACTGAGCCACATCTGCTCCCCATGGGCTGAGGCATCTGGCTTTTGGCACCTGCTCATTGTGGTGGGGGTGGCATCTGCTCGTCTTCTTTTAGGAGGCACCGGGGCCCAAACCTGGGACCTCCCATGTGGTAGGCAGGTGCTCAACTGGTTGAGCCACATCCTCTTCCCTTAATAAATATTTTTGATGACTGAAACCAAAGTTATTTTAGATTTAATCAACAATCTCTTCTCTTGTCATGTTACCATGAAACAGATATTTTGCTATTAAAACATAGTATTACACCAATGAATGAAAACCAATTAGTCAGAACCTTCAATTTATTGAATTTATTTTTATTTCATCATAATTTTTAAAACAAAGATGGGAAAAAAACACAGGATATTTATGATTTAATAAAAATATACAGTTATTTTATGTTATTTCCTGACATTAGTATACATTTGTCTCCAGCCCATAACTTCTACTTTCACAGGGAGTGTCCTAAGATTTGGAATGATGGTCAGTGGCCTGATAGAGTTTCCATTGTAAAAATTCAATTCCATTTTAAAATTCAATTAAGTTCATGCTACTGTTTTACTAAGACTTTAATGTAGATCTTTTAGAAAGATCTTCATTGGCAAACATTAATCCTTAGGCAAAAAACTAAATTATATGCCCAGAACATTCCATTTATCAACTTTCTTTTTATTGAAATTCAAAAATTCCTTTTGGAAAAATGCAAACTATAAGAAGGTCAAATCATCTAATAAAGAGGAAATAATATCTTCTCAATACCTAAGAAATGCCAGTTGTCCTAGGTGCACTAAATGCACTGGAACTTCACATTCCTACTAATGTTGATATACTTGTGGCAGTTTCAGATTATTTCATGAATACCAAAAAGAGAAAGATTATGTTTTTAAACTAATGTATTCCTGTGGGTGTAATACACTTTGATTGCATTAAATTCAGTTGAGGGTTCTTTGATTAGATTACTTGATAATATCGCTTTAGGGATTTTGATTGGACTACTTCAGTGCAGCGTGATTCATGTTGAGTCTCTGCCCTCTTGCTGGGTCTGATAAAAATGGAGACACAGAAAGACACACACAGAGATTCAGGAAAAGGAAGCCACCATTTTTTATCCTGCCATGTAAGAGAGGACTAAAGGAGTACTTAAGCACGAAGCCCTCAAGAGGCTGGGCCCACAGAGCAGCTCAAGAGGAGACGAGCCCTGGTATAGGCCTGATAGCTTACAGCTGAACTCAGGAAGAAAGCGGATTCACTGAGACTAATAGAGGAGACCTGGAATGAGACAAGCTTTATGTCTGGCTACTCACAGCTAAGCGCCAAGAGTTGAGCTCCGAGAGACAGCGAGCCCGGAGGGGAAGGCTAAGACCTCAGCAGAGATTCGTGGCCATTTTGTTTTGCCACATGACTGGACAATAGGATCAGTAGTAGCAACTTTGGTGAGAAAGCACCTCTTATGGGGCCTTGATTTGGACTTTTTGTGGTCTAAGAAGAAATGTAAGTTGTTACCCCAAATCAATCCCCTTTAGAAAAGTCAACCCATTTCTGGTGCTTTGCATCAGCAATGCTTTGGCAAACTGAAACAGTACATCTTTTGAAAGAAGAATATTTATCTGGCAAAATAAACTTATATTTGAGCAAATTGATTACGAGGAAAGGAAATTCCTCTGAAAGCTTCATTTCAAACTTCACAATTTCACTCTTTTAACTCCTCTCTTTCAAAAAAAAAATTTCTTCTAGGCAAAAGCAAAATGACTTCCAGAGTCTATTTCATCTTTGCTGCAATGAGATGAAAATTTGATATTTTGAATCATTGCCCATCTTTCTTGAGGAACAATTAGAACAGACTTTTCTCTTCTGATAGAAATGAAACTTTTCCTTTTTAGTACTTTTTGGTACTTTTGCTCCTTTAGAACCTCTAGACATCAACATTATATATTCAAGGTAAAGTCTAACCACATGGAAATGTTTTGCTAAGATAATTGTATTTGTGGCTTTTGCTACAGCTGTGCCCTTGATATTACTATAGCAACAAAAAGTCTTATGCTCTTAACTATGTACATGTGACTGTGTTTATTCATTTTCATGGCTAACAGGGTAAGAGTGCACTGTCAAAGAATTATGAATTTATAGAGTCACATTTCCAGAAACTGGATTTTATGGACAATTACTGTGCAAATCTATATCATGTATATATTGGTATATGTTGTAAATATGCGTTTATTTTCAAGCAATGTCAGGAAATATGATAACCTTGATACTCACTGGGAATATAGGATACTGCTTCCAGGTTGCCAGTGTACGGGTTAATGCCTTGGAAGTGGTACCTTATCTAAAATGAGGCCAATACTTCCTCCATGAATACATCTTATTGACTCATGAGGCATTCATATGAGCTGATTCTAATTCAGAATGGCTTCTCTGTTAATCAAGGTTGGGGAGGGGGTGGCTTGGAAGAGAGAAAAAAATTTAGAAGTGTCACACTTTCTAGATGTTATAGACCAAAGATGCTAAATCCTAGAGGAACTATTTCTCAGTCCCTTAAGCAGTCATCCAAGTCAAGAAAGAGGCTAAAATAGCTAATTCATTTGGTTTGGTTTGCCCATAGCATGAGACTTGAGTTCTCATAACATGTGCTGTTAACCCCCCTTCCTTATTCCAGCCCCTTTAGACTCAGAGAGATTTGCTACAAATATATTCCCAATTGCAGTCTAATTCATCCCTAAATCAGGGCTCAATCTTCCATCTTTCCTCTTTGCTCCAGTGTCAAGTTCTGTAACAACCCTGGGTCTCTCTGGAGAATCCATAACTCCTATTACTTGAAAGTATCACATTCTATTTTTCTCTCACCCTTCTTCAAAACTTATCTTTTATCCTTGTTTCTTGAGACATTTGGAATTGTAGAGCTACCATTTCCTGGGCACCTACTTTTTGCTAGATACCTTAATTGTACTATTTTACTTAATCCTCTTGGACAATCCTATAAGATAGCTTTTATAATAATTACTACCACATTCAAATGGGAAAATTTATGGTCAAAGAGGTTAAGATATTGCCAAAAGTGACACAGTTAGTAAGTAACAAAAACAGGATTCAAATTCACTGTTGTCTGATCCCAAAGTTCATGCTCCTCTCTTTTGCACTGTGAGTTCTGGAAAACCTTCAGATGTCTGTGATTTAAGGGACGGCTGAGCAGGGATGTTCCAAGGAAATCCGGTAAAGGAGATATTTTGATACAGGGGGCTTTTACACACACTGAATGTAAACTACATATATCACTCATGTGTGAAATTAGCCCACCCTTCCAGTGGGAATCCTGATTGCCAAATCTGTAGCTAATCATCATTCCCAAGGTCAACCTTAATTAAACCTCCCTTTCATTAACTCTACAAAATTACCTCCACCAGTCTATAGGCAAATGTGCAGATGTGCAGTGGAAATGTGCTTCTCAATATCTTTTGTAACCATTCAGGATAAACACAATAGCCCTCTCCAGTGGCCTGGTGAAGCACAAGCAAAGTCATGGGTGACATTCTTTTCAAATCCTTGGGCAAAACTAATGGGAGTTTGGACATGTGTTTACACGTGTGACAAATAACCTTTCTGATACCAATCCCAAGGGTAGGAGCTCACTTCTATGGTATAAAATGCTCGTGCCCACTGAAATATAAAGTCCATCCTCCCATGCTCTCTCCTCAGTATTTACCAGCAGGCACATGACATTTTGAGGCTTCTGTGTTTTGATGTGGCTGCTTCAACGTCAAGGACATTGTGATGAAGCTATTTTGACTCAGCTACAAGAACATTTTGATCTGACTTTAACAACAATTATTTATGCATATTAATGTACACAAGTACAGCACTCCAGCCTTAGCTTATTCTCTTTTCTGCTAATTTCTTAATTACTCCAAAGTTGGAATTTGATACCAACTAACCATGACAAATTATTTAGATGTGGAGCCTATGGACTAGAAAATGTCTTACTAAAAATATGATAGGGTCTCTCAGGTTTAGATCCTGGTATAAAGGCGTCTCTTCCCATCTCTACTCTCTAATACAACCAAAAGCAATCAAGAGAATAGAAGATAAAAAAATTCCTTCTTCACTGAAAATACGAGGTACCCATAACCCCACACCACACAGACGAAGATGGGCAGCTGAGTGCACTAAAAACTGGACCAGGCAGGGTAAGGCAGGACAACACCTTCCACTGCAGATTTGGGGCAGAGGATCTGATTCAATTAGGGGCCAAAGCAGGCTATGAAAACATCTCTGAATGCTGCCTGACCTCTTCAGGAAGCAGGAGAGGTGGGATTGCAAGAAAAGGTAAGAAGATTGGCATCTCTGCAAGAAGCAGGCACACAGTGTGGCAGAGAGCTGAGAAACTCTCATCAAGGCTGGTCACACATGGAACTTCAAACTGAGTTAGGAAGACTGCCTGCCTTGACTAGAATTAAATACCCTAGTGAAGAAGGCTGATGTAAAAATGTTGAGACCAGAGACCTACTTTGGGTCCAGAAGGTTTAGTGTGGTGGGTTTGAAACTGTATGCACCTCAGAAAATCATGTTCTTAAATCTAATCCATTCCTGTATGTGTAAACCCATTGTAAATAGGATCTTTTAATGAGAATGTAATTCAGATAGAGAAAGAGAAAGCCATAGAAGTGAGAAGCTGAAATCAATGAAACCAGGAAGAGAGAGAGAGCAGCAGATGCCGCCATGTGCCTTGCCATGTGAGAGAGGAGTCCAGGATCGCTCGCAGCTGGTCTGTGGGAAGAAAGCATCATCTTGATGATGCTTTGATTTGGACATTTCCCTTGCCTCAAAACCACAAGTGAATAAATTCCCATTGTCTAACTCAACCCTTTTCATGGTTTTGGCTTTGAGCAGCCTAGGAAACTAAAACACCTCTCCAACTTTACCCACCTGGATATGTCCAGGAAGAATACCTTCATCCAAAGGTGAGAAGCAATCAAAAGCAAAAACAGCTTAGGATATATGAAAAAATACTTCAAGAAAAATGGAGGAAAGGAATATCATAAAGATAGACTAAGATACACATTAGTGTGATGTGGAACAATTTTTAATAAACAGTACTCCATGAAACTAGGGAAGTGAACTAAAATAGGATTTATCTGAACAAGAGTTCATAGAGACGGTCAAAGAAGAAATGATAACAGGAGATTAAATGTTACTTGTACAATGCTCAGAAACAATTTATATAAAATAACATTATTCATTTCAGAAGGTTTGGCAAAACACATCCATAAAAATTCCCAAACGACCTGGCATCTTTTCCCAGAGAACAAGAGATTTGACCATCACCTGATATATTAAGATATTCCAGTTTTTCTCGGGCTAATTATAAGAACTGCTTTGGCTATACCTCCTGTGTTTTTGATATATGCTGTTTAGTTTTTATTCATTTAGTGCCATGTGTTTCATGATTTTCATGGTGATTTCTTTTTTTAACTCAGGAATTATTTAGGAATGTGATTTTTGTTAGTGTAGAAATGTATGGTTGTTTTTTTCCCCCAATTTCTGATTTCTAAATGCATTTTATTCTGGTCAGAGAATGAAGTGCTTGTGTTACTGACTCTTGTTGCAATTGAGAATATTTTTATGGCCCATATATAGATAAATTTTTAATGCATCTTTTGTGCTGTTTTAGGGGTGGTGCATACATCTCTCCATCTCTTTCTCTCCCCATTTTCCTTTTCCCCTCCCCTTTTCTCTCCTAAGCCTTTGCCGGGTCTTGTTAAAAGTTGCACCTGGTTTTAGTTGTGCTGGGAAGAATTAGAAGCAGCAGTGGCGGCATCAGCACGATTGATGCCCCCGCAGGTGAGCCTTCCCTGAGGGTCATGTGTCACAGGCCTTAGGGAAGGTTGCAGGTGGTTCGGAGGAACACCCTAGTCCCCAGCAGCACGCCTGCTCCTCGCGCAACCTACCGAGAAGCATGCCAAGCTCCAGCAGCACTTCCTTCTGCTTTATTATAGTGGCAAAAGGGACTTATTATAAGTTAAACTAGAAAGAAAACGCACGTCACACTGAAATGCACGCCCAAGGGGGAGGTCATGAAAGGCGTTGGGGTGGGGGGAGTTCGGCAAAGAGATAGTACTGCTCAAAGATAGGGGGACGGGAGCAGAGGAGGTGGGCTACGCATTAATTGTTTGGTAATAAAACAGGGCTTTTACATTTTGAAGCAGCTGTTTTAATGTCATCAAGATAAAGTGAAAACATCAAAATGTCATTGTGGTCAAAATGACATGTCAAAATATCCTGCTGCATGTCAGACTTCTCCAGTTTCAAGTTTTCACTCTTTCACCCCTGAAATATCACTATATTCCTGATAAAAGCACAACATTGTCTTGTCTGTACCACCTTGGTCTTTAGCATCCCTGTTCCCTGTTTTCAGCTTCATTCTCTCTTTGATTCTAGAAATTTTCCAAGTGTTAACTTATTCTTAACAATAACTAAATTAGCCAAGACATACAGTCCATACCATGTAGCAGACACTAGTTTAAGCACTTGACAAGCATCAACTCATTTAATCTACCACAATCTCTGGGAGGGAGGCACTCTTCACTCCCATATTAAAGATGAAGAAACTGAGGTAGGAAGAGGTTTGTTTGGTATTTTGCCTAAGGTTACAGTTGATAAGTGGCTTTCAGTATATTGTACCAGACTACACTGTACTATACTCTATTATACAATACACTATACAACTGTAAATGATCCTATCCTATCCTCACACTTTTTAGCTCATTCTTGCTCATTAACATTAGCTAAATCTCTGGTATAGGAAAATTCCTTTCTCAGAGTATTGTATATACTATAAAATGTTTTGAGGCAGATTGGTAAAGTTGTTTGTGGGTATACAGATCCATGCATGAATATCTTATGAAATATTTTTTCTTCCTGTTTCAGAGATTCAGCCCATAAAGGTAAGTTTCTCATCTAGCAGATAAATGCGGCTGTTTTTCATTGTCTTACAATTTTGATAGCCTGGTATTTATGTGAGCATAAACATATGTGTATTATATGTCTAAAGTTCTAAAACTGGCCATTTTTCTATTTTCAGGGACTGACATACAATATGTGTAGTGGAAAATTATATTAGGTGGGCTAATACTGCCATTCATGAATAAAAATTATACATAGCAGTTTGAAATAAAACTTTTCCATTTCACTTTTGAGTCTTGATAGTTCTATTAGTTAATGTAGTGATTAGGCTATTTCTTTCTCTTTTTTTTTAAATAATATTTTTTTTTTATTTTTTAAAAGATAATTAGATTACATAAATGTTACACAAAAAATTGGGAGACAATGGGGATTTGAAAGGGGGAAGGTGTCACGGCACACCAGACATCCAATAACACAGTGATAAAAGGAAGGAAAGAAAAGAAAAGAGAAAGGAGAAAAAAAAAAGAATATATATATTTTAAAGGCATTTCCTTTGCTTTTTTGCCCATTTTTTGAATGTCCCAATCAGCTAATTATATTTTATTTTGTTTTGTTTTTTGTTTGATTATTTTTTTTTCTTTCTCTTTTCCTTTTTTTTTTTTTTCCCTTAGTTTCCTTATGTTTGTCTCTTGCATGTAAGCTTATCATACTTGTTTCTTTTTCCTAGTAAGTGTATTTGATTATTTTATGGACTACATGTTCATGGAGGATTTGGATCACAGAAGGGTTACAATGGGTACTGCAGGGGATTATTGGTGGGGGGTGTCTGGGAGGGGGGTTTCATGGGAATTAGTTCATCCGAATATACATGAAAGATATACAAAATCGTTCAAAAGATCAAAAGATGGGGCATGGTCACGATGGGTGGACAATCACACAATAAATGAGGGAATCTGAATTCCTAGCCTGGAGAGCTCTGCCACAGTCTCCAAGTGAGCAGCAATAGTCCTCTGAGTGCAGGGATAGTGTCTGTCAAAAGAGGATGACCCACTGATGTGTTCTTTTTATTGATGACTACCATTGTGAGTCTTTGCTCTTGTAACTGAGACTTAGCCTGCAGTTGTGGAGTACCTAAGGGTTGCCACCTGAGACCCTCCTTGTTGCTCAAATGTGGCCTCTCTCTAAGCCAAACTCAGCATATGATTGCATTACCTTCCCCCCAACCTGGGACATGACTCCCGGGGATGAGCCTCCCTGGCAACGAGGGATTAATACCAAGCGCCAACTGGCAACACAACTGGAAAAAGACCTTGAATTAAAGGGGGAAAAGGTAAAAACAAATGAGTTCAAGTGGCTAAGAGACTTCAAAGAGAGTCGGGAGGTCATCCCAGAGGTAACTCTTATGCACAGCTCAGTAGGAGCTCATAGAACATCTAAGTGCCTATCACCCCACACAGAGGGGCTCCTGAGAGCTCTGCATTGCAATTGATAAACACACCCTGGAGCTTTGCCATTATCAGTGGGCTCTATTTTGGAATCTGTGCTCCTGAGAGTGACAGAATTGGACTCAAATAGGTCCTCCCTGCACATGGTTCATCAGTCCCTTCTATTCAAACCTATATGTGATGCTGAAGTTTTTAGGTATACTTCCAGAGACTGGAGCCTCTGGCCTACCTATGTGCCAGGTGTGCATGGAATCTCGGTGGAGCTGCAATTCCTACCCTACAGCTCAATGGACTCATCCAAGTCACCTGGCGAGGAGACAACGATGGGCAATGGCCATTCCAGGGAATGGAGAGGGCCTGCATCTGCAGGCAGGATCATCCCACCCACCATATCCATGAGATATAAGCCCTCTCTCACTTGGAGGTGGAGTAGACATCACCATCCCAGTCCCCTCAGGATTAGGGGAAGAACTATGGACTAGAGTGGACTTGATGGAATTCTGTTGGTCACATATGGTGATTCTAGCAATGGAAGAAATTATAACAATGAGGCGGAGCCAGTGGCCGCTTGACACTTTTGGGGCAGGGAGGGGACGAGCAATTGATATACAGGGGCTTCTTTGGGAGTTGGAGGTTGTCCTGAGTACTGTTGTGGCAACGGATGTAGGCCATTTTAAATCAGCACACACCACTCATAACTGTGTGGGAGAGAGTGTGGTCTACGGTGTGAACTGTGGTCTATGGTTGGTGGCAAGGCCCCAGAATGTGTAAGTCCATTGAGGGTGGTGGGCCACACTTGTGGGAGATGTTTGTGTGGGATGTGCTGGGAGGTGTGGGAGGTGGGCAACATGGGAATCCCAGTGGGTTCCGTGTAATATTTTGGGTAATCTAAGCACCTCTTAAAATATATTTATATATATATATATATATATATATATATATATATATATATATAACATTTTTGTAAGCCAATGCACATATATACATATATATTTATATATCATTTTGCAAATGTTGGTATGTATTGTGACAATTTTGATTTTTACCCACAATAAAAAAAAAATTAGATTACATAAATGTTACACAAAAAATATAGGGCTTCCCATATGCCCCACTCCCCACACCTCCCACAGCCTCCCACATAAACATCCTACATTAGTGTGGCATTTTCATTGCAATTGATAAACACACCCTGGAGCTTTGCCATTAAGCATGGACCATAGTTCACATTGTAGTCTACACTCTCTCCCACACAGTTCTGCATGTTATGTGATGATATAAAATGGCCTATATCTGTCATTGCAGTGCCATTCAGTACAATTCCCAGGTCCCAAAAAAGCCCCCATACTACAACTGTTTTTCCTTCTCCCTGTCCCTGAGCCTCCAGTGGCCACTGGCTCCACATCAATGTTGTAATTTCTTCCATTGCTAGAATCACAATATGTCTATAGTAGAATACAAGTAAGCCCATCCTAGTCCATAGCTCTTTCCCCAATTCTGAGGACTCTGGATGGTGATGTCCACTCCACCGCTAATTGAGAGGGAGCTTATATCCCATGGGGAAGATGGATGGGACTGTCTTGCTTGCAGTTGCAGACTCTCTCTGTTCCTTGGGATGGTCATTGTCCATCATCATCTCCTTGTTAGTTGTCCTGGGTGAGTACAATGAGCTGTAGAGTAGGTGTTGCAACACCACTGAGGTTCCAGGCCCACCTGGCACATGGACAGCCCAAAGATTCGAGTCTCTTGGACGTACACCTACAAACTCCAGCACCAAGTATAGGTTTAAATAGAAGGGACAGATGAGCCATGTGTAGGGAAGATATAATTAAGTCCAACTCTGTCACTCTCAGGAGCACAAACTCCAAAGTAGGGCCCACTGGCAAGGCACCAAACTCCGGAGCTATCTGCCCTGACCATAGGACCTGGGTGCCTCCAGAGCTCTCAGGAGCCCCACTATTTGGGATAGTATCCACTTCGGCAGTCTATGAGATCCTGCTGAGATATGCTTAAATGTTACCTCTGGGATGACCTCCTGACTCACTTTGAAGTCTCTTAGCCATATAAACTCATTTGTCTTTACCTTTCCCCCCTTTTATTCAAGGTCTTTTTCCAGTTGCATTGCTAGTTGGTGCTTGGTAGTAACCCCCTTGGTGCCAGGGAGGCTCATCCCCGGGAGTCATGTCCCTTGCTGGGGGAAAGGTAATGCATTTATATGCTGTTTGGCTTAGAAAGAGGCCACATTTGTGCAACAAGGAGGCTCTCATAGGTAACTCTTAGGCACCCCACAACAATAGGCTATGTTTCAATTTCTTATGAGCAAAGGCTTATAAGCATAGTCTTCAATATCAAGAGCCCATCAGTGGATTATCCTCCTTTGCCAGTCATTTCCCCTGCACTTGGGGAACTGTTGCTGCTCCATTAGAGAATATGGTAGAGCTCTCCAGGATGGGAATTCAGTATTCTCTCAGTTATTGTGTGAATCTCCACCCACTGTGACAATGCCCTGTGAACACTTGAACATTTTTATATTCCTTATATGTATGCCCAGGTGAACTTCCTCTCATGTATCCCCCATCACTGATGCCCCACACCAATGATACTCCCCAACTCCAGTTGTAACCGTTCTGTGATCCAAAGCTTCAAAAAATGAAGCTATTAAAATAGCCAAATACAATTAATAAGAAAATGAAATAATAATGTTAAGCTTAAATATAAGAAATAAAATACATTAAAAATTTTTAAAAACTAAAAATAAAATTAAAAGATTGGGATATTATAGGCTATTTCTATCAGTGTTTGACTTTAATGAAATACAATAAAAGTATAAATAAAAATAAAATATGCATTTTATTTTTTCAGAGAAGTGTCAAATACATATGCATGACCTTTAAAAATTCATCTGGAAATAACTAAGTAAATTATGTTTTTCTCCTAAACAAAATTTGCCAAAGTACATATAACATTATGTAATTAAAAATTCCCAGGAAATACATTCTTTAGTTTGAAGAGGAATATTTTGATGTTTAATGCAAAATGCAAAGGAGAAATTTTATCATGTTTGGAAATAGTGTTTCTTATCACTGCTTAAACACAGCTTTAGTTTAATTAATGTCAAGCTTTTATTTATTAAAAATTAATTTTTTTAATATTTAAAAATCTGCAACATTAAATAATAAAGATAATTCCATACTTTATCAGACCAAAGGGCCATTCAGTATTAGGTAGACTATAGAACCTAAATTTTAAATAAATTCTCCAAAGTGACACTTCTATCATTAAAACTTAAGAAGAAACCTGTCATAAATAAAAACTCTTGGATTTATTATTTGAAATTAATTAGGTCTTTATTTCTTCATTGCCATTAGTTTTATTTCTTAGATACTAACATTGGTAATTAAAAGTTAATATCTATAAGAATAAATTCGTATAGCAACTTTGTAGGGGAATTTGTAGTTTTTTTTCAGGTTTTGGAAAATTTTTACTGCATTTTGTCTCCATGTGGAAGCACTGGCAGAACTGAAGGGATGTAGTATGTTCTACTTACTTTTCTGAAAAATCACATACGGCTAGATTAACTTTCTCCCTACCCAGTAGTGGATTTAATAAACCTTATCCCCCACCCCCATCCCCCAGCAAAAGCTTTAAAAGGAGGTTTGTGACAATTGCTTAAAAAAAAAAAAAAAAAAATCAATGCCTAAGAATTCACAGCCGGTCAGCAGTGGGTTTCTACATCTGAAGGGCGCTCCCTGCCTCCTCTTCTGCACCTGCTACCTTCAGACCTTCCTCCAGGCTTTCACGCCTCTTTCAAGGAGACTGAACACAGCAAATCGCTCAGGCGCGGGAAACGTTAATGGGTCCCGGTGCTCCAGGCTTAGACGCCTCGGCTTATGGCTTATGGCGTGGAGTGGAATGGCCGTCCAGCAACCTCAGAACAAATGGGGGCCTGTAATGTGCCCTGCAGCGGGCCCAGGCCCCGCGGGCCAGCAGCCCAGCCCCCAACAGCCTCCAGGTTAAAATAAAGCGAAGACACGGGTATGTGCACGTTTCCGGGTCTAAAAAACCCACTTCAGACACTTCTAAAGGTCGGAAGAAGGGGCTGGGGTTACAGCTGGCTGTGTGTGGTCCCCCGACACCCAGAGTTGGGGTCCGCCGCCCACTGCACTGGGCATTGCCACTGATTAACTGGCATCTGGCTAGAGAAGGGGGCGGTGGGGTGGGAAGAGAGCAAGGAGATGCAAAGCAGAAACGTGTAGCTCGCCTGAAATTGCGGACGATTTTTTCCCCTGCTTTTGTGTAAGGCATTTTGAACTGGAAATTTTTCTTTCCTCCACACTCTTCCATATCATCAGAGGGAATATATTTGCTCATTCAGAATACAACTAAGATCCCTTTCATCTCTGCCCTGACCCCCCAGTTCACCCTACACATCCCAAGCCCATAAGGTACAAGGCAGGAAATTGATTTCACGAATTAGGAGGCAAACCGCGTGCACTTGGGGGATGAGGCCGCAGCGTGAAGGGCCACCTGAAGCTCCAGCCCTGGTCCTGCCCTCTGGGAGTAAGTGTCTGCCTTCGGTGAAGTTTAAAGTCCCACCCGGGAGGCTGCCACTCCCTGCTGGCAGTGGGGAGTCACGGCCCTCCCGCTGTCCTAAGTGTTCCCAGCCGGGCGCCGGCACCAGCCCATCCACGCACCAGTGTCACGTCTCACTCAGTTAGGAGACGCGGGCACAGCCTCGGGGACAGCACCCGTCCACATTAGTCACTCCAGACTGACAGCAGGGGGGGAACTCAGAGGCCAGAGCAGTCATTTAAAAGGAAAAGAAGAGCAGCTTCCATCACCAAAAAAATAGAAAGGATGATCTTATAGAAATCAAACATGGGGCCTTATTTTTTTTCTCTGCAATGTTCAGCCATTTCACTTGAGACCAAAAAAAAAAGAGAAAAAAATGAGCATAGTTGCTTTGCCTTTTTAGTTTAAACACTCAAGAGAACAGGTGGGACGATGTTGCTGTGATGCGGTTTGTGTGAGTGGCCCTGCTGGCCAGGGGTCCTTCAGACCACTTCCTGGTTGGGGTCTTGCCTTCCCTTGGTCTGCTGGCAAAGGGGCTGGCCCAGCCTAGAGGGAAGGGGTGGCCCAAAACTGCCTCCATTGTTTTTTCAGCCCATCTTCTCTCTTGCTTTTCAGTTCTATTCCCATCTCATCTGTGCAAATGCAGTGCAGCTGGGTCCCAAACATCACTGACCTGAGTGTAGCCCCTCAAAGCACAGCAGGATGAGGAGGTTCACCATGGTGGGTGAAGAGAAGGAGCTGCTCTCTGTTGAACTGATTTTAAGGGGCTGCTTTTTGTGTGTGTGTGATGAGAGATTGGGCCTCTGCTGTTCCTTCCCTGATGAATCCAGGGTTTGCAGATTTGTCCAATCTTCTTTGAAGCAATGCAGGAACTGGAATCCAGCCATGATGAGGGCGTGCAGTGGAATGAGAGCTATGTACATTGTCAACAGGATGATGTTCTGCTGGTTGTTCTTGCTGGTAGAGTTACTGACCCAGGGACAGTAGTGGTCCGTCTTCCGAAGGCACAGCTTACAAACATGCAGTGGTGGGCTCGGTCGGGCTTGATGCTACAGCATTTGGGACACTTGTACACCACTGCCTGGGCTTCAGCTGTAAATTCTGGATGAATTCTTTAGAGGCATTTGCTTTGGTCACTGCCCTGGGGTCCTTCAGCATTAAGGACAGTGGGAAGCCAGGGCCAGGAAGGCCAGCAGGGTGAACACAGTTCCATTGATGACACTGTACACGTAGTCTTGGGATGGACTCGGCATGACAAAAGGACCACAAACTGCCCAGAGGACCAGACAATGGCACAGGAGTTGCCACAGCTGTGGCGGATAAATCACATGGTTCCCACAGGCTGGGGAAGAGAGGTGGGACATACTTCTCTGGCTGGAGGTGTTCTGGTTTCTGCTCAATGTCTTGAAAATCCTGGGCAGGGTTAAGAATCATAAGCTTTCTGTCCATACCAGTATCTGATGGCCCATCAACCAGAATCTTCTAATGCAGGATGCTCTCCAGAGACAGTGGCAATTAGTGAGGCCAGTGACAAATGTGAAGCGGGAGGAACTTTCCCAGTCCCAGGTTCCTGGTGGTGGTGGTGGGGAGGGGGCTGCCACCATCGCCTCTCCCTGGAGCCCTGACCCTGGAGCCAGTCTCGGGCTGCAGTGATGGCTCTCTGCCTCCAGGTGCCCCAGCTCCCTGGACTCTGCCAGACACCGGATGGCATTCAGGTGAAGTCCCTCGAGCTCGCGATGGTGGCACTGGCGGTGGTAGCAGCAGCCTGATATTTTAAAACTACAAATTCTTATACTCTTTGACCCAGAAATCCCCATTTTTTTTCTTGGATATACCCAAAAATGTTGTTGAAGAATATTATGTACAACACTCTCGAATGCAGCATTGGTTCTAATAGGTAAAAGTCCATCGATATGGGACTAGCAAAATAAATTAGAGTAAAACCAAACAGGAATACTATGTAACTGCCAAAAATGAGGCATATTTGTAGGTGATGATATGTAAATATTTCCAAGACCCAAGTGAAAAAAAGCCAGGTGCAAAACACTCTCTATAGTTCAATCCCTTTTGTATAAATGTTTAAAAGGCAACATTATGTATAGACATACACATGCTGGAAGATGCATACAATTTTATCTGCTTTTCTTGGAATGAATCATTAGAAATTTTAATACGAGTTACTTTAGAGGATTGAGACGGAAGGTAGAGCAAAGGGAGCCTTTCTGTCTTTATTTCATGCCTTTCTATATTGTTTGAATGTCTAACCCTGTGCATATATTGACTATATTTTTTTCTTATTGTCAACGGAAGTTAACTCCACAGTGAGCTAATGGGCCATTTTTGTTTATTTTCTCAAGAACTTTTTCTTGTCTGACAAAAACTTGGGAATATTATTTTTAAATCTCATAAATATTTCATAATTAAGAGATTCCTCATATCTTTTTCAAATTCATATTCAATATGTTTCATTTGCTGCTTTCAAATTGATGGCTATAGTTTCACTACCAATATCATAGCATTTATTATTTTTGGACACTAGAGGGAGTTTAGAAATGAGATGAAATAAATTGAAAACCAAGATGGCTCCTAAAATTCTATGGCTGGATTTTCTTACTCCCTCTGAGAACCTCTAAAGAACTAAAGCATTACTATAATCATAGCTGACATTGTAGATATAGTCCTAAGAGCTTCGTATACATTGAATCGTATTTTAAGTTCTCCTGGGGAGATTGCTATTGAGAGCAATCCTACTATAAAATGTTTGGGGGTAAAAAGGAAGCCTTTTGTAAAACAGATAATCACTGCCAGCTTATCATTCAGTGACAAGGTTCTAGGATCTTATAATCTTCTTTACCAGCGTATACTCTAAAGCTGAGGTGTGATTATATTGGTGCAATCAGTTTAACAAACCTTGGAAAATACAAGTACTCTAAATGTTAATTGTCTAATTCCCCCAGGCTAAAGGAATAAGCAGTTACTCTGTGTGGTTTCTTTTTTTCCTATTAAATCAACTTAAATGAGTCACTGCTTGGATCCCACTAAAGTGCTATATGTCTTCATCTATTCATTCATTTGTATTTTTTGAGTTTTCACTGTATGCCAGATATAGTAGCAGCCACTGATGAGAAAAACAAAATGAAATGAAGATCCTGACTTCAAAAACTTTGCAATCTAGTGGGAAAAAGATAAGAACTAAATAAGCAAATAGATGTATAAGATATTAGAGGAAAATGGTTGAGTATATAAAGCAGAAATACAGCATAATGTGGTGAATATCACTAATGCTTGTGACTATCTGGTTGTCCTCTACTTCTAAGCATGGGCAAGTTATCCTTCCCTATCCCCCTGAAGTAAGGCATGACTACTTGACTAGTTCTGTCCAATGAAATGTAGGTGGGATGGCTATTTGACTGTAAGGCTGAAGTATGAATTTGCCAGTGTTCAACACCCCACTCTTTCTTTATCTGATGTTGTGATCAGGAGGGCACATGTTGACATGGAAGTGTCATGATAAAGAAGCTGAATCACCACTTAGAAGGTGGCTTACTTGAAAAGTTGCTTAGACCTTACCTGAAAAGTTTCCTTGAGTAAAAAATTAACTTTAGTTGTATAATGCCCCAAAATTGAGGAACTGTTTGTTACCACTGCATAGCACAGTCTGTTCTGACTAATACACAGGATTGGGGGGAGGATGTGTGAGTGGGGAGGGCTCCTCAGAGTAATCAAGGAAGTGCTTACTAAGGAAGTGGTATTAGCAGTACCATTGCTGCTGTTTTTATATAGGTTGAGAGTCAAGGAAAGGAAGACATGGAGAGAAATGATTCTTAAATACTGTCAATGGACCCAGTGCTTCAGAATCATTGGAGGACATTTGTTAATAGAATAGTTTCCTTGACCTCACCCAGACCTGTTGAATTCAAATTTCCAGGGGGCAGACTCAGGATTCTGAAATTTTAATAAAATTACAGTTTATTTTGATTCACTTAGAATCAAAACTCTTAGAACTACTGAATTCAGCTTCAAGCCTTGACTATTCACATGTCTGGTATACATAATGTGATATATAAAATTTTAAATGATATGCCTCTCAGTATTTTTCTTACTCTTCCTCAACCCTTCTACCTCTAGGAGCAATAAGGGGGAAAAATACAGGGAAGACCACATTTTGATTTTCTTCCAAACAAAGTTCCTTTTTATCTAAAGTTTTGATGGAATATAATTCCATATGTACCTTAGTTTGATGAAACCTACTTTAGGTCTTCAAGTCATAATAATAGTAAAGGCAGGTTTTTTGTTTGAATTATATCAAGAGAATGAAATTGTAACTTTAAAAATGGCATTTTGTGAAGAAAAACATCAAGGTAGTCCAGGAGAATTTTGTTGTTAGAATCTAAAAATAATAAGGCATATTTATTGAGTTTCTTTACCATATGCACATAATCACCCTGCAAGGTACTATATATCTCTCAATATTTTCAGAAAAATAAATATTGGTACTTTAAAACTATTCTCTTTTCCTTTAAATTATAGCCTTAGAAAAATTATCATTTTAATAACTATAAAAGTTATAAATTTTAAAAAGAAAAGCTGAAATTAGGGGAAGTGCTTACCCTATTCAATTACTTTCAAAAGTGGCATATATTAGATATTTCAATTTCATGCTTTTCAATGACAAATAAAATTTATGTAGCAAACCTGATCCTTTTTTTCAATTTAAATAGCTAAAAATACATTTTCATATAAAATGGGGAGAGAAGATACAAAGATAAAATCCTTTTGGCTGCAAGTAAGAAAAGAGAAGTTGATAGCAGTGAATCCTGCATACAACTACCACAAAGACACACAGTATATGTTAATTCATTCTTTTCATTTCCTGAACTGTGGTGATGGTGGAAAAAAGGTCAGTTCCTTGACGCTACAGTTCCATCCTAAAAGAACCCCAGTATTCGTCTTGGGTGCACCTAGTAACTGAGTAAATGAATGAATGCATGATTTTGCAGATTTTGAGAAAAGCTCTAGGTAACTAAACAATATCACTGGATTTCTCAGTCAGCATTTGACTTCAAGTTCTAGGGGACTCCAGCAAAATAATGGACAAATATCCCATGTTGTACTATTTCCCCAGTTCAGAGCCTGGGAAAGAATCTAAATGGTAACTTGAAGGGTACCCCTTGCTGCCAACTGAAAGATCCTTTAATTCATGTGGTCATTGAGTAAAACAATAACATTTTAAAAATTATTATTATTGTTAAATTTACCACCAGAGGGAGCTCATTTATGCCTTTCACCTAGAAACCAACATGCTGCAAAGTACCAATGATTTTTCTTCTGATTTTAGCACTAAAATATATTATATCATCTTTGCCTGGGATAAAGATTGGAATGCTGACTTACATTTATGCTATTCTGGTTGTCTCAGAAAACATCAAGAAACTTTTATCAACCCCCACTTTGTTCTTTGATCTCTTATTTCCTCCCCACAACTTCCTTCAGTCAAAACATTTCCTCCATGTACCTCCCTAGAACCCTAAAATTCATTATCTTTTCATATGCTCCAATTTAAATTTTGCCACATTTTTCTCATGAAGCTTTTCATCAGAATGTTCTAGGCTCTTTGAATCAAGCATGGTTGAAGGATCTTTAGAGAAAAACTATTGGCTGGTTGGTGACTGATGAAGTCATTTGAAAGTCTTAGATATCTCAAATTTAAGTCACAATCTGTCGTGACATAAAATAAATATACTTTTGATGTTAATAGTCATTCATATTAAATGTAAACAGGCAGAGAAAAGAGCTTAAGACACTTATCTTTCAACACATGCCTTAATCCATTTTTTAAAATGTCAGTTTTTTTTTGCAGGGGAAGTGAATGATTTCTGAAAGTAAACTAAAAGCCGGTCCAGGAAGCTTGCATTTCAGGTCTCTTTTAGTATCTGCTTGTCAAGAGCAAGAATTTAATTTTATTTAAGTCCTTTTAACTGCCAGTAACAAAAGGTAAGCCCTTTAGGAAACAGACCCATTTTGATATTTTTGAAAACTCAGTGGGTTTGCTATACCTATAAATATTTGAACACTGTAAACGTGTAGCGTTGACAAGTATTTCACTATTTATTTACTTCAATTTCATAGCGTCTGTGACCATGGAAACCAGGTGCCGCAAACTGACCCCAAGTAGAGGCTACACTTGCCACTTATCTACATTGTTACTGGGAGCACACAGCATTATCAATTTATTGAATAGCATTAGATTGGGGGAATTTTTGAAGGTGCTTAAATTGGGAGAAATGGCTTATCCTAAGAAGTAGAAGTAATGCTTGCACTGTTTCCTGCAGGTAATATTCATAGACAATGTAAGGATTTGAGAAACAAAGGAAGGGGGTTTGTGAATGAACAAAGCAGGCTGATATATCTGTTTATCTCTGCTCCATTACAGAACCCCTTCAATAACAGAAAAAAGATATAAGGTATATAATTTTATGCCTTTCTACAAAGACAAGTGAACAGGAGAAGAGATGAGAGCAGACCAGATTGCCAACAGAATTTTGAGGGTTGGAAAATAGATAGATGAATCATAACTGAGTTAGCAAAGCAGAGATGCTGAAACCAAACTGTCTGTTGGGGGTAGAGGGATGAAAATAATGGGCAAGCTGCTTCATGCTGTAGCAAAGGCACAGGAATGGGAGGGCCTGGGATATTCTAAAGGAAATCAGGATAAGGTGGGGCTGAAAACAGGTAGACCAGGTGACTGAGCACTCATATCCCAGATTGGCCCCCACCCGTACCCCAGACAATCGAGTAACTCACCTGGAGAAGCAAGCTCAGGGGGCTATGGGGCACTGTGCTAAATACAAGGATATTGGGTGAAAATCTGAGTAGTGAAGGGCCAGACACTCAGCCTCCTGCCCCTCTCAACATTCAGGCATGTACCAATCAGGCTAGAAATTGGATGATTCCTCTTGGGAAAGAGGCAAGATACTGCTGTTTTAAATGATCTGCCTAGTATTAGTATTAGACTTTAAAACCATGTTCACATTTCACGAAAAGATAAAAAATAAAAAGGTATGAAAAAGTTGCTTAGAATCTATGCCTCAAGCAGTGTAGATTATGTACCTGGTATATAGTAAAAATTATAATGTGTATGTCATCACTCAGTTATGGAAATGTGACAGGGTATTGTGGAGTCTTCTTATTGCCTCAGAATTGGAAAGAGGGACCTACAACAAAGCTGAGAGGCTATAATTACCTCCACATTCTTAAAAGAACTGCAAGTAATGGGGGCCAAATACCCCCTTCACAGTTGACCAAATGTAGCAAAATAGGCCCTGCTATCCCCAGCCACTGCCTTAATATCTACCCGCTCCCTCCCTACACTTGCCAGGAAGTAAAAGGAAGAGGACTTGAGGGAGGGTGAACAAAGGAAAATCATTATTGAAATCCTGAGCTTTGATATCACCTAGAGAGAAGTACATAGCTGTGGGGCAGGGGTGATCTCTGTCTCCCCTCTAAGCTAAGACAGGGTGTGTTCATTTCCTATTGCTGCTATAATAAATTACCCCAAACTTAGTTGCTCAAAACATCACAAATTTATTATCTTACAGTTCTGGACATCAAAAGTCTGAATCAGATCTCAATGGGCTAAAATCATGGTGTCACCAGGGCTGTGTTCCTTTCTGGAGGCTCTATGGGAAAATTTATATTCTTGCCTTTTCCAGCATCTAGTGGCTGCTTGTATTCCTTAGCTCATGGTTTCCTTTCAGCTTCAAAGCCAGAAATGTTGAGTCAAGTCTTTCTTACATTGTATCACTCTGGTATTTCTGCCTTCCTCTTCCACTTTTAAATACCCTTGTGATTACATTGGGCCCACCCAGGTAATCAGGATCACCTCCTTTCATGTCAGACAATTAGCAACCTTAATCCCCTCTTTCCATGTATCATAACGTACTTACAGGATCTGGGGCTTCCACTTTGACATCTTAGGGACAGTGCATTATTCTGCCTACCACAGAAGGACTCCAAAAAAAGTCATTCATAAATATTTATGAATCATTCCTGAATTGAACATAAGCTTAGGCTGCTCTAATCCAGTGTCTAACCAAGCAGGGGAGAAGATACTTTAAGATAAATGCAAAGCTGAAGAAAGGGAACAGCCTGCCCTCTATAATTTGGTATGGAAAGCATGCTTATGTTCTGTGGGTTAAGCAGAACTTCACATATATGAGGTATCCTTCTGTAAGGAGAAGAGGGAAGATTCTGTAGGATGTGTTCCACTTTCATTCTTTTGCTTATGGATATTCAGTTTTTCCAGCATTGTTTTTTGAAAAGACAATTCTTTCCTCCATTAGCTGGAATTGGACGCCTTGTCAAAAATCAACTGGCCATAGATGTGTGGATTTATTTCTGACTTCTCAATTCTATTCCATTGACTTATACGTCTACTCTTATGCCAATGTCCCACTCTTTTAATTATTGTGGCTTTGTAGTGAGTTTTGAAATTAAAAAGTGTGTGTCTACCAGTTTGGTTCTTTCTCAAGATTGTTTTGTCTGTTTGGGGCCCTTTGAAATTCCATATGAATTTTTAGGATTGGCTTTTCATTTGACATCTTAACAATATCAAGTTTTCCAATTTATGTACATGGGATGTTGTGGTGGTTTGGAGTGATGTACCCCAGACAAACATGATTGTAAACTTAATCCATTCCTGTGTTTGTTAACTCATTGTAAGAAGGGCCTTTTAATGAGGTTACTTCTCTTAAGATGTGGCCAAACTCAATCAGGGAGTGTCTTAATCTATTACTGGAGGCCTGTATAAGAAGAATGAAATTCAGACAGTTGGATAAAAGGCCATCCAGAAGCTGAAGGCCAATGGAACCTGGAAGAGAAGGGAGTATTGCCATGTGACAGAGGTGCCAAGGACCAAGGATTACCAGCAGCCAGCCCCAGAATGCCAGTCTTTGGGAAGAAAACATCACCTTGAACCACTAAGAAGTGCCTCGGTTTGGACTTCTTCTAACCTCAAAAGTGTGAGCCAATAAATTCCCATTGGTTAAGCCAGTCCATTGCATGGTATTTACTTTAGCAATGAGGAAATGAAAACAGTTTAGGTACCAGGAAAGTCAGGTGCTGTTATTGCAAATACCTAAAATTGTGGAAATGATTTTGGAATTGGGTAATGGGTAGAGGCTGGATGAATTGTGAGATGTTTAAAAGAAAAAGCCTAGATTGCTTTGAAGAGAACGTTGTTTATATGGAATGTCTTCATTTCTCCCTCATCTTTGAAGGACAATTTTGCTGGGTATGTAATTTTTGGTTGAGTTTTTTTTTTTTTTTTTCATTCAGCACTTTAAATGTATCTCCCGGTGCCTTCTGGCTTCCATGATTTCTGAGTATTCTTACTTTGGATCCCTTGTATGTGATAAGTCGCTTCACTATTGCTTTCAAGTTTCTCTTTGTCTTTTGACTTTTCTTTAACTTTGACTTTGACATTTTAATTATATATGTCTCAATGTGGATCTCTGGGTTTACCCTACTTGGAGTTCACTGAGCTTCTTGGATATGTAGATTTATGTCTTTTCACCAAATCTGGGAAGTTTTCAGCCATTTTTTCTTAAAATATTCTTTATGCCTCTTTCTTCTCCTGGGACTTCCATAATGTGTATGTTGATTTGTCTGATGGTGTCTCAAAAGTTCCTTTGACTCTGTTCAATTTTTCCATGCTTTTTTCTTTTTGATCCTAGGACTGGATAATTTCATTGGATAAGTTCAGTGATTCATTGTTCTGCCTGCTCAAATCTGCTTTTCTAAGCATGTTTTTTGCCCTGGTTATGCACATGGGTTTCTAAATTCTCAAATATACATGGATGTTTTGAATGCCCTTAATTAAAACAAAAAACCTCTCCCCTGATTTCCTTCCAAAAATTTAGGTCTATTTTATACCTCAACTGATAATCTTATGTCTCAGACAACTGCAAGTTGACTTGCACCTTACAATGTTTTTGAGAAATTCCCACCACTTTTCCACTCTGAATGAGTTCTGAGATAGGCAAAATAGAGATAATAACCTTCTGTCAGTACTTCAGATAGCCACCAAACAAGTTAGAACAGACATACACAATAATTTACAAGTACAGTCAGCTCTTCTTCTTCTGGAATCAGGGACCAGAGTCTCACACTGGGATCTCAGGCTCCACCTTCAAGAATTCTGCCAGACCAGGGGTGGGGGTGAGGCAAGGGCAAGTATAAATACCACACAGTTTTTCTACCACTATTAAATGGCCTTTTTCTTCATTCAGCATCTACATGGTTGCTGTAGATCTTTGACTGTTTTCCATAGTTCTGACAAACTAGGTTCTGACAGTTTAAGCTTGTTTGTTCAATGTTCCTATGTGGAGACTGGAGCTTGTGCCTACTCTGCCATTTTTCAGGCATTACACCCAAAATTACAGTTTTAATGGGACTGGACCAGACTTTTAAAAACTTTTTCCTGAAATATACTACACATATTGAAAAGTTCACTTAAAGGTACAGATTGATAAATTTTCACAAACAATATACCAGTATAACCAACATCCAAATTAGAAACATAGCATTACCAGCCTCTCCAGAACTCCTCTTTTGCTGCCCTCTTGCCTTTATACTGCTCCCTGAAGAATAACCAATATCCTGACTTAAAACACCATAGGTTAGTTTCACTTGTTTTTGTACTTTATGCAATGAAATAATTCAGTATATTTTGGGTCTGGCTTCTTTCTTTCAACATTTTGTTTGTGCAAATCATTCATGGATTTGCAAGTATTGGTTGATCATTTATTTTCATCACTGCAAGTATTACATTGAATATACCACAACTAATCTACTCTATAATTTTGGGGATAGAAATAACTTCCAGTTTGGGAAGACCAAAAATAGTGCCTTTATGAATAATGTATGTGTATTTTGGTAAAAATATATTCATTTTTCTGTTGGATTTGTACTTAGGCATGGAATGTTTGGGTTATATCTTCATTTTTCTATAAATATCAAACCATTTTCCAAAAAAGCAGCATGTAAGTCCAGTTGCTCCACATCCTCATTTTAATTTGGTATTCTCTATTTAATTTTAGCTTTTCAGCTAGGTGTGTAATAGTGTCTCATAGTAGTTTTAATTTGCATTTTCCTGATAACTTATGAAATTTAGCAACTTTGAATATGCGTATTGGCCACTTGATAATTTTTCTTTTGTGAATTGTCTGTTCAATATTTTGCCCATTTTTCTATTGGGTGATTGTGGTGGTTTGAAACTGTATGTACCTCAGAAAATCATGTTCTTAAAAATAATCCATTCCTGTGGGTGTAAACCTATTGTATGTAGGACCTTTTAATTAGGTTACTTCAGTGAAGACGTGGCCCAGAGTGGGTCTTGATCCTCTAACTGGAGTCCTTTATAAACAGGATGGATATGGAGAGAGAGAGAGAGAGAGAAACAAGAAGCTGAAAGCAATGAAACCTGGAAGAGAAGGAAAAGGCCAGCAGGTGCCACCATGTGCCTTGCCATGTGACGGAGGAGTCCAGGATTGCCAGCAGCCAGACTTCAGGAAGAAAGCATTGCCTTGGTAATACCTGATTTCTGATGTGTACATTTTCAAGGCCTCAAAACTATAAGATAATAAGCTAATAAACTTCCATTGTTAAAAGCCAACCCATTTTATGGTATCTGCTTTCAGCAGCCTAGCAAATTAAAACAGATATTGGTACCAAGAATGGGCTGCTGTTATTGCAAATACCAAAAATGTTAAAAAGACTTTGTAATTATGTAATAAATAGAGGCAGGAAGAATTGTGAGGCACTTGATACAAAAGGCCTAGAGTGCTTTGAAGAGACTGTTGGTAGAAATACAGATGCTAAAAGTACTTCTGATGAGGCCTTATACAGCAATGATGAATGTGTCATTGCAAACTGGAAGAAACAGGGTCCTTGTTTCAAAGTGGCAGAGAACTTGGCAAAATTGACTCGTGATGTTGGAAGGAAGGCAGAATTTGAAAGTGATGAGCTTGGATATATAGCTGAGGAGATTTCCAAACTAAATGTGGAAAGTGTGGCCTGATTTCTCCTTTCAGCTTAGAGTAAAATACAAGAGTAAAGGGATAAACTGAGAACTGGACTCCTGGGCACAAAGAAACTAGTAGTTGATGATCTAGAAAATTCTGAGCTTCTGAAAAATAAGTGCCAAGAGAATAGTGTTCCATGTGAGAGTTTAACTGAACATGGAACCAATCAGTCATTTAAGTGCAAGTAAGGATTGGAAATGCAGTTATCCAGATAGGATTTGTGGAAAGTTCTTTTGTCTGATGGTTTGAACCCCTGTGTATGACACGCAAAACCTACACGTTTTTTGTGAGATCTATATGACTGGAACCACTGCCAGCCTGGACTAAAAGGGACAGAAAAGGGACAGATTGAAGGAAAAATCACTTCAAAGGCAAAACCATGTACAGTGAGGTCTGGACTGAAGACATCTTCTCAGGCCAAGAGAGTGAACGCACTTATGTGTGTGGAAATGGTGACCCTGCCCCAGAGGTTGGAGAAAGCAAGGCCTTCCACCTCCTTGTTCAGGTTTCTCAAATGCTGGGGATATTGTGGAGAGACTGGCCACCTCCCCAATGTTTTACAAGAATGGAACCTAGAATCTGACTGCCACCTGTTGCTTGATGAGGTGGAGGCTTCACCCCAATGCTTAAAGATCCTGGAGCTTTTACCCCAATATTTGGGGAGAGTATGGCTGCTGTGCAAGTACTTGGAAAGTGTGGGGCTGCCACACCATCAGGCCAGAAGACAGAATATCATTCTAGACATGGCTCTCAGACCTTGAAATCTGAAGGAGTATGCCCTGCAGGTTTTCAGAATAGTTTGGGACCTGTGACCCACGTTTCCCTTCCGATTTCTCCCTATGGGAATGAAAATGTTTATCCTATGACTTCCCATCCTTTGTATATTGGAAGAAAATAACTTGGTCTTTAGGATTCACAGGACCACAGCCAGAGGGGAATTTTGCCCCAGGACAGACCACACCTGAAACTGATTTTGATGAGACTTTGTACTTAGCAACTTACTGAAATGATTTAAGGCTTTTGGAATATAATAATGGAATGAGTGTATTTTGCATATGGAAAAAAAAAAAGTGTTTTGGGGGATACAGAAAGTGAAGTATGGAGGTTTGGAACTGTATATACCCCCAGAAAATCATGTTCTTAAAGCTAATCCATTCCTGTGTGTGTAAACCTATTTTAAGTGGGACCTTTTGATTAGGTTGCTTCAGTTAAGGGTTGGCCCAGGGTAGGTCTTACCCTCAAGCACAGTCCTTTATAAGTGGAATGAATAGGAAGAGAAGACAGAGAGAAACCCAGAAGCAAGGAGCTGAAGCAAACCTGCACAGAAGGGAGAGACCAGCAGATGCCACTATGTGCCTTGCTTTGTGCCTTGTCATATGACAGAGTAGTCCAGGATCACTGGCAGCTGGTCTTCGGGGAGAAAGTGTTGCCTGATGATGCCTGATTTGCACATTTTCATGGCCTCAGAACTGTAATCTTTTGAGCTAATAAATCTCCATTGTAAAAGCCAATCCATTTCTGGTATATTGCATTTCAGCAGCCTAGCAAACTGAAACAAGGAGAAACCCTGGAAAACAGATACAAGATGGCCCAGCTAAAGCCATCTTAGACCAGCTAGCCCCCAGCTGACCTAGCAGCTGATCACAGTCTCCAGAGTGAGCCCACCGGACATGAGAACTACACACCTGAGCTCAACTCAATTAGATGACCTGCAGAATCATGAGCTAAATAAATAAATGTTGTTTAAAGACAGTAAATTTGGGAGTAAATTATTATGTAGCCAAAGATAAGTCCTTTCTTGCCATCTCCTTTCTCCTTCCCCCACTTCACCAGTTCAGAAAGGCCAGGTTTTCATCTCATCTTCCTTTCTGTCATGGATTGTACTTAAGCATATCACTGATTAGCATTCATCTTCCTGGGAACAGTAGGCCTCACAGTGCAGTCTTAATGGTGGAATCAATCTTGTCTCTACACTACAGAAGAAACTCGGTGATTTAATCAGTCAGGCCTGACTCATAATAAGCTAATGATAGCAAAGGAGTTTGAAAAAAATACTTTCTATGAAGCCTGGCTTCTAAGACAAGTTTATTGTTGCTGGCTCAAAAATTCTACTTTGTGTGCAAGATTTGTGTAATAACTCCTATTTCTCTTTCTATCTATGTTTTAACACTCCTAATCCTCCTAAGGCAAATAGATGCCTCTGGCAGAATGGGAGTGGATGAGGGGAAGGCCATACTGAAGTAATCACTAAAGAGAAAAGAACAAGAAATTTATTTTAAAAACATTATCTTCCTAACATATGTGAACTTTTTTCCCTCAGGGCAATGAGTTACATCCTAGATTCCTTATTTATAGAAAAAGATTGGAATTCATCAACCTCTTTGTCGAGCTTGAAAAGTATATGGCTTTTGGTACTTAATATGCAGTCATTTGTAGTGCAAGGACAAGTCATAGACTCGCCAATCAGGAAATGTGAGCATAACCCAAGACAACCCCGTGATGAACCTAGAAAACCATGTCAGGCTTTTCAGTTCCTTATTTAATTCTCATGGCACTCTGAAAGGGAGGAAAAGGGTGGTATATTTGAGACAGACTTTTTTTGTTTATTAGAGAAGTTGTGAGTTTAAAGAACCATGCATAAAATACAGGATTCCCATGCACCACCTATTATTAACACTCTGCATTGGTGTGGAATTTGTTACAACTGATGATAGCACATTTTTATAATTATATTAACAACTCAAGTCCATGATTTAACTTAGGGTTTACTACTATTTGTGTAGTGTAGTTCCATGGATTTTTAAAAAGTTTTATTCTGTTACCATATATATAATCTAACATTTCCCCTTTCAATCACATTCAGATATCTATTTGAAGAACTCATGGAGGGTTAAGTTTGACTATGAATAATGAATACGATTTAGAGAAGAGGAGAGGATGGCAGTGATTGGACATGTCTAAGACAGACAATTCACTCGTTTAATTATTTAGAGACTATTTATTGAATGCCTATTTGAAACCAGGCCGTGTGCTATCCTCTATGGATATAGTGATGAGCCAAAACTACATACCCTTATCTTCATTTCACTTGGAAGTTGCTGAATGTTGAAAACATGGGAGAGACAGAGTCAGATACAAGAGTTAGGAGAAAGCACAACAGGCACTATGAAGCCACTTAGTCTTATCATTGCTATGGTCAAATATAAACTTACTTAAAATGAATATTTATAGATATTTGTTCATTTGAGAATTGATATTTTTTGTATACCATGAAGTTGACAGGCTATATTTTGTGCTTCTTTCAGCATTTCTATTCATTGTTTAGACTTTCCCCAATTTATAATTATGAATTTATTTTTTTCTTATTATCATTGCTATCAATGTCTATAATGGTAAAAAAAAAAAAAAAAAAATAGCATGTAAAAATTAACTCTCCAATCACAGGGGATTAAGTGGACCAAAGTATGACAATAAGACTGTTCTAAAGTTTCTTTTGTTATTGGCTTCATTTGTTTTTGTTGTTGAAAAGAGAAAAAAACAAAGCTTACTCATTAGAGAAAACAAATTCAAACAGACAAAAAATACTAAAAATATTCAAAAGTCCACTGGCAAGAAATAATCAGAGTTCACACGTTGCAGATCCCAATACATGTGTATATGCATATTGTACATACATGTGTGTGCACACACAAAAACACACAACACAATAGAGTCTATGTTTGCACATGTGTGTTTAGGAAAAACTTACACACAGCAATGTACAGAACAAATGCATAAAATTGTATGAATTTTGATAAGTGTAAACACCTATATAGTCACTACTCCAATTAAAATATAACATATCAACTCAGCAAGTTCCTTCACAATCCTTTTCAGGCAACCCACCCCACCAGCACTGCTCAATGCAATCATCTTTATTATTTCTAGCACCACATATAAGCTTTGTCTGTTCTTAAACTTCATACAAATGGAATTATACAGTGTGCACTCTTCTGTGTATATCAAGATATGTTCTTTTTTCTGAGTACTATTCTACTTTATTAACATACCGCAAATTATTTATTCTCATAGTGATGGCTATTTGGTGGCTTCTAGGTTTTAGATAATAGAATTAGATGTATGTTGAATTTGACAAGGAGCTGCAAAACAATTTACGTCAATACCACGCTGCCTTGATTACTGTAAATTCATAGTATATCTTGAAATTAGATAATATGAGTCTCCTAATTTTGTTTTGCTTCAAATTTCTTTTGGCTACAATTTAGCTTCTTTAAATTTCCATGTAAATTTTAGGATCATCTTGTTAATATCTTTGAAAAATTACCTCCTCTTATTTTGATTAGAATTGCTGAATCTATAGATTAATTTAGGGAGAGCTGACATAATAGTATTGAATCATCTACTCCAGAAATATATTTCTCCATTTTTTGGGTCATTATTCATTTATCTCTGCAATTTTTAGTAATTATATGTGTAAAGTTCTTGCACATCATTTTTAAAATATTCATAAATATTGTATGTTTATTTGATGCTCTTTTAAATTGGATCGTTTCTTAAACTTCAATAATTTAATTTACCATCTGCTGCTAGTATAGAAATTACACTTGATTATTTTATACTGATGTTGTATCTTATGAAATTCCTAAATTCACTTATAGTTCTTGTAGAATTTTTGCAGATTCCTTATGATGTTCACATACACAATCATGTCCTTTGTGAATGAAAAGTTTTCCTTCTTCATTTTAAAAAATATGCTTGTTTTCTCCCGCTCCCTCTCTCTTTCCCTCTCTCCTTCTTCCTCTCCCTTGCCTCACCTCTGCCTTATTTCATGGGCTAGGATATTGGGTGCAAAGTGGCAGAGAAGTGGTGACAAGGGACACCTTTGCCTTTTTATGCGGGAAAGCATTGTCTTTAACCATTAAGAAAGATTTCAGCTCTAAGTTTTTCAACCCTGTAACAGGTTGAAGAATTTACCTTTATTCCTAGTTTGCTGAGAGATTTTATTATGAATAAGTGTTAAATATTGTCAAATGCTTTTTATATGGTGAAATTTTCATTTCCAGTGAATTTTTCATTTTGGAAACTGTATTTTTCACTTTTGGAATTTCCATTTGTTTGTTTATTATATCCTTTCTTTCTTTACTCACAATCTTCATGTTTTTATCTAAGTCTTCAAGCATTTTTATCATGGCTGTTTTAATATTTTTGTCTTCTAGTTCCACTGTCTATGTTGTTTCTGAGTCTATGACTACTGACAGATTTTTCTCCTGATTATAGGTCATAATGACCTGCTTCTTGGCATTTCTATATTTTTATAGGATACTGGACATTTTGATTTTTATATTGTTGAGTGTCTAGATTATGTACCTTTCCTTTAAAAAGTATTGAATTCCCAGCAATTATGTTTTTGCAGATAGCTTGATCATTTTAAAACTTGTTTTTAAGCTTTGTTGGAGTGGATTCTACATCAGCCTTTACTCTAGTCCAAGGGTTCTTAATCTTTTTTGTTCCACAGACCTCTTTGCCAGTCAAGTGAAAACCATGGACCCCTTACTAAGTCCACACTATCCTGTGTATTATTTAATAAATGTATCACACCTGCACCAACACGGCCCCACAAGAATAATGTTTTTTGAATTTCAGTTCAAGCTCACGGACCCCTTGATAAGAACCCCTGCTCTAGTACAAGTTTAGCTCTAGTGCTGAGTTTCTGACCCCGCTGGCATTGTTTTCACTGAGTACTCTAAGTGTTGACTGAATCTCTCCACCTGGCTAGTCATAACTCGAAGATTTAGATTGAAGTGAGTTCTAGAATTGTTCCATTTAGAGATCCCCAGTTGTTCTTTACCTGTCCTCAGGGTATTTCACCCTATGCTTGTGTGGCTTAGTATTAAGTAACAGACTCAAGGGGAACCCTATGCAGATTGCTGAACCCCTGTCTCCGTGTGGCTTCAGGACTCTGTCCCACAAATTCCCACCACCTCAGACTCCTTTAACTCCAACCACTGTCTCCTCTGCTTAGTGAGCTCATTGTAATCTGTTGCAGTTTTTCCACCTTGCACTACAGTTAAGAAAGTGCCTCCAGGAAGAAAGCTGCATGATCATAAGACTCAACTCACTTAATTCCCTTTTCTCAGAGATCACAGCTCTATGCTGCCTCTTGTTTCATGTCTGGAAACAGTAGCTTGATATATTTTGTCCAGTTTTCTAGTTGTGTAAAGCAGACGGCAAGTTTGGTTCCAGTTATTTCATTAAAGCCTGAAAGAAAAATTCTATTTCCATATCCTTACTGATTTTTTCTTACTCTGTCATTTATAGAAAGGAGAATATTATAAATGTCCAACTATCATATATTTCTTATTTTCTCTTTAGTTCAGTTGTTTTTTCTCTTTTTTAATTTTAAAGCTATGTTAGTAGGGCATACACATTTAGGAATGTTATGTCTGCTTGACAAATTAAGCTTTTTATCTTCAAGAGATGTTCTTCTTTATCCCAATAAAATTCTTTGCTCTAAAAACTTTGTCCAAAATTAATATAGCCATTACAGCTTTTTAATGAATAGTGCTTGCATAGAATATTGATTTTCACCATTTTACTTTTAACCTGTCTTTATTTTTAAAATCCATTTTTTGAAGACAGCATATTTTGGGTCTTTACTCTTTTGTTTATTCTTACAATCTCTGCCTTTTAAGTAGAATGTTTAGACCATAACTTTTTAATGGCATTATTGATATTGTTGGATTTAAATCTAACACCTGGATCTTTGTAGTCTATTAGTCCAATCTGCTTTTTCCTGTTACTTTTGTATTGTCTTCTTCTTAGTTGAAAATTTTTAGTATTCCTTTTTAATTTTTCTAATGGCTTTTAAACAATAACTATTTGTGTTATTTATTTAGTTATTGCTTCAGGGATTAAAATACACAGCCTTAATTTATCATTTTCTACTTAGAATTAACACTGTACTACCTCACATAAAATGTAAAAACCTTGCAGTACTCCCCCCATAATTCAAGTTATTGTTGTCAGATATTTTATGTAGATATTTTATAAATCTCACATCACATTATTATATCTGCAATATATACTCAGTTTTCTTTTCTAAAAAATTTTAAAATAAAAATATTCTTTGATTTCCACATATTTACGGTTTCTTGTGTTATTCATTCCTTTCTGTAAACTGAGTTTCCATCTGATGTTATTTCTCTTCAGCCTAAAGAACTTTATTTAACATTTCCTGTAATGCACATTTGTGAGTTGTCAGTTGGTTCTCTCAACTTCTGTTTGTCTGAAAATGCCCTTTGTTGTACCTGAGGCTTTATACCCCATTTTCCAGGCTTTCTAGCAGCCCAAAACTTTGTTCTCTGATACCTCAAGCCAATAAGACTGTACCTTTTAAGATTAATTCTAGCCACCCCACACCATGTAGACTAGAGTGATCTTTCAGGGGAAAACTTTATAAATGGAGAACTCACCCCATGAATTTCCCTTATTTTAATAGTATTATTCCCTCCAATTTCTGGCTGTTCTTTGTCACTCTCTAATAGCTTCAAATAATTATTTTTTTAATACTCTTTCCAGGGTTGATAACTATCTACAAGATTTTTAGTTTGATGCAAGCTTCTCTGCCGTTACTACAACCTAACTCCTCCTCTAACAGTTCTAAAGCATGAAAGGAGGGCATCTGAGTGTTAGGAGGCAGATATTGCTGCTACTCTGAAACTTTAAAAAGGAACCAGCTTTCTGAAAACTGCTTCTTGATTAATGAGTACAGCTGGTCTGACATTGAGTTTAGGTCTCCACTTGTTTTCTCTGTAATGTGTTTCTAGAAACCTCTATTTATCCACTCCCTTACTTGGCATGAAGAATCCTATCAAGCACTTGTTTTCAGTTGCTCTCTCCATACTTCTAGTCCATGACTTCAGTCTCATTTTAAATCCTCCTGATTAGTGGTTGGTCTCAGCCATAAAGAAGACAGAGTATCCTGCTTTACCTAAGAGTACATATTTATGTTGCCAAGACTCACTTCCTACTTTATCTTTTTCCCTATATAATTCCTGTGGTATTTTATTTTTAATTGAATAAATGAATTTTCCAGGCAAGGTTACTTTTTATCATTTAATAATTGGCATTCACAACTTTTTACAGCTGGAATGCATTTTCAGAGCACTCATATGCGTTATGATACATTGAAAAATCATTTTTCATTCATACAAAACAATTTCACAAACACTACTTCAGAGCCATGTAGTATATTTGTTATGAGTTCAGACTCTGGAACCAGACTTTCTGGTTTCAAGTACTGACACTTATTAGCTGCTTGACTTTGGAAAAGTTACTTACTTTCTCCATATTTGAGTTTCTTCAGCTGTAAAACAAGGATGATGACCAGTAGTAACCTCAGACTTGGGCATGTGAGGCTCCTGCCTTGGCACTGCATGAATGAGGAAAGGAAGGCACACTTTACAGTGTGTTCCCCCGAATGTTCTAAGTCTCCTTCAGTGCCAGGGTTTGACCATACTGGCAAAGCCATCTAGGCATGGATCCCCAAACCTGAGGTAAGAACCATATAGCCCCTAGGCTCCATTTTCTTCCTTCTAGGGCTCTCTAACCCCCTGCCACGCAGAGTTGACCAGACACCCTGAGGAGCTCCGGGCTTTTCACCTATGGAGTCAAAGCATAATAAGAACCTTTGTGAGAACAACTGAAAGCCTCTATTCCCAGGTGGTACATGCAGTGTCATGGGTAGTGATATAACCAGCATTAAATCCATGTTATTAGGGAATAATAACAAACAGATGCAAAAGAACCATGATGGAATAGGCAGGATTCTGGGATGACCCATACGATTCCCTTCAAAATCCCTGGGACTGTGAATATGATGGATTTTACTCTGGTGATTAGGTTATTTTATATCGCACAGTTACATTTAAGAAAGGGAGATTGTCTTCAGTGGCCCTGACATAAATGGTATGTCCTTAAGTGGGACTAGGGTTTTCCCAGTAAAAAAGAGACAAGGTGTGAGAGAGGGCTTATGGAAGAGAGCCATGTGGGAAGGAATGAGGGTGGCCTTTCGTTGCCGAGAGCAACCCCTGGTCAGCAGCCAGCATGGAAATGGGACCTCAGTCCAACAGCTGCAAGGAACTGGCTTTGGCCAACAATTTGAATGAGCTTAGAAGTGATTTATTCCCCACAGCCTCCAAAAGGAAATCGAGCAAGATTTCAGCCTGTGAGGTGTAAGCTGAGAACCCAGCCACATCACTCCTAGACCTCTAACCTAGTGTGAACTGTGAGCTAATAACTGGGTGGTTTTAAGCCACGAAATTTATGGTGATTTATACACAGCATAGAAAATGAATGAACATGGACTTGGTAGTAATAGCAGCATTGCTGTCTTTTGCCTGAGGTGGGAGAGATTCAATTAGCCAGGACATGAAGAGATGATTCCTGGTCCTGGGCAGGAAGAGATAGTGCCTAGACAGTACAATGATATGTCACATACAAGAATTTCAATACATAGATTCTTATTCTTTACCCCTTAGTATAAGTCTTCATCCACATCCTTGACACTGGTTCGTGAATTTTGTAACACATTTTTTAATCACATTGTGAATATTTCCCAGGAGGTACTTATACCCACAGAGAGGCCCTGATAATAGTAGTATCTATTTCATTAGATTGTTGTGAGGATTAAATAAGTAAATACAATTAAAGAGCTTACTGCAGATTCTAACAAATACTAAGTGCAAAATTAATGTTAGTTATTATCATTTGATCTCAAAAATTATCCCCAAATGTAGGAAGACAAATTATTCCACACACTTTACAACTAAGGAGACTGAGTCTTAGCAAGGTTAAATAGCTCATTCAGGGTCACAGAGTTAATAAGTGTAGAATTTGGAATCAATCCCAGATCTTATTATGCCAAGTCACTTGCATTTTCTACCATTGATTTTTTGCAAAGATTCCTAATACCCCAATGATGTCAATCAAAATTCCTTAACAGACAACTGTGCACAAGGTCACTTTCCAGAGTGGCACAGCAAATGGAAGCCCATGTTGAAAAGGCATAAATCTTCTCTCACCTCAGACCCTTACCACTCAAAGGATGCTCTGATAGCATTAGCCTTTCCTGGGAACTTGTTAGAAGTGCAGACTCTTGTGTCTCACCCAAGACTTACTGAATCACAACCTGCATTTAGCAAAATCCACAGGTGCTTCCTAAGCACACTAAACCTTTATGCACACAGCTTTAGGGTTTTGTTCCTCTAATAAACTTAAGACTGTTGACCTCCTCCACCCACCTGGGCTCATCAAGTGAGTTCAGCTGGAAATGGATTTTTCCTCATGCTTACTTAGTGTTTCTTTATATATATTCCACAGTTTTAATAATAGAATTCCTTTATTCTAGCCTTTAATAGTATGCTTCAGTTTCTTAACATTTCTCAGGGAAGGAAGGTATTGACTTCACTCATTATTAATTATTTTCGTATTTAATATATTTTAACAAATATTAAACAATTGATTTCTCCAAGCATTGTTTTATCCAAATACATATTTAGGGTATCCCAGAACAAAGTACCTAATAATAAAGCACAGCCAAAATACAGGTCTAAGTTGGCTTGGGGGAAAAAGTATCACTAATGGAGATGGGACTTAATTTGTTTTTGTTCTTAATAGCATCAGCCCTCTCTCTTCTAGCCTCATCTCAGCTCTTCCTAATGTGCAAACCACAGTACCTCAAGGTGCTCTGACTGACACAGCCAATTGCGAAGGTGACAGGAGGATGTTGCACACCTCCACACCAGAATCCCAGGGGAGTTTAGATATCCTTGTGACTTCCTGGTGCCCATGGGTGACAGTGCCAGGATGTGCTCATGTAGTAGCCATGCTGTTTCCTGGTCCGCTAATGCTGGATACGTCTGCACAGCATCCTGAAACTCCAGCCAGCTGTATAGAATATATTCCAATATCCATTAGATTATGCAATTTATAAAAACTGGCACCAACGTGGCCTTCCTCCTGGGTAGAGCATAAAGGGCTTCCCTCATCTCTCTCTGATAAGGGAAAGGCTTTGCTAAGGAAGAACAGGTTTGTTGTCTTTGGAGTTCCCTATGTTGAGGAGAGAGATTTTCAGTGAAAGGGAGATTAACAGGAGGCCTCCCCAGACATACAACACACACACACACCTCATCAGGCTCACTAAAAATGGGATGTATCTCAAATATCCTCTCCATCTTGAGCCCACATCCCTGGGTCACAGAGGGGTACAATGCCAACATTCCAAAGCTTCAAAGCTTGTGTGAATGCATTAAGTATGAAAATTGTCAATAATGAGTGAAGCCATCTCCTTTCTTCTCTGGAAAATGTTCAAATAAAATTTAGAAACATACTTTTAGAGGCTAGAATAAAGAAATTCTATTTTTAAACAGTGAACTCATTTTGAATCCACAGGATGTGATACCACATGTTGGCTCAGTGAGCTCTGTTAACCGCTGGGCTGGGGCCCCATTTCCAGGAGGGTTGCACCCTTGCCTTGTTATTTTCTTCCCTGTATGGGTGGAATTTTTTATATATCAGCTTCTATTTGATTTCCTCTCTATTTCTGAGCTGATCCATCCATCCCACTTGTCCAGATCAAATATTCACGCTGTCTCCTTCTAAACTCCCATAAGGCATTAGCAACAACAGGGATGCTTTCCCCCACCTTCCATTGCCTAGTTAAACATGCTTCCTCTGCCATCCCAAACCACCCTCTTTGTACTTTACTGTGGCATTTATCAGAGGGGATTAGATTTGTCTACTTGTACTTCTGTCTCTGCTTCTAGAATATGACCTCCTTAAAAACAGGGACAATGCCTTCTTCATTTTGCAGCGCCAGTGATGACCTGGACTGCAGAATTCCCTCCCATATCTGTCCTCACACCTCAGGACCTATATCTCTCCCTCGATTGTGATGTGCCTCTTCTCATATCCTATTTACTTCTCAATCCCCCACACTGCATCTGCCCTTTACATCCACTTTGCTGGGGAAACTGCATAATGGGCATTGCATTTGAACCTATTGCTGGGCAAAGCTTTGGCAAATTACTCTCACCATTTACCTTGAGAGCCAGCGAAAGGTTTGTCAGACTTCAAGAGCCATTATTTTCTGCAGGTTCACCTGCCTGGTTTCAAATACTTATTGCCTTTATACCATTGCATTACTTAGAAAGTGACTTTGCCCCTTCATGGTTATGTTATTCCAAGAGGGTCTGTTGCTCTGGCTTCTTCTAGGTCCTAGAATTCCATTTGCCTTTGGGCTCATAAGCTGTGAACTTCTATCTCCTCCCCTTCTACTACCTTTCTGTTGATGTTTCTGTTGACACCTTGCCTAATACTTTCCAGCCATGTCCTTGGTAGGAATGTACAGCTGGGACAAGCAGCAGCAGATTTCTTTGTTTAATTGTTCTAACAGCTAGAATAATTTGTTAAATTGACCCATTTACATCTATGCCTCATATTAATCCAGAGATATTCAGTGTCCCCTAGGCTCCCTCCAGAGGCCATCTGCCTAAGAATCTTCTGGGTGTGGGATCTTGCTCAGCCAGCATGAGCCTGGGGCAGGCCAGAAACAGTGGGGAATTACTATCCTAGGGTGACCGTTAACTAGTGTCATAAATTTTTCAGTTTCCTTGACTTCTGAAAGAAATCTCTGAGGGATTTTCTACATAGTCTCACAACACAAAGGGATCCCATAAGGCTGAGTCTGAGTTACCCAAAACAGTGACCCACTTACTAACTTACCCTTTATTGACTTCTCCTTTGCCTTTCACTTCAGTCCCTCCAAATAAACTACCTGTACCCAAATCCTTGTTTCAGGATCTGCATTTAGGAGAGCTAAAATTATTACAAGATACCATTGTCCAAATGGATAGAAAATAGCATAAGCTATGCACTCTAACTAACCAGGCACTATTCATTTCTTAGTAGATTTTGGGCCAAGATTGTGAATCTTATTGTAAGAGGAAAAAGAGTACAGTTATTGAGCACCTCTCTATGTGCCAGGCACTGTGACAGCTGCTGCATGTACATGGTTTTATTTATTCCTAATGGTACTTTGCTCATGGAGTCAATGTAAGAATTCAATGAATCAATGCATATAAAGTGTTTGGCGTAGTGCCTTGCCATCATAAGTGTTTAATGCATGGTGGTTGTTATTACTTAGATTTTATAAATAGATATATTGAGGCTGAAATAGATTACATATGTTTCTCAAGGCAGTTGATAAGGGATCCAAACCCAGCTCTAAATCCAAAGTCGTATCTTTTCCACCACACTTTGTAGCTGCTTCCCATTTCAATGAAGGCCCAACCCATCCACGAGCATTGAAAGAGCAATTTAATTTACAAATGTAAACATGTTTCCTTCTGAAGCAACTAATATATATCTAGGTTTCTTTCAGCATTAAAATCTTTCCCTCATTCCCTGTCGTCATTTAAATAGGTTGGTGCCCTCATATGAATCATCATCCAACATGTTTTTCTTTAAGATTTCCTCTATAAAAGAGCAGCCTTCACCAAATTCTCCGCTGGCAGGGATATCTTTTAAAATGTCAAATCTCTAAGGGAAGAAAATAGATCCATCTCTATTTCTGTCTCCTATCCTAACAAAATCCAATTATGGTAGCAATAACAGCTCATCTGCTTACTATCAAGATCAGCAGTATTGGACTTCCAAGATGACAGATGATTTGTGTCCCCATATTACCTTAGAGCAGGGCTTTTTTTTTTTTTTCCCTCTCTCTCTAACTTTTAGGCAAGCTTTGAGTAATTATTCTGAAGATATCACAATTTCCACCAAAACAAAACTACATTTACATTGTTCATCTGACAGTATAAAACTACTTGATCTGGTACAATGATCCTAAGGTGGTGTTGCTTTTTCCATATGTTGGTGGCAAACCTTAAATTCTTGTTTAGAGATTCTGCTAGGGGTTAGGAGTAATCCTACATCCTTGACGCAAGGGTTCCCTCCTCTCTCTGAGATTGTTTTCTTTGATGAAGGCCAAGACTTTTAGAAGAAAAGGATACTTACCTAGGTAGCTTTGGGCTCTCAATTTGTGGTCATAGTGATATTGATAGTTTACAAATAATTTCCATTACAAAAAAAATACTGACTCATTAAAGAGCATTTGGAAAATATAAATTTTCAAAAGACATGACAGAGGGAGCTTTCAGTCACCGATAACCCCTACCACCAAAACACATTTAGAATAGTCTGAAATGCCCCAGTTAAAATGTTCATGCAGTTTATAACAATCACTCTCTATATTCAGTTTTCTATTCTTTTTCTTTAACTCAACCTTATATTATAAACATTTTTCGTTATGTAATCTTTGAAGCATTATTTTCAAAGAATCTCTAAGATTTTATTGAATAGTAGACATGGTTTATATAATGATTAACCTATGGTTAGACATTTTAGTGGTTGCCAAGTTTTTGGTATTATAAATAATGATATAAATTTTCTGTATTTTGGATTATTTTCTTAGAAATAAATCCTCAAAATAGAATTACTAAATCAAAGGCATAAAAAACCATATTTGTATATACTCAAGTTCAACTCTTGGCAAAATCTTGAGGTTGCCAGTTTGTCTCTTTCAAAACACTCACCCTCTGCTATCTCTCTCTCTGTTTTCTCTTCTCTCTTCACTTCGCACCCCCACCCAGTCCCTTACCTTGTCCCAGTTGAAAACTGATCTCAGGCCATCTCTGGTTCCTCCTCCATGCCCTATTTTTCTGATGCCTCTCCTGAGTCTCATACCTTATTTTCTTACCAGCCATGGATCCCCTTCCCTTGAAAACCTGCTATCTCCAGGTATTAAAGGTTATATGCCTTCAGGTATTACCCCGACCACTTATTTCCATTTTAACAAAGCCCTTCTATAGCTTAACCCAAAGAAATAAGAAATGCAGGAATGACACACTTTGCGGTCAAAAGTCTGGATAAGAAATTTAGGATAAGTATCTTTCTGATCGTGTCATTTATACTATACACATAGAAAGTTGCCCAATCATCCTATCTGTTATGAGACATAACCTTCTTTTTAACAGGTCAGTTTTTGATGTACATTGACATTTTCTCAATGTTTCTCTTCTCAAGGGCACATATCAGTAGCATTTAAGCTAATGAAAATTCTGATTCTCTAGGTGTATAGTATTCAGGACGGTATACTGTAGAATGTTATTATACTTATTTTCTGTTGTAGTGTGTCAAGATTTGTCAGTGATTGATGGGGCTGTGAAATTATCTTAACTGGCTTTGATTCATAATGTAATATTGATGGACTTTTAAGCTTGCTCAAATGTCAGGAAACCAGTTGGTGGCTATTAGTGTTTTCCTAGCAACAAATCATTTCTCGTTTCCCTAAACATGAAGAAGAAAATAAGAACAGGGGAAATACTGAGTCAACCTTTGAATTGAAATTTGTTGTTATGCAGCTAAAGTCACTTCTGCTAAGGAGGAAAAAAAGCACACTAAAATATGAGGGTAAATTTCAGACCATAGTATTTGTCAGACTATGATTAGAAATGATTTCCCTGTCTATTCCCTACTCTAAACTGATTTTAGATCTGTTTATAGTCTAAATATTAACAAATGATATGGAAGGCCATATTCAACTGTAAATCATGCCATTAAAGATGGGACATCCTGTGCTTATCTGATCTGTTGCTAAGTAGCCACTCTTTATGACTCAAGGGCCCAAATAGATATGAGGTGCCAGCTGCAATTTGAGATAGCAGATTGGGGAAACAGCCATATCAACCTGTTGAAAATGGATGAAGGAAAAACTATCCCAGGATTTTAAGGTGGTTTGGACAAATGAGGCAAGGAAGACTCATTCAGCATTGGAAAATTATGAGGCCCAGTAAGGAACCATCTGGAGCTTGTCTTGAGCTGCCAAAGGGCATTCTGGGCACAGAATATTTGTGCCTTTCCCATTTTCCCCATGCTGTGCAACTACATTTTGCTCTCCTGAATCCCACCCAACATGTAAACAGACCCCAAAATGAGAAAGATATTTAACTGACCAGATTTTTTCTTATTTAAAATATGTACATGTAGCAATACATAAAGCAGGAAATCATAGTTGTCTCTGTATGGATCTGGAGCCTTGGCTCACATCCAGTAACCAGTGTGTGTCCTTGGGCTTACTGGTAACCTTTCTATGCTCAGTGTCTTTTCTTGTAAAATATTTTCCCTCATGGGGAGGGTTAAATAAGATAACATAAAGATAGAGATTGAAACATGACCCCTACAGAAGACATGTTCACATATTAATCTACATTCCTGTGAGTGTAAACAAGACCTTTTGAAGATGTTATTATTAGATAAGTTGTGGGCTCATTTGTGAATAGGAGCTTCCAAGAGCCCGTTTAGGTGCAGGCAAATGGAATCTACATGACTGGAGGCCTTATACTCAGAAGAGATTTGGATGCAGTCAGAGAAAGTCACAGGAGGAAGCCAGTAGTCAGTGAAAACCAGAGGAGCAGACCGAAGGAGAGAAAGATCGCCATGTGGTGGGAGGAGGAGGTACAAGCTGAAGAATACCAAGGATTGTGGCAAATCACCACCACTGCAGATTTTGGGGGAAAAGGCATGGCTTGATGACATCTTGATTTTGGATTTCTAGCCTCAGAAACCATGAGACAATAAATTTCTGTTGTTAAGTCAACCAGTGTGTGTTATTTTTCATAGCAGTACTAGCAAACTAAGACAACCCAATATTTGAGTCACAATATATATTCAGTCAAAATTAGCTATTACTACTATTTCTTTCTCGAGACACAAAGGAAATTGATTTCAACTTAGAACATTTTTTAAAAATTCTATTCTGTTTTTGTTTCCCTAAACTCAGGCAGGGAAGGGAAAGATATTGTAGAGAAGATACTTTACCTATTTACTGTGTTGAGAAACTGCTTTTGCTTTAGAAGTGATATGCTACTCTCCAGATATATCAGAGAACTTTGAATATGAGCAGTTAATTTTCAGATACGTAAAATAAGGCTAACATCGTGGCAAAGGACTGGGTTTCCAGAGTCATAGAGAGCTGAGTTTAACCTCGACTTTGCCAATTACCACATGAGCAAATTACTTTACTTCCTTGTGCTTCAATGTTTTCATCTGAAAAAAAGGAGATGATAAAAGTACCTACTTCATAGTGTCTTGTGAAAATGTATGAAATAATTTATCCAAATTGTGTGAATCACAGGACCTGGAATTGTGTGATACATATAGCATCTTTTTCCTGACCAATGAGTGTCCATTGCATGGACTTTAATCATCACTTAGTTGATTGCATCTATGGCTGATGACATCTACAATCAACTGAGGAGATTGCCTTCGGCAATGAGAGATAGTTCATCCAATCAGTTGAAAGCCTTAAAAGAAGTGATTTCAGCAGTCAGAGAGAGAATTCCCATCTCTACTTCAGATAGCCAGTTTCTCCAGGGAAACTCATCGAAGACCTTATTGGAGTTCCTTGCTTACAGCCTTCCCTATGGAATTTGGACTTGTGCATCCCCATTGTCATGTGAGATGATTCTATAAAAATCTCATAATATTTATAAACATTTCCTATCAGTTCTATTTCCCTAGAGAATGCTGACTAATACAGCTTGGTACCTGGAGTGGTTCTTGAGAAACAGAATCTTAAAAATGGGATTTCTGAATTGGTTCTGGGGTGTTTGCAATTGGCTCTCTACTCTGATTAGATTCAAAGGCACTAATGACTATGTTTCCAATAATCAAGAGGCCACTGATATGGCATGAGTTGGCAATAAAGATAGGCAAAATATTACCACTGGATATGGCTACTTCAGTGCTTATAAAGACACAAGATGAGAGTGTTTTGACACCTTAACAGAGTTTTGTGAACTTAAAAGGTACAATGATGTAGGATGGTTGTTCCTGAATATACTGGTACAGTTACAAAAGAAAGGGATGAGCTGAAGTCTTCAAATTTGCAACTTAAGCACTGCATGAATGATGTGAAAGTTACTATGTGTGCCCTGAAAGAAAATCTTGTTTCATGCAGCCACAGAATTGAGATCACTGAAAACCAGACCCAGAATCTCAACCTGTGCATAGTAGAGTTACAATGGAAACTAAAATCTCAACCTTGCAAGATGCCTGCTGTTAATGGATTCTGAGGATAGGGATGGAAAGATATGGGTTGATGTTGATGGCTGTGGGGACATTGAAACCCTAAATTCTGCTGAGACTTTGCCAAATAAACCTGCAATGGTCTGCCCTGAGGAAACAGCCACAGGGCCCCCAGCCTGCCCTGAGGAAACAGCCACAGGGCCCCCAGCCTTTTGTGACTGGATAGGATAGCTAAGAGTTTCCCAAATCATCAAGTTTTCATTAATTTCTGTTTAACAAGTCTTTCCTCAATTTACCTCTTACCCCTCACATTTTACTACAAGAAGCAAAAAGATACCAGGTCACACCTTTATATCATTCCTTAGAAATCTCCTTAGCTAAATATCCAGCTTTATCATTTATGAGTTCTTCTTTCCACACAACTGAAGGACAAAATTCCAGTAAGTTTTCTGCTAATAACAAGGATCACTTTCCTCCACGTTCCTCATTTCCTTCTGAGCCCCCACTAGCAGAGTCATTAACAGTCATAGTTCTGGTTATATTCTGTTCAAAGCAAAGTAGGCTTCTTCAACTAGGCTCTTCAAAATGTTTCCAGCCCCTGCCATTACCCAATTCCAAGGTCTTTTCCCACAGTATCCCAAACCCAGTACCAAAATCTATATTAGATCCCTATTGCTACTGAAACGAATTGTCACAAACTTAGTGACTCAACACAGATTTAATATCTTATAGTTTGTAAGGTTGGAAATCTGACACAGATTTAACTGGGCTAAAATAAAGGTGTCTGCAGAACTGTTTACATTCTGGAGAGTGTAGGGCAGAATCCTTTTTTTTTTTTTTTTTTTTGCCTTTTCTATCTTCTAGATGCTGCCCACATTCCTTGGATCATGGGAAGCTTCCTTCTTCTTCAAAGCCAACAGCGGCATACTGAGTCTTTCTACCACATTAGTCTGTCCTTGCTTCCATCCTCTTATCTCCTTCACTGACTCTGACCCTTCTGCCTCCCTCTTCCACTTACAATGACCCTTGCAATTATATTAGGACCATCTGGATAATTCAAGATAATCTTCCTATCACAGGTCAGCTGGTTGGAATCTTAATTTCATGGGCAACCTTAATTTCCCTTTTCCATATAAGCTAATATATTCTTGAGTTAGGGTGTGGACATCTTTGAGGGGGCATTATTCTGCCTGCCACACAACTATTCTGTCATTTTTCAAGTCATGAATGCCTTGGAATTAATATTTCCAAATCATTTCATCTGGCTGTTACACTCTATCATGGATGTTTAAGAATGTGGAGAAGTAGATGGGATGGGAAACTAGGGATGAATTTTGACATAGCTCAACTTTCTAGGCCTGCCTGAATTACAGTAGTGTGCTTTCAATTAACAACTGAGGGCTCCAAAGAAATTTCCCTGTCTTAGTTTGCCTGAGCTACCATCATGAATACCACAAACAGGTCTTGGCTTAAACAGCAGGAATTTATTAGCTCACAGTTTTGAGGCTAAAAGAAGTCCAAAATCCAAATATAGACAAGGCTTGTTTTCTCCCCAAAATCTGTTGCATTCTGGTGATAGCTGCTGGCAATTTTTAGGGTTCCTTGGTTTGTATTTCTGCCTGCCATTACATGGCAATGTCCTCTCGTTTTTATCCTTCTGTGACTTCTGGGTCCTTTTTATAAAGCCTCCAGTAATCCAGATTAAGACCCACCTTCATTCAGTTAGTTCACACCTTAACTAAAAATAACATCTTCAAGAGGTCCTATTTACAATGGGTTCACACCCATAGGAATGTGTGAATTAAGATCAAGAACATGTCTATGGTGGTGTATACAATATTTAAGTCTTTGCTTCCTAATCTGGTTCTGGTTCCTTGAAATATTTAGCCTTTTACTATAGAGACATTTCACAATCTCAACAACAGCTGTGAGTGTGTGGGTGCGTGTGCATGTGCTTGTGCTTGTGTATGTGCATGTAATGCAAGGTCAGGGGACTTTTAAGAGAGAAATTACAAAGTTAAATCTTGGCTAGCAATCAGTGTAAAACTTCTTATCCTTTGGAGACGCACAGTTACCAGGTTTCTAGAAAGGTCGATCCTAGGTGAATTTTAAAAAGTAAACTATTTCTTATAATCATCCAAATCCTTTCTCTCTAAATAGAGTTCATGTCACCCCCTCATTTTAAAGCATTTTTAAACATCTCTCTGATGTCAGGAAATATATGAGTGTTCACAATACAATTTTAGATTTACCTCACACCTCTCCTTAAAAGTCTGAAGTATTAAGGCTTATCTGACAAAATTTCAGGTGGCTGCTATTGAAAGAGTTTTACTGATAGGCCTAGATTAATAAGGTGCAATAGTATCTTGATTTTATGATTCCAGCCATTTTTGTTCCCAGGACCCAGATGCTCTTTCTACCCTTACTGTCATTAGCACTATGATTTGTTTTGATTATTGAATGCTACTCATTTTGCTCTTGCCTATGTTTCTATTTGCATGGAAATGAAGAAAGAGAGCCCTGAGGGGTTTACAGTGTTGACATTTAATCTTGGTGCTTGGAGAGTCAAAGATGTCACTTTAAGAAAATTAGTATAATACTTATCCTTGAGTTTCTTCACTTTCCCTGTGCTTTGAAACTCCTCCCTATTTTAAATTTGTCACACGTGACCCACTGAAGTTTTACAATCCTCATGGACTGGAGGGAGTAGAAAATCCTTACTCTGTAAATTCATTTTGCTTCCTTATAGCCACTAGTGAACTTGTAGTGCTTATTCGCTGAAACATTAGAGCCCCAAGTTAATTGTTTTTTATCAAAGGGTATTGTGTAAGAGTTTTAGAATTGCTTCATTGATTTTCCCCAATATGTATTTTCCACAAAGAACTCAATAAGTGTCTAGAAACTAGAGACCTAAGTCAAGATGGGAAATTGCAATTTGATGTTCTTTAGAACAGAGCAGATTTTTGGATTTTCCCCTTGAATGAGAAACTCATATGGGGACAATCTGGTCTGAGCTATGTAAAATACTTTTCCATATGGCCTGAAGAACATGGTCTTAAATTTAGTTAATTCATCAATCTTATTCAGGTATATAAACTGGTAGATCTGAATTGCTCAAAATAGCTTTTACTTACTTGGCAATTATTACTAGATGCTTTTTCAACTTAAGGATCTTTATAATCACTGAAATAAATATATTAAGGTAAATGCATACATGCATACATATACGAGAAAATGGTATTCCTTGTGGCTTCTATTTTGAACTCTTCAAACACCAACAGTCAATAGACCTTAGAGTAAAAATTAGAAAGAAAAATACATTAGCATCAAGTAACTTGTCCATCAAAATAGTTTACAATTGCTTTGCTGAAGATTTTTTGAGTCCATAATGGGAGAAGATCAGTGGTTAGTTAACTAGATATTTGGTGATTTAACCTGGTTTTTGTTTTTTGTTTTTTTTTTAATTTTTAAACAATATATCGCAGTATATCATTCATACATGAACATACATCAACTATAAGTGTTCCGTAAACATCGTGCTCTTACAAAACAAACATGCATAACATCATACAGGGCTCCCACACATCACCCCCCCACAAACATCCTGCATTGTTGTGAAACATTTGTTAACAAATCGTGAAAGAGCATCATCAAAGTATTACTACTAGTCTGAATCTTCCTCCCCTATACTTTTTTTAAGGGTTTATTTATTTATTTATTTACTTTTATCCATTTTAACCCTGCCCCCCCCCCCCGGGTGGGGGGGGGGGGGGGGCGATGGGGTGGGCAGCTCTGTGTCCATTTCCTGACCTCTCTTCTCATCCTTCTCCTCCTGTCTTCACTGGGATTCTATCCTCGGAGCCTCCAATGTGAGATAGAGGCATCCTACTACCACCTGTGCCACCTTAGTTCCTGGTTTTTTGGGGCATCTCATCTTGGCTCTCCTTTGTATCATTCTCCTGTTATGTCATCATCTTGCTGTGTAGCTTGCAGGGCCTGGTGGCTCACCTGTGCACGGGGCCTGGCCGGCACACCCGTGCATGCAGCCTGGAGGCTTACCTGCTCCAGGTGAATGTTTAGTCTACCCTTATTATCACAAAATCAGTACAGCGAGAATATTCGCACTAATCTGGTTTTTGAACCACAAAGTGAGCAAACTGTATAGCTGAAAAGCTGATCAATGGAAATTCATAAGGAATTACTTCAAAAATAATTTTTATTACACACGTGTTATGTACAAGGACTCATATGAAATGCCAGGGAGGATATAGAGATTAATAAGATCAAGAAACCAATAATCAAAGTCACCACAAATAACTCAAATACAAGATAAGAGAAAATTTGAACATGGCACTGATGTACAGACCCTGTGACATGGCCCATATGAGGGTACTGAGGCCATGGGGGCAAGTTTGAAGGAATTTGAGAAGAGCAGGTACAGTCAGAAGAAAAGGACAGTTTTAGTTTTCAACCCAGGAGTAACATGTTGGTGTTAAAAAGAACTTCCCAAATTTGAATTAAGTATAGTAATAAATATGAAATTCTTGCAAGAACACTAGTACTATCCTAAATGGTAGTGGAAATGTGAAATCATTAAAAAATATGAAAGATTTCTGGAAAGCAATTTAACAATATATTTTAAAATTATTGACAAATTCATATTCCTGGACTCAGTGATTCTTCTGGGAATGTACATTCATGAAATAAACTGATATGGTCAAAGATTTTTGTCCAAAACTGTTTCATGTCATCATGGTATTATTTATGATAGAGAAAATTTGAAAACAACAAAAATATTCAGTAGTCATAGAGTAGTTAAATACATTATAGCACATCCAATTATTGAAATGTGATAAAATTACTAAATAGCATGTACTTAAAAATGAATTAAAAAATAAAAATATTCAAAATATAATGTTAAACTTAAAAAGGAATGGAATACAAAGTTTTATACTTACTGTGATCCCTACAAAATATACATGGTAAAAATTGCCAAAATGTTGAAGGATGGCATCTTAGACTGGGTTCATAGAGACCAGCTCTGCATGCACAAGGTTTACTGGGGAGTACTCTCTGGAAGATACACCTGTATAGAAAGTGAGGAAGGCAGGGTTGGGCAGAGGAAGAAGCTGACCTGAGATGTTGTTGCAGCAGAGGCTTTGGACAATCCTGCAGAGTGTTCCGGAGCTGGAAAGTCTTTCCAGAACTGTCCCAAAATTCAACCATTGAGCCAGAACTTTGTATATCTGCATCAATAATCCATATGGCTGTGTGCATAATCTTGGGGGATGCAGTTCCCTGCAAGTGAGGGCAATTTTCAGTGAAGGGCAGTGCTGTTGTCAGAAGCCCATCGTCTCAACTGATGGGGGATGGGTGCATAGCCTTGAAGCGGGGATCTGGGCAGATTACCATAGTATCTACTGCAGGTGGTCATCTCTAGTGGTGAGATTACCAATGATTTTTATCTCTCTCTTTTTGGTATACTCTTATTTTGAGAATGATTTATTTGTACAATCAGAAAATAATCATTAAGCCATAATAAGCAATACCTGACAATATGTGTCAGGCCATTACATTTAAATAATTTCTTTCAATCTCCTTGGTTCTATAAAACACTGAGTAAAAGAGTATTTGATGCGAATATTCTCGCTATCTTCATTTTGTGATAATCAGGGTAGGCTAAGCACTCTCTATATTAGAAACCATGCATGTGTCCCCAGATCTAGTTTTTCTCCCTAGGTCTGGTTTTTAGAATGCTGGTGATAAACTAAGACTGATTTATTATATGACCATCCTGTATAGGAAAAGACTGTAACTTTGGGTATCTTTGGTCAACCTTAAGAGATATAGCAGGGGGACAGATGTGACCTGGGTGGTTGGCCGTCTGTCTCCTATATGGAGAGAACTGGGTTCCACCCCCGGGAACTCCAGGTAAAAATAAAAAAAAGAAAAATATAGACGGGGCGTGGACCACCAGGCCCCATGCGTGGGTGCACCGCCAGGCCCTGTGAGTGGGTGAGCCATCTGGCCCTGCAAGCCACATAGCAAGATGATGATATACAGGAGAGTGACACAAGGTAGAACCAAGATGAGATGCACCAAAAAAACAGTAACTAAGGTGGTGCAGGTGGTAGGATGCCTCTCTCCCACATCAGAGTTTCCAAGGATCGAGTCCCAGTGAAGACAGGAGGAGAAGGATGAGAAGAGAGGGCAGGAAATGGACACAGAGAGTTGCCCAGTGAATGGACACAGAAACAGCAAAAACGGGGGGGGGGGAGTAAAAATGGATAAAAGTAAATAAATAAATAAATCCTTAAAAAATGTATAGGGGAGGAAGATACGGAGTATAGTTCATAGGAATACTTTGAAAAAATGGAAAAAGAAAATTTGAGCTTTGTTCAGCTGTCTTTACCACACATTATTTGAATAGTGACCCAAATTGCTTTCTTCTCCATAATTACAAGAATGGCTTTTTCTGGAATATTAAAATGAGATTTGTTGTACTCTTTCATGTTATTAATGACTAAATATTAGTTTCAGATATCGCTGTACAGCTTTTCACCATTTTCATCTAAGAGTCAATAGTTAGCTATCCATTCAAAATTATAACCAATAGCTATGAAGAGTGAACGGATCTGGGATGCTCTCCTTTCTCCTCTATGCCCACTGAAATATCTCAGCCTCAACCTTCCTGAGGCTTTCCACAAATATTTGCACCCCAATTAACACTACCCTCCACTGGACTTTTGGCATTTAGGTCACAGGATCCTGCAGTCTACTGAAAATGGAGAGGCCATCTGTCTGTCAACCAGCCATGGAACTGGGAATGAAGAACTGAAGGCAATGAGCATGGTTTTTTATTCTAACTGATTTTTCCAAGTACCAGCCTTGGTAGAGAAGAGACACCAGATTATCTCCCAATGTGAGCTATGAAGAATTTTATTAAATGGGAAAAAGTGAAAAATTCTGAATTAACAATAAGAGTGAGAACCACCTATAGTGATTCTTAACTCCATTTTATTTTTCCAAGAAATCAAATATAGTTAATAACAGTAGGCTGGTTGGAGGGTGTGAGTATGACAGTGAAGCAGCACAGTCAAGGGTATCCCAATTCAGGGTGACATATCAGAATCTCCAGAGTAGGTGGAGGGTCTGATATACCCCTCACTCCAGGAAATCTCCACTAACCCCACATTTGAGTATCCTTAAAAAGCAGCAATAAGTGAAAATAGAATGCCACATACCTGAAAATTACCATTGGATCCTGTTTTAGCAGCTAAAAGCTGCTGGGAGAAATATACCAGAAATGGATTGGCTTTTACAATGGCAATTTATTAGGTTGAAAGCTTACAGTTCTGAGGCCATGAAAGTGTTATCAGAAGACACACCCTGGGTCATGCAATCTAATCAAAGGCCCTTAGCAGAAGTAATTTAATCAAGAGTTCCCTCCTGCAATAGGTTTACATGCACAGGAATGGATTAGCTCTAAGGACATGATGTTTTCTAGGATCCACAAAAAGCTCCAAACTGCCAAAGAGCCTGTTTTAGTTTCTTAGCTGCTAAAAACAAATACCAGACAATGAGTTGATTTAAATATAACAGGAATTTATTGGCTTATGGTTTTGAGGCTAGAAATTCCAAAATCAAGGCATCAGCAAGGAGATACATTCTCTCCAGAGACTGTTGCATTTTGGAGCTGACCGCTAATGACCTTTGCTCCTTGGCTTTTCCATAACATGGCAGCATCTTCTCCTTTCCCCTCTGGGTCCTGTTTACTTCCAGCTTCTGGCTGCTCCCCATGGCTTCTCTCTCCATCTGACTTTCACTCTTCTTATAAAGGATTGCGTAATCTAGATCAAAGATTAAAGCACAACTTGGGGAGAAGGACTGTGAGAAGATGGCAGATTAGGAAGCTCCAGGATTCAGTCTTCCCACCAGAACAACAATTAAATAGACAAGGACTGTCAGAAACAACTATTTTAAAACTCCAGAAGTGAGTATAACACTGTGCACCATCCAGGGAAGAGCGGGAAGAAGAGGCTGGTAAATTATGGTAAAGAGTAAATTGCTCTCTTTGTGGTGCAGTTACCAGCGTCCAGCCCCCAGTCTCATGAAAGCTTGGGATGTGGACCCTTGCTAGCTCACTGGTGACAGAAGGACATGTAAAAATCTTCCTCCCAAGATGGTGTGGGCACAGCCAATTGCTGATCATGGCTTTTGATTAGTGACTTCAAATCACAAAGGACCACCTCTGAGGGTGACCATTGTTCCAACCATCCCCTAACAAAGACGGCTGATGAGACTTAAAGATGCTATGCTTCCTCAAGGCTGCTTGCTTGGCAGGTCAAGAAAGCACAGATCTGAGGAACATAGAAGAAACCACTGACACCCTTCCTGATCCCTTCCCTGGGTCCATTTAGAACTAGTTTATGCTACCTTCCTGGGTTCCTGGCCTTGTTCTAGCTGTGAAAGACTGATTGATTAAACCCTCTGGTATGCCCCCCCACCCCTGAATTTGCCCTCCAGGCAAAAGCAGCTTGAGACAAGGAAAGGAGCATGAGAAGCTATTGAGGAGGCAAACCTGGGACAAAGACTTGCCTTAATTAAATATCTGGGAGGGAGAGGGTTCTGTCTTCAGGGAAATAAGGGATATTCAAACTCTTGTAAACAAGAGAACTAAAAAACAACTATCAAACACAATCCCAGGACAAGAAAAGCGCTCAGAAAAGAAGGGAGGAACATGTAGTTTGTATCCACCTTGGCCTGCCCTTCCTGACAGGAGAGGTGACAATCAGGAAAATCTCTGTTTATCACCAGAAACAAGAAATAGACATCTCAGGGAATAAATCCCAGAGTTTGTACTTTAATACATTAAAATGTACAGTTTGCAACAAAAGAGTACAAGACAAAGAAACATGAAATGATGGCCCATCCAAAGGAAAAGGATAAAAACCCAGAACACACCAAAAAGAAGACCAAAAGGTGGAAAAAAGCAAATAAAGACTTTTCAAAAATGATCTTAAAAATGCTCAAGAGGATGAAGGAAAATATAAAGATCTAAAGGAAATCAGGAAAACAGTGAAGGAGCAATATGAGAATCTTAGTAAAGAATATAAATTTTTAAAATGAACCAAACAGAACTACAGGAAGTGACTATCATAATAACTGAAATGAAAAATTCCCAGGAGGGTTTCAAAAGCAGATTGGAGCAAGTAGAAGAAAGAATCAGTGAACTCAAAACCAAGACAATTAAAATGACGAAGGCTGAGGAGCAGAAAGAAGAAAGAATTATAAAAAGCGAAATTAGACTAAGACACCACTGGGACACCAACAAGCATATCAACATGTGCATTATGGGAGTTCCAGAAGGAGAAGAAAGAAAGAAAGGGGCAGAAGGAATATTCAAAGAAATATGACAGAGAACTTACCAAACTTAGCAAAAGATGTGAATATGCATGTCCAAGAAGCCCAGAGAATACCAAACAGGACAAACATGAAGAAAAATATACCCTGTCATATATTGAGCTCACCATCAAAAACAAAGGAGAAGGGGAGAATTTTTTTTTTAACTTTATTTTGTACATTTAATAATTGAAAATATAAATAATTAAAAACTAAAACGTAAACACAGATGAATAAATACATACATTTCTCAATTAAATGTACTGGATACATATAAAATTTTTTTGAGTCAAACAATATATTACACAATATATTTGGTTCATAGTAATGCATTCATACAGTATTTGTCCTTTTGTGTCTGACTTGCTTCACTCAACATAATGTCTTCCAGGTTCATCCATGTTGCCATATGCTTTACAACTTCGTTTCTTCTTACAGCTGCATAATATTCCATCGTGTGAATAGACCACAGTTTGTTTATCCAATCATCTGTTGATGGACACCTGGGTTGTTTCCAACTTTTGGCAAACATTAATAATGTTGCTATGAACATTGGTGTGCAGATGTCTGTTCATGTCACTGCTCTCGGTTCTTCTGGGTGTATACCCAGTAGTGGTATTGCTGGTCATGTGGCAAGTCTACATTCAAATTCTTTAGAAACTGCCAAACAGTCCTCCACAGTAGCTGTACCATTCTGCACTCCCACCAACAGTGAAGAAGTGTTCCTATCTCTCCACATCCTCTCCAACACTTTTAGTTCTCTGTCTTTTTCATAGTGGCCATTATGATAGGTGTGAAATGATATCTCATTGTAGTTTTGACTTGCATTTCCCTAATCATTAGTGATGTTGAGCATTTCTTCATGTGTTTTTTTGCCATTTGTATTTCTTCTTTGGAGAAATGTCTATTCAAGACTTTTGCCCATTTTTTAATTAGGTTGTTTGTCTTTTTATTGTTGAGTTGTAACACCTCTTTATATATCTTGGATATTAAACCCTTATCAGATATGTGATTTCCAAATATTTTTTCCCATTGAGTTGGCTGCCTTTTCACCCTTTTGACAAAGTCCTGTGAGGTGCAAAAGTGTTTAATTTTGAGGAGGTCCCATTTATCTATTTTTTTCTTTTGTTGCACATGCTTTGGGTGTAAGGTCCAAGAAACTACCACCTACTACAAGGTCTTGAAGATGTTTCCCTGAATTTTCTTCTAGTAGTTTTATGGTCCTGGCTTTTATATTTAGATCTTTGATCCATTTTGAGTTAATTCTTGTATAAGGGGTGAGATAGAGGTCCTCTTTCATTCTTTTGGTTATAGATATCCAGTTCTCCCAACACCATTTGTTGAAGAGACTGTTTTGTCCCGTTAATATGGACTTGGTAGGTTTGTCAAAAACCAGTTGACTGTATAGGTGAGGGTTTATTTCTAGGTTCTCAATTCTATTCCACTGATTGATGTGTCTATCTTTATGCCAGTACCATGCTGTTTTGACCACTGTAGCTTTATAATATGGTTCAAGCATATTACAAAATGATCAGGCAGTGAAATTCCTCCCACATCGTTCTTTTTTTTAGAATGCTTTTCAGGTGCACTTACCCTTCCAAATGAATTTGGTAATTGCCTTCTCTAATTTTGTAAAGTAAGCTGTTGGGATTTTGATTAGTATTGCATTGAATATATAAATCAGTTTGGGTAAGATTCACATCTTCACAATATTTATTCTTCCAATCCATGAACACAAAATGTCTTTCCATTTGTTTAGGTCTTTTTAAATTTCTTTTAACATTGTTTTGTAGTTTTCTGCATATAGGTCCTGTACCTCTTTGGTTAAATTAACTCCTGGGTATTTGAGCCTTTTTGTTGCTATTGAAAATGGAATTTTTTCCCTGATTAAGGGGAGAGTTTTGAAGCTGAAAGAGAAAAGCCAAATGTAACAAGTACAAAAACTGGTGGGGGGATGGAGGGGTATAGGAAAAGTGTATGTGTTTGCTATTGAACTCAAGTTGGTATCAAAACAAATACCATTGTAATATCATGCAGAATGATTCCAATGTCTTAAAATGCCCCATGTTACACCTATTGTCCCCTCTCCCTGCCCTCAGAACCTCTGGTGACCACTGTCTTCTATTACTAGAATAATAATGTCTACTTTATTCCATAGTTGTATTCCCCCTCCCATGTTTGTTTGTTCCTCTATCTTGAGGATTCTGGGAAGGTATTGCCCACTCTGCTTCAAATTGAGATGGAGCTTAGATCCCATGGGGCAGATAGATGGAACTGTTTTGCTTGCAGTTGAAGATATTCTCTGCTTCTTGGGTTGGGCTTCGTCCATTATCATCCTTTTGTTAGTTGTCCAGGGTGATTCTGATGAACTGGAGAGTAAATGTTGGCTATAATTCTGCTGAAATTCAGGGCTCACCCGGCATATGAACAGCTGGAAGATTTAAGTCTCTGGGACATATATTCAATGGGTATAGTGATAAGTATAGGTTCAAATAAATGGGATAGAAGAACCATGTGTAGGAAAATTATGATTCTAACTCTGATGCATTGGAGAAGATGTGTTTCGAAGGTAAGCCATCATACATTTTGTCAAAACCTATAAAATTGTGTGGTGCAAAGTGTAAAACATAATGTAAACTGTAGACCATGGTTAGTGGCACTGCTTCAATATGTGTTCATCAATTGTAACAAATGTACCAAACTAATGAAAGATGTTGTTAATGGGGGGAAAGTGTGGGAGGGGGAGGGGATAAGGTATTTGGAATCCCATGTATTTTTGATGTAACATGTATATAATCTAATGCTCCTTTAAAAATAAAGAAAAAATCATTTTTAAAAAACAAATATCAGTGTTATATATTTAAGGTATTAATTTTTAACCTGATCATAACCAGAAGGAAAATATATAAAAAATATATATATCCAGATAGAAATGAGAAGGCACTCAATATGGTACAACAAAATAAATAAATAAAATAAATACAAAATAGGCATTAATGGAAGAATTGAAGGATAAAAAAGCTATAAGATTTTCAGAGCCTAGATGGCAAAATGGCAGAAGAAATCCATGCATTATCAGTAGTGACTTTAAATGTAAATGGATTAAACTCTCCAGTCAAAAGTTAGAGATTGGCAAAATGGTTAAAAAACAAACATTACCCAACTATGTGCAGTCTGTAAGAGACACAACTTAAATTCAAAGATACAAATAGGTTGAAAGTGAAAGGATAGAAAAAATATACCATGCAAGTAGTAACCAAAAGAGAGATGGGGATACTATAATAACATCAGATGAAAATAAAGTTTAAGTCAAAAACACGTATGGGAGACAAAGATGGTCATTATATTTTGATTAACGGGTAAAGTCAAGAAGAAGATGTAGCAATTACAAATATATATACACCTCACAGCAGAGCCCCAAAATATATGAAGCAATACTGACCTATTTGAAGGGAAAAATTGATGGCTATCCATTAATAGTAGGAGGCTTTAATATGCCACTTTCAGTTAAAGCATAGAACATCTAGTCAGAAAGTCAACAAGTAAATGCAGACTTGAATGATACTCTAAATCAACTAGACCTAACAGACACATATAGAGCACTTCATCCAACAGCAACAGAGTACACAATCTTCTCAGGTACACATGGGTCATTCTCCAAGATAGGCCATATGTTAGGTCACAAAACAAGTCTCAATAATTTTTTTAAAAATTTAAATCATACAATGTATCTTCTCCAACAAGAACAGAATGAAATTAGAAATAAATAAGAGAGAGAGAAATGGAAAATTCACAAATTTGTGGAATTTAAACAACATACTTTTAAATGATCAATGGGTTAAAGAGGAAATCGGAAATTTATAACTCTAAATGCTTATATTAAAAAAGATGAAAATTTCAAATTGGAAACCTATTAAGAGCAAGCTAATCCCAAAGCAAGCAGAAGGGAGGAATTAACAAAGATTAGAGTGGGGATAAATGAAATTGAAGATAAGAAGAAACAACAGAGAGAATCAACAAAAACAAATTTGATTCTTTGAAAAGATCAATAAAATTAACAAACTTTTAGCAAGTATGATGAAGAAAAAAAAGAGAGCAGATGCAAATAAGGAAAAATGGAAAAGAAAAGGTATATATTACTACCAACCCTGCTGAAATAAAAAAGACTATACAAGGATACAATGAACAACTGTATGCCAATATATTAGATTACCTAGATGAAATGGACAAATTCTTAGAAATACACAAACTACTTACACTGACTCAAGAAGAAAAAGAAGATCTCAACAAACCAATTACTAGTAAAGAGATTGAATCAGTATTCAAAAACCTCCCCAAACCAAAATAAAGCCCAATAACAGATAATTTCACAGAGAATTTTGCCATACATTCTGATAAGACTTAACTCCAATTCTGCTCAAACACTTCCCAAAAATTGAACAGGAGGGAATACTCCCTAATTCATTCTATGAGGACAACATCACCTTATACCAAAACCAGATAAAGATACCACAAGAAAGGAAAATTACAGCCTAATATCTCTTATGAATATAGATGAAAAAATACCCAAGAAAATACTAGTAAACCAAATCCAGCAGCACATTGATAGTGGGATTTATCCCTGGTACGCAAGGGTGGTTCAACATAAGAAAATCAATTAATGAAATATATTGCATTAACAGAATTAAGGGAAAATTAAGAAAATTAAGGGAAAGAATCATGTAATCATCTTTATTCATGCAGAAAAGACACTTGACAAAATCCAACATCTCTTCTTGAAAACCCTGAAAAAAATCCACAACAAATTTCCTAGAGCTAATAAGTGAATTCACCAAAGTTGCTGGGTACAAAAGCAATACCGAAAAATCAGTAGTGTTTCTATACACAAGCAATGAACAATCAGAAAAAGAAATGAAGAAAATGTTCCATTTTACAATAGTAACTAAAAGAATCAAATATTCAGGAATAACTTTAACCAAGGATGTAAAGGACTTATACACAGAAAAATAAAAAACATTGCTAAATGAAATCAAAGAAAAGATAAATAAATGGAAAGATATTTCATATTAATGGATTAGAAGACTAAATATTGTTAAGATGTCAACTCTACCCAAAGCGATTTATAGATTCAAAGCCATCCCAATCAAAATTCCAACAACCTCCTTTTCAGATATGGAAAAGCCAATCATCAAATTTATATAGAAGGGTAAGGGCCCCAATTGCCAAACCCATCTTGAAAAATAAGAATGCAGGTGGAGGACCCACACTTTTCTATCTTAAAACTTATTACAAAGCCACAGAAATCAAAACAGCATGGTATTGGCACAAGACAGACATATAGACCAATGGAATTGAATTGAGAGCTCAGAAATTAACCCTCAGATTTATAGCCAACTGATTTTTGACAAGGGGGTAAAAACAACTCTTCAGCATATGATGCTGGGAAGATTGGATTACCATTTGCAAAAGAAAGTAGGAAGACTCCCTCACACCTTACACAAAAACCAAGTCAAAAGGAATCAGATGCCTAAATATAAGGGACAGAATCTCAAACTCCCAGAAGAAAACATTGGGAAGCATCTTTAGGACATTGTGTTAGGCAATGGTTTCTTAGATATTATACCCAAAGCACAAGCAACAAAATAGAAAATAAAGGGAACATCATCAAAATTTAAAGTTTTTGAACCTTAAATGACTTTATTATGAAGGTAAAATGACAACCTACACAATGGGAGAAAATATTTGAAAGCCATATATCTAATATATCCAGACTATATAAAGAAATCCTTTAACTTAACAACAAAAAACACAACCCATTTTTAAAATGGGGAAATGACTAGAATAGACATTGCTCCAAACACAGATATACAAATGGCCAGAAAGCACATGAAAAGATACTCAATCACCAATTTGATGCAAGTCAAAACTATGATGAGATATAATTTAACACCCACAAGAATGGCTGCTATTGGAAAACAGAACATTACAAGTACTGGAGAGGATGCAGAGAAATAGGACCACTCATTCATTGCTGATGACAGTGTAAAATGGTATAGTGAAGAGAGTTTGATGGTTCCTGAGAAAGTTAAGTGTAGAATTACCATATAACCCAGTAATCTCACTATTAGGTATATACCATATATACTCACTATTGGGTATAAATCCATGAAAGCAGGAACTCAAAAAGATTAATTGCACACCAATGTTCATAATAACATTATTCACAATTTCCAAAAGGTTGAAGACCCAAATGTTCATCAACATATGAATGAAAAATAAAATATGGTACATATATATATGGCAGCCTATAAACCTATTGTAGATGGGACTTTTTGATTAGATTCAATTAAGTGACCTATCTTTTGATTAGATAACTTCAGTAGGGCATGGCCCAGGGTGGGTCTTAATCCTTTCACGGGGGTCCTTTACTAAGGGTAGAAAAACACAGAGACACACAGAAGAAAAAACTGCAGAAATGGAGATAAGGAACTCAGGAGCTCAAAGAGGAACCCAGGAGAATGAAAGCCACAGATGGAGCAGCCAGAAGTTGAAACAAAAAGACCCCAAAGAGAAGCAATGCCTCCATGTGCCTTGCCATGTCAGAGAGGACGCCAGGATCACCAGTGGCTGGTCTCCTAATGATGCCTTGATTTGGACATTTTCAGTGCCTCAGAACTGTAAGCTTTTAACCTAATAGATTCCCATCATAAAAGCCATTTCTGGTATATTGCTCCTAGAATCTTTTAGCAAACAAACAATACACAATGGAATATTATTCAGCTGTAAAAAAAGAATGAAGATCTGATACACGTGACAATATGAATTAACCTTGACATCATCTTGAGTGAAATAAGCCAGACACAAAATATGAATATTGTATAATCTTTCAGTAAATGATTAGAACAAGGAAAGTCATAGATTCAGAATCTAGAGTTTAGGTTAACAAGTGACAGGATAGGGATAGAGAATAGGGAGTTAAGGCTTAAAATGCACAGAATTCCTGTTTGGAAGGTAAAAATGTTTTGGTAATGGACGGTGGTGATGGCAGCACAACACTGTGAATGTAATTAACAACAGTGAAATACATATCTGAATGTGGTTAAAAGGGGAAATGTTAAGTTGTATACATGGTAAAAGAATACATTTTTTTTTAATCCATGAAACTGCACTATTCCAACAGTGAATCCTAAATTAAACCATGGATTATAGTTAGCAGTACAATCTATCAATTGTAATAAATATACCACATCAAAGCAAGGTGTTAATAATAGGGTAGTTTATACGAATCCTGTATTTTATGTATGATTGTTCTGTAAGCCCACAACTTCTCTAATAAAAAAAAGCCCAACCTGACTCAGTTGAACCATGTCCTAGCTGAAGTAACATCTTGAAGAGATCTTATTTACAATGGATCCACACTCACCAGTACGTGGACCAAACCAAAAAACATGTCCAAAATTAGGTACAAAATTGAATACACCCTCTGGACCCCCAAAAGACATGATCTTCCCACATGCAAAATATATTTTTTCTATCACCACATCCCAAAAGCCTTAAGTCATTTCAGTAGTCTTGCTAAGTACAACATCTCATCAAAATCACTCAGCGATGTGGTCGAACATGGGGCAAAATTTCTCTGGTGAACATGTAAAATATAGAAAACGACTATCTGCCTCCAATAGACAATGAAGGGACAGACATAAGGTAAGCATAACCATTCCAAAGGGAGACATTGGAGGAAAAACGGATCCCAAACAAGTCCAAAACCCAGAAGAGCAAATGCCATTCGATTTCAAGGTCTCTGGGTCATCTATGAATCAATATTTTGTACTACAGACCTGTTGGAGTGGCAGCCTCAACCTTCCAAACACTTGCACAAAGGCCATGCTTGACCCAAACAAAAGGATGGAAGCCCCAGAATAGTGGCCAGGTTCTCCACAAATGCTTGGGCACAGTCTCCGCCATCTCTGAGCTTGGAGCGTCAGGATTTTCTCTGAACAACAGGGCTGAAGGCCCATCCCTTCCAAGCACTGGACCAAACAGCCAGCCCCTTCCAAGCATAGGTGCAGACCCCCCCTTCCCACACACATGAGTGGGCCTGCTTCCTTGGCCTGAGGAGATCTTTTCATCTTAGACCTTTGCTTCCATGGTTCTGCCCTTAAAGTCATTTCTTCCTTCAATTCATTCCTTCCCTGTCCCTTTCAGTCCAGGCTACTAGTGATTCTGCTCATACAAATTTTGCAACTCCTTGTTGGCTTTGTGTGCAGTTCAAGCAGGTTCATTAGACAATAGAAATTTCCATAGATCCCTCATGGATAACTGCATTTCCAATCCTGTCTTCCACTGAAATGGCTGATGGGATCCATGTGAAACCACCTCCTATTTAGCAAAGAGTTATTCAGTTAAACCCTCACATGGAGCCCTGTGCTCTGTGGCCTTACTTTCCAAAATTCAGGGAGGTCCCTGATAGAGTTGCTTCTGGACCTAGTCTCACAGCACACTATCTGGGTAGGCTCAGAATTTTCCAAATCATTAATTTCTGGTTTCTTTGTCCTTAAGAATTCAGTTCTTGACTTATCCCTCTCACATTTTACCATAAGTGGAGTGAAGAAACCAGGCAGCACCTTCCACACTTAGCTTGAAAATTTTCTCAACTAAATATCCAAATTCATTGCTTACAAGTTTCATTTTCTATCCAAAATCAGAACACAATTTAGCCAAGTTCTCTGCCACTCTATAACAAGGATTGGCTTTCTTCCAATTTTCAATAACAGATTCATTATTTTCTTCTAAGTCCTCATTGCTTCCTTTAACATCTATCCTTCTACGAACAGTCTTTTCAAAATAATCTAGGCTTTTTCTATGAAGCATCTCACAATTTTTCCAGCCTCTACCCATTACCCAATTCCAAAGCCGTTTCCACATTTTAGGTATCTGTAATAGTAGCACACCATTTTCTAGTACCAAAAACTATTTGCATTTCTTAGCTACTAAAATAAATACTATACAGTGAGTTGACTTAATCAACAGGAACTCACTAGCTCCTGGTTTTGAAGTCAGGAAAACTCCAAACTTGAGAACAACAAATGAATGCATTCTCCCCCAACAACTGTGGCATTCCGGGGCAGGCTGCTGACAATTCTTGAACCTTGGTTTTCCCATCACATGGCAATGAACATGGCAGCATTATACTCTCTCTTCTGGGGTCTGTTGATTTCCAGCTTTTGGCTGCTCATGTCTTCTCTCTCTGTCTGACTTTCACTCTTCTTATGAAGGACTCCTACAATCCAGCCTGATTTAGTTGGCCACACTTTATTGAAGTAACATCTTGAAGAGTTCTTATTTACAATGGGTCCACACCTACCAGAATGTGGGCCAAGACCAAGAACATGTCCAAACTGGGTTACACAATGCAATCCACCACAGAGCCTTTCTCACATTGACCCCATGAGGTGGCTGATATTGGTTGTTACCCTCCCATTCTAGAGGAGAGTGAACATCTTGTAGCAGCAGGGACCAAATAATTATGGGGAAGAACTGGTAGAGGCTTTATCAGGAGACAGTCTCCCTGACCTCACGGGAGTACAATTCTTATCTTAATGAGACTGAATACTTCCAGGGCTGTGTTATTTTCTCTAAAACTCTACCAGCCCCAGTAATGAGGGTTCACCTTGAAGAAACACCCCTATTTGTTTTCACTCTTATTCCTCATTTAGATGGAGTTTCAAGCATGTTATTTCTTTTTTTTTTTTTACCGGGAGGTACCGGGGATCAAACCCCGGTCTCTCCATATGGTAGACGGATGCCGAACCTCTTGAGTCACATCCATTTCCCTCAAGCATGTTATTTCTTAGAAGAACGTTATGTTACATTGTGACATATAGAGTAACCTTTTCCAAAATGCCACATACAAGAAGGGGAGAAAATTTCAATACTCTCTAGTTCTCCTTTTCTGTTAAATAGTAACCAAGGGACCTTCAACCAAGAACAAAATATCAACCTGATAGACCTGATTCTAACTATAAAATGATATGGAGCCAGAGGAATCAGCCTTAAAATTCACACACAAGCTCCCAAATAATCCTGCAGAGTCTTCTAAAGTATAACATGTCCAGGGAAATTTGGCACTAGATACAGCTGGGTACTCTGTTCTTATTTGATTTCTGCCATAGTTTGCCCATGATATTTTAGACATTTTTGTAGGCTCATACAAGCTAATGCAGCCTGGGACCAAAACAATTTCCAAGAAGCAATTTCAGTGGAACGACAACCTAATTCTGGGCAAATGTAAATATCATAGGCTTGAATTACAAAACTCTAAAACACATAATGAAAAATTCAATTGGTTATTTTCTATTTTTCAGTTAAAAACATTTAAAAGTGGAATTTTCCACAAGGTAGACTTAATTAACTTATTGTTCAAAACACGTAAGCTAAAAAATATGGAAACTTCCATTAGAGGGCAGATCCAAATAGTGAATTTTGATGAAGGACCCATGATGATCTAATGCTATGGAGTGTTAATAGTCAAATAAATAGAGGAGTATTCATGAATAAGATCATTAAAAAGGTTTTATGACACCAGCTTTAGCAAAAATATTTTTAAGTCAAATTATATTATGCTGGGTTCAGAGTTTTCATCTCTACAGAGGTTTCATCTCTACAGAGGTTTCATCTCTACAGAGGCTGAGCAAAGGATAGGGATAGCAACTTTTATTTTTTATGTTGTATAGCTTTCAAACTGCTTTTTTGGAAAAAGAAAGGAAAGAAAGTCAGAAAGACAAAGTATTGGTCAATTTTTTGAGGTCAGAGATCCCTAGGTTTGAGTCCCATCTCTGCCATCATGGCAGACTGCAGGCTTATCACAAAATCCTGTGCTTCCTTGACACGTGTTCCTTTCCTTTCTTCTTCCTGAGGCAGACAAGCATGGTGAACTTGGAGGCCACACATGGGAGTCTGTGGAATCACACGATAGAAAGGACTGGATCTTGGAATCACTGCAAAGAGGAGGCTTCCCATCAATCAGGACCACCCATTTTGACTTTTACATAAGAAATAATTTTCTATTGTGTTAAGCCACTAAGATCTGTGGCTTTATCCTTTATAGTAGCTTTCATTATCTTGCCCACTATGGTCAGTTTTCACCTGACCTTGGTTGAATTACTTAACTTCTCTATGCCTAAATTATTTCTTTGGTAAAATAGAGATATTACTATTACTTACCTGAAAGGGTTATTGCAAGGATGCATTTTAAGTACTTTCACAGTACCTGGCATGTGGTAAGCTCACAATAAGTGATAGCTATTATTTATCACTCTTGTTGGATGCCTAGTTTATGTTAGGTATTGTGTTAGACATTTGACATACTTCTCATTTAATCCTCAAAACAACAACCTTGCATTGCAGGCATTATCACTCCCACTTTGTCCATAATAATAAGTACAATAAAAATAAAAAAAAAAGATTGGGCACTTTCTACATACTACTCTTCTAAGCATTTTACATGCACTAAGCTTAGAAACAACCCTATGAATTATGTACTAATATTATCCCTGTCTTACAGATAAGGAAACCAAAACACTGAACTTACTTTCTTCCCCAAGTCCATACATCTAGTAAGAGGCAGAGTCAGGAAAACAACTGGGGAAATCTACCTCCAGGGCCCTCACTCTTAACCACTACTGGTCACTAAGGTACTGTAAGCATGTCAAGGTCAAGAGAAATATTCAAGATCCTAAGGACTCGAACCCATGGCCTTGGGGTATCGGTCTATCCTCAACAAGGGATCAGTGGAATGAATTTAAATATCTCAAAGCAGAACTAAAGCAATGTAAGTCCTGTGAGTTTGGGGCTGGTATGGTGGCCTGAAATTTTGGAAGATATTTTCACAACTATATAATGCAGCCAGCTCTAAATATTTGTGTTGTATAGAGTCTTATTCTAATCTTAGAACTGTTCCAGTCTCCCATCAACTCTTGTTGACCAGGATACATGAATGACATTTGCCAAATTTCTGTGACTCTTTGGGATTGCTATAGCTTTTAACAGAGATATTGCTAATAGACAAATCTGCTAAATTCCAGAAGCAGGACTGGGAGCAGTTATAATGAGACCAGATTTTGCCTTCTATGTCTTTTATTAGGTCTGAGATGAGTCATCAATGAGAGTCTGCAAAGCAGCCTGGTTCCTGGCTTTCTGGGATAGATTCTAGAACATTAGTGATGTTTAATAATTTAAGTGCAGATGTTACATTGGCTGTAAAATGTGATCAATTAGCTGAATTTAATTTTTCTCATGAGGAGTGTTATGATGCTACAATAGTGGTGAATCCGCTTTATAGCTCCTGGATAAAAGATCCATTTACTGGTAAATGATTTTACTTTCATAAAGGCAGAGGTTTCTTCCTACAACAAACTGCATTTAAATTATCCACCAAACGTAACAGAATGACTGATTCATTGTCTAAAACATATGCTTGAGCTTTATCATTTTCAGGGTGAGTTCATTATCTGCCTGCTGCTCAATCTAGTGTTAAAAATAGTACAAAAAACAGAATGTGTTGAAATAAAACAATAGAATTCTCTGCTCTTGAAAAACACTCTGTACAAAATCTTCCCATCAGTACTCCAAGATTTACACAGATTTACACAAGATTTACACATCATAAGATCAAGCTGTATGGTAGATAGACAATGGCTTCATGAAAATCTAAGTCACACAAAACATCAAAGGATGTATATAAATTAGGGAAGAGTTTCTTGGGGTCAAGATTTTATAAATGTCTTTGTTTTATAAGATAAGGTTATGTACCAAATACTCCAATATAATTATTATCCTTGTCTAAAACCATGTTTACCATATAAAAAATCCAATGCATAAAAAAGATGAGTGAAATGTATGCTGTTAATTGCTGTGATATTTGGTAGGATACTGGGGATAGATTACAAAGATTACAAAGAGTACTGAAGTTGAGTCTTGAACTCTGGTGTCTATGTCACATTGGGAAAGACACCTAATTTCTCTATGCTTCCATTAATGTGTAAAACGTGGAAATAATATTATCTACCTCCTGATATGGCTGTATGAATGAAGTGAATCAATGTAATATGAGTTTAGAACAATGCCTATCTGAAAATAAGTGCTTAATGAAGATATGCAAAATGAATAAATATTAGTTTTCTTACATGAGTTTGCATTACTCTTCAACAAAAATAATAGAACTTATTTCATTAAAAAAGTTATTCATTAATTAGAGAAGATACTTCAGATTCAAAAAGTATGAAAGAAGTAATAGGATTGTTAATGATAAATATTTTCTACTTTTGCTACTAGAGGCCATACATAAGTGAGAATGAAAACCAAGATGGCAGAAAGACCAAATTTTCCCGTTCCTCACTTGTTCCTGTCTGCTCTGGAAGTGTTTTGGGGGAAGCGAGGAACAATCTAGGTATCATCCCCAAATTCTAGTAACCAATTGATTTGGGTGAGCTCTACTTTTAAGTGCAACTTGTCTCTGGGAGAGTCATTCACCTCTTGTATGAATTTACTTTACTTGCCCAGCTTGCTTTAACCAAATCATTCAGAAAGTATGATGGTCAAGGAATATGAGATATAGGGTTGAAAATGGGAAGATTTAAGTGAAATTAACCATGGAAAAACTTTGGGGAACTTTATGCAGTATGTTAGTTGTCCTTTGCTGGTTAGCAAACCACAAATTTCAGAGACAAGAAGCAAAACAACCATTAATTTAACTCATATTTCTGTGGATCACAAAGTAGGCTGAGCTTGACTGGATGATTCTTCTGGCTATTGGGCCATTCTCTGCTGGCTTAGGTCACATTTCTGGGTTGGAACAATGAGGCTCCAAGTAGACTTTCATCCTCCAGCAGGCTGGCTCAAGTTTGTTCAGATAATACTCACAGTATTCTAAGAGCAAGAATGAAAGTATGCAAAATCTCTTCATTTCTAGGCTGGGAACTGGAACAAAGATTCTTCTATGATATTCCTTTGGTCAATGCAAATTACAAGACCACTAAAGGAAAGGAGCTTCAAAGTCACATTGCAAAGGGTGGAGATAGAGGTAATGGAAGAATTTGTGGTCATCTTAGCAAGCTACCAAGGCAGTCGATGTCATTCTTACATTAAGAAAAAGAATGGTGAAGATAAAAAATGTACTTCCCAAGATAGGAGAGCATCAAAGATCATTTTGCAAATTAGCTGGGACCCCCACCGCCTTAAAATATCCTTTCTATTTTTCTGCACCTAATAACATTTCATTGTTTAAAATGAAGCAAAGTATTATGTAAGCAGAATCACTGGCCGCACTAAAACAAGCATATACATTTTTCACTCTAATTCAAAAACATAAGACTGGAGAGTCCAAAGGATCCTTAACTATATTTCCATTAAATGAAAATTTACAATTCTTGGAAAAAGCAGATAATAAGTAGTTTGCATATCATTGTTATTGCTCAAGTTTTGTCATCTGTGACAAACAATTTTTCATAAAGCGCTTCCCACTTTAGAGGGGGTTGAGAGGAGAGAAGCTTCAGTAATTCAGTATATTAATCTACTATTATACGGTAATTAACTGGGGTAAGGATACCTCTGCAGTGGAAACCATTGGAACCCTTGCTTTTGGGTTATGTAATTGTATTGTTGATCTTACTATGATGTATTTTTAGAATTTCAACAATTTAGGAACTACATCTGTCAGTCTTCTGAACAGGATCAAGACTCTTTGAAAGAAGTTTCATGAACATAAAAGTTAACGTAGTTGCTATTGTCTTTAAGCAGCATAAACACTGAAGGAAAAAGAAAATAATACTTCAAAATACACAAGAAATAGAAGATGTAATCTTCAAAGATTTAGGAAATGACAAGTGCTTGAAAATCAAATTGTATTAGAAATATAAAAAACTGGAAGTAGTCCAGAAAGAGAGGAGGGAAATCAACAATATGTGCTACAGTAATTAGAGGTGATAAGGTTAACATTACAGTTGCCTCTTGATCTTCTATCTGGCTTCATAAATGTTGATTGCATTCTTTTTGTGTCTTCAGATCAAAAGTATAGAGGAGGGAAGTAGGAAAACTTTAGAAGTTTATCAGTGATGACATGAAAATGAGGTATGAAAACAATCCAGACAAATTCTTAAAATGTGATATCTGAAAAGAGTGGTAGATAGATTAAATACTCTCTCATTTCAAAGTTGAAAAATACTGAAACTCAGAGAAGAGAAGTTACTTGCACAACTTTGCACAGCCAAAGGTTGGAGTAATCTGCTTCCTGATGACTGGTTTTACTGTACTTGCCTTTGGGGGTTTGATTTTAATTACACAGAATCCTAGTCATACTCATCCAGCTTTAACAACCTTATTTTAATATCTGTGAAGTATTTTTAAATGGATTTCTGAATATTTTAACAGATTAGAAGATATAAGCTCATAACCAGAATAAAATGTTTTCTTGATTTAAATCTCAGTTCACCTCATTACCGAGATATTGAAGGTGAAGTTTTGGCTAGGGTGGGTTAATGGAGAATGTAGAAAAGTCTTAAACTTCCATAAATTTATTCAGCTACATTTCTCTTCCCACTTGAGGTCCCACACTGCTATGAACTGGAGAAACAGGACTATGAAATCAGGCAAATACATGAGGGGGAGGAGCTTGAACTGTTGATGTGGAGAAATGAGAAGCAACAGCCTGATAGTACTGCTTAAAATAAGTACTACCACAGAGAAAAGGCATAAAGATTTGGAGGGGAACTACAACTGTGGGAGACGAAGAAAATGAGAAGCCTGTGAAGTGTTGCTACAATTAAAATGCTGATTCTAAATCTGTGTGGGTTTAAAAATTCCTCTATTCATTTTTCTGAGTAATCATATGGCTCGTATTCTGAATGTGTTAGCTTAGGCATTCAATTTAAAATATACTTTGATTAATTCTGAATTATTCAGTGTTAATCAGGTATTGCTTCAAGTTTTCTTTTTGTACATTTCATCTCCAAAGCCACAAAGTTGAGTTCAAATGTCTTTGAATACAATAATGCCTAAATGAAATGTGAAGTTGGCTCTACGGGCGGCTTACCAAACAGGGAGTGTGTTAGATATGCAAGGCTGGGTTGCTGAAGGGCATTTTGGAAAGGAAAGGAAACTAGTTTTCAAAAGATGGATGGAATCTACCTCAGGATGGAATTTTGTCTGTTTAAAATGGTTAAAAATGCTACGGTGCTTAAAGGCAGGATTCACTGAGGGGCTGTGGGACCAATATTTAGCTTCCAATAGGAGCAGAGCACTCTGGGTCTGTGAGTAGAATGACAGTCCTGTCTTGGGATAAAGCTATGGCAAAAATGTGCTGGGGAAACCGAGTTGTTTTGTTATTGCTGAGGATTCCCATTGGAGAACCAGCACAATGCAGTGAAGAGAGTGATTTAGCCAGAGTGGTCCCAAGTCAAATCTGATGGGAAATTTGGTGATGGATTGTAGTGCTGGCAGCACAGCATGGCGAACATGTTAGGATATATAGATGATAATAGAATTTTTTTTTTTTTTAATCCATGAAACTGCTCTCCACAAACAGTGAACCCAAAGTTAAACCATAGACTATAGTTAATAGTACAATTATAAAAATATGTTTTCATTAGTTGCAACAATTGTACCACACCAATGTCAGGTATTAATAATAGGGGGGTGTATTAGTCAGGGTTCTCTAGAGAACAGAATCAACAGATGTCTGTAAATAGTATGAGGTTTTATAAGAGTCTCCCACGTGACCATGGGGATGCACAAGTCCAGGTTCCGCGGGCAGGCTGCAAACCAGGGCTCCGATGAAAGTCCAATGAAGGTCCTTGATAAGTTTCTGGGAGACATTGGCTGTCCAAAGACGAGCTGGAAAATTCTCTCTGAATGCTGGAATCACTTCCCCTTTTAAGGCATTCAACTGATTAGATAAAACATCACTCATTGCTGACGGCAATCTCCCAGCTTGATCATATATGTAATCAGCCATCTATGCAGTAAACTCACTGATGACTAAAGCCCATAAATGTCCTTATATTACAATTAGCCCAGTGCTTGCTTGACCAAAAACTGGGCACAGTTAGCTGGCTGAGTTGACAAATTAGCCTAACCATCACAGGGAATCCTATATATTATGCATGATTGTTCTATAAACAACAACTTCTCTAATCAAAATAAACAAATTAATAAAGTTTAAAAACTCCTCATCCTACTTCTTACCAACCATGTGGGCTTCTGGGGGTTGAGTAACTGAGCTTCGGTTTAAATTCTACTTGGCACATAGAGGATACTCAAGCAATGATCACTATTAATACAACTCTTAAGATAGGTAGGCAATGTGTTTAAAGTCATCTAGTTCTCCCATACTCCTTTAGGATTTGGCCTGTAGCACAGAGAAGAGCTTACCTGATTGGAAGGAAGCACAGTTTCCTGCTTGAAAATAGGAATATCATCTCCAGTATTTTTTAACTCAAACCAAACTTTTGCCTTAAGGAATAGAGGAGTGGTACTTGTGACTCAAGGAGGCTGTGTGAGCCTGGAGGAGGCCAGGGGAGGAAGGCTTGGCCTTGGAGCCTAGATCTGGAGACAGCCTGAGATACCAGCAGCTGATACAACACATCTGCTCCATGCCTGCACTGATGCAAACATCAGTGAGCGCAATGAGAAGCAGGCAGTGATAGCAATCACGCGGATTATGAATGAAGATAGCTTTACTCAAAATATTCATGCTGCCATCAGATTCTACACTTGATAGTATTGGCATCAAATACATAAGGTCTGCATGTTTTTGTGTGAGGATGTGTCTTCTAAACCTCTAAACCTGTAAAGTCTTCAAAGATAGATTTTTTTTTTTCCAGCCCTCAATTAAAAGCAAGTGTTTATTTTGTATATATATATATAAAAAAAACAGAATAGTGATCACAGGAACAATTTGCCAGTTGCACTGAGTAACTATTGTTCATATACTTTAATGCTGTTATTTTACATTTATATGTTTACTCCAGCTCTTTTTTTGGTTACTATTTTTTTTTTTTTTATTATGGGTAAAAATAAAAATTCTCACAATACATACAAACATTTGCAAAATGATATATAAATATATATGCATATATGTGTATTTGCTTACAAAAATGTTATTTTTATATATATATATACATATATTTTAAGAGATGCTTAGATTACCCAAAATATTACACGGAACCCACTGGGATTCCCATGTGCTTTAACTCTCTTTTCAGTTTGGGCCATGCAATTTATCCAGTGGCTTATGATAAAATACACACTGGATTTCATGGGCCCAAGTAGTTTTCTATGCTGAAGTTTTGCCATTTCAAACCTAATCCTTCCAAATGCATACTTGCCTCTATAATCAAATTTTACTTCTTTGATTATCTTTTTTAAAGAGCAGTGTGCTCTTTCCACCACTTACTCTCCTTCTGTGACAATAAAAATAAAAATGCTTTACTAAAAGAAACAAAGAATGTTCCACTATCCATTCCACTCATAGAGATTGACTTCCCGTGGGTATGCTCTGTTCAACTCTCTATTAGTCTCTTCGCATCCCTTTCCTAAATTTCTTTGGGTAAACAGCACTACCCTCTAATCAGGTACACAAACTGAAAAGCTCAAGTTCCTTCTACTCTCCCTTGCCTTCATCCTCCATTTTCAATAGGTATTGATAGGTCCTTATGCTTGCTGAATATTTATGTTTTACATAATAGCTTTATTGAGATATAACTCATATGCCATAAAATTCATGCATTCAAAGTGTACAATTCAGTAGGTTTTGGTATATTCATAGAGTTATGCAACCATCATCACTATCTAATTTTAGAACATTTTCATAGCTTTTAATCAAACCCTCTGCTCAGTAGCAAGCATTCCCCATGCCTCCTCCCTGCTGCCCCTGGCAACCACTGATCTATTTTGTGTGTCTATGGATTTGCATATTCAAGGCATTTGGTATAAATAGAATAATTCTTTTATATGGCCAAATAATGTTCCACTGTATGTGTATATCATATTTTGCTTATCCATTTATCAGTTTATGGGTATTTGGATTGATTCCACTTTTGTACTATTATGAATAATGCTGCTAGGAACATTCATGTTTGGATGGACAGATGTTTTCATTCCCCTTAGGTATATACTTAGGAGTGGAAATTCTGGGTCATATGGTAACTGTGTTTACCATTTGAACATTAACCACCAAACTTTTCCCAAGGGGCTGCACTATTTTACAACCCCACCAGAAATGTATGAGGCTTTCCACTGCTGAATATTTCCATCTCCATCCTCTCCACTGTATTCCACTATCAATGCCTTAGTTCAGGGCCCCATCATATCCTGCCTGGACTATTGGTCTCTGAATTTCCAAACCTCCTTTCTGCTCTAACCAACATCACCCAGCTTTCCCACTCCATCTTCACCACTTCAGTAAAGATTTCCTTGTAAAGCAGAAACTTGATCAAACGAGTCTATGATAAATATCTCATATATTTCTCATGCCAAAAGGACAAAAGGCAATCAGGTATTAGCTGATCAGCCTCCATTTCCGCCCACCGGTCTTATTGCCTTCCTTACTTGTTATCCAACAAATATCTCTTGAATACCTACGACTATGTTAGAAAATATCATAGGGCATTATTCTAGTCTCTCTTACAGCAGCCCATATTTGGACCTCAGATAAAAAGTATTAATATTTTGAATCAATCTAAAACATTTCTCACATTTGTGGTTTTTATTTGTTGGAAAATGCTCGAAAAATTGTACTTTTTACTGGATTGGGGCTAAAGAGCTCTTATTATTTAAAAGCATTCTTTTGTTTATTTAAAAATACTTATTGAGTAATTAGCCCATGCCAGATACTGTTCAGTTGGGATAGGGCAGCAAACAAAGCAGTCAAAATTTCCTGTTGTCATGAGCTTCCCTTCTAAAAGTGTAAGACCAACAATAAACAAATAAGTAAAATAGAGTATTTCAAATAGTGGTAAGTAGCCTGGGAAAATGTAAAGCAGGGTGGGGGATAGGGAGTACTTGGAGAGAGCTGAACTTTATTAAATAGAGTGTTCAAGAAAGGACTCATGCATAAGGTGATGTTTGAAAAAAGATACAAAAGAAGTGAGGTCACGCCACGTGCATATCCATGAGAGGAGAGGTCCAGCTAGAGAGGATGGCAAGTGCAAAGGCCCTGAGGTGGGAGAATGTTTAATGTGTTCTTGTAATAGCTAGGAGACTAGTGCATTTGGAACCATATGAATACCTTAATATTTGTTGAATGATAAGAAATCATTCCTTTCATAATAAACCTGAGAATGACACCTCTCTGTTCAAGGGCTTTCAGAGCATAGCTAGGATCTCCTCAGAACGAGATCTAAGAAGAAGTAGGAAAACAAGCCTAGCTCTGTTACTGTTTAGTGAAAAACAAGAACATCTTAGGCTAGAATTTACTCTGAGAAATGCTTAGTGCCCATTTCCCTGACACTTGCTACTTTTGTCCCTCTGCATCTGCTCCGCATAGACTGGAGATATAAAAAACCCAAAACACCAAAAGGGATTTGCTTGCTTGTTTTAGAGACAAGAAGATGGAGGTCTTTTATAAGTGCCACAGCCGTCATGGGACAGCAGTGGGACCAATGTGGAGAAGTGGTCAACGGCAGCGTAGGAGCCCCTAGGCTAAATTCCTGGTCTGTGGGGCTGGCCGGGAGAGAAGTATGAGCTCTGGGGTTTCACAGGCAGGACTTCCTGTGTTCTCTGGCAGGTATTTTGATTTCTTTTCAGGAGGATTCCAGTTCACTGATTATCACACTTGCTCTTCTGAAATAGAAGCTAAACTAAAGAACATAATAATTGAAACACAGGTTGTCAGAGGGTTTAAATAACCAATTTGATATTCCAGTACAAGGCCATTTTTCCTATCAGAGCCAAGCTATCGCTTTTGTCTTTTGTTTTTTTAAACGTACTCTTTAAAAACATAAGCAATACATGTACATGATTTCTAAAGTCACATATTACTAGGCTGATGACTTTTTAAGAAATCCCCCCCCTTTTTTTTGCCACTCCCCATGCCTCCTTGGTGGCATTTATTATCACCTCTTTTAGCGATTTCCTTGTCTGTACCTCAATAGTTCAAAATAACATAATTACACAGCTATTATTTTTCTTTCTTCTGTGCTGTCAGTTAAATTGCCTCAGAAAAATGAGAATTTAGTTCTCTTTCTTGTCCTCCTACCATCCTCCATCCTCCTAAACTAGTTATATCACCCTTTTGGGTAAATCAATACTCAGTGATTATGTAAGATTATATAACTATTTCACTTTTATTTCCAGTTAAGTCACAGTATATTTTCATTTTTGTTTGTTAAGCTTCTAAGTGGGTTTCACTAATTCATTTAAACTCTCTACTAGACTCAAAATTTCTTTTCAAGTAGTCTAATTTCTTTCCCTATCTTTCTTCAGGGTCCATCCTACTGCTTCAGTTTCTCTCCCAGCTTCTGTACCATCTTAACTGTCACCCATAGAATTCTCTTTGCCTTTCTTTTCTATTGGATCCCCTGTTTTCTAGATCTCTTGTCTTCTTTTTTATTAACTTCCTGAGAAGCACCTTTCACTTGACTACTATATTAGACAAATGGTTTTTAATTAAAAAATCAAAGCACTTAAATTGTTTATTATATTTTATCTATTTAGTCATATATTTAAGTTACATATTGATTACATTTTTATCTATTTAGTCACTATTCATTGTGAAAGTCATTGGTTGTTGTGGGGTCTGTGAGGGGCAAATGGTGACATGCAATTCCAGGGTTTTACCTATTCAGTCTAGATACAGACTCAGGATATATCTGACTCTGCCTTTAACACTCCACTTGGGTGTCTCATAGGTACATCAAAGGCAACAAGTTGGATATGATCTCATGACATCCCCACCAACAGCTGCCCTGGTTCAGTCTTTTCTTACTCAGCAAATGGCATCATCTCCATCCCCTTGAACAAGTCAGAGGCATCCTTGACTACTTTCTTCTCTTCATGCCCCAGAACCCAATCATCTTACATGCCTACACACCTGTTAAATTCAGCCTCTGCTTTCCATCTCCCCTGTCTTCCTGCTAGGACAAGCCAACAACATTTCACTCATACCAATGCACAAACCAGCTGACACTTCCCTCTGTGTCTACAATCATTTTTCTACTCTGAGGCCAGACTAATAGTTTTAAAACCCAAAGATTGAGGCATATTGGGCTTAAAATTCTTTAAGTCTGAATTCCTCTGCAAAAACAGTCCAAAAGGCTTACCTACATAATCTTGCTCCTGCCTACCTCCCTGTGTCTTGAGTCACTTGGCCCTTTAATATCTGTTCTCCAGCTGTTCACTGTTGTTGTTTGTTTTGTCCTTACAGCTTGCCTCCTAGTTTTAAGATCTTTGTGCATGCCTTTATATCTCATGGGAAGCATCTCCCCCATTGCCACTCCGGAGCCTCCTAGGTTACTCAACTTGTCCTTAAACTTGAACTCCTACCCTTTGGGGACTCTTCCTTGACCCTCCAGGCTAGGTTAGCTTCTCCTGTGCTGTGTTATGCCCCTGTATCATACTGCACTCCTTTATAATACTCATCATAACTGTCAAATTACATAAGGGCAGAGATTGTATTCTTTGTACCAGCACAGTTTTGGACACACAGTAAACTCTTAATAAATATATGTGGAAGAAAGGGAAGGAGACAGATTAGGGAAGAAAGAAGGAGGAAAGGAAGAGGCCAGGGAGACAGAAAAGAGGGATATGAGTAGACTTATTACCTGGTTTACTCATAGTTTCATCTTATAACACATTAAATAAAGTTTTCTACGTATATTGATTAGCTATTGCCAAAATAAAGCTGGGTAACAAACCACACAAAAATCCAGGGTTTACAGACCAGCAGCATTTCTTTTCCTTGCTCCTGAGTTTGTGGGATGGCCAGAATAGCTCTACTTCAGGCTGCAGGTCATCTGAGATTGATTTCAGGCTGTGGATTGGATTCTTCATTCTCCTTGGACCAGCAGCAGCCCAGGGTATGTTTCCTCATGACCAATCACAGAATGCAGCCTCTTTATACTGGAACTAGCACTGTAAGTTCCACCCACAGCATCAGTGGGGGAAGGGAGGACATGCTCCAAACACACCAGTGGGTTGTACTGCAAAGTCACATGACAAAAGTCATGCATGTGTAATTCTGTACAGGGAGGTCCTGAAGAATTTCAAACCATAATTCAGTCTTTAACACAGCCTCTTGCAATGTCATATTCACATTTTTAAACCTGCTTTTCTTAATCTCCTTTTGTTTCCCATCTGTAGCTATTCTCAAGAACCAGTCAACCTCCTGACATCCCCTGAAACAGGCTGGTAAGGAGTAGGGAGCTGGGGGAGGCAAAACATCACGCTTGTATTCTTCATCAGGCCTTTGTCTTTCGTCATCTCATAGCCAGGCTACTACTCTCTTTTCTTGCACTGTTCACATGACTATATTTGCACAGAACCTAACTAACCGCTTCACTTGTTCTCCCTGCTTTCAGGACTGCATGATGAGAGGTGGTTTCTTGATAAATTTAGACATTGTTGGTGTGATTGGCCATCTCACACTAAGAGCACAAATGCCCAATGTATTCTATAATTAAAGAAATTCATAAATGACATGTGTTGCAGATTATTTAGGGGAATTGGGACATTTTGACACATGCTTCAGCCTTTGGCTGGGAGAATAGCTAAGTTTCTCCAGGCCCAGAACTGTGGTGCTTATGTAAGTTGGAATGTACATCTGGCTCAGTATATTAGAGTTGCTAATTCTCATCCTCTTATTTTAAAGACAAGGAAACCAAAATCCAGAGAAGTGAAGTTACTTGTCCAATGTAGCCATATTGGGATCTTAATTCAGTCTCTCAGCCTGAGTTTGTTGATCTTTACATGAGCATAAGATTCTTTATGACATGATGGATTATGACTATGATGGGAAGAAGACAACACTAAGAAGAAGGAAAAGCATGATGAAGGGTTCATACAAAGCCCCTGTAAACAGAAACTTTTACAATGAAAATTCAATTTCACTACTCACTTCCATGACTTAGTAATTAATGCATATGTGTCAGTAGAAGACAGGGGCTAGATTTTCACATTTTCTCCTAAATCAAGGACATACTTTTGAACATGACTCTTCAATTTCTGTGGATTATTAGACTGAATGGCCAACAGACTTCAGGCAATAGTATAGGCAGTGTAGGTAACAGAGAGAGGGGGTGGAAATTGCAGTTTTCGTATTAACTAAGTTTTCTCTGGACTAGTAATATTTTTTCTAACAAGAACAGAAATAGAAACAGTTATAGGATTTTCTGTCTTGGTGTTTTCTACTTTCATGTAAAGGGAAAATGTATAAGCTGCTTTTCTTTAATACTAAAAGCACCCATATGGATGATTAGAATTTACCTTCCTTCATCACTATTTCAAAAACAGCACTTATCTTTTTCCAATTAAAAACAACCGTGCTTATAAATGACCTATGCTGCTACTACCCACTGTTTGTTGACCAAGCCCCTATTAGTATGTATAATGTATTTTCTGTGAAATAATATCTTTGATGTTCCAAACAACTAACTGATAAATGAATCTTTAGAAGGTAACCTGTTCATAATAATAAAGCCAAATTATATTTGATTGTGCTTTCTAGTTTCCAGATTTTTCACATGCATTATTCCATTTGAGTTCTAATAAATCCTTCTCTATTAGTTAGGGCCTATGGTACTTTTCCATTTTCCAGATGAGGAAATCAGAATCCGTTTTAATGGATTTTGCAAGCTTACACAATTAATAAGTACCAGAGATAGGATTCAAATTCTGTTCATCTGACACTCAGTCTAGTGTTTGTTCCAGTCTAAATCATTGTTTCATTTGCTATGAAAGAAAAGAGTGAACAATGTTCCTAATACTCCATAATAACCAAGCCAGAAAAAGAAACAGTAATGTGCTAAAATCAAATCCTAAACTCATCAGACTCCCTTGAATTCTTGGAGGTCACAGAGCAAGCTTAACCCTGTTATGGGTTGAATTGTATCCTCCAAAAATATGTATTGAAGTCCTAACTCCCAGTACTTCAGAATGTGATTTTATTTGGAAATAGGATCAATCGCTGCATACAGCAGTATTAAGATGAAGTCATACCAGCATAGGGTGTGTTCTTAATCCAGTATGACTGGAGTCCTTATAAGAAGGAAAGAAAACACATGGACAGCACAGGGAGAACACCATGGAACAACTGAGGCAGAGACTGAAGTGTGGCAGCTGCAACCAAGGAATGCCAAGGAATACAAGAATGCCAGCAAACATCAGAAGCTAAAAGAGGCAAGAAAGCATTCTTCACTACAGGCTTCAGAGAGAGTATGGCACTGCTGACACCTTGATTTTGGATGTCAAACATCCAGAACTATGAGAAATATATTTCTATTTTTTTAGGCCATCCAAAAATTTGTGCTATTTTGTTAAGATAGTCTAAGGAAACTAAGACACATTTCTAACATTTTCTCTAAAAAGAAATATTTTATTAATTTCTTAAAGCAACAAACATAAAAATTAAATACAGTCAAATACTTATTGTAAATAAGCATTGTGTAAAACAAAGCAATCCTCATATCCAAAAGGATGATGCAAAGAACACTGCTTTGTTGAATTTTTTAACAGCAAAGTCTACCCAACAGATAATTATGTTCAGCAGAAGATTTCATTGATCCCTCTTCATATAATAATCATTTTATAAGGGTAAAAAACTTAATTGTTGAGCATTAGGGGAGAAAAATCTAGGTTGATTTGAAGCTTTATACTATCTTAGTTTTACAGTCGAGAATAAATTGTTCTAACTCATCTTTCCCCATAAGCACAATAATCCAAGTAATGTTCATCTGAAGCCCACAGTGATGAAGATATTCAATTCTGACCCTGACCTCAATCTCCTAAGAGTTCTAAATACTTCTTTACATTTTAAAAATAATTATAAGGAATTTGGCATAACATGTTTCAGCTATAGAGCTGGAGCATTTGTTTATATAAAAGTAAATACTTAAACACCTTATTCTATCAAAATAATGTAGAGGTTTCTATGGAGTTCTTATAAAGAAACATATCTGTACTTGTTAAGTTGCAGGCTTAAATAATATTTAAGAAGTGATTCAAATGGATTTTAGAATGAGCAACATTTGGGCTGATCTATATGTGGTCTTACCCACATATAGGAGTTGGAGCCCATTAATCATTATTGTTTACTTTTTAAAATTCCACATAGCAATATTGAAATGTTCATACCTATTATAAAAGCAAATATATGCTTGAAAATTAAATAATCAACAAGTTTTTAAAACAGAAAGCAAAAATCTCTCCTATTAAGAGACAGAATATAGTTCAATGCCTGCTCCAATTTGATTAGTTTTCTTCTAACTAAGGTAGCAGGTAAAAAAATTTTATCTCTGCTATAACATCCACTCTCTCTCTTTTCTAAATCAATTACTCTTTTCCTAAAGATAATAAATATTAATATTAAGTATAAAGAGATAAATTTTAATGACTGACTTGACTGAAATATAGACAACCACTGTTTAAATTAGGAAATGAATGATTTGATGTTATCGCATGGACCTCCCATATAGGGAGATCAGAGGTTCTACCACTAGGGTTTGGCAGCCACAAGGGTGAGTCAACTATGAACAGGTAACTCGAGGTGATATGGGGTCTATCTAAAGATACCCTTGCAGAGGATGCTGAGCAGGGTGTGGATCCTAAGAAAGGCTTTGTGAATAGATGGTTATGTATAGATCACATATATCAAAGGTATATGATTGTGCTGTGATAAACTAAGTATGTTGTGTAAACTCATGGCGTTAATAATTAGAATATAAGTCAGAAAATAGAAGGAGGGCAGAGAATGGAAAGTTGAGGGTTAATCTGTGCAGAACTGGTAAAAAGGTTGTTTGTAAATCTTTGGAAATGAATAGAAATGGTGAAAGCTGATCATGGTGTTTTTAATTAGCAGAGCTGTTATATGGGTATGACAGTGGTTGAAAGGGAAAGTCTAAGGTCATGTATATTACTAGTAGGAACGCTAAAACCTGTGACATAGGACGGTATAAAATAGTTAAACCTCATGTAAAACACGAATATGGATGATATTGCATATGCAAGACTGTTTTTACAAAATATAAATACAAATATACTAGAGAGAAGGAAAAAGAATAGCAGCTTTGTACAGCAGAGGAAGCATAGAGAGATTGAGAGGTGATGAGTTGTGTTTGCTTGTTTTTTGTTTGTTATTATTATTATTATTGGAATAATGAAAGTGCTCTAAGAATGATTGAAGTGATGAATGCATAAATATGTGATTACACTGAATACCTTTGATTTTACACTTTGGATGTATTTATGCTTTATTAATATATATCAATAAAATTGATTTGTTAAAAAAAGATATTAGGGAAAAATTGAAGAAATCTGAATAAAACGTGGACTTTTGTTAATAAAAAAAAAAGGATGCTATATAAGGAAGCTAGAAAAAATAGGACAACAGAGAGCAAATCTTTGGATGAATGAAGCATGGAGCTTCCTAGGGTTTGTAAATGTCCCCAAGGAGTTTAAAAGATGGCCAGTCACTGCATCTGGTAGTATTGTCCATTTTTATATACTATGGTTAGAATCCTCACTAGCAGAAGGACCCTGGGTTGTCATCCAGATTTCTGGATGGACTTAAGTTCACTTGGTTATTGGCCAAATGTAGATATATGTGAAAGAATTTTGAAAACTGCAGAACATTGTATACATTCATTATATTATTATCATTATTAATATATCAGTGCTATGAGAATCATTAGCATAAGGTTTGTATGTAAAAAAATTTTGATGCATTTCCTTTTAGCTCCTTGATCTCTTGATAAACCATTCTTCATCATCCTGTTTTAGGCTCATTGAGAACTTTATGCAGCTAAACTAATTACACTTTGCTAATGATGTCATGTAATACTGTAGATAGCAAGTATATAGATTGTTGTATGGATGTTGATATGGTCTCTGAAAATATTTTCACGAGCAACAAAGAAAAGTTGATTTGGCAAGGTGGATTCTTAACCATTTGGAAAACAATACCACTTAAGTTGCTTAATATATTAGTTTCAGCTTAGAAATAGATTTCATTGACCCACCAACAATAACAAGATCTTAATTTGCTGTCTATATGTGCCAGGCACTATATTAAATGCTGAGGATACAATGGTAAACTGGACAGAAATAATCCCTGTCCTTAAGGATCTCAGAGGCTACCAAAGAAGACAGGCAATAATGAGGAAACAAACACAGTAGTTACAAAATGTGGTGAGTGCTGCAAAGGAATCATGCAGGATCCATAGACAGATAATAACAGAAAAGGAATGCCTAACCTATAGAAAGATCTATATGTGGTCTTACCCAATTTTTGTTTTTAATAAATTTTCAAGCAGCTTTTCTGAGATGTGAAGTATACAATTCAATGGTTTTAGGTATTGTTTGAGTTTGCTAAGCTGCTGAAATGCAATATACCAGAAATGGATTGGCTTTTATAATGGGGATTTATTGGCTTGCAAATTTAAGTTTTGGGGCTGTGAAAATGTCCAGATCAAGGTTTCATCAGGCAATGCTTTCTCCCCAGAGACCAGCTGCCAGCAATCCTGGACTCTTCTGTCACACGGCAAGGCACCAAGGTGGCATCAGCTGGTCTCTCCCTTCCCTTCCTTCCTTTAATTCCTCCCCATGGATTTCTTTCTCTATGTCTCAGTTTCAGTCTGCTTATAAAGGACTCCAATCTCATTCAGTTGGGCCACACCTTAATTACATAACATCTTCAAGAGATCTAATTTATAATGGGCTCACATCCACAGGAATGTGGATCAAGATTAAGAATATGTGCCGCCCCCCCCCCCAGGTTACATAATTTGACCTATCACAGAAAGAGTTCCTATTTAATAATTAAAGCTAGGCCACAAATCTCACCTGTATACAGTCATGTGCTTACTTTTTTGGGTGCAAAGATAGGATTCTTTTCTCAAACCTGTAGGGAGAAGGTTATGTAGTATTTTGGGAGGTCTCAAAATTTCCAGGAGCAATTCATCTCATTAAGAATCACTATCAGACATCAAAGGTATATGTATTTTAATTGTATGCATCTCTTTCAAAAGTGCTTTCATTCTTAAAGTATCTTCAATAGCTTCCAGAAGGAAATAACTCCCCAAATTGGAAAGCAAGAAGTAAACCTTTTGACAATTAGATATGATTCTATATTTAGAAAGCCCTCAAAAATCTGCAACAAAGCTACTAGAGCTAATAAACAAGTTCAGCAGAGTGGCAGGATGCAAGATTAATATGCAAAAATTCAGTAGTGCTTCTATGCACTAGTAATGAGAAATCTGAAGAGGAAGACAGAAAAAATTTCCATTTACAACAGTGACTAAAAGAATCAAATATTTAGGAATAAATTTAACCAAGGGTGTAAAGCACTTGTATTCAGAAAGCTACAATGCATTGCTAAAAGAAACCAAAGAAGACCTAAATAAATGGAAGAATATTCCATGTTCATGGATGGGAAGACTAAATATCGTTAAGATATCAATTCTACCCAAATTGATTTACCGACTCAATGCAATCCCAGTAAAAACCCCAACATCCTTTTTTAAAGAAATGGAAAACCCAATTATCAAATTTATTTAGAAGGGTAAGTAGCCCCAAGTAGCCAGAAACATCTTTAAAAGGAAGAACGGAATTGGAGGACACTCACTTCTGGACTTTAAATCATATTACATAGCTACAGCGGTAAAAACAGCATGGTATTGGCATAAAGATAGAAATATAGACCAATGAAACCAAATTGATGTTTCAGAATCATATCTATACTCAAGTGGTTTTTGACAAGACTGTCAAACCTACCCAGCTGGGGCAAAACAGTCTATTCAACAAATGGTGCTGGGAGAACTGGATATCCATAGCCAAAAGGAAGAAAGAGGACCCCTAACTCACACCTTATACAAAAATTGACTCAAAATGGATAAAAAAAACCTAGATATAAAAACTAGAACCATGAAGCTCTAAGAAGAAAATGTAGGGAAACATCTTCAAGACCCAGTGGTAGGTGGTGGTTTCTTAAACCTTACCCTGAAGGCATGAGCAACAAAAGAAAAAAATGGGTAAATGAGACCTCCTCAAACTTTTGTGCTTCAAAGCACTTTGACAAGATGGTGAAAATGCTGCCCATTCAATGGGAGAAAATATTTGGAAACCATGTATCCAATAATCGTTTGATTTCCATGCTATATAAAGAGGCCATACAACTCAACAATAAAAGAGCAAGCAATCCAATTTAAAAATGGGCAAAAGACTTAAATAGACATTTCTCCAAAGAGGAAATTCAAATGGCAAAAAAGCACATGAAAAAACGTTCAGCATCACTAGAGCCATTAGGGAAACGCAAATCAAAACTACAATGAGATATCATCTCACACCTCATAGAAAGACCGTATTAAAAACAGCAGCAGCAACAACAACAACAGAAAACAACAAGTGCTGGAGAAGATGTGGAGAAATAGGAACACTCCTTCACTGTTGGTAGGAATGCAGAATGGTGCAGCCTCTGTGGAAGACAGTTTGGTGGTTCCTCAGGAAGCTAAATACAGAACTGCCATATGATCACACAATCCCTCTACTAGGAATATATCCAGAAGAGTTGAAAACAGTGACTAACAGACATTTACACACCAATGTTCATAGCGGCATTATTCACAATTACTAAAATATGGAAACAACCAAAGTGTCCATCAACTGATGAATGGATAAACAAAATGTGGTATATACATATGATGGAATACTATGCTACTGTAAGAAGAAATGAAATTGGAACACATATGATAACATGGATGAACACTGATGACATTGTGCTAAGTGAAATAAGTCAGACACAAAAGGACAAATATTGTATGGTCTCACTAATATGAACTAAATATGAAGAATAAACACGAGTTAAAACCTAGAGTATAGGTTACTAGAAGATAGGCTGAGGGCTGAGAAGGGGTACTGATGCTTAATGTATGTAGAATTTTCAATTAGCTTAACTGTGTAAGTGTGGAAATGGAGAAAGTTGATGGTAGCACATTATAGTGAGTATAACTAACATGGCTCGTTTATAAATGGGATTGTGGCTGAAAGGAGTAGTATAGGGATGTAAATGTCAATTGAAAGAAAGCCAGAGAATAATCTAGAGACTGAATAACATTGTGAACCAGAGGTAGATGAGGATTATGGTTAACAGTACAATTACAAGTATGTTCTTCTATGAACTAGGACAATTGTACATCACGGTTACAAGATGGTAAGTATATGGTGATGCATGGGAAAAATACAATTGATGTAATTAATGTTAACTACAGTTAACAGCAATATCGTAATATTCTTGCATCAATATCAAAGAAGGTACATCTAAGGGTCAGTAATAGGGGGTGTGGGATTTTTTTCTTTTGGACTAAGCAAAATGTTCAAAAATTTACTGAGGTGGTGACTGCACAACTCTGTGATGAAAGTGAGAGCCACTGAGTGTACACTTTGGGTAGATTGTATAAGGCATGGGACTGTATACATAGTGAACCATGTGGTAGAAGATAGACTGTGGTTAACAGTACAAATATGAGAGTGTTCTCTCATGAACTATAACAAATGTACAACACTAATACATGGTGTTAATAATAGGGGGTGTATGGAAAAAATATACCAAACATACTCTATGGGCCATAGTTAGTGGTAATAGTCTGAGATGTTCTTTCATAATCTGTCATAAATGTTCCACAACAATGTAAGAGGTGATGTATGGGAATTCTGCACATTACACATGATTGTTTTATAAGCTCAAAACTTCTGTAATAAAAATACATATTTTAAAAGGCAATAACTCCTACTTTGCAGGAAGAAAACTGGAGCTTATTACACTTGTGGCTTAACCCTGCAAATTGGCTATATTTAATTTCCACAGTGGTATAGTTAGGGTTCTATGGAGCAAGTAACATAAATAAACTCTTAAGCAAAATAAAAGCTATTGGAAAGATTTCAGCGTCTTCCAGAATTAATGGAAGCAGGAGAATCAGGTAGTGAGTATGGTAGTGCCAAATGGCTGGGACCTGGAAACATACAATCGTCTCATAGCAAAAACTATGTGGTTATATCTCCGTAGCCACAGCATAAAGAATTCAACTGTTTATTCTGTACTTGCTTTACAGTCTCAAGACTTAAATCCCTGGGAGAAAGCACCCATTCAATAAATGTTAGGTTGGGTCATATGCCCACTCCATTGAAACATCAGCAAGAGGAGAAGTATAGGTGGAAGCATGCAGGAGCAATTACTGTTCCACCCAGAGACACAAAATGAGGGGAAGGTAGCTTCCCAAAGAAATCAGAATACTATTGGAATTGAATGTTGGGCAATCAAAGAATGTAAAACATTCCCTTTACATATATAATACATTTGTTAAATGTATTTAAGGCCACCATAATTTTATCCTAGCAACCTCAGAGATCAAATGTTTCTCCACAGTTGAGCTTAGTCGTGTCACTTTGCCATCCATTTTTTGGTTTATAATACAAGGAACTCGAGGCAATGTTTTTGCCCCAAAAACATTACTCTGGTGGAAGGACCTTGTCTTTATAACCCTCACTCTAGTGTGACTCAATTGGCCTAGTTTCTGTTTCAGACCATTATTTAAAAGCCTGACAGCTTCAATGTACTAATGAGGCACCATTATCTGAGGGCTGTTTTTTCATTTGCCCTGGTTTTTTTCTTTGTGTTAGTACTGTCATCTTTTGGCCTAAATATTTTTTATATGTAATGATGTTATTGTGCTTGTATCCCAGGCCTTTTAACAAAGGCAGTTATTTTAAAAATCAAGTAAGTTTTCTCAACTTCTAATTTCTAGCTCAGTGCTAAAGCCACCAGAAAATTACTTCCCTTAGATTTAAAGCAAATAGGATATCAAAGTTTAATCACTTATTTGATATAATTCAGAATATAAAAGAGCAACATGATATGAAAGCAGTTTTTATTTTGTTCTATAAAATCATTCCACAGAATCACAATTAAGAACCAAAATTTCTTTCCTTTTAACTTTTTTTAATGAGGTACTGTAGATAGAACCCAGGACTTCCTACATAGGAGGCAGGAGCTCAACCACTGAGCCACATCTGCTCCCCATTGGGAGTTGGCTTCCTCATTTGATTGTTTTATTTTTAGGAAGTACTGGGAATCAAACCCAGGACCCCTACATTGGAAGCAGGTGCTCAACCACTTGAGCCACATCCACTCCCTGCCCCCACTTTAACTTTTGAATAAGAAGAAAGACTTTGCAGCTCCTAAAGCTAAAGTCCTCATGAATCATGACTCAAAGTTAGTTTGATCAGCACTGGGCAGGTTTATGACTCATCTCTTGCTTTATTTCATTCTGTGACGTCTTTAGGAAGGTACAGGGTGGCTCATGAAGTTCATTTTCATACAGGATTTGAGTGCTCAATTTCATCTAAGACCAAGAGGATTATTGCTTTTGTCAGCTCTCTCTTTCGTTTCCTTAGCAACTATTAAATAGAGGAGGATGACTATTTCAGTTGCTTGCATCAGTATTAAACTTTCTAAGGAGTTACTGCTGGGGGCCAAATTTGATTCATTGCTTAAAAGTTTCAATAGATTCCATAATGTTACTTATATTCAACTTGCTATCAACTGACATGGAACTCAATAAATGCTTTCATATTGGAATGTGTCTGTAATTTCAGCATATGTGGTGTGAAGGAAGGAATGGCAACCATAGGTAGAGCACAAGAATCAACAAAACTATATACTCACTGATCTGTTGGTTTGTTTATATCCATCCTCATACCAGAAAGTATCCATGGTGCCTCTGTGGCTGTAATTAATAATCAGGATCCTTATACAAGGAACATGAGTGGAACCATGTTCTTAGAAAAGAAGGATTAAAAAATATCCATCAGGGGAGCAGATGTAGCTCAGTGACTGAATGCCTGATTCCCATGTACTAGGTCCTGGGTTCAAGCCCTGTGTGGGGACACAGGTCCCCCCTAAATCTTCAGCACATAACTGCCTGCATGACCTGGACATAAGCTAAAGGTTAACAACCCTCCCCTGATGGGAGAGAATGTATAGATGTTATCATAGATAAGATCTTCCCAAAGCAGTAAACATCCTTGGTAAATGTCCTTCTTAGGAGCTTAGTGAAAACATCACCACACCCCATGTGTACTCTTCACGTGACCCCAGCAGGAACTCTGTTCTCACACCCTGTGAAATGTCCTTGTTCTGAAAACCTCATTTTCTCATTTCTTTGCAGAGCACTAACTTCATTCATCCTTTGACTGGGTGCTGTCAAAGATTCTCCCCTGCTCATAAGTCCCAACAAAGCTTATGCCTGACTAAATGCCATGTGTGTTCTTTGTTCTCTCAGCCTCATCAACTTGTGCCCTTCAGGAGTTGGGTTGTAACAACTGGCAGTAGCAGGTATGAGCTCAGGGAAAGGAGAATCCAAGGGGGATATCCCAGGTTGGCCTATAGCATCCATATAGGGAGGGGTGGCTGCCCTCCAGGGCAAGTGGAGACCACTGAGAGAATATGGGGATGCCCCAAAACCTCCGGCAGGTATGCTGGCTGTGCTACAGCAGATAGCAGAGCAGCTGCACTTACATAAGGATAAGGGAGACTGCCAGATAGTGGCAGCTATACCATGGCCCGTTAGGAGATTGCAGTGGCTACCGAGGCAGGAGAAGTGGCAAAGGTCTCTGTGCGCCACTTAGAAGGAAAGTTGAAGTTAGAAAGGGATAAGTCCTAGCACAGGTGGAGACAAAAGAGTCCTTAACTGATTGCCTGTGCTGAGTTGATGATCAGTTATATTGCAAAACTGTGCAAACTGAAAGAGTTTAATGGGATGTTATTTTGACAATGTTTTAAGTTTCATTCACATTTTATATTGATCAGAATTTTTATCAAGGTGTTAAAAAGAACTTTCAGTTTTGAATCAATAGCTTCCTCCTGAACTTCGAGCCTAAGTGTACCCCTGAAGAGTAGTGATCCAGAATACATGTGTTAAATGTCTGTCTGTCTAAACTGCTTGATTAGTGCTTAACTGCATTTATACTGCTCAAGTATTCCTAACTGGTTGCTGATTACTAATAGAAGTGCTTCTAAGAACGAGCTTACATATTACAGGCAACCCTGATTCCAGAGGAAATTTTTATTTATTATTATTTTTTTTAATGTTTTCTTTTTTATTATTATTGTTATTATTTTTTAAAAGATACTTAGTTTACATAAATATTACACAAAAGATATAGGGATTCCCATATACCCCACTCCCCACACCTCCCACACCCTCCCACATGAACATCCTTCATTAGTGTGGCACATTCATTGCATTTGATAAACGCATCCTGGGGCTTTGCCATTAAGCATGGACCATAGTTCATATTCAGAGGAAATTTTAAAAGCAGTGAAAATCAGAGATGTGAAAATGATGGAGAGCTTGGGCACAGCCATACCAAAGAAGTGAGAATTATGAGTCAATTTAGTGAGCTTTAGGTTTCTGTTTTTGTGTTTGTCTGTTTGTTCAGTGTATATTTTCATACCTCCAGATGATAATTTTAAATAAACAAATGAAAATTCTTAAGAGAGCTCTATTCAAATGGCCAAAAATTAAATAAGTGCTTATATTGGTAAATGAGTACTCCTGAAGCACAAATTAGAGAAGCCAAATAGAACAAAAAGTCATAAAATTTGACTAAAAAAACTATTTAAAAGAAAGTAAAATGGCTGTTCTGAATTCTTCCATAATCTTTCTATAGCCTAGCCTACCCTCAGGGTCTTCTCCTAACCTTGACGGAATTCCAGTAAAACTGGTTTAGGAAACTAAAGGAATCATCTAGGTGTGGAAGATAGGGGAGATGTGAGTTTAGCCTAGAATTCTGTCTACGAGGCCTGGAAATTAAAATAGGAACAGAGGGGATATTACAGGAAAAAACTTGTTTTGTATAGTCTGTCCTGTAATTCCCCAATTAAATTTTAACAGCTTTTTTGATGATAGTAGGAATCCAGTGGCCAAATTTCAGTAAATAAGGAAAGTCCTTGAAAGCTATGGAAAGATCTTTCTAAATTATGATTAAAACAAAGTAAACAATTATAATATATTCCAGAACCTGGCAGCCAGTATGCTTTTAAGGTTATTCACAATTTTAGAATTTTATTAAAGATGGAGGAAGGAAGAAAAAAGAACATCTCTTGTATCAACTATAATGGTTTCAATTTTATTTAGCTTGGGTGTACTCTCTCTAAGTTTACAAGATACTAATCAAATAAATTAGCATTATATGTATTAAATCTTTAAGATGATGAAAATTGTAAGTTTTGGCTAGTGAAATTATTACAAACTTCTTTTTTTTTAATTGTTTTTGCCTAAATTGAATAGTTTTCTCTTTCTTCACAGAACAGAATGAGGGATATGAGACTTAAATGGATATAGAAAGAAGTAAAAGGTTTGTAGAAGTAAATTCATAGTCAATGCTGACTAAAATTTGATAAGTTTGTTTAAGGGAATGTGCTTTGTTCTAAGATAAGATGGCTGGTTTTCATAAAATCAGGATGGAAATATAGAAGACAAGGCTTGAATGAATATAGAAAGTTATAGAAGGTATTGTAGAAGGTAGCATTAAGTAAGGGAATGTGTTTTGAAAAGATGAAATTTGTCTTGAGGGAAAGTAACTAGTTTATGTGGTTATGATTGGTTATAGGAAGTTTGCAAAAGCATCTTCTAAACTTAAGTATTTAAATGGCTAATTCCAGAGAGCCGTTATTAACTAGAAATTGAATTGATATTGATAATAAAAAGTAACTATAACAGGAAAACCTATCAGAGGCCACCTCAATCTGCATATTAAATTGGTGGTAAGGGGAAGATAATCTTGATTCTATTGGGAATCTTAGATTTTCATAAAATAATGGAGAAAGTAGTTTTTCCTATACTGATAAAGTAAAATACCAGTTAATTAACATAATCATGGTAAAGGTGTAGAAGTAAAAAGTAAAGTAATAAAAATAGTTAAGTTCATTTAATATGTTATAGATTGCATTGGAAGTATTTAGAAAGTGTATGAAAATTAAAAGAGATAGACTTCAGTGTTGTCAAACTCCCTTTTACATTCAAACCAGGCATTCAGTACACTGCATGGTGCCTCTCCATTTGACTTATTGGCTAGGCTAGTCACTAACCCCTAAAACAGTAAAGGTATCTACCACATCTCTGGTTATGTTCCTGAAGTGGATGGAGAGTACGTTGTAGTTTCAGACTCTGCAACAGCCGGCGGTGGCTCGATATGGCCAGATTTACAATGGTCACTGCCTATAAACTGGCTCTGTTTCATAGAATCAAAGGGTGCTATGTACCAGGCCTGTGAAACATTGGAGCTTCCACCCAAGGGCCAATGGTGCTGCAGCATGCTGGCTGTGTGAAGGACATACCAAGTGGAGCAATAATTACCACAGTGATGTGTGTAGAACTTAAACAGACACAATTGGCATTATGGCCTGCTCCCATGGAAAGACAGCATGTGTGGTATTGCAAACCTGGAGCTGAGATCCAGTAACTGCAGCTCAAATAGGAACTTGTGCATTGATTAGTGCATTGATTAGTATTAACTACTGTACCTATATACCTGATGAATATGATAATATTGCTTCTATTCTAGATCATATGCAAAAGAATATTGACCATGTCAAAAGTCTTTGTAAACTTAATTCATTTTCTAAGTAATTATTGAACGTGCCTATAAGATAAAAGAATGGCTCTCTTAAGTATTGTCTTTATTTTCCTTACCATATACTTATCTTGTTGCCTATATTATCTTTGTTAGTTTATGTCTAGGGCAGTGCCTCTCCTCATACCTCTCCTAGATGTCCTAGGCATAACCACTGCTGTGGGAACTGGGTGTGGCAGTTTCCTAGACTGCATTTGAAACTTACAAGATCAAGCCCATCAGCTTAGGGAGGATTTAGCTTCTGGAGGCACCTGGCCTTCCTCATTCCCATGGTCCGAAGCAATGCCTTCCAGAACAAGGTATTAGTCATGTGGGGATTTCATCCAGTTCCAACCACGGTGCTGGACCTGTCTTCCCTCAAACTCAGTAGAATAGCCAGAATTTCACACCTGATCAGGCAGGGAACTTCTGCCCCTAATCAGCAGGAAGCAGCTACAGAAGAATGACCATCACCCTTCAGCTCCCTCTTAAAAATAAAGGTGCAAACTCTCTGAGGAGGAAGTTGAGGCAGATTAGTATAGGAAACGGAAGTAGAGGTATATTTTCAGGTCCCTTATTTTATTTTATTTTTTTTACTAATCTAACTCCTTGACTATATACCAAATTTAAACTAGACAAATGATACTTTCCTTAAAGGCATTTGAGGCTCCTTTGAGATAGGAACTTGCATAAATAATAATAACAACCAGTATCTGAATACTACTTTACAATTTGCAGCTGATACTCTAAAGTAACATGAGAGTGTTTGAATTAGCCATCTTTTACATATGAGGCACTTGAGGCTCATATAATCATGGGTAAGCATGTACATAATTATATATTTAGGCATAATCTCCTCTTGAGAAAACCCAAAAATTATGTTAGAATATTTGAAAAAAAAAGTAACATGTGAAAGTGCTGGATTGGATAGAACACATGACCGTCACAACCTCTCAGTGGAATGGGTCCCTATTACACATGTGCCATAGCTGAGGAAACTAAGATGTGCATTCCAGTCTTGACTTGCACTGATTCACCCGGTATCTGTAGATAAAGACACTAATCTCTTTGGGACTCAGTATGAGACTATTGGGCCACACTTAGTCTAAGATTCCTTCCTAGGCTAAAATTCTGATTCCGTGCTCTCCTAGGACATCCTGGCCCTATCAACATTGTGCACTGGTGTCTCGTTTCCTTCAGCCCACGCTGGTCACGTACACTTAGTTTGCTGCCTCTGAATAAAAAAGATGCTCAGAGGATCCTAAATTGCATTTGATTCATAGAACTGGTCTTCCTTCACATGAATGTTACATATGTTTGAAAATTATTAAGAAGTAAGAGTTATTCAAAGTAGATTCACACACCTGGAATCTGTTGATCCACTCCAACACTTGTGGGGAAGAACTGCTTTCTATTTTGGAAGTACATAGGAATTAAAGAATAGATTTTGTTTCTCCCAACTTGCTTATTTAAACTTTAAATATTCATAGTTCATCTAAGTCAGATTTAACAAATATTTTCCATGGGTTTACATATGTTAAAAATGGGGTATTTTTACAATAAAATGGTAACAGATTCAAGGCAACCTGTTGATGGCTGATTCAGTTTACCACATGGTTACTTCTTATCAGTAGAGATAATTAAAGGTACATAAAGACTTTACCTTGTTTATTCTGAAAAATCACGTAGTGCACAGCTATCATTTCATCTGGGATTGCTGAGAAAGTCCAACAGCCAACAGAGTCCAATAATGTCAAGAGATAATGGTGACAGCAGCAACAGTCAGGTTTTAAAGGCTCACATATCCTTGGAGAGACTGAATTGTGCTGGTCAATAAGAGAGGGACTGTGCAGACAGTGCACCCAGTTGGCCCCTCCATTTGACTGCCTCAGACAGCTCATCCCCAATGACAATTTTCCTAAATCCCATAGTGTTGGTATATGAGGTTTCCTACCCACTAAATTTTGGTGCCTATCCTAGGTAGAGGTCTGAAGACATCATCCCCCCATCACAGTAGATATTTTCCCCTCCCCTGATTTTTCTGCAAAGAGTCCCTTACAAGCAAAAATCTTGGCTGGTTCTACATGGCTATTTGTGATGGGAAGTAGTCCTCAGGAAGGAGCTTCTGGTTATAGCTGTTCAAAGATGGGAAATGGCAAAACTGAAGTCCCAGAAATCATGAGTGGCAGAGCCCAGGATATAGACCAAGACTCTTGACTTCTATATCAGTGCTTGCTTAACCCATAAGATTTCACCAGCTTCTTGTTTCCTGACATTAATCACTTACAGAGCAGTAAATGAGTCAGATTGGAACAAGACACCAGGATGCTGGTAATCCCTTAAAATGCCACCTCCAGCATAAGGGAAGAGAAATTCTTAAAAGTGGAAGAATTGGGGGATGAAGTCATGTTTAGGGGTAGTAGGTTGAAATATAAGCTCCCCCCCCACATAAGCCACAACCTTTTTTAAAAATCACAAGATGGGGGCATTAATAATTTCCAAGCTTTTTAATACATTTTAAAAGAAATTTTAAAGATACTTTAGATTACATAAATGTTACATAAAAAATGTAGGGGATTCCCAAATGCCCCACTCCCTACCCCTCCCACACTTTCCTACATTAACAACATCCTTCATTAGTGAATTTTCAAGTTTTTAAAATTCCTCTTCACACTTTAAAAGTTCTAATACCAGCAGCTTAATTGCTTCTTTTTAGATTTAGCTTTTGACTATTGAAAGCTTGGAGATTGTGCCTTTTGTTCAAGCAGCCCTGATGGATTAAATGCACTTGTCATGAAAGAGTGAGGCATGGGGGAAGGGAGGAGAAAAGATTGAAAAAGAAGTAATGGCCACATTTGACCTTACCATTTATATTTCCTAACATTAATTATATTTGCCTATTTACCATGACTCACGAAGACACCACAGAAGGTACCAAAAACTGAAACATATATTGGTATTAAATTTAAATTCTACAAGATTTCTGAATATATTGCATTTCAATTAACAAATCCCTCAAACTTCTTCTCCAAACATATGAAAATGATAATCAGAAAAGTCCAATAAGATGCCCCATCCTTCACTTCATATGGTCTCCTTTTTTAAAAACTATCAGTTACTAAGTGCTTTCATATGCCTAATATTTTGGTGAGAGCTTTACTTATATAACTTCATCTAACCCTCACAACAGTCCTGTAAGGTTAATATTATTACCCAATTTTAAAGAAGAAAAAGTGCAATAACTTTCTGATCACACACAGTAATTAAGAATTTAAATTCAAATGTGGCTGATACCAGAGCCTATACTTTAGACTGGTGCTCTATCCCTGTACCCCAAACCAGATCCAGCGTTGATGTAATCTTAGAGTTATTGCAGTCTAGCATTATTGATTATCTTTACAAATAGTTTTATTATTCCCATTGCTTTTCCTCAGTTCTTAAGGAAAATCTTGGTGCATATCAAGTACACTATGCTCTAGTTTGTCACTGAATTCATTTCCTGAGTGACTAGGAGAAGATAGCATTATTTTCAAGGCAAAGGACAGCTCCATCGTGGCCGAAAGTTTGGTGTTAACCGTGATTTTAAGGATGTGTCATTTTAAAAATGAGTCATAGATATAATCAAATTCCACTTGTAGCACTAGAGAAGGGATACAGCTGTGTGTAACTCTGAGCTGGTTGTCTTGTACATGAACACCATCTGCTTTCTGTTGCTTTAAATGAAGTTTTTCATTCCAGGCTTTAAAAAAATGCTTTAAATTCAATAATTACCTGACCAGTGAATCATCAGAAAAAAACAAGATAGGGAAGCTATAATGTTTTGTCCTCTATTCTCATCCAGGCTAATGGCATCTCAGTAATGAGGTTCAGATACCTTGTGATGGCGTAAATGTGTCTCAATTATCAGCCAACTCCTACATACACTTACTCTGGGAAGACTTTGAGCATTTGGGGAAAAGGCCTTAACTATTCTGGTCCAATTTGGGTACTTCCTTGGAACATTTCTAGAGACAGTCACACAAGTAGTTCAATGAACTGGGCAGGGAGACAGATTGGACCATGAGGGCCTTTGCCAGGACCACTCTGCCAGCTGGTTGCAGACCAGAAGAAGCTTATGGCTCACAGGTCGAAGTGGATGTGAAAGACTCCCAGGCCAAGTTTGGTTGGATCCAGTCAAGAAGAACCTCAGATGAAGGCCCTGGTCTCCACCAGGGTAAAACCAGGTCATTAGGAGCAGTCCAGAAACCTGAACCAAAATAGGCTGGTTCCCATTCCTGAAAAGCCTGAGGGGCAGCCTTAACCCTCTGGGCCCCAATCCCCATGTGCAAAATGAAGACAATTACCTTCCTAAATTCCTTATGGATTTGTGGAAAGAAGGAGCGTGAAACTCCCTTGCAAAGTGTCTTATTGCATGTGGCATTGGTGATGTTAGAATTTGTCTATCTGGTGCTGCTGATCAATATGTCATCCCCTTACAAGTGACCCCTGAATTGTCATACCACTCTGAAAGTTCATGCTATTCTCCTGAGATCTCAAACTAATGCAAAGAACCAATATGCATTAACTAGTCGTGGGCAAAGAATACCCACCATTTAGAGTAGCAGCTTGCAATCTTTCTACCACCACACATATGTATCAGATGACTTCTACATGTATGCCAACTCCTGTAGATAGTATCAGAAACCTAGTTGTACACATACCATTTTCTTTACCACTCAAGAATGTGGGTGAAACTGAATCCACTCTCTATATTTTAAAAAGGAAATAATTCAATAACTTTAATAGTAATTAAGAACAAATTACTTGTGACACTATTGTGTTATTAAACCTTTGATAAGACTGTAGCTATAGATAATAAATGGAACTTTCCCAACCTGGAAGCTCAATTGTTATCTTTCTAATTTGGAGGCATAAGGCCAATTTAGTGCTAAATTACAGTAAGTCCATTGGATTAGATTCTTTATATTTTCACTTTTCCCCCTTTCTCATGCTTTCATAATTATTTTTAAAGGACTTCCTATATATACTTTTCATCATAAATGACTAGGAGCTATTTTTGAAAAAAGGTGAGATTTAAATCATGTGATAAATATATATATTCTGTGATCTTCCAGCTTAATAGTCCAAGCAATTATTTACTGTAAATGACTTTCAATACAAATCACTTTATCAAGCAGGATAAATGGCCATATTTGAAAATTTCCACTCAATATGTTTACTATAAAGGAACATGAAATTTACTATTTTCAATTAGTTTGAAAACAATGAAATGGAAATAATAATGGTTTTCCCAAGAAGGGAAAGAATAAAGTGTACCTTTTTCAATGTGTTTATATTGCAACTGTGAATCATGTCCCATGTGGATCCTAATGGAACTTTAAAAATTTACCAAGTTATCCCAAACTTCATGATATTTTAAAATCCCTTATCTTTTCAATTAGAAGTGACGGAAAACACCAAATTGTAACTTTACAGGATAAGAAGCTTTTCTGTTTGGTTTCCAAATCTAAACAAGGCAAGAAACTAGAATCAAATCATAAGAAATATTTTTATGACATACATAGAGATCATTAGAGAGACTGTTCATAACTCATATGGCAAAATGGGCCTTACTGTTCCATTAGTCTCTGAGGAATATTGTTTGCAAAAATGGCCTTAATTCTTATCACTCCCTGTATCCATGCTCTTTGCCAGGTGCTTTTGTAGCTCCTCCAATCGAGAGGTGGAGTCTTTTTCCACACACCTTGAACCTGGGTTGGCTTACAATTTGTATTGGCTAACCAATCGTGAAGGGGTGCCAGTTCTGAGCCAAAGCTTCAAAAGACCTTGCTGTCTCTACTCTCTTGTTCCTCTGTCTTTGCCGGAAATTGGTAGTCTTGGAGGATAAAATATCACAAGTAATGGAACTAAGTTGTCCCAGTTGAGGCCATCCTAGAGTTGTAACAGCTGATCACAGACACAGGTGAGAGCCTACTCAAGAACAGCAGACTAGGAAACTCACAAACTCACAAAATATAACAAATGATGTCACTTGTTATCCACATCAGCCTAAGAAGTAGGAATGGCAGTAATCACTTCACTAATTTCTGAGTTAAGGAATTAAGACTCAAATGTGTTTGAATTATCCTCTAGCCCCAAGACTAGGATCTAAATTGAAATATGAAAGAAATACATTTAATTGCTATGTCCCCAAATGCCATTCAAATGACAATTTTCATTATAATTTTCATTGAAAATATGGAAGCCCTTTTCTCAACAGTTTCCTCAGGGTTAAGATTCTCTTAGAGAATTCACATAGTTTACAGAATTGCAAATGTTATATCCATAAATGGTGCTTTTACAGAAACACTTTTAAAATTTTTTACTGTGGCAACGTATATAAAACATTAAATTTTCCATTTCAACCACTTTCAAGTGTACAACTCAGTGGTTTTAATTACATTCACAGTATTGTTGTATCATTTAGCTTACAAGCTTACAGTCCTGGGACTGTGAAAATGTCCAAATCAAGGCATCATCAAGATGATACCTTCTTCCTAAAGACTGGCTGCTGGTGATCCTGGACTTCTCTGTCACATGGCAAGGCATGTGGCAGCATATGTTGGTCTCTTCCTAGGTTTCACTGCTTCTAGCTTCTTGCTTCCTTGGCTTTCTCTCTCTGTGTCTGAATTTCACTCTCATATAACGGACTCCAGTGATAGGATTAAGACCCACCTGGATGAGGTGAGTCACATCTTAACGTAAAATACCACTCACCAAAAGATCCTCTGTACATAGGGTCCATACTCACAGGAATGGATTAGCTTTAAGAACATACTTTTCTGGCACCCATACAGCTTCAAACCATTACACTCCACCCTCTGGACCCCAAAAAGATATGTTCTTTCCATATGCAAAATACATTCATTACATCACAATATTCCAAAAGCATTAAATCATTTCAGTAGCGATATTAATTAATTTCTCATCAAAATCAGTTACAGGTGTGGTCTGTCCTAGGGCACAAGTCCCCTCTGTCTGTGGACCTGTGAGACTTTGAGAACAAGTTATCTGCTTCCAATATTCAATGGAGGGACAGTCATAGCATAAAAATTCCCATTCCCATTCTGATAGGGACAAATTGGAAGGAAAACAGAGGTTAGAGTTCCCAAACAATTTTGAAACCCTGCAGGGTATACTCCATTAGATTTCAAGATCTGAGAGTCATCTATAGAATGACTCTTTGTCCTCAGGGCCTGATGGAGCAGCAGCCCTACACTTTCTAAGTGCTTTCACAGTGGTTCTGTTCTCCTCAAACCCTGGGCTGAAGGTGCCAGCATCTTCAAGCATTGAGATGATGGCCAGGTTCTTGGCTCCACCTGCATCAAGAATTGGGGTGGCAGCCAGACTCTAATCTTCACCCTTGTCAAACATTGGGGTGGTGGCCAGCCTCTCCACAATCCCACAGGCATTTGAGTAACCTGGGGTGGTAACACTCTTTCTGAACCATAGGGAAGAAGGCCCACCCTCTCCAAGCTCTGGGGCATACTCACCCTTTACACAGACATGGGTGGGTCTGCTCTCTTGGCCTCAAAAGATGTCTTCAGTCCAGACCTCAGATTCCATGGTTCTGCCTTTAAAGTCAATTTTTCTTCAATCTCTTCCTTTTCTGTCCCTTTTAGCCCAGTCTGACAGTGGTTCCATTCATACAGATCTTGCAAAAAAACTTGTCAGTTTTGCATGTAGTACACAAGGTCCAAACCATCAGACAGTAGGACTTTCCACAAATCTTTTCTGGATAATTGCATTTCCAATCCTGAGTTGCACTGAAATGGCTGGTTTAGTTCCACGTTCAGTTAAATCCTCACATGGAGCACTATTCTCTGGGGACTCATTTTCCAGAAGCTCAGAAATTTCCAAACCTTCAATTTCTGGTTTCTTTGTGCCCAGGGGTTCACTTTTCAGCTTATCCCTTTCCTCTCACATTTTACTATAAGCTGCAAGGAGAAACCAGGCCACAGTTTGCACATTTAGTTTGGAAATCTCCTAAGCTAAATATCCAAGCTCATCACTTTCAAATTCTGCCTTCCATCCAACATCAGGACTCAATTTTGCCAAGTTCTCTACCACTTCAAAACAAGGATCACCTTTCTTCTACTTCATAATGACACATTCATCATTTCTGTCTGAATTCTCATCAGATGTAACTTTAGTGTCCATATTTCTACCAACAGTCTCTTCAAAGCAATCTAGAATTTTTCTATCAATCATCTCACAATTCCTCTCACCTCTACTCATTACCCAATTTAAAAGTCTTTTTAGCATTTTGGTATTTGCAATAGTGGCATCCCACTCCTGGTACCAAAATCTGTTCTGGTTTGCCAGACTGCCAAAAGCAATATACCAGAAATGGGTTGGCTTTTACAATGGGAATTTATTAGCTTACAAGTTTACAGTTCTGAGACTATGAAAATGTCCAAATTAAGGCATCATCAAGATGATACCTTCCTCCTGAAGTCTGGCTGCCAGTGATTCTACAGTCCTCTGATGCATGGCAAGGCACATGGTGGTATCTGCTGTTCTCTCCCTTCTATTCCAAGTTCATTGCTTCCAGCTTCTTGCTTCCATGGCTTTCTCTCTCTGTCTGAATCTCATTCTCTTACAAAGGACTCCAGTAAGAGGATTAAGACCCACACTGAATGAGGTAGGTCACATCTTAATATAAGATCCTAGTCATCAAAAGATCCTACTTACAATGGGTCCATACCCACAGGAATGGATTACCTTTAAAAGCATACTTTTCTGGGGTACACACAGCTTCAAACCATCACAACCATCCATTACCAAAACTTCATCACCTCAAATGGAAACTCTGTACTGACTAAGCAGTAATCCCCAATTACTGGAATTCCAATTCTGGAATTGTTCCAGTAATTCATCCATGAGTTTTGGTTTTACAACCTGACTTGAAACATTTAAATTTCTGTCTGTATAGCAGATATCTTCAGTATTTATATTTTAAAATAATTCAGGGCCTGACAAACATGGAATTTAGGAATGTATCTCAAGAATTTGAAACAGGGATAAGCCTGAAATAGAGAGGTGATTAGGTTAGATATGGAAAGGGATCTTGAAATTAATCTCCTTTACTTGACCCCTTATGTTTAGAATGGTGAATTGTAGCCCAGAGGCATTTAGTGACTTGCTAAAGGAAACTTTGTGATACTGTTTTAGTTTCCTAGGCTGCTCAAATAAGTACCATGAAATGGGTTGGGTTAAATAACGGGAATTTATTTGCTCACAGTTTGAGGCTGGGAAAAAGTCCAAATTAAGTCATCATCAAATCAATGTTTATTTCCTCCAGACTGGAATTCTGGGCCTGTCTGCTGGCAATCCTTAGTCCTTAACTTGTCACATGGTAAGGCGCATAGTGGAGTTTCCTGGTCTCTCACTTCTCTTCCAGTTTCCATTAATGTTCAGCATCTTGCTTCCTGTGGCTTTCTCTCTGTCTGTCTGAATTTCACTCCATTTATAAAGGACCCCAGTAGGAGGATTAAGACCCATCCTGATTGAAGTGGGCCACATCCTAACTGAAGTTACCTCATCTAAAGATACTATTTGCAATGGGTCCACACCCACAACAAATTATTAAATTTAAGAACATGTTTTTCTGGGGTATATACAGCTTAAAACCACCACACATAGTCCAATCAATGCAGGACCAGAACTGGGGACAGGTCGGGTTTTGGAAAAAAAACATGACTTGGAGACAAGTATCCTCTACAAGAAAAACAGGACACAATATTTCTATTCCCTCCAGCAATGCAATTAGCATCCTAATATCATCATTGTCCCAACTGGAATAAAAATAATCTTATTTTCCTATCACAGTTTATATTTTCATTTCACTAGCAATTAATAGTAGAACATTTAGTCAAATATATCTATAAAAATACTGCAATGCATTTTACCATTAAAATTTTATTCTGAAACCACAAGATGAATTCATCTGTCCTTGATGCAGCACCGTGATTATTGAATTTCCGCCTTTCCAACAGTGCTGGCATAGCCTGAGTCAGTTATGACTTTTGACTCTACATAGTTCAAAAACCTGGTTAAATAACAAAATGGTACACGTGCCTCCACTCCCTGCAAGTAAATCATAACTCTTTGTGAGACACAGTATATATAATGGTTAAAACCATGCACACTGCCACTTACCAACTATGTAAACTTGGACCCAATATTTAAAGTGGGGTCTGTGATAATAATACCTTCCCATGGCCTTGTTGTGAGGATCCCACTCTCTTCTTGATTATTACTCTAATCCACATAGCTCTCCTTCTCAGATTCCATTATGGTTACTTGTCATTTCTTTGGCCTTTAAATCTTGAAGTACCATCAGTTTCATCCTTGAAACATATATCTTCAATATCTTCTCTCAGTCCATAGGTGACCTTACCTATCTCGTATCTAAAATGTCATTTATATGCTATTTCCCTAATGTATATATACCTTAGTCTCTCCTCTGAACTCTTCCTGATGCAAATATCCTAGTTCCTACTCAATAGCTCCACTTGGATGCCTACTAGTCTTCTTATACCCAATATGCTCAAGCCAGTTTCTTCATCCCTTCAAACCTATTCCAGGCACCGTTTTTTTCCAACACAGTTATGTCAATTGCATCCATTTAGAAATTTCTCAAGGGAAAATTTTTGGAGTAACTGTTGACTCTTTTCTTTCCTTCACTCCCCATAACCAATCTATCAGCAAATCCTTCATGGTGTATCCAGAATCTGACCACTACTCACCACCTTCATCACTTCTGCTATAGTTTAACCCCTATCATCACTCTCTTGTATTATTGCAATAGCCTCCTAACTGCTCTTCCTGATCCTGTCTTTGTCTTTCTAAATCTGTCCTGAAGATAGAAGCTGGAACCACCCTTGCAAAACATAGCTCAGTTTCACTTTTGTATTCAAAATTCTCTGATGGCTCCCACCTCATTGAGTGAAAGCCAAATCCAACAAATGTCCCGACAAGGGTCTGGTCCCCACCCTCTAATTTCATTTCCCCTATTCATTCTTGCTCATTCTGTTCTAGCCATACTGACCTCCTTGCTCTTCTCAAGCATGAGCTCTTACCACAGGGCATTGCTGAAATGACCGGAATGACACTGGATAGAATGACCTTCCCTAAGACTCCCTCACTTTCTTGAGGTCTTTGATCAAATAACATAGACTTCAAGCAGTTTTCCCTGATCACAATCCTATCTAAAATAGCAAACTCCCTTACTCTACTATCTTGTGTGTATTTCCGCTTTGCTTCTTAACTGTCTCCTCCACCCTCTCTCCAAATCCAAGATGATGCAGACTTCATTATTTTCACTGTTACATTCGCAATGCCTATAATTATTCCTGACACCTACTCAGTACTCAATAAATATTGGTCAAAAGAATGAACAAATAAATTAATCCTTTTATTCCTGATCAGAAACTCAATGGCTCTTCATTCACTGTGTAATGACATCCAAACTGTTCACTTTGCCTTTCAAGGCTTTCCATAATTCACAACTCCAATTTCCCATAAAGGTCACCACAGTCTTACCAAGCTTCTCAGCCTGGCCAATTTCTGATCTCAACCTTTTCACTTCCCCTCTTCCTGAAAGAGCTTTCCTTACTATCTCCACATGCCCCCATGCTACTGCTTCATCAAAGCATGGCTTAAGTGCTACATCTTCCTCTGAAAACTTCTCTGGTGCCCACAGCCCATGCTCTAGTACAGATGTTCATATACATATCTCTTTTTCCCTTCTGAACAGGGACTCCCTGTAGTGATCCATGATCATAGTTGGGACCCCCTCACTCAAAAAATAAGTATATTCAGTGAATTATAGCCAAGATTAATTTTAGCCAAGAACTTGCCAACCATGGGGCAACATTATAATTTTTAGATATTTTATCATTCCAGTTTTGTAACAAGGATTTGAAATTTCATTTTCTGAAGATATATTTGTGCTCTTTCTATACACAAATGACTGGTCACCCATTTGTAGGCAAAGAGCTAGTTGGATTAAAATTAGATTCCAGGGTCTGTTTCAAGTGACTGGGAAGCCAAGTATTAGGATTAAGTACCTTCTAGAAAAGACTAAAAATTAAAAGGTAATTATTCAAGATTCTACCGGCAAGCAAAGAGCATGAACTACTTACTGCCTTGTGCCCTCAAAAAAGAATATCTTGGGAAGTTGATGTGGTTCAAGCAGTTGAGTGCCTGCCTCCTACATGGATTCAGTTTCCAGTGCCTCCTTAAGAAGAAGAGCAAGACAGTGAGCTGCAAGACGGCAAGCTGATACGATGGGCTAGCATGGCAAGCTGACACAAGATGATGCAACATGATGATGCAATGAGATGACGCAATGAGATGATGCAATGAAAAGACTCAATAAGGAAACACAATGAGAGACACGACAAGCAGGGAGTAGAGGTGGCTCAAATGATTAAGTGCCTCCCTCCCACATGGGAGGTCCTATGTTCCATTCCTGGTGCCTCCCAAAAAAAAAAAAAAAGAAAAAAGGCCAACACTCACACAACAAACAGACACAGAGAGCAGACAGCAAGTGCAAACAATGATGCAGGGGGAAATAAAATCTTTTAAAAGATATATCTTATCAAATTAGGCAATACAGAATGTCAACCAAAGCAGCTTTTGGAAAGAAGATCAAAACTTGATAAACTATTGATTATTATTCAAAATGAAGATATTGCAGGTTTCATTCAGAAAGTACCTGGCTTGGTGGCTTTAAAGAAGCTCCTCTGTGTTAGTTTTGCTGGTGTTGATAGTCTGAATGATGTTAAAAATCATACATACAACAAGTTATTTATTCCTGGAGGTTTTATCGTGTCTGCTGAATCAATTCTAAATCCAGTGGCTATCACAATTGAGAACATTAAAAATTTCTTGATATGTCTAGAAGAACTTAGTACTCCAGAAGGAAAATGGCAATGGAAAGTCCACTGTAAATTTCAGAAGAAAGTAAAGGAACTAGGCAGATTGAATACTAACGCTCTAAGTCCTGTGATGCTTTTGAATGTCTACCAGAAGAAACATCTGATTGAAATTCTATCATGAAACTTTTGTGATTCACAAACTTGGACTGCTCCAGAATTAGACTGCCTTATCAGACTTCATGCTCAGAACATACAGAAATGGCACACAGCCATTTTAAAAGAGAAAAACATCAAGATGCTTTCCATTTACACAGATAATGGAATAGTGGTTGCAACTACTCAAGATTTTATGCAAAACTTTAAAAAGTCTTGTGGGGTATCATAACTCAGTCACAAAAGAAAACCTTCCACTGCTTAGTGCTAATGAGAATCATGGGTCTCAGTCAACTCTTTTAGAAAGCAATGAAAAGGATGAAGAGGGTATGACTCTGGACTCAGGGGATGAAATCTCACAAAAAGAAGTACACACCAATTTTCGTGTAGAAATATTGGTGAAAAAGACTAAAGGATCATGTGGAACAGATCAAATAAAGAATATTCAAATACATTGCAATCATCTCTTGATGTGCTAAAAGAAGTTTTTTAGGAGATAAGATTTATCAAATTGATTCTGAAGAGAGTGTCTAATGATATAGCATGCTCTGAAAGAGAGGACAGCAATTCCACAGAATAAGATTCATGTAGCAACTTTCAGGTTTATCACAATCAATTAAATATGTCCCATCAGTTTAGTGATTTCAATGTTTTCACTCATCAGACATTTTGGGGTCACCATATGCCCTTTCACCAACTCTGTCTCAAGAAAGCAAAAATTACTTTTAATCTGCTTATACTCAAAGTTTGGATAGAGATAAATCTCCATCTCCATTAAGTTGGGAAAAATTTGATTCTTCCAGGCAGAATTCTAAAGAGAAATAATTCTAGTAACTTTTTTGTAATATGTTGTTGTGGACTTTTTTTGTTTATAAAAGTTGAATTCAAAATTTGTATTTCATTCTCTAAATAGGTTTCTTGTCCTTTCTCAAATGTTTTTTCCTCTTATTTAAATCATGATAGTCTGTAACACTTCAAGCATTTGAAAATTGAAATATATATATATATAAGGTAATTATCCAAATGTTATAATTATCTATTATGCAGGCAGATCCTTGACTTTCTAGATCTCTTCCTCTGTCTTATATAGCTGGTAATTTCACCCAACCAGGGGTCCTTGTAGTTTTGCCCTTGCTAAGTGTCCTCTTTCTTCTTATCTTAAGGAATTTCAGCTCTATACCCAGTGTGCTAGTTTGAGTCTTTTGTGGATCCCAGAAAATTATGTTCTTAAGCTACCCATTCCTGTACATGTGAGCCTATTGTTTGTAGGACCTTTTGGTTAGATTCAGGTAAATGACCTTTTGATTAGATCACTTTTGATTAGATTGCTTCAGTTAAGGGCCTTTGACTAGATTGCAGGACCCAGGGTGGGTCCTAATCCTTTTCCTGGAACCCTTTATAAACAAAAGAGACACACAGAGAAAGGGAGTTGCCATTTTTACCCTGCCATGTGAGAGATGACTCCAGGATTGCCTATAGCCACAGAAAGACAGAAACCCCAAGAGGCTGAGAGAGAGGCCAGAGCCTGGAATCAGCAGAGCAGGAGGAAGTTGAAGAAAAGAGGTCTGGGGAGAAATGAGCTATGTGCCTGATGGCCCACGGCTGAGCTCGGGGAGAAAGTGAGCTTGGAGGAGAGGCTGAAAGAGGAGTCCAGTCACCATTTTGCCTAGCCACATGGCAGGAGTCTAGGATCTGCCAACAGCCAACTTTTGATGAGCCAGCATCTATGATGATGCCCTGATTTGGACATTTTCATGGCCTCACAACTGTAAGATTTTACCCTAATAAATTCCCATTATAAAAGCCAACCCATTTCTGGCATTTTTGCATTGACAGCCTTTAACAAACTAAAACACCCAGGTTCATCTAGTTGTCTGAGCCACTCCATCTAGTAATAACAAGCAGCAATTCCTTTAACCCCCCAACTCCAGTTCTGCCATAGGGCGGGCTGAGGAATTTACTCAGTGAGATTGATAGTCCATGCCGCCCCCACAGATGGCATACAAACCAGGCCATATCCCAGGAGGCAGCCAATTTCCAAATGAGGCCAAGAATATTTAGTTATAGCTCTGACATGGGACTTGCCCCCTGAAGATGCCACGGTGCCTTTTTAATTTCCTGACATTTTCCGACATGGGGAAAGAATCTGGCTGATGAGTCACCAATATTAATGGGGTTTTGAATCCTATTTTCTGCAGCAGCTGCCTCTCCGTTAATCATTCACGAAAAAAGAATTATCAGGAGAACTCAGGGGAAGAAGCAGTATTGACAGCAATTCAGTTGCCATTTTCATTTTCAGGCCTTGGCTGCTGCTTCATGCAGAGGGGAGTTGTTTGTTCCTCTGCCTTGTGTATGTCTATTTATAAATCTGAAAATAATTGTCATTTAGATGCTACCTTAATGGAGAGGGCCTCATTTGTTTGATAAAGAGAAAACACCTCTAGAACCTGAATTCTGTGAATAAGAGGTTAGAGAGTTTTATTATACTACAGCATTTTTTGTTGCTCTGGTTCCTGAGTTTTTCTTATATCCACATGCCCTGTATAAAAAAAGTGAAAAGCTAAATTGCATCATGTTTGATTAGGGTAACTAACTTTATTTCACCAATATCCATATAGTTTTTATTTATAAAACATGTGTGTATATTTATGCATATTTGTGTGTATATTAAATATGTATATTATATAAATATATACATACACATATATTTATAAATTCACATCTTTGCCACCTGGAAGATTTTCCAGCTGCCAACATCCCAGGTGCATTTCTATAAGCTACATCAGCTGGCTCCCAGCATCCTTCCTATCTGAAAAATAGAAGCATTGCATATTCCTCGGCAGCTGTCTGGTGGGACTTCTCAATTTCCTATGCTTCCTGTTCTTTTTAGACTAAAAGGTGTAGTGAGTCTCCTTTGTGAGTGAGCAGAGAAAATTTTCCATGAGCGCAACATTTCTTAAGTTTTCTACCCTTAGTCATGAGCTCACATGAGGGTCCAAACTAGAGATTCTAAACTATCAGTGTGAACAAGAAAGACCTGGAGAGTTACTCATAATGCACATTTCTGAGATATACCCCCAATAGTCCTTGAGTAAAGCCCAGGAATCTGTAGTTAGGAAGGACCCTGGTAATTCTGGTGAAGGTTATCTCTAGTCCACGGTTTGAAAAGCACTGATCCTCAGCAATGTGGTCTTCAGAGTCCGCTCTGATGAAATAAGATGGACCCATTGTTTGTAGTGAGTGTCTCACTATTAGGTAATAAAGCTGCCATCACCAGTTTAGCTAAAGAAGGGAAATGTTATGCTGGAGAACCTTGGTTCTGCCTACCTCTGTGCAGAATCAAAGCGCTTCATGAAACTCCACTAAGGGCAAATCCAGCACACACATAAGACAGCTGCCCCTTTGATTATGGAAGGAATGAATATTTCATCTTCAGCTGACTGGAAGAGCTACATTATCACTGCTTCATACTGGGTTTTCCGGGGTTTCATATGATCTTTTTGGGAATATGCAATGCCTTCTTGCTTTAGGGTCGATTTCAAGGACCAATGATATTTCTCCGAGTTCTTCTAGCCCGTGCCATGAGCCTCTCCAAGACCACTAAAGAGGAAGAATTTTCCATTTCTTCCAAACTTGTTTTTGGAGAAGGCAAACCCTCACAGCTCTGCATTGGATCCTGCTTTCGAGGGAGAAGGAGTCTATGCATCTAAATATCAGTCAAGAGCGCATAGTGCTGCTTCGCCCATGGATGCTGCCACCATCACCATCAAAATCCATTTTCAGGCAGGAGAGGCTCTTGCATCCTCCCTCACTGCTTCCCGTGGCAATGGCGTTCACCCCCTCCCTGATGACTCATGACTGTAAGGGAACATGCAGTGCAGGGCTCGTGAGGGGATCAACAGACCAGAAAGCTAAGAGCACATCAGAGCCCCTCACAGCCACAGCCCCAGGGGAAGGGACCGCCACGCCACCTCTTTACCATGCACCTCACCGTTCCCTGAGAAGATCAGAGGCCCACAGACAGGGTGCTCGTCCCAATTGAAAGGCCCTTAATGTTAGTCACGACTTCCAAGTTACCACAGACACTCATTCCAAGCAATGAAGGTTAAAAATGGAGGAGGGGGGGGTTCCATTCGTGAACTTGTAAGTTCCAGGGAAGAGGAAGGTCTCACTTAAGTCATGTTGTGCAGGGGTTAGAATGATCTCTCTCGCTCGCTCTCTCTTACACTCTCTCATTCTCTGTCACACTGTCACATGTCTCTGCTTTTTTCTGTCAATAAGCATCATTCCAGAGAACAGCTCCCTTCACACATAGGAGATTATGGCTACCCGTACCCACAAAACTACCTGATTATGACTCCTGATACTAAAAAAGAGAGCGAGAGGCCTTTCTCCTTATCCATTTCCAGTAAATTTCAACAAGAACTCTGATCAGCTCTGCTTGGACCCTTTACCCACCCCTGAATCAACCTCTGTGCCAGAGGCATGAGCAATGCTGATTATCGACTTTGGATTGTGAATCAATCTTGATGGGAGATGGAGGACTGGGCGACAGGAAAGCACAAGGACTGAAAGGAATGGAAGAGTGGTATGCAGAAAGAACAGCCCTCCTCCACCCTTCTCCTACCTTTCCTGCCTGGCAGTTGACTACACATTCCTTACACTTAGCTCAAATGTGGCCTCTTCTGAAAGCCTTTCCGGAATCTCTCAAGCAGAGCAGCTACTCCTGATACCTGTTATTCTTCTTCACAGAATGTTTACATACCTGACTCTGCAATCTGACAGGCCTCCTTGAGGCAAGAAATATAGCAAACGTATCAAATGTATCTTTATGGCTTGAGTACTTAGCATCTTGGGGCACCCAATCTTGATTTTCTGGTGATGAGTAAAGCTCCTCTGAGAAAGAAAAGCCATCGAGCAAGAAGCAACCTGGCGTTTGTCCCTTAGCCAGCCTAAGTCTAGACAGCCCCTCCTAAGCTGCCTCTTGCAGTGCTCGCACCTCCCCCCACCATGGGAATGCCTCCAGGTCTTCTTTTTTTAAAATGTTATTTATAATTATGAATAGCTTTACTGGGGCATAATTTGCATATCATAAAATCCATTCATGCTCAGTGTACAATTCAATGATTTTTAGTAAATTTACCGACTCATGCAATCACCACTATAATCCAATTTTTAAACATTTCCATCACTCCTGAAAAATCCCTTGTGCCCATTGGCAGTCATTCCCCATTCCCACCATCAGTCCCTGGTGAGTACTAATCTGCCTTCAGTTTCAATAGATTTGTCTTTTCTGGACATTTCATATAAATCGGTTCGTACAGCGTGAGGTCATTTCACACAGCATAATGTCCGTTTGTTCCTATTACTTGATGAATAGCATTCCATCATATAGATATACCATACTTTGTTTATACAGCTCCAGATCTTATGGGAGAGAGCAGATCCACAGAGTAGAAAAAGAAGAAAGGGGAAAAAAAAGGGAGAGAGAGAAACCAAAGCAGTCCCAGCCTTGCTGGCCCCAGGGTTCAACTTCTTTGCTGATAATGGTGAAGGCTCCATTCCCAATTATCATAGCCCAGTAAAAACGTGCTTGCTTTTTGAGGTGGCCCATCCTGCCGGAGGGATGGAGGCAGGTGCAGAGGTCATAAAAACAATCATAGAGGAGACTGGAGCCCTCTTTAAGGTGGGTACTTTGAACACAGAATCTTCCAAAAGCTGCTGCAAAGAAGGTAATTTATAGGAAAAGGATTTGGTATGCGCTTGGCATTTTTGCATATGTAACTGGAGAGTATGGCTAATTCAATTTAAATAGTAGGTGCTCTAGAGAAAGTGATTATAATCTGTATATTCATATTTGAAAAATTCTGCAAGAGTCTTAGGAGAATCTTTTGGTAAAAATCAAGAGAAAATGAGCACTTTTCTTTTTAAAGCAGAGGATAATGAAGGCAATCTATCACAAGAAGAAAGGTTATAGTTTTTTTTTTTCAGTACTTAGTTTTTGAGTCTTCCTTTCCTAGCACCATACCCAACCCCACCCCACCCCCACATCACGTACCTTTTTCTTTTTTTTAAACCATGCTAATATCTTTTACTTTCCATCCTTCACCAATTAGGACCGTTTAAATTGAGCTTTACTAATGAAATAAACAATTCGATCTGAGGTCACACTGTAGAGATAATGGTAGGTGGGGGGAGGGAATAGAGTATTACAAAATTGGCTCACACGTTATTTTATTTCACAGCACACTTACAAAGAAGCTCTGCATCCAGGGCACAAGAGAACACTCATGAAAGGGATTTACAGTAGAAGATAATGAGGGAGCTTTCAGCAAGCCATCAATCTGCTGGCTGCTCCAGGCAGAACGCAGGCGTGCTGAATGGAAGCAAGGTGACATTTAGAGTACATGGTTCGTTGAAAAGAGCAAATATACGCAAACCCAGCAATATCATCTGGAGGGAAAATAAACCTGGCTGCTTCTAACACCAGTGTTGGAGCAGGTGAGCCTCTCTAAGCTTTACAGGGGGCTTTTGCAACCCTGGGGATAGTACAGAAAACTAGAACAATTCCTGGCATTTACTAGAACAGCAGACCCAGCTGGAAGCAAGAGAGAGTGCTGCACACTCTCTTTTTACTAGAGAAGTTGTAAGTTTACAGGAAAATCATGCAGAAAATACAGAATTCCCATTAACTCTGTTACAATTGGTGAAAGAATATTATTGTGATTGCCCTATTAACTATAGTCCATAGTTGTCATTTGAGTTCGCTGTTTGTGTTGTACAGCCCCTATTTTTTTTTTTTTGAAAGATGTATTTAATTTATTTATTTCTCCCCACCCCTTCATTGTTTGCACTTGCTGTGTCTGTTCGGCTTCCTTGTTTCTTTTGGAGGCACCGGGAACTGAATCCAGTACCTCCAATAAGGGAGGGAGGCGCTTAATCGCTTGAGCCACCTCCATTCCCTGCTTTGTTGTGTCTCTCATTGTGTTTTTCTTCTTGTGTCTCTTGTGGTGTCATCTTGTTGCATCAGCTTGCCATGCCTGCCAGATGCGTCAGCTCGCTGCCTTGCTCGTCCTCTTTAGGAGGCACGGGGAACTTCCGCTCCCTGCTTTGTTGCGTATCTCATTATGTTTTTCTTCTTGTGTCTCTTGTTGCATCGGCTCACCACGCCTGCCTGTTGCACCAGCTCGCTGTCTTCTTTAGGAGGCACCAGGAACTGAACCCGGACCTCCCATGAGGTAGGCAGGAGTTCAATTGCTTGAGCCACATCCGCTTCCCCAGTCCTTATTGTTTTTTTTAAATTTTTATTCTAGTATTATATACCACCCAAAAATTTCCCTTTTAACTATATTCAAATATAAAATTCAGTGACGTTAATTATATTCACAATGCTATGCTACCATCACCACCATCCATTTCCAACTTTTCCATTAGTCCACTGACATTCTGTACCAATTAAGCATTATTAACTCCCCATTTCCTACTCCCACCCCAGTCCCTGATAAACTGTACTCTAATCTCTGACTCTGGGAATTTGCTTATTCTAATTATTTCATATCAGTGAAATCATACAATATTTGTCCTTTTGTCTCTTAACAAGAGTTTGCAAGAAGAGCTTCAGAGAGAGTTCCTTGTCTTATCCATTTTACACTCTGCTATTTTTTTCTACATAGGTTTCAGGATGAAAGAACTGTGAGTATTCCCTGAATTTAAAAAGTCAGCTATAGAGAGGAAAGGTAATTTATCATTATTTCATTAAAGAAAACCAAATTTTAAAATGTCAATCTCTTTTTTTTTCTCTTGGGGTAAGGTCCTAAAGAGGACTCAAATATGTACGTGAGAAGATTCACTGGGACAGTGGAAACCACTATGCGCCCTGCTTTCTCGTTGATACTTCCATGGCACAAGAACATAAGCGCATTACAGAAATGTCTTACAGAAAAAAAAAAAAAAAAAGAAAAGAAAATTTTAATCTTCTCTAATGCTGCCTGTCAGTAATGACCATATTAACATTTTAGCTGTAATCTTCCAGGCATGTTTTTAGTAAATATAAACATGCCATATGTATACAACTAATTATATATTGTTTTTACAAATGGAATCATAATGAGATATATTTTGTAATTTACCTTTTTCACTCCACAGTAAGCATGTACATCTATTCTTATCATTAAATAAACATAAGCATTTCATTAAAAATAACTATATTGTATTTTGTTGTATGGCTCTCCTGTAATTAATTTAACCCCAGCAACAGATAGATGCTCAAAAACAGGACTGAGATAAATTATGCTTCCCAATTTCCCTGGATATTCTACTCAAACTACAGGGGAACACTGTACACATTCACCGTACACATAATACTGTACACAAATACACATTAACACTGAACACATTGGTACATGCACAACCATGTATTTTGTGTCATAATACAATACTACAGAAAGATGCAGTGAACCAGGGAAGTTGTGAAAATGCCAGAAGGATTAAAAAGTAGACTGAATGCTGGTGGTATTTTTTAAAACTTGAGTGTGAGTTCATTGCAAACCATCTCAGATGTCCTTGTCCGCAACAACACCTATCACAGTTGTTTTGCACACAGTAGGCATTCAAACATATGCATTGATTTGAAAGGAATAAAGAGGAGGAAGATACATATGCTCCTGGTCGCAAACTGGAGAACTCAAAACTTAAGCATTTCTTCTCTATGTTCTCATACAGCTGGGATTAAAGTAGAGGTCTTTGATTGAAGACAATAGGAGGTGACAGGAAGCCCCAGAAATCACTAGAAAAAAATTCCAAAAGAAACTGGCAAAACACAAGAAAAGCAACTCTGTCCTGGAAAGAAAAAAACTGGAGAGAAGGTAAGAGCTGGCTTAGTATGAAAGACTGGCAGTTAATAATATAAAGTCTCAGTAGTTGAATATTATCAAGTTCCAACTTTTCAAATGTTAATTAATTTTAGCTTCACTTTCTGTACCAAAACAAAAAACAAACAAACAAAAAAAAAAACAGTTCTCTGGCCAATGGTTTCTAAAATCAGTGAAAGGAATCTATGAACTTGGCAGGTGAGATTACAGATGCTATTTCACAGATTATTTTTCTACCTATTTTTGGTGATACTTGTGTGGCCCTGGCGAGTGAACAAAGACTTACTGTCAATGAACCTGGCCGAAAATTCGTCAAGGTTCCTGTGCCAGAAAGAAAGAACCTTTGGTCTGCATGATGAACCATCAAACCAAGCCTTTCCACATTTACTCCCTGTAGCAGCACTTCTTTTTCCTTTTTTAATGTCTAAAGTCTAATAGGCACTTCATTTTTCAAGCTTTCAGTAACAAGACTCCAGTTGGTTTCAAATCGTCTTTTTCTTGCAAAATGTCTGCAAACTTTTCATTTTATAAAAGAAATTCTATATTACTTTTAGTACATTGAAACGTTCGTAAATAGATACACACCATGGGCAGACTCCAGATATTTTTCACCACAAATGCCAATGGTAAAAATTCCTCAAATATAGCTATAACATAAGCTATAACAAAAGCTTAGAATGCAGCATAAAGTGGAGATGTGATCTTTGTTTCCTCCTGCCTTGTGTTTGCTGAAAAATAGCTGATCCTAGGTTGAGTTCACCTGTTTGAAATATTTACTATACATAATCCTCACCTCACTGGTGGGCCTTTGCCATAGAAACTGTCTTAGCAACCAAGGTGAACACTAGCAGGATGACTAGCAAATAGATTTGAAAGGACAGAAGCACCTCTGCAAAACACGCTGAATCCTAAGTGGAACAACTCTTAGGCGTGAAACTCTTGGGAAACAAATACTGGCTACATAAACAGGAGAAAGAAGGAATCAAATGCTATTCTAGCTTTTTGCCATCACACTTGGTTTTCAACATGGAAAACCTAACTGAAGATGCTATCTTAAGATGCTCACCTTAATCTGTAATTATTTACCAACTGGAATTATAAGCATAGAGTAATCACTTCCTACCCAGCCTTCAGGCATAATACCCTACAACATGCTAACTCAGTCCCACTCCGTTTCTGAGCCAATCCATTCAAACTTTCAACAATTATTTATTGAGCTCCAATTAAATGGAGGCATTTAGATAGGAGCTGAAGATGCAGTAGTGAATAAGACAGATAGAATACCATTTTTTGAGTGGCTTACACTCCAGTTAATGAAGTTAAAGAATAAATCCATACATACATACATACATACTTCTATATATACAAGAACTAATATGAAAACAATCTCACATACTAACAGATGCTATGAAAAATTAAAGCTACATATTGTGAAAGAAGAATATATAACTTGATCAGTGAAGGTCTCTTTAGGGAAGTAACAGGTTCATGTGTGATTGAAGCAGAAGGTAATATATTCTGATCAAAGGGAAAAGTCAGTGCAAAGGAACTGAGGTAGAAACAGCTTGACACATAGCAAGAACAGAAAGAAGTCCAGAGTAAGTTTAGTGATCAAAGACTATACGATGAAAGGAGGTTGGACAGGCAGGGAGGCTGCAGATCTGTAGTGCCCCTTAAATATGTTTAGGAGTTTGGGCTTACTGGGATTATAACCCACCAGGTCTGAGTTCTTGGAAATCTGGTCTTATCTCCTTTGTTATTACATTATAGATTGCTAGCTAGTCCTCCCAGACCAGTCACTCAAGCCCTAACCACGTATGAGCAAATCTTATTCCCCTTTTACCACCAGCCGAGGACAGAGTCCTAACTAATGTGTTTGTCTTGGTTTCTAGGGCTGCTATGACATATACCATGGACTGGTTGGCTTCAACAGCAGGAGTTCCTTGTCTCACAGTTTTGGAGCCTAGAATTCCAAAGTCCAGCTGTCAGCAGGACCCTGCTTTCACTGGAGTCTGTAGGGGTCTGTGGTTGCTTGCCAGCAGTCCTCACCTCACCCTCCGCCTTCAGCACACGGCGGCCATCTCCTACTGCCTCCTACACACGCCTGTTCCTGTGGCCATATTTCTTCAGCTCACATGAACTACAGTCATATTAAATTAAGGCCCACACTGATTTGGTTTGGCCTCCTCTTAACTAGTTACATATCCAAAGACCCTATTTACAAGCGGGTTCACATCCACAAGACCAGGGGTTAGCACTTGAACATACCTTTGTGGGGGACGTGATTCAATTCATAACAATCCTTGAAAAACAAAAGTCAGATTTACTGAAGTATATTTTACCTACAGTAAAATTCATGCATTTTAGTCCAGATTTCTGAGTTTTGACAAATGCATACAGTCACATAACCACTGCCATAATAAAGATATAGAACATTTCCATTGGACAAAATAATTTCCTTATGCCTATTCCTACCTCCAGCCTCTGGCAACCACTGATCTGTTCTATTCCTCTGTATCTTTGACTTTTCCGGAATATCAGATGAATGAAATCCTTTAATATATAAACTTTTTATAATATATAAACTTTTTATATATTATAAAGTTTATAAAATATAAACTTGTGAGTCTAGCTTCTTTCAGCTTCTATCAGTAGGTCTTCTATTATTCTGCTGAATAATATTCTATTATGTGGATGCACCACAATTTGTTTTTTTCATTCAGCAGTTGAAAGACATTTGGTTTATTTCCAGTTTTGGCAATTGAGAATAATCTTCTATAAACTTTCATGTACATATGAATATATAGGCTCATTTCTCTTGGATAAATACTTAGGAGTGGGATTTGTAGATCATATGGCAAGTGTGTATTTAACTTTATAAGGCTAACATACTTTTAATGATGCATTTGTAAAGCTGGAACATGTACTGTGTGGTAATGGAATGAAAATTAAACCTGGAACCAAAAGTTTTTGGTTCAAACCACATATTTGAAACTAATAATTTCCATTACTTTGTGTACATTATTCCATTACTTTTCTGAACTCATTTCCTTGTCTATAAATATGAATCACCATAAATCACAGGGGCTTGCTAGTATAACATAAGCTGACTATGAGAAAGCTTTATAAAATGTAAATTATTATACAAATGAGAGGCAATAGTAGTACAAGTAAGGTCATTTGTGCGAGACTGGCACAAAACTGAAGTCACAGTCATCCACAAATCATGCATTTGTATATTTAGTCTTTTTAGAATATAAATTTCTAGAATTACACTGTCCAGCATACCAGCCACGTTGTCTATTTAAATTTAAATTTATTATTAGTTAAAAATAAATACAGTTAGAAATTCAACTTCTCAGTTGCACTAGCCACAGTCCAACTGCACACAACCTCATGTGGCTACTGGCTACCTTCCTAGGCAATATAGATTATAAAATATTTTCTTCCCTACAGAAAGTTCTAAGCAGTTCTGGTCTAGAGAGCAGATACTAGGCCCCTGGTATTCTAGCAAATAATCTAGAAAATTTCTAGACTCCAATGACAAGTTATTACCTAAAAATTTGCAATGATGACCATTATCTGTTTTGATTCTGAGACTTTAAATCAGCTCCCTAAGTTCACACACCCTGTCAACTACTGACTAGTAAAAATAAGCCACACACACACACACCCACAACTAGTGAAGTTGTCCTGCACATTTCTGGCCTACTCCTAATTTAGCCCAGCCTTATCCGAGTCCTCACTTTTGAACATCTTTCAGTTATTATCTTGCTCATGGTCCTTTGGGTTTGACATTTGCCTCTCATCTCTCTGGCCTCAAATTTGGATTCCTTCTCTGGTTTTTTTGGAGTATCTACTCCAATATAGTAGTGGCCACTACCTCAATCAGTTTCTCCAAGCCTAATCCAATGTCAAGTCCTACCCTCATCACTCGGACCACCCAATTCCCCACGTGGTGGGTGAAATGCATGCCAGTGATATAAAGGAAGCAGCAGCTGTTCATTTCATGTTACGGTTATTAGCCTTTGGCAGGCATCATGAATTCAAACGCCTTCAATGCAAATGAGAGAAGCAGGTTGAACGTAACAGTAGGGAGTAGGGAGGATTGAGGCAGATAGAAAGCATATGCCGCATCATGAAAAACTACTAAGAGAAAAATAAACAAACACTATGTAGGTAATCAGAGGCACAGAAATTGGAAAAGAAAGAGTAATACTATCTCTTTTTGCAGATTATAAAATAGCATCCTGGGAAAAAATGCAAGAGAAATCAATGCTGAAATTAATAATAAAAAAACAATAAAATAGTTCAGTGAGCTAGAAGGAGATTAAATTAGCATACAAAATTAATAACCTTCATATATGCAAGCAATAAGCAGCTAGGGCATATAAGGAAGAGCAAATCTTTTTTATAATGAAAAATATAGAAATAAGTTGAGCAAGAAACTTGAAAAACACAAATGACAAAGCCATTAAAACATTTCCCCAAAAACGCAAAATTAGATTAGAACAAATGGAAAGATATCCCTTGTTCTTGAACAAATTGATTCAACACCCTAAGCCTGTCATCTCCTAAATATAATATATAAATTTAGTGATATCCCAATGAAAACCTAAGAGGTGTATTGTTTTTTCTGGAGACAAATAAGTTGATTCTAAAGTTTATATGCATTTTAATCATTCAAGAAAATTTAGGCAAACCCTAGAAAAGAAGGTCATTGATAGAGGACAAGTTCTATCAGACTGAGACATAGTATAAAGGCTGCACAATTAGACAAAGTGGTCCTGAAGCCCAATTAAATGGAATAGAAATAAAAAAAAATAAGAAATTCAACTACAGAAATTTAAAATAAAACTTTTTGCATGAAAAACTGCTGTCAGCCAAGTAAAAAGGCAAATTAAAAACTGGGGAACCCAGGTTTGATCCCCAGTACCTCCTAAAAACAAAAAGCAAACAAACAAATGGAAAAAAATAACTCTCATTAGGGGAGCAAATGTAGCTCAATGGTTGAGAACCTGCTTCCCATGTACAAGGTCCTGGGTTCAATCCCCAGTACCTCCTAAAAAAAAAAGTTAAAAAAAAAAAGCTGGGAAAAAATATTTGCCACTTATAACATTGTAACATTGACAAAAGGTTACCTTCCTTAATATATAAAGAACCCAAAAGTTGAAATGTAAAACACTAAAAACCTGATACAAGAATGGGCAAAAGACATAAATACATAATCCAAATAAAAGGACATGAAAATTAGCATGTAAGCCAAAAAACACCCAATTTTGCTTATAATAAAATAAAAGCACAATATAGCATTGAGATACCATGCCTCACCTATCAGATGGGGAAAAATCAAAAGCTTAAGTAAACAATCTGCTGGCAAAGTTATCAGGTAGCAGACACCCTTGTACATGGCTGGTGTTTGGGGAAAAATGGTATAAACCTAAGCTGGACAATTTGCCGGTATCTTAAAAAATTACATACATTTACCCTCTGACCTAGCAAACCCAATCTAGGAACCTACCTGAAGGCACATCTCCACAAAAGGAAACAAGGTTGTTCATTGAGGTATCATTTGTAGATGCAAAAAGTTGAAAATAACCTAAATATTCAACAATTGGGGACTCAAACTATGATACATCCACATAATGGAGTCCTGTGCAGCTATAAAAAACAAATGAGGAAGTGCTCTATGAATAGGTATGGAGTGAATTCCAATATATATTGTGAGGTATAAAAAGGCGAGATACAAAATGGTGTATGTAATATGCTGCTTTTGCATATTTAAAAAAAAATAAAAGCCTGATGAGACGAATGAAAATGGCTATTCTACCAGAGTGAGTGGGAACAGGGCTGAGGGACTAGGGTTTGAAATGAGAATTCTATGAGCGTGCCTTTTAAATGCCTTTGAATCACAAAAAAAGCTATACATATTCAAAAAATTAAATTAAATCAAAAAGGATGAAAAAATTCTTGGGAGCCAAATACCAGCTATCAGCAGGCTGAATTGGCTCCCTGTTCTGCCATCACTGACTCATACAATTGCCTACAGACCTGAGGACGCCATTAGCTTTCTAAGGTACATTGAAGCCGGGAATGGAAAAAAAAAAAAAAATGTGCCTGAGGAAGGAAAACAAGAGATTTAAAATTAGGTTAAGCTGATTGCATGTACCTTCATAAAGATGAATAGCCAATTACGTTATGATTAGCTGTTCTTTTCCGTTACCTTCACAAAGCAAAGGGATATTAGGCAAAAAATTTTCACTCAGGCTTTTCCTTTTTCCACAAATGTGATTTGGAGCACAGACAAAGTTCAAAAACTTATCATTCCGTTTCCAAGATTTCAAGAAACAAGGCCAACTTTATCCTCATTTCCATCATCTGACTCACACGCTCTCGGCTCCTAAGGCTGCAACAGTGAACATATTGGTATCAGCAATTACCGCTGACTCATCTGAGAAGGTGCACAATTACCCTACTGCACATCTTCCTGCCGGGCATTTCATCTGCACACACTCGCCCAGGGTAGGGGCCCAGCCCACCCGCCGTGCATTCCCACGCCTTTCTGCTCTGAAGCCTGGCCAGAAGCAATTCATAACCCCACAGGGCCATGCTGCATCAGCAACGGAGCTCAGACTCTAAACATTGCCTCTCAGCCGAACAGATCACTTCTGGTTTCCCTCTGCTCCCACCATGCTCAACCTGAGAGAACCACAGAGATTTCCTATTGTTGCGATGTTTCACATAACAGCAGCAAAATACTAAAGGCATTAAGAGTCTAAATTCCAATTTCAGTTGAATATAGATTTAGCCACTTGGCTTGCTGGGCGGCCAAAGTAAAATCACTTAATGTCTCTACATTTTAATATCCTCATTTGGAAAACACCCACCTACGGACCTTTTTAATAAAAATTTAAATGAGATATTCTGTGTGTACCGGGGTTGCAAATAAGTCCGCAAGCCTTGCGAATCAGCGTGCTGAGGAAAGTTGTTGTTTGGAGTGTGTGTCCCCCAGAAAGACCTGTCCAAGTGCCAGGTCCTGTGAAGGTAACCTTATTTGGAAATGGATCTTTGACAATGTGATTAGTTAAGAGGATGCCAAACTATTCAGTTTATTCCATTGTGACTGACGTCCTTATAAGAAAAGAAGAGACACAGACAGACAGAGAGAATTGCATGTGACCATGGAGACAGGGATTGAAGCTCTGCAGCTGCAAGCCAAGGGATGCCAAGCATTGCCAGAAAACCCCCAGAAGTTAGGAGGAGGCAAGGAAGGATCCTGCCCTACAGGTTTTCAGAAGGAACATGACCCTGCTGGCATCCCAGTTTCAGACTTCTGGCCTCTGAGACCATACATTTTGTTGTTTTAAGCCACCCATTTTTTGGTACTTTGTATGGCAGCCTTAGGAAACTATGACAACTCTTATTTCTGTGGATGGAATCATCTTCCCTAAGGATTCCACCATCCGTTACCCCATCTCCTGTGTGGCTAGGGAAAAGAAACAGCTGAACTAAACTCTACTGAGGCAGGTTAGTTTAAGGAAGAGGAAGACAAGCCACAGCTGAGACTTGGCAGAAACCATGGCTGCTAGATACCCTCAACAGGCCTCGCCATTGGCCCCCTGAGAACTGACAGGTGGAGTATCCAATCAGAACAGCAAACAGCTGGGGCCCCTCCCCCAACATTAGGAAGGGGAGGAGTGGATAATGGCTTAAAAAGGGTTCCCTCTGCCTAGGGGAGCCGCGTCTACGGTTGGGTGCAGAACTCTGTTCTTTTCTCTTATTCTGTTCTTTTCTGCCATTTCTCAATAAACTACTGGTCCAACTAAACTGGCACGTTCTTAAATTCTTTTATGTAACATAGCCAAGAACCTGGAGGAATCCACCATCCATCGTCTCCCCAAAATTCACTACTATTTAAGAGATCTCAATTCCTTCCAGTTTAAGGGTCTCTTTGGATGACTCAGAGAATTTCATGTAAACAGTTCATCACATAATCCCAACCTACATCTCTTCTGAAAAATGGATTTCTAGGGAGATTAAATGCTTAGCATGAAACAGGGAGACAACTCCAAGTGCTAAGGTCTGGAATTCACTAGTCCCTGCTGCAGAGCGGCTGGCCTGGTCTTGTCCAGCTTGGGGTCTGAGGAGGTAAAACCGATAGGGGCCCCTGGCCCTGGAGCAGGGAGGGGAACAGCAGCAGGGGAGTGTGTGTTTGTGAGGAGATAATCTACTGTTGCCCCCTGCTCAAGTCTGAGGCTGACACATTTGTGATCTATTTCTTTGGCCTCGGTCGACTCCCCTTACTCACTGGGGCTGGTGAGCCTGTGATGTGCAGGCTTGCATCTGACACATGCCTGTAACTCCCATCCTTCCCTGTGCCTGGCAATGCTGCCCTAGAACATTCTTAGCTGCCCTCCTTGCCACCACTAATCAGGGCTAGTAGGAACTGGGTGCCCTGCACACTACACTGGAGCTAAGTGCTGCTCAGGAGAGCTAGCTTAGGCCATCACCTTATTCCGCTGTTGTCACCCGATTGGTAATAAGGGGCCACGTCCCACAGCAGCCTCTTCTCAGGGTTTCAAAGAGAGAAGGGATCAAAGCCCTTGTTTCTAATTGATCTCTTCCCAGCTACACTCTCCTTACACTGGTCCTCTCTGGAACTTTGGTCTGAAGAGGGCTATGAAAACGCTTGTCTTCCAACAACGCTTTTCACTTCCTCGGCTGGAAGGGAATATCCTTATGCCATATCGTCCTTCTGGAAGTGGAGTGGCATTCAACTTACCCACCTCTCTGGTACTATAAAGCTGAATGGGGAACAGGAAGAAAAACCAGTTTACTGACAAAGGAAGCACCCAAGTAGATTTTCTTTGTTATACAAATAAAGCATTTAGCAAAGTTAGTAAACGCTGCCTATTGCTAATAATGATCTACATTTATCCAGGGAAGACATTTCTGAACTTTCTCAAAAGTGGATCACATGATCAAAAATCTATGTGCTTATAGGTCAGTTGAATTTTTTATTAATAATTAAAGTAAGCAGAGGGTCTGTATTTATCTTATTACTACTGGGAATGATTATTGATTAAAATGTACACACAGACTTTGTCTCCATTTATTTTCATATTATTAGCCCTAGTGTCCTGGTTTCATGATGGAATTGAAAGAGAATTATATATAAAAATCTCCTCTTGAAAAATGCAATGCATATTCACTCATTTAAGAAATATTTATGTGGCAACTATTATGTACTTAGGAATACACATATAAAATATAATTCTTGCTCTCCTAAAAGGAGCTACATAGGACAGAGCATATTTTTGAATATACAAAGAACCTTCACGAATCAATAAGCAAATATCAAACAATGCAAAATTTGACCACAAACATGAAAAGATAGTTTTTTCTCTCTCGTTCTTTTGCCTTTCTTCCCCACCCCCCTCAAGACTGAGCCATTGTAGGCCTTACAATTTCATGAGAACAGAATAACTTTGTCTACTCAACTATTCAATTCGATTGTATATTTGGTCATTCATGGAGACTAGATTTTTTATATGTTCTCACTGAATTGTGGTTAAATCTATGCAGATGAGGCATAAATTAATTCACCCTCTAGAGCAACCAGCTTCAAAAATGACTGTAAAGAGAAAAGTTCCTGAGTGTTTGCTTTTTTTGTTTTGTTTTGCTGTTTCTGCAAGTGGTATGCACTCAACTTATCTTTTCCTTCTTGATTTCAAGTCCTGTTGATCAGATTGCTTTCACCGTAAAAAAGGAAGCTCTTCATTGCTGATGTGTAGTCTTTTTAAAAAGCCAAATTAAAACTCCTAACAGAACATCAGCATTCAGTCTGGCTTCAAGAAGGCTTTTTCATAAAACTTCTAATTTGGAGTCTGATTTCCTCTAGAAAACAACTTTCTAAACACTATTCAACCTGTGCCCTACCATCAGTAATTCGGGAACTTTGAAGGAGGAATTCAACGTAATTGGATGGGACTCTGGACTTGGCTCTGCTTCCAGGATTTTCTTCAGCTTAACCCGCAGCCCTAGGGCATGACAGGGGGATTGGGAGGATAGGCTCAGCCTCAGAGAAGGGCAGCGCTCCACTCCAGATATGAGTGCTTGTCTGCTCCATCTGTACCTCCTTGGGAATCATCAGCGCGACACTATCCTCTTCCTCTTTGTATCAGTTCTCATCCATCACACCCCATTGCTGTCCCAGTAGGGTGCCGGTAAAAGTCTAACAACCTGGGGAGCAGATGGAGCTCAGTGGTCATGTGCCTGCTTCCCATGTACAAGGTCCTGGGTTCAATCCCTGGTACCTCCTTAAAAAAAAAAAAAAAATGTTTAACAACCTATTCTGGGCAGGGGAGCCCTGATTTATAATGTTGACTGATTTCCATGGTAGAAATACGCCCACCATGGTTAATTTCAGGCTACCAAGCTGACATCACTAAATGCAGAGTTAGAAAGAGATGCCAACAATTGGCTCTCCAGGATACCACCCCACATATACACATCTCTCTTTCCTCCTTCCTTGACCTCTGACAAAGTCACTTCTGAACCACGCTGCCTCTTTTTTCTTTTCTCTCAAGAAAGCATCTTCTCCCTGCTGTTTTGGGCTGTGGCTGCCCTGCTTTCCTTTCCATTGTCTCTGGTACCACCTGGAATCCATCTGGTTTTCCTTTCCCTCGATTTATTTCGAACATCCTGTTGACCTCTGCCACATTTTATTTTTCTTTAGCTTCCCTTCCCTCCTAGCTCCAGGTAGATTCTCTTGTTCATGTGTATGCACTGTTGCTTAAGTTCACTTAAGTTCACTTATTTCATTTCTCCCTCATGCTGGACCCCTAAGGATGGCTTGGTCGTGCCTGCCACCCTTTTCCTGTGGCTTGACATGGGACAGTTAACATAGATAAGGCCCACCCAGCAGCAGGTGACTGCTCTCCCTCCAGCTTCTTATTTTTGCATAAAGCCCTTTGGTGAGTTTATTCTTCACATCTAAATATCCTTCCAGGCTCCATGGTAAACATGTAGAGCACATTCTGAGTGTCCTGGGAAATGGATAGCCACCCTCTCCTCAATGCAGCTCAGGGTTCACAGTAATTTCTCCGACATCTCCTCTATCAGCAGTTTCACCTCTGCAGGTGCTGCTGCTGGTTGCAGCACTTCCTATGAAGTCATTGCCCTTGACACTTGGCTTTAGGCTTAGAGATAGGAAGACTAAGTGGGAAGGGTTGGGAATTTATTCTGGTACCCAGGGAACTATAATACAAAAATAGCAAGAAGCAGCAAAAAAGACCGCTTCCTCTCATTTCAGATGGTTCTCATTTTATCACAGAATCTTTTAATGGGCAGAAAGGCTTCTGAGGTCAGACAAAGAGGGGAATGTCAGAGAGAAGTGACCTCATTATTCTCAAGAAAGTTTTCTGTGTTTGACTGCTATCTCCCCAAAGGTTCTCATCCAACCTCACTTCACCTCTGAAGACTCTAATAATCTCTGTTTCACTACACAAGGCTATTTATGTGATACCAGGAAGACGAAATGATGTGATGAGGAAGAAAAGACCTTACCCTGGAAGATACACCCTGGTGAGGCCCTCTGTGAAGGTGTTGTGGTGGGGGAAGGGAGGGTTGTTTGCTCATTTTTAGTAAATTTTTATTGTGATACAATTGTAAAGAAACATAATTTGCAACGGTATGTGAAAAATGCCTTTGTGCCCTATACCCCAGTTCACTAATTATTTCTATTGTTGGGCATGTGTGTCTTTGCTCCTTTGTTTGCTTCCTTGCTTGTTTCCTTTTTCATAATGTGGCCTTTAGCTGCCCTCTTCCCCTAACTCTAGAATTTTGGTTTTCTTTCATAATGATTCAAACAGAACTAAGAGAGAGACCTGACCAACCAATAATATGTGTTTTCCAGTTTCAAATCCAGATCAAATCACACACTGTAAAAGGGGTGTGACAGTGAAAGAAATGGGTGGAGGACAATGTGAGAAGTTTGAACAAAAAAAAGTGCATTGGACAATATTGAAAATGAACGAGTCTTCCTGCAAAGGAGGAAGAGGGATCATCAAGAAAAGCTAAGAAGATAAAGAGTTAAGTAGATAAGGAGAATTAAACAAATCTTTCAATGGTGTTATCTTTTTTATAAGATTATCTGAGAATCGGGAGGGGGGGTGAAAATGAAAAAGAAAGGACAAATACTAGCTGAGGGAAAATGTGTCCTTATCTCTAGGCATTAATGTAGCCTGAACGAATCCTTGGAGTCTCCATGTTGCTGTGGAGCCTCACGGACCTCCAAGGTCCATCAGATGGCTCAGTAAACACATGCCTCACTCTTCCAATTCCCATTCCAATTGCAAAGGAGATATGAAAGTACAGTCAGTGCAGTTCCAAAAAGTAGAAGAGTTGTCAGAAGAAGAGGGAATTATTGACGTTGGTCTGCAACATTTCCTCACCAGCCAATATTGAGTGTGTATTCTGTACCAAGCAGGCGTAAGTCCCTGCTGTTATTAAATCTGCATGCTTGTGGGAGAGAGCTTCCATTCTAACAGGATGGTTGGCATTTGAAGGAATCCCATGCAGGCAAAAAAGAATTTCACCAGAAAAAGTGAGTTTTCCCAACAGAATCAGATAATAACCTAAGGTCTTGAGCACTCTAACTGAAGCTATAGAGGAGATTTCTTAAATTATAAGAGAACATTGTACATGGATTTATGCTAAAAATTTTGAAAATGTACCTCAGTAAGATGCTTTTCTTAGAATGTTTAAAATGTGTATATTTAAGGCAATAGGAATTAGAAAATATGGGGAGATGAATAGATACTGAGAAAAACACAAAGGTACTCAAATGTCTATATTTTTAAAGCATCAGACTCACTATCTCACAGGCAAATTTTCCCACAACATCCTAGAAAACATAATCCCTACGTTATATAAATTTCTATATTCTAGAACCAATATCCATTATCTTCCTTTTCCTTACTGACTGAACTCCAATTTTACATGAAGTGGCAATGTGCCCAGATAAAGGCTTCTTTATAGCTAGGGAATAGCCAGTGCTATGTAAGTTGAAATGGGAAGGGTTTTTTGAAAAACTCATTAAAGGGGACCGCTCAGCTAAAAGGTAAGCTTGTCTTTGCATTCTCCCCATTCCTTTCTTCCTTATTCCTATTTGGAATAAGGATACAATAGCAAGTACGCCAGTAACCATCTTGGATTATGAAGTGATCTTAAGGATGTGTTTATGTGGATGTGAAAGAAAATGTATGGGAAAAAAGTCTTTAATGGCATACCCCAAGGTGGTACAAGTGTGTTCTTATAGACAGAGAAGTACAATGTGATAGGTTATAGGGGAATTCTTTTTTTTTCTTTTTTTTCTTTTTACTTTTGAATTGTTTTAATGTTTAAAAGCTTGTGACATGTTATTTTTGAAATTTGATAAATAACTAAAAATGTATTCCTTCTATTTCAACTATAATTTTAATTCCAAATATTCACTTACGTTTGATTCCTTCACATGCTACAACTTTAATAAAAGGCTAGTAAAGCCAAAAGAGACTTTTTAGATGTTCTAGTATGACCTCAGAATTTTACAGATAAATATCCATCATCCCAAAAAGATGAATAACACACCTTAAAGAAATACAGCTACTGAGGAGCTAAACTTATTTTAGAACCTAATATGAAATAGGGACTTTGCATGTTTTTATCATGTTTACCATTTGAACTCTAGAAAATACCCATTATCTCTCTCTCTCTCTCTCTTTTTTTTTTTTTCTTTTACAAATGAGCAAAGTAAAGTTTGGATAGTTATGTAATTTATTCCATCAATTAAGTAAGGAGCCAGGATTCAAATTTTGATCTATCTGTTGCAGCCTTTTTCTACCTCATCATGTTGCCTCCCATTCAGCCTCTTGTGCAAAGCTTTAATTCAACAGGGAATCCTCAGAAGCTTCCAATTTAATTATTCCTCATTATTATTTATTTGCTGAGTGTCTATACAAAAGTCCCCAGAGAACCTGTCACATTACACTGCCCATATGGGCTGTTTGATTCAAAGTTGGTCCCATGTTGCCGAGAGAAGAATGTCAGTTGTTCCACTAATTGAAATGGTATGACATAAAATGTCAATGATGCATACCCAAAAGGCTCCCAGAAAACAAGGAAACATTCATGAGATACAGGCCAGAGATTTCAAAGGTTCAAGAGGCAATATCTTCCATTGGAGTTCTACAAAACAGTCAGCACTTAATAGTCAAGGAAGTTACAACCCCAGGACTACTAACACACAGATGAATTTCTTCATGGATGCCAATATAGTGGTGATACTAGGACATCATAGGGCAAAGGAGAGCCTTAAGGACAGAGAAACAAAAACATAAGCCTTGAGAAAGAGATCTCAGCACAATGAGAAATTCAGGAGATTGTGAAATTTCTTGAATGTATTTATTATGTCATAGATTTTATTTCATTTTTATCGGTGTTCATTTTAATATATCTTAGGAAATCTTCCTTTTCCCAAATCTTCACCCAAAATTTACACCCAGGAAGATATGTCATGTTTTCCCATTGTTTTTGAGTTTCCACAGCAGCATATTCCTTTAGGTTTCTTTCCAAATGTATAAACAAAGGAAAGAAATGTTATAAACTGCCAGTGGTCCCAGATCAGGTTTACAAGGTAACACTGCCTTGCCATGTCAACTAGACTCTGGGGGTCAGAACTGTTGAATTTGCAAGCTTTCGGGACCATTTGAGGACAAAAAAAATTGATAAAGATTATGTTCAATACTCCCCTCCTTTCATTCTGAGCTTTGTTTTCTCTTTTTGGTGCACTTTTGAGATAATAGAAACAACTTCTATTTCTGGAAATATGATATACAATATATCCTTAAAAATCTCCCAGTGTGAAGCATTCAGAAATGCTGAATAACGTATAATAAATAATCATTTAAATGAATAGCTAAGCCAAAGTAAAGAAGCTACTGGAAACCATAACGGGAAGCTAAAATGAAAACACCAAGATACTTGAATTTTAATGAACTTGTAGAAAACAGATAGTAAGGTCTTGAGTTCATTGAAGATGGAGAGTTAGAAGAAAGACTTCAAAACATACAGGACTCCTTTAAGGAATTAGGAAAACTCTATCTGCCTACCAATGAAAGGTGTCCATCCTGCCTTAGATGGTAGATGGAGTTAAAAGCCTTCTTTGAGAATTCACAAACACAGCCTGCTCTCACAGAAGTCTGGTGTACAGATTTACACTCTCCTTGGTCTGGAAAACTCCAAGCCAAGAAAGTAATCTAATGTGCTCCTATGTTAGTAACCTCCAGGACTCCTGGATATACAAACACAAATTCTTTAAGGATAAATACCCCCAAAGCCAGACCTGTAGGATTTCTTTAGATAAAGTCACACAGCTCATGAGTTCTCAATCCAAAATTTTACAAGACAAGAATAAGGTAACAAACCACCATATGTGAGAGTCATCAAAGAAAACACATAGAGAATAAAACCTCCCAAGAATTTGAGATTGGAATGATAAGATATAGAATTGGTGTTTCAAACCTGCCTCAGTAGGAATTATAAAAAAACAGGAACTGAACTGTAAATGTCCCAGGGCCCCACCTCTTTGGGAAGAAGCTGCTATTTGTATTTTGCTATTATTATTTAAGACATGAAAAAAGAAACTTATTCTCAAAAGAAAAGATCAGGCATAACTAAAAAAGAGAAAGCTTTTGAGTTAAAAATATAATAATTGGAATTAAAACCCATTTAAACAGTTGAAACAGCAGAGGAGATGTAGGTACCAGAGGGAATTAGTAACTGGAAGATTATTCTGAAGAACTCACCCAGAACGGAGCACAGTCAAAACAGCAAATGCTCATATGGTACTTTTCATGTATCAGGTACTGTACAAAATTCTCTTCCCGCATTAACTCTTTTTCTCATAATACTAAATGTTAGATATTGTTATTGTCCCCATTTTATAGATGGGGTGATCGAAGGCACAGAGAAATTAAATACCCTGCCCAAGACCACACCATTAAGTGAAAAAGGTGGAATTTGAACCTAGACATTCGGACTCTGTAGTTTGCAATGTGCTCATTAAGAGACATGAAGAGGGAAGACAATGAGAGACACAACAAAGCAGGGAGCTGAGGTGGCTCAAGCAACTGAGTGCCTCCCTCCCACGTGGACGCAGACAGTGAGTACAAACAACAAGGGGGGGATAAATTTAAAAAAATTTTTTAAAAGAGACATGAAGAGAAGAGTGAAAAGTTTTAACATTTGTATTTTTATTTAGAGTTCCACACATGAAGAAAGAATAGAGGAGAGGTATATTTTAAAAGACAATGGCTGAGGATTATTCAGAACTGATGAACAAATGAATTATCATCTTCAGAGCCCACCAAATCTCAAGCAAAGTACATAAAAATACTTTCACACTGATGTGACAAAAATAATCCATGCATATTGTTTTAGGATAATGATTCTATGAGAGTATTAGAATATTTCATCTTTATGCATGAAGGGAGAAGTAAATTCCAAACCTCCTCTGGCTAAAAAACAAAAATGGTTATTTTACATATCTCCCAAAATTATAGACATAAATATGTATACTGTTATTCATGACAACCAATTAACATAACATAATGGACAGGCTTGATCTAATGGTCATACATGGAACCCTGTATGAAAAAAACAGAGAATAAAATTGACCATGTATTAGTCCACAAAACATGTCCCAATAACTGTTCAAGAACTGCATTTTCACCACACTGCAACAAAGTTTGAAATCTACATCTTAAATGGCTTAAAAACAAAAAAAAACTTTAAATATTTGGAAATTTTAAAACACATTTCAAAAGCAGGCATAGTTCAAAGAAGAAATCATAATAGTGGTGCCTGGGGAAGTCGGAGCATGATGGATTCCTCTAGGTTCTTGGCTATGCTACATAAAAGAATTTAAGAACATGCCGGTTTAGTTAGGCCAGTGGTTTACTGAGAAACAGGATTATGCACATGATCTTGCATATGTGGGCTCCTCTAGGACGAGAGAGAGATTTGGCTTGTGTGGTTACCTTTATTAAGCTATTACTATGTCTTCCCCTTGCTAAGGTTCAGGGTAGGGGCCACAGCTGCTTGCTGTTCTGATTGGTTATCCCACCGGTCAGTTCCCCAGGAAGCCCAATGGAGAGGCCCCTTGAGAGAATCCACGGCTTTCCCTTGACCCGGAACAAGATCTCATTCCAAATGGGGTTTTCATGGGGTCCTTCCAGCAGCCCCCTTGGTGGGGTCTTTCTCTCAGGGGATTTCCAGGGCCCTGTGTTTCACAGCCATGCTTCACAGCCAGGTCTCAGACTCATCTTCCCTTTCCCTAAGCTAACCTGCCTCAGTAGGAATTATAAAAAAACAGGAACTGAACTGTAAATGTCCCAGGGCCCCACCTCTTTGGGAAGAAGCTGCTATTTGTCATTTACTCCTCGGTGTGAACCTCAGTCAATGGGCAGCCTGCCTTGAGGAAATTTCCATTTATAGTGCAGCAAGGGAGGTAAGAGCTAGACACTAAGGTCAGCCTTCTCAGTTTACACTTTGGTTCTGCCTCTTTCTGTGTAAGCTCAGATAAGTGACTTATTTACTTTGTGCCTTATTTTCCTTATTCATAAAATGGAAATAACCATAACTACATCAAAAGTTGTGAAAATTGAATATATATGAGTATAGAGTTGTATATATGCATATACACATACATTCATATATACATGAAGATATACAGATATGGTGATAAATCTCAACATATTTATATATGTGTGTGTGTGTGGATACATATTGCTAGCAAGGTGTCTGACATAGACTAAGCACTGTGTAAGTGTTTGTTGTTTTGCTTTTGCTGCTAACAAAATATCAGTGAACAGACAGGGGTGGTATTTAGGGAACAGAGAGGTCTTTGCCAAAGCCCTAAAATCATTTCTACAGATGGCACCGTCTTCTGCCTATGGTTTAGCCCAAACCTGTATTTTAGCTTAGCCACAATTAATAATCGGCACTTTGCTCTCCATCCAATGCTACCACAGACTTTGTCTAGGCCTTGGTCATGTTTCTTTTGAATTGTTACTTCCTCCACTCTGGAACTTCCACCTACTCAAATCAGAGCCGGAGGAGACAGACACATTTGGGTAATTCCAGAGTCATCTCATTCCACAATCTTTTATTAATGCTGCATGAAAGATTAATCTCATCAGAGAATAAAGAATTATGCTCTATTCAAATAAAATTCAAAATAGAGTTCACAACCACCTTGGTAACAGCCGGTATTCTTTTTGCAAGATGCATTCTTTTGGTTAATAAATCTCCTACTTAAGTGAGAGGGGTTGGGATTATTCTTTAAGCCTGCAAGAAGAAGGAAAATCTGCAGAACTAAAAGGGGTGGAATTGCTTTTCTTATTCTCTTAACATAAGCCAAGAAGACTAGGCTCCTCATTTTATAGGTAATGGAGCTTTCTTCCCCCTCCCCATAGGTGGCATGTTGGAGCGGACACTTCCATTACTGGTGTTTATAGCTTACTCACTGCTTCCTGTATGTGGGAGGAGTGACTCATGGGATTGTTTTGAGAAAATTCAGGACAAAAGAGCAGGTTTCGTGACTTTCTATCTGCCTTCGAGAAGCAGCCTGCTTCTCTTTCATTCTCTCTTTCTCATTTTCTCTCTCCTCCAATTTCTCTGTCTATAAATGGATGAGTAAATCAAGATGTCCTTGCCCATTAGTTTGGCTGTCTTCAAGTTGTGGGGGGGAGCCAGGAAAGAGGCCCCTCCACCTATTTTAATACAACCAAAGGCTTTGGGCTTTAGTTGTTAGAAGAGACATGCCTAGCCATTTATAAAGGTTCCCACGGGGCTCTCATTTCTCTGTGAGCACAAATTTCTACCAGGAGCTGGGAAGGAAAAGGGGTAATCCTAAGGTCTCTACACTTCTGTTTTAGTTTCCTAGGCTGCTCAAGTAGATACCATAAAATGGGTTCAGGTTAAACAATGGGAATTAATTTGTTCATGGTTTCGAGGCTAAAAGAAAGTCCAAATCAAGGTGTCATCAAGATGATGCCTTCTTCCCAAAGACCAGCATCCTGGCTATTGATGATCCTTGACTTTGCTGTCACATGGCAAGGTACATGGCAGCGTCTCCTGGTCACTCCCTTCTCTTCTGGGTTCTGTCACTCCCCAACCTCTTGCTTCCTGTGGCTTTGTCTGTCTGTCTGAATTTTATTCCACTTATGAAGGACTCCAGTCATAGGATTAGGACCCATCCTGATTGAGGTGGGCCACACCTTAACTGAAGTAACTGCAACAAAAGTTCCTACACACAATGGGTTCACACCGACAGAAATGGATTAAATTTAAGAACATTTTTTTTCTGGGGTACATATAGCTTCAAACCACCACAACCTCTAATTTAGAATTAGGAATACTGAACAATTTATATAAATGGCGGTGTTTTTTTTGCCAGTATTGATACTTAATAATTATTTGACTTATAAAGTTGAGATGAATTAATAAACACCCTGACAATAATACCTTCCTGGGAAGGTCTCCTTGTCTTGGTTTCCAGGGCTTCTATAAGAAAGTACCAGAAGCTAGTTGGCTTAAACACGAGAAATTTATTGTCTCATGGTTCTGAAGGCTATAATCTGAAATCAAGGTGTCAGCAGGTTCTGTATCCTCTTAAAGGGAGAATCCACTCCATGCCTCTCCCTTGGTTTCTGTTGGGTGGCTGCCAATCCTTGGCATCCTTGTCTTATGGCAGCATAACTTAAAGGCTCCTGGGGGCCACAGAACAGATCTTCCACTTTATTAGTTTCCAGCAGTACCTGGCCATGTTGGGCACAAAAGAAGTGCTTGGCACCAGCTTTCAGTGTCGCTGCCTGTGGTCCTCAAGGTTAAAGTTAAACACCTTAACTTGCATCAAAATAAACCCTACAGCATACCCTGCCTACTCGTCAGCTTCATTTCTCACCACAGCCAACTCCCTCCTCACCAATAATGTATTCTGAATATACTGGATTTCTTGCAGAGTCTGAATATTGGTCTTTCTCTTGATTTGAGATTTTACACTGTTGTTCCCTCTTGTAGCAGCACTTCCCACCCCCCCTCCCCCACCACCACCCATCACCTGGATTATGACACTGTTGGCTTGACTTAGATATTCTTTCTTCTGGGAGGCTATCCTTAAAACCCAAGACTGGGGTCAACAACCTTCCTGCTACACCCACACTGTTGTACCACTTACCAGACTGCATCATAAAGGACTTACAAATGCCTGTTCACCTGGACTGTCTGAGGGCAGGGACTGTGTGTGATTCACAATAGTATCCTATGGGGCCAGCACAGTGCCTGGTGCACAGGAGGCCCTCTGTTTCCATTTGCTGAGTAAATGAATGAATAAGTGAATGAATGGCTGCCCTGGTCTTGGTGGGTAGCTCTCAATGATCTCTGCTAACAGAAATTCTCATGCTCGAAAGATTCTAAATATTTAATCTCTTTAGCAGTCAGGTTGTTCATTCTGACATACTAAGGTACCACCCGAGGATTATCCTGGCAGGTAAAAATTGATATAAAACTCTATACAATTGCAGGATTTGGGCATTGGTAAAATAAAGTTGTGTTTACTATAGAAACTGTTATTAAAGAGCCCCCATAGAGCTTCACATGGAAATCATCACAAAACTTTTAGTGTGATACCTTACACACAGCAGGTACTCAATAAATGAACAAATGTATAAGATAAATCTTGTACAGGAAGACACTTTACTAATAATATTACCATACTCCTATGAAGAATATTCAAGTTCTTACTCAGATCAAATCAAGAGTACCGAGTAAGTTGAAAGAAACTTGCAAGTTTACCTTGAAAATGGTTAACCAAATAGAAAGTCAAGGGCTTGATTTTCATGATAAACAAAAAGATCTGACTTATTTAGCTCAACAATCAATTTAATGTAGTTACTAAATTATTTTTTATGTTGGCATATGTGTTTTAGAGTAAATAATACGCTGCCTTAATAACAATTTTCAATAGACTTTTTTTTTAATGCGGTACCAGGTATTGAACCTGGGACCTTGTACATGTAAAGCAGGCACTCAACCACTGAGCTACACCCACTCCCATCAATAGACTTTTAAATGTTTTCTTCTATCTGCTTTCGTGGTCAGATAGACAGGCAAAGCATCTAGGCCTCTGGCCTAGCCTGCCCTGAGTAATTACAGGCTTCATTTCTTTCATCATTTCAAACAGATGGCTATATGAAGCACTGTTGCCATTTTGCTTTTCTGTCTTCCTAATGCTCTTCTGTACACATCTGAGAGTATTTTCTATGCAAATAATATATTTAGCCTGTCCTTGATTTTCTGAAATTCTCAGGGGAAAAAAATCAGCTTAATCAAAGAATTGAATTCTGCTAACACTTTGGAAATCACTAGAGTAATGATATAAGAATTCAAATGATGTCAAAGGAAAGGCAGTAATTCAAGCCAACTCATTTTTTAAGGGATTGCAAAATTTGAGAGAAGAGAAAATGGAATGGAAAACACTTATCCTAAACGATGAAGGTGATCACTGGCATTAATATCAATATACGTGCTTTGCAAACAGATTGCCCTTCTTATCCGTCAGGTTCAAGTTGTCTTTATTCTGCCATTACCTTTTGTGACAGACTTGAATTGAAAATCAAGAATCTGTTGGGTTTAAGGGAATGTAGTGTGCAGGTAACTCTATATAGTGGTTTGGAGCTATGTACCCTAGAAAAACAGGTATACAATGGGTTTGAACCCATTGTAAGTTAGAACTTTTGATGAGGTTACTTCAGTTAAGGTATGACCCACCTCAGTCAGGACGGCTCTTGATCCTACTACTTGAGTCCTTTATAAGCAGAATGGAATTTGGAAAGACAGAGAGAAAGCCACAGAGGGAGTAGCCAGAGACTGAAAATCTATAGAACCCATAAGAGAACGGAGACTGGGAGAGACTGCCAAGAGCATTGCCATGTGCTAGAGGAGCTGAGGACCAAGGATCACAAGCGGTCAGCCCCAGAAGGCCACATTCTTCAGGGAAAAAGCATCGACGTGATGATACCTTGATTTGGACTTTTTTCTTAGTCTCAAAACCATGAACCAATAAATTCTCATTCTTAAGCCTACCTATTGAATGGTATTTGTTTAAGCAATCAAGAAAACTAAAACACTGGGTCATGTGCTACTAAAAGAGGAAATTATCAAGAAATGAAAAAGCCCAAATTATAACTTAGCTTTGAGCACCACAATATCTTTTCACTTCATCATACCTTGTCAGGTAGAGGTTAAAAATTATCTGAATCAATGTTTTATAGAATTGATGTAGCCTTCAACCCTCAATGTTCTATGAAAGACATAGAGAATATGAATTCTCATCATATAAATAATAATCAATAATAAAGTATTAATTGGATAAACTTTTTTTACAAATCATTTTCATATTTGTTAACACTGTTTACCCCTATGATAAATCTGTGGAAAAGCCAGGATATTTTTCCTATTTCACTGATAAAACTAAAGATTAGGCAAGAAGGTGCAATGAGTTGTATGCATGCTTTGTTTCTTTTCACTGAGCCTAAAAAATCAAATTTTCCTCTGGTTTACAGTCTGGAGTAAAGCAAGACACGTTATTGTTTTTTTCGGCCAATGTCACTTTAATTCAGTTTGGTGATAAGTTAAAGTCATTTTGCACTAGGGAACTGAGCTTCTATAAAGAGAAAAGAGCTTGTTTCTCTTGCCCAGAGATGGGAGAGCAAAGAAAATGAGAGATTCCTCTACCTCCTTGGAGACAGCTGCATTAAGTGATCTAGTCAGCACTTCTGGTTCCCAAGATGAATTCAGAAAAAGCACCTCTTGCACAGCTCTGGGAAACCCTGGCCATGCCTCAAGGCATCCTGGGTTGATATTGTGGAATCTTTAGATTATTCTTTCTTATGAGAGATTTTTATGCCTTTTGAAGTGAACATTTCCTAAATAGCTTTCTTTGTCTCACTTGGTCAGCAATAAATAGAAAGTGCTTCTGATGTTCTAACTTGGCAGGGTGCGGGGGACATTTATTATCATTTTTAAATTATTCAATTTGGGAAATGCTGACCCTTAGAAAAGGACTTAAAACATAAATAATTAGAGAGGAATTTCTCTCCTACATCATCTGGTTTCCATAAGGAAGGATTTTGCCCTAAATTCTTTAAGCCTCTTTCAAAACTTACCTTTCTCTCTGGAGGTAGACCAAGGTACTTGATGGTCAGCATGTCTTGGGGGGAATTAATCTATCAGAAGCCATAAATATGGGAATTTCTTCTTTTTTTTCCTTCTTCTCTCTACCTTTACAGATTAAAATTTTCCTTTGGAAAGGCAGTCCCCAAATCTAAACTCGGTGAGTGGAGGGGTTAACAAGCCCCTTTGGTTTTCTCACTAAGCTGCCCATTTCAGCATTAACTTTATCATGAAAAAGGTGATTTTGTTGTTGTTGTTACTACATGTTGCTTCTTTTGTTTACTTTCTCAATTTGCTCAAAAAAATTCAAGCAGGAAAGAAGGCTTTCCTCATAAACCCTCCCAGGAAGAATAAAATTTACACATGTATTCAAATATAGGGAGACTGGGCTTAGAATGCAAGGCCATTGTGCAAGGGAAAATTTTAAGATGCCACCCAAGATTTCAGCTCTTTGGTGTTCCAGCCCTAGAACACAGGTGGGACTAGGGAATATTATGGGATATTACTCCTGTGATTAGGTTACTAATAAATTGCGTTTCTCCTGGATGGGTCTAACCTAATTAAGTGTCCCATATAGAAAAAGGTAAAGTATCAAAAAGATGCTTCCCTAATGGCCTAGAAGAAATAAAACAGCCATGTTGTGAATTGCTTATAGAGGAGCCATAGAGCTAGGATCAAATGGTAACCTCTAAGAGCTAAGAGCAACCCCAGCCAACAGCCAGCAAGAAAATGAAGATCTCAGTCCTACAACCATAAGGAACTGAATCTTGCCAACAACCCAAGCTCCAGATGGGACAGCAGCCCTGGATGATGCCTTTATTTCAGCTTTTTGAGACCCTGAAGAAAGAAACTAGCTATGTCATGTTTGGACTTCTGACCTAGAGAAAGTGTGACATAATAAATGCATGTTGTTTTAATCCACTAAGTTTGTGGTCATTTATTATGCAGCAATACAAAACTCATACAGCCATTGAATATTGAACACTTCATTCAAATAGTTGTATCCAAAAAGCTTGTAAGCCATTATTTTGAATTGAAAAGTAATTTTTAAAGGTGCAAAACAATAATGTATAAAAGAAATACTGCAGTTTTGTAAAGCCCCAAAGCTGGGCCTTTGGGGATAACCAGAGATGTAGAGAAAAAAAACTTTAACACAAGAGTTTGGCAGAACTTTTATTTATTATGTTTGCAGACAGGAGCCAAGATCTGTCTAAAGCAAGTCAGACCTGAGTCCTTGTGCTGCAATTTTACTCTTGCTTAAATATCTAAGTTACTACTTAGAATTTGCTTTGATTATACATTAGCTTTTATGCATGTGGATGAACACACATAGCTGGTTATATAATTGTATGATTAGTATGTTCAGGAAATCACTCTTGCGCATACATTGCATGATCAAAAAAGGAGCAGATAACTCTATCCCTGGGTGGGAAATTTACTATGTTAATTAAGCAAGTTGAAGCGAGGACAGCAAGGGGCTTCTTCTGTGCAGGTCCGGCCAATGGGTTGAAGCTGGTTTTCCTACTTCATTGCTTCAACAGGATGTTCCTGACCACCAAAAGTGGAATTTGGCACCAAGAGAGGGTTGCATTTCATTACCTTCTAATTTACATATAATTCATCCCTTTATATCCTAGCAACAGGGAAAGAAACAAGTTACTTTCGGGTATTCGGTCATCCTACATCCATCAGCTTGACTAGTATTTTATAATATGTAATGAGATGAAAAACATTATTCACCAGAATTCTGTGGGAAGTATCCGAGAAGAAAGCAGGTAGAGCAGAGCCCTGGTCTACATGTCCCAGGGCTGTGTCTCAAACTCTAAATCAGAAACTTTGGAAAGAAATGGTCTGTGAACGCATCATCATCAAATGAGAGAATGAATAGACCCACCTATGGCAAGGAACAGTAACATGGCTACAATGGTTTCTGCATCCATCACGTCAAACCATTGGTAAAAATACCAGCAAGGATCAAGCCGCAAGCCTCAAAAATGGAATTTTTCATTAAACTGACCAAAGAGAAGAAACTAAATGGACTACGTGAATAAAAGAGAAAAGATCAAAGGGGTGCAAACCTCACCCAGCTTAAGAAATTGAAGATTTCACCCAAGTTTACACAAATCTCTAGGGAACAAAGAAGACTCAAGTTAAATTCAGGGCAGAGGCAGTTCTGTAATACTTCAAACACAAATCTAATGACTCAAGGGCTGAAGCACCAAGACCTCAGGTCACAGAAAGGAGGGAGAAACTAAGAAAATTCAATGTGGCATTACAAAGCAGAGGAGAAAAAATGAAATAGTCAATGAAACAGGTAAAGGGTAACATTAGATCCCTATCCAACACTATATCATAAAAAGAAAACTTCCGGATGAACTAAAATCCTAAATGCGAGCAACAGAAATTTAAAACTTTTAAGAGAAAATAAAGGAAATTTTCATGACCAAGGTAGAAAAGGAACTAATAAACAAGAAGTAAAATGTGCAACCCATAAAGGGAAAAAAAACTAAAATTAAACTATTAATAATAATCTTATGCACAATATAAGGCATCATATTGAAAGAAAGTGCTTTAAAGTATATAACCACCAAAGGATGAGTATCCATAATTTATTAAAAAATAAAATAAATAGCATCTTACAAATCCATATAACCTGATAAAAACTGTACAATAATATAAATATGAAATTCTTGTAAGAGGAAACCAAATGACCAGTAAACATTGAAAATATTCTCAACTCATCCATGATGTTGAGGGAAATAAATCACCACATTATTAGTGGGGACATGGGGAAATGAGACTTCTACATTGCTATAAAGGTGTAAAATGTTTCAACCACTTTGGAGAGCAACTTGGCAATACAAGAAGTTGAGGTAGTACATATCTTTTGATCCCTCAATTTCATGTCTCAACTCTCCAAAAGAAACTCACTCATGTTTATTAAAAGCCATATTCAAAGAAATTCATGCACTATTTGTGATATCAAAACAGCAAAAACAACCTTACTTTCCACCAGTAGGGGAAAAGAAAAATATAACCTATGGTCTAAACATTTTATGAGAAACTACGAAATGAATGAACTAGGAAAATCTTAAAATAATGAGAAAAAAAAGTTGCAAAAAGATATTTCAGTAGGATATCACTTATATAACGTCATTTTATATCATTTATATCATATTATATTTCATATTTTATTTGTATAATGTATGATATACTATTTACAAACATGCAAATATGGTAACTTTATAGATACATACATTGGTATGATATATATCAATTTGATATGTAGAGCTTATAGTCAGAAACTAGGCTGTAAATTTCATGAAGGCAGTGACTTACGTATGGTTATTCCCACCACCTCTAAGAGTGCCAGACAAATAGTAAGTGCTCAGTAACCCTTTGAGTAAACAAATACCTCTAGAGAGAGAATGAGAAGAATGGAATGGAGGGAGGCTCTTAGGTGTATTTGTAATGCTTTATTTCTTTTTAAAGTAGTTATGCTGCATATATAACAAAATGTTATCATCAGTTAAGTCTCGGTGATGGGTTTTTATTTTTTAAATATTGCATAATTTAAATTTTTAAACAACATATCTGCAATACATTTTTTTCTTACATTGGATGTAGAAGAATTATCACTCTCTCCCATTTTCATCAAAAATATCTTTAGAGAGTCTGCTTTTTATTCCATAAGAGAAACCTTGCAGTGAACAAATCAAAGAACTGACCTGAATTTTAAATGTAGAATAAAACTTGATCTAATAGTTAAGTTGCTGCTCTACTTACAAATGTAGGTAATAATCTCCCTTATTGAAAAAAATGCAATGCCATCTCATTTGATAAATTGTTAAATGGATTTCTAGAAGCAATAATTAATTACAGGGGAGAGAGTAGGTATACTTCAAAGCAGAGCTAATTTAAATTGTCCACCTTTTGTGTAATTACATTTTATTCTGATTTCATTTCTATGTAGAGGAAAACAAACAAAAGAAGAGCTTTCAGGAAGGCTTCCTGGAAGAGTTGACATGTGTGCAACTGAAGAATAAGTGTTTGCCAGACAGAAACATTAAAAGGTAGGGGATGCTGAGGAATTTTTTCATTGCAAAAATAACAGTATTTGTAAAGGCTCGGTAGAATAAGAAATCATTGCATATTTGGAGAGCTACAAGTAGGTCAGCTGACTGTAGCCTAACCATGCATTTTGGAGAGTGGAAATATAGTCCAGTACCAGATCACGAAGCCCCATATAATAACCACATAAAGAATCTATCTCATAGGCCATGAGGAACAATTAAAAAGTTTAAGCAACAGGATGACATACTCAAATTAGGTGTAAAATGGAGAGGATGGTTTGGAATGGGCCAAATTGGATGCAAGGAGAGTAGTTGAGTCCATGGAGGTGAGAGATGGCCAGGGCTTCCCTGATCTACAGCAGGGCCAGGGAGAGGAGAACACTACCTAAAGGCTAGTTGAGGATACAGAATCTGTAATATCTGTAGGTCTAACTTTCAAGAAGAAAGATTTGTGGTAGATTCTTCAGATGGCCACAATTATCTCCCTTCTTAATCTAGACCCCTTTACAATGCAACTTTGCAGCTCCTTCCGTCAAAGCGTGGCACTTCTTTCCCATCCCTAGACTCTGGCCTTGTGACTTGCTTTGACCAACAGAACAAGGTGGATGTGATCTTGTACCATTTCCAAACCTAGGCCTCCTCTCTCTCTTAATTGATGTGTTTAACTTTGCTCCCTCCTAAAAACCCACTAAAATAACAGTGAGGGAGGTGTTTTTGAAAGGGCTCAAACACATATGGGCAACAGAAGAAGAGAAAATAGCATCAAAAACAGCAAAGATGTTGGAATTAACTGATTTTCTATCAAAATATCTAATAACACTGACACTAAACTGGAATTATTTGTTTGCAAATTTCTCCTGCTAATGAAGCCAATGCATTAACAGCTCTCACCTGTAATTGAGTTAAATTAATTTAGAAATATAGAAATTTGGCTTAAATGATGTCCTTTTATGTAACTAAACCTTCTATAGCTACACATATAAAATCATTGTCTTTGGGTAACTTCCACAAAATAATCACTAACTTTTGAAATAGATGCTGATGTTTCTTCAGCAGACTTGCGTCTTCTGATTTTCTTACAATCAGTTTTATTATTGCAGTAGGTAACAAATGTTGACAACATTTTGAGCAAATTATAAATTCATCAAATTTCTTGAGAAATAGTCATTAAGCATTTAATATTTATTACACATGCACTTATCATTATTTACCTCATTTCTGTTTTAAAGATTTGTTGTGAAGTTTTAGAAAAGCATGACAAAATAATTAAACAGCTGTTAACTTATATCATACAATAAGTTATAAAACTGCCATAGCAAAGTTGTTCAGACAACTCTGTAAGCACTCTAGAGCGGAATAGCTTAGTCTATTTCCCACCCATATTTCATATTCACCTAACCTATAATTTCTCATATTTTCCACTGATCCCATCCCCTAATGAGCTGGCCATCTGGGAGCTTTCTGAATCTCTCAGGTCACGGCAAAGAGCATGGCATAACTTGGCAGCACAACCAAGAGCTAGCAAGGGCAGCAACTTCAAATACTTCTCCTACTACCATATAAAATTGGGAAGAGTTAACTGCCCCTAACCTCTTGTATCTGAGTGTACTATGTCTTATCAGAAACCAACCCTCACACTGCTTTTTAAAAGGAAAGTATTAGATACTTTGCATTTGGAAAGGGTTTGGGAAAAGAGAAATAGGTTATTGCTAATTGTCTTTCAGATTTAACCATATGTTAAAGTAGAAACTGTTTTCTTCACAGGAATTTCAAAACTATGTAATCACAGCAGAAGGTGGAAGTACACAGTGGACCTCTATGGAATCAACCCAACGTATTTAAATGCAACTTCTACTTATAACCTTTCATTTAAAAATTAAAAATCCAAGAAGATGCTAAACAGATGAGACAGCAGGGCAATAGGCCTAAACCTGGCCTGCTCTTGTCAACTGGGACCTCAGATTTGCTATTTGGTGACCTTCTATAGTCTAACTCTGGGTCTTGAGCCAGCAGCATCAACCAAGGGCTCGAGCCCCATTGGCAGAGAGAGGAACTAGGCAGCAAGTGTCACAAAAGCCACTGGAAGGAGACTCGCTCGTGGCTTTCAGACTTAGACTCTTTACCAGCAGCTACAGGCACCTTCTCTTTGAAGACTCACATTCTGATTACATAGATTTTAAACCCTCAGTACCAAGAGACTCCAGTTAATCCTTCATTCCATATAAACATTTGGGGGCTCTAATATGGGCCATGCCACATGTAAGGTACAGTCATTGTCCTGCAGGCAATGCTCACACTTCGTGGGACAACGTGTATGCACGAGGTGGGAAAAGAATGGAAAACCCCCCTCCTCATTTATTTCCCTTAAATCCACGTGTGTTCAGGTTAGCTAACCCCCTGCTCTCTTCACTCTTCTCCTCTCTGCAAGAATTATGTGTCCCCAGTGATTCCAGGAAGTTACTCATCAGCATGAGGTAGGAAGATTGGGGACAAAGCATGTTGCAGAGCGTGTGACTGGATTCGTCAGTTCTGTTAACTTTACTGCAGATGAGTCTGTTGCCCACTGACCTAGTAAAGAAGGTTTCATGAGTCACCTGTTTTTCTCTTTACAATCAATAGATGTGAGCCCACAGGATCAGGATGTCACTTCACATTTATGAATCTGTACCCTCGGGGCCTTGGCACTTTCAACCCCATGGCCTACTTACCAGTCTCAAGGGGAAGAAGCCTGGATGATGCTATTCCTCAATATACAGAAGAACTGTTGCCCCTTTTCTTATTCTTGTCCACAACTACCAGTTGCACCTTTTGGAGAAAGAGACAGAATCTATGCTGAAAGGTAAAGGAAAGGCGTTCATCCTTATTCACCTCCTATTTGCTGTTTAAGATAGTCTTTTATCAGGTTTCTGAACCTTTCATTCCACCATTAAAGATAAGTGTAAATCCAGTGCAATCCTCCTGGAGAGGAAATACATTTGCATTATCTACTGCACAGTATAAAATAACAACAGTGTCTTCATGGACAAGGCTTTCACAGAACCATAAAAACTAGTGCTGAACCAGGTAGACCCTCTATATCATCTATTCAATTGCTTTTGCAAATGAGGAAACTGAGACTGGAGTGATATAAAATTGTCCCACATGCACAGTTTATTGTGACCAGGACATGGACCCAGGTCTTCTTCCCCATTGTTCTTACAGAAAGAAGATAAAGGTGAGTATAGAAGGACACTGGGTACCAGTGGAAGCCAGAAAGGGACTTCAGGGAGGGAAAAGAGCAGAAAACAGGAATCCAGTGGTGCCAAGAAAACCTGATATGTCTCAATGCCCCCAGACTAACTATGGTGTCAGCAGGAGTAATAGGGCTGCAGTGGGGTATTCTGCCCTCCCTCACTCCACCCAGAAATAGCATGTCCCTGGGTCCTTGCTACTCAGTGGGAGCTTGGGCCAACCACCTCAGCATCACTGGGAGCTTGTTAGAAATGCACAGTCTCAGGACCCACCCCAGACCTACAGAACCAGAATCTGCATTCTAATGAGATCTTCAGGTGATTCACAGGCACACAGGTTTGAGAAGCACTGGGCTAAGGCACAGAGAGAGAGGGCAGGAACTCAGCCACCCACCCCCACCCATCACCCTCCCAAAGTGACCACAGAAAACAGGACCAGTCCTATTTCAGGACCCCAATCCCCCACGGTTTGGCATAGCCACAGGATCTTCAAAGAGGGTAAAGGAGATGTCAGGATAGATGAGGGTGGGAGAGATCACCAAAAAGTGCCCGGACAGTTTCAATACACGCTGCTAGGGCTTTGCAGTTCTGCCTACAACCTAGTTCTGCTTGGGGTTTTGTATTTTACTTTGTTTTGATTTGATGTGTTTCATTTTGTTTTGTTTGTCCATATTGGGTTTCTGTATCAACTGTACAGAAAAGGAAAATTGCTGCTGTTCCACAGACTGTATTCTAAATGCCTCACTCCTGCTGCCTCCTTCGTAGCTTATCCATGGCTTTGCTTTGTAGGTGTTTTTTTTCCAAGTAAACACTTTTATGAGGCAATTGCCCTCACTAGACTGTGAACTCTTCAAGGGCAAAATGGTAGTTTTTATTTATCTTTGCAATCCTAAAAGTTTGTGTCCTACCTTTGTAAACAACCCATAGGGAGTTGTTTAAATGGCAAACTGAATATGAATGAATGAATGAGGTAGAACTCTAAGCTCACATTCTCCTGACTTTAGTTCCAATATCCCTGCTAATAACTTTTCCTGTAAGCTGACCTAGCCACATGGCTCTTGGACTTCAGATTTTTGCATCCATTACAGAGAGGTCATTCAGACTGAGTGTTCCTTCATCCTGGGATGCAGTAAGAATACATGAGCTGCAAACTATAACATGCAATCAATAAATTGCATTACTTTGAAATCCTCAGGTGAGAGTTGTCATCCGACACATTTGCACTGTAAGGACTCAATTTTCGTTCTTGCTCTCTACTCTCAATTTACCATGCACATGCAAAGGGAAGGAACACACTATCAGGGAAAAAGAAGAAGCAAACTTTTTCTCTTTCTTACAACCCCCAGCACCAAAATTTAAAAGTAAAAATATATGAAATAGTAAGAATAGCAATCTCCTGGAAGCACTTCGCACAAAATCATGGCAACAGTGTTCCTCTTTGTAGCCATTTGCTGGCACCACACGATGAATCTATCAATAATAGTAATTCTCATAACAGCATCACAAAATGCAACTACTACTTGTATGCAAAGATGAAACATAATATTTTCATTTTGCCTAAACTAATATAGTCCTTGTCCTGAGCACTCACTACCAGATAAGAAGATAAACAAATTATACTAAGGTTCAGTACAATAATCTAAACAGTCTATTTAGGAAATAGTCTTCCACTTGTTAAAAATACTAGGTCTCCTTGATAATTTCCAATCTCTTTGGCTTTTAGTGCTTAAAGTGGTACCTGGCTTATAAGGTAAGGATTTAGGGGAAGACATGTGTCCTAGGAACCCCAGGAAAGTATTGAGGACTTCTTCTGTGATATCATCATCTCCCCTCCGTCTCTTGGTGTGGCAGACATGGAGGTACCCCCTCAGACTCCCCTTCAAGAAACAGTTCACTGCCCAGCTGGAAGGAGTTAGCTGAGATCCTCCCGCTGTTAGCTCCTTCAGGGTCTGCTTCAACTTTCAAGCCAGGGCCATGTTCTCCTTGGGCGGTCCTAACCAATGTCTGAGTAAAGGATCATGCTCTTTGTCTCACAGCTTCCCCTACCCAAACCTGCTTGCTTCATTTTTCTTTCTGGAGTGTTACTCCCTGAATTAGGTTTCTCCAGAGAAATAGAACTGGCAAGGCATTTTAGGTGATATTAGCAATTATCAAACTTATGAAGTCTTTTAAAATGTAGACTAACTGATATGTTAATGTAAGATTAAGATATGTGGAATACATTGAAGGAGTCTGCTCATTATCTGAAAAATGCCTTCCTATACATAAGATAATATACACAAATATGTGTGATAATACAGGCAAATACATCCAAGTACATGTTCATAATATATGTACATATATTAGGTAAACTATATTATGCATATTTGTATATGTTATCCTATGTATTAAGAAGGCATTTTTCACATAACAGACAGACTTTTTTTGGAACTTTTTATACTGAATTCTGTGCTCCAATGGTTGTAGTTAAATTAAAATTTCAGAGTATCTTAGCACACACTTTTTAAAAATTAGAACTTTAACTCTGGCTGGAAATGTATAAAAATATAGTTAGTACATGAAAGTAGAAAATTTTCTCATTTATTCTTGTTGCATGTACCTTTCTTTTAATAATGAGTCTTAGCTGCATCAAATCTTAAGTTCAATAAATAAAAAGAACAGATCATAGCTTACTCCATCTGGCACTCTGAAAAAGCTGCTAAACCACTAAAGAGGCTCAGGTTAGTACTGCCTTCTTATTTTCATTTTCTTAAAGATGCAGCAAGCTTGAAGGTTGAAGCACAAAATCACTTCCACCAGTCTCATGAATTTTGAAGTACCACCTGCATAGCACTGATTTCACATTGCAGAACAGTTCAATGCTATAATCCTGTCTCTTCTGCTACCATAGCAACCTGTTGGGTCAAAATGAACTGAATTGTGGAATTATCACTAAGAGGGAGCGGAGGATCTCTGCTTGATTTTTTTTTTCTCAGTTCACTGTGTAATGCCTATGAATGAGAAGATTAGAATGAATGATTCTGTTTCTTTTAAAATCTATGTTGCATTTTAAAAACACCATGGACATGCAGGATCCATGCTAATGCTACAGAAGTTAGTTCATCCTTGCATCATGTTTGGAAAGTAGAGGACAAAAAAATCAAAAGAAAAGTCATCATTATCTCATTGCAAATGCATTTGAAAAAGTTGGGTTTGGGTAGTATGTGGAAATGACAATCATATTAAATTGGAACTTGATCTCTCAGTTTCCTGTGCCCGTACATGGCAACGTTTGCATGAATTGGGATTTTAAGCTTAAAATCAACCCAAAGTATTGGTCCATACCATCCACAGACTTTTGAACATTCCAATTCCTGTGAAATGGCTCCAGTTAAGTTGGGCTCCCTGACAGATGGAATCAAAACTTGTTGCTTCATTACAAATCCCTTTCTCAAAATAGCGACAGAATGAGAAATAATCTTGTTTTAAATGGAGCAAAAGTGCATTCACTATGTGGTCTATTTGTGTGGAAATACATTATGTATCCCTTATATCCCTCTCCCTACAAAATGCTTACTCAAGGATTTACACATTATAGATGGTCAGTTAAGTTTGTTGATTAATTGATTGGGCAATTCTACCTTATATTCTGCCCTTACTTTGTTCCAGGCACCGTAAAGCCAGTTCACATGCATTATCAATAAATTCTTACAACAGCCCTGCAAGGTAGGTGTTACCCCCATTAAGACCTTGCTAGAGTGAGTGCCTTTCCAAGTAGCAAAGCCAGGATCTTTCCCTTGGTCTTTTTTATTATCTCATAAATCCCTTCTCTAAGTCATTATTCCAAAGCATCTGGTCTGATATCTTTCTGGAATTGAAATCTGAATGCTCTTTGAGCTGTGATGCAGGAATTAACAAGTCAGCCACTAGAAAGGCTATATTGTTATGTGATGGTCTCATCTCACCCAGTAAGACCTGTGTGAAGAATTAGTTGTCAAAAACAGCAAGTTCTTGAGTGTTTCTAGACCTCAGGAATAGATAATTACCAATTAAAAGGAGTTGCAGTATGAGAAATCTGGGGTAGGATTCAAACTCAAATTAAGCCTATTATAAGATTATATACTCTTCAAAGAATAAGCCAAGGCATGATTCTGAGATTTGAAATGATCTGAAAACACCAAAGTCAATGAGCTGCTCAGATGACCATGTCAAGTGCATAGTAAACACTTCAGTCATATCTTCATGCATATCTATTAAATTGAGCTGAGGTTACAGAAGTTACATGCACAGCCTTTGTGACACACAAAACAGCAAAGAAGAAGGTGTGATGGACAACAATATCTGATCATTTATATCATGTATATTTATACATATATATTGAGCAGCTCACCTAAATGAGGCACAGTTTGATCATTGTAGAGAATAACCAAGAGAATATTCAGGGCTGGTCCCAGATTCAAAGGGCTTATAATTTAATGAGTAAGACAGACAGGACAACATGGTTAATACTAGCTATAAAGGAAGAGAGAAAAAAATAAATATTGCAATAAAGGTAGAAGAAAACCACTATGAAAACTGAGGAGAAGGAGCATTTTGTGAAATCTTAATGGTGGTGGCAGAATGTGAGCTATGCCCTAACGGATGAATAGGATGGTGACAATAGATAAAGAAGGGAAAAGTCCAGTAGGCAAGGAAGCACAAACATCAAAACATAAAAACATGCCAGAGCAATAAGAAACATTACATTATATCTTAGCATAGACTTTATAGCCTAATTTCTTCCCCCAATCCTATTCCATCCTCTATTCCCTTATAATGTCCATAGGTCATATCAATAATAATCTAATGAAAGGGCATCAAGGAAAAAAAGAATCTCATGAAATAACAAACCTCAAGGTACCAACAATACATTTTTACTTGAAAATGTCCTGAAAATAGAAAAGAGAGTAGATGCAGGCATATGTAAATGATATGGAAATGAAGTATAAATACTCATGTGGCTTTGGCCCTCCAGAAAAAATCGCTGATGATTGCTATAATAAGCTCTCTAGAAGGTAAGTATTGTCTAAACACTTGCAGACAAATTGTCATCTTTGTTCCAAATTGAAAGTCTTAAACTCACCAGGAAAACTCCACTAGCTTTTCAGTCCCTGGATCTTTTCAACCTTCAGACGTCCCTTGATCAAAGCCACAGGACTTCCTACTGTCAGGAATAATAGTTGCAGTATAAATAGTGTTAGCCATAGTAGCTACATATCCGGGATGGCATAACTTTTATCAGCATGTGACTAATCTCCATAGCATTTATAATAACAGTAATCTTTTCCTTCTATGGGGCAAAATAACTATAATTCTCACCTATATTGATAAAAACACCAAAAATAACTATAATTTTGTAAAGCTAGAAAACTACAGCATCTTAGAGGATTACCTAATCATGGTGGGGACTTCCACAAGGATATGAGTTCCAATGTTTCTCCTATATTTCCTTTAGAAAAAGATGGAAGATGGAAGACTTAGTAAACAAGGATACTGAAATCATGATCAATAATTTTACTTTCTCCATTAATTTCATTTTGTGAAAATTTAAAATGTCTTATCAAACCTTTATCAAGATAGTAACATTGATGCTCCTTGTGGTATCTTGAGTTATGTACCCCAATTTAGACATGTTCTTAATCTTAATCCATTTCTCTGTGAGTGTGAACCCACTGTAAATAAGACATCTTGAAGGAATTATTTTTAGCTAAAGTATGGCCCAACTGAATGAAGGTGGGTCTTCATCTGGATTAGTGGAAGCCTTATAAAGAGAAACCACAGGGAAGAGCCAAAAGCAGGAAGTCATAAGAAACCCAAAAGAAAAAGGAAAGGCCATCATCATGTGACAAAAAGAAAAGATTCAAGCCAAGAAACCCCAAAGATTGTGGCAAGCCAGCACCAGATGTTATCAACCCTAAGAGGAAGCAAGCCTTCTAACCTCCAAAAGACAATAAATTCCTATTGTTTAAGCCAATACGTTGTGTAGTATTTGTCATAGCAGCTTGGCAAACTAAGACACTCATCAAGTTTGCTTGTTCAACAAGGATTTATCTTGTTTTACTTTGCTATATTCAAAGTCAATTTCCATTCTTCCAATTTTCCCTCCTTTTTTGTCCCTCCTTCTCTCATTCTCCATTCATTCATTTGGTCAATTATTTGCTGAGCATTTTCTATGTTCCAGTTACTGATCTAGAGGGCTGGAACAGTACTTAAAGAAACGATATATCAGTGACTAAGAAAGAGGTTGCTTTCTATGGAGAAGAACAGACAATAAATTAGATAAAATTGTGATTTCATATATTAGATTTAATGAGTGCTAAGGAGAAAACTAAAGCAAGTAATGTATAGGAAATGTGTGTGAGGAAATTTTAGAAAGAGGGACAAGGAAAGGCCTCATTGAGAATTTGATATTTGAAAGAGAGAAGAGAGCAAATCATGTAGTTTTTGGGAAAAAGAACATTCCCAAAAAGGAAACAGAAAATACAAAAGACTTGAAGTAGGAGTAAGTTTGGCAAATTCAAGGAATGGTGAGGAGGCCAGTGCATCTAAAAAAGGAGGGAAGATAGAGAGAGGATGTAGCTTAGTGGTTAAGTGTCTGCTTCCCATGTATGAGGTCCTGGGTTTGTTTGGTTTTTCACCTCCTTAAAAAATAAATAAAAAAGAAGGAAGAATGGATAGTAGTGTAGAAAATGAGTTCAGAGAAGTAGTGAGAGGAAGATCATGTAGCCCATTGCAGATCATGGCAAAAGTTTTGGCTTTCACTCTTTGGTATCATCTGATCTAGGTTATAGGTAGTGTGCTGGCTTCTGTGTTTAGAATATACTGGAAGGAAAGAGTGAAAGCAGAGAAAACGAGTAAAAGGACATTCCAATAGCCCAATGAGATAGGATGGTGTTTTGCAGCACAGTGATAACAGTGCAGGTGGTGATAAGATAGAACATGGGTATTTTTGAAGGTTGGGCCGACAAAATTTGATGCTAGATTATAAATGGGGTATAAGATAAAGAAAGGAGTCAGGACAAAACCATGGGTTTTGGTCTGAGCAACCAAGTGGAAAAGTCTGTGTGAAGAGCAGGTTTTTGTTGTCAAGAGAAACAATTCAGGAGTTCAACTTTGGAAATGTTACATCTAGGGATGTCACCTAGAAAGTTGGGTTTATGAGTCTGGAGTTCAGGGAAAAGTTCTGGGCTGGACATGTAGATTTGGGCATTGTCAGCTGATAGCTAGTTGTAAAAAGCCATGAGCCCTGAATGGGATAACCTAAGAAAAGAGTGTGGATAGAAAAAAGAATGGGGCCCTGAATAGCAAAAACAATCTTGGGGAGAAAAAAGAACGGGGTTAGAGGACTCACATCTCCCAATTAATCAAAACAGTATGGTACTGGCACAGATAGATCAGTGGTACAGAATTGGAAATCCAGAAATAGAACCACACATCTATGGTCAACTGATTTTTCACAAGGGTGCTAGATACATGCAATGGGGAAAGAATAGTATCTGTAACAAATAGTGTTGGGAGAACTGGCTATCCACATGCAGAATAACGAAGTAAGACCTCCATCTCACACTATGTAAAAAAGTTAACTCAAAATAGATCAAGATCCTAAATATAAGAGCTAAAACTATAAAACTCTTATAACTTACAAGCACATCTTTATAACCTGGGATTCAGCAATGGATTTTTCAGTATGACACCAAAAGCACATGCAACAATAACAAAAAAAAATAATTAGATAAATCTTATTTCTTCAAAATTTAAAACTTTTGTGTATCAAAGGAAGTTATCAAGAAAGTGAAAAGACAACCTACAGAATGAGAGAAAATAGTTTAAATATATCAGATAAATAAGGGTTTAATATCCAGAATATACTTTAAAAAATCTTACAACTCAACAACACAAAGACAAACAACTCAACTGAAAAATGGGCAAAAGACTAGAATAGACATTTCTCCAAAGAAGATATGTAAATGGCTAATAAATACATGAAAAGATGGTCAACATCATTAGCCATTAGGGAAATGCAAATTAAAACCACATTGAGGACAACCAGCAAGATGGCGGCAGACTAAGGAGCTCCTAGAGTCAGCTCATGCTAAGGGGCAGTTAATAATCACCCAGAGCTATCTAAAGCACCTGTTTGGGGGCTCCGGGAGACCATAAGAGCATCCTACAACATCCTTGAAAGAATGGAAGGAGGAGAGTGCCCATCTGCAGAGAAGATTCATGAGTAGAGCCCTCCATGTTGCGAAGGCCGGTGCCCAACCTCCACTGGTGGTACAAGCCACCTTGGAAGCTATTCCATGGCTGGAATTGGAAGCTCCATTTCCAAAAATCAGGGGAGGAAGAGACAGTTGGGCACCAACTTCAGCTACTTATTAGTAAATTCAGCTGGCTAAAGTATAATCCTAAAAATAGCTAAAGTTTGAACTTGTCCAAGTTGGAAAGAGGCTGGTAGCCACCATTTTGACTCTGTCCCCAGCATGAGGAGAAGCCAGGATGATTGAAAATCACAGTAACAGTAGTCCAGCTTCTTTCCACCCAGATCATACTGCAGCCCTAGCCTAGGCCCCAATCCCACCTCTGGCAGGGAGAAAGCTGGCAGGGCCTGCACCAGCCTCTCCAGGAAACTGCAGGTACATTTGACTAGCCTAGATTGAATAGTCAGAAGTCTACCGGGGCAACTACGGTCATGTTAGACCTGCATGACATAGATTGCTGTCCACAACTGCAGCTCCATCCCCACCCCAGGGAGGAGAGGAAGGGCATGCCTTCATCAGTCTCTCCAGGCAACTATAGTATAGGATTGCACAACTTGGATTATTACTTGTGGCTGTAGCTCTGTCCCTAATCCAGGCAAAGGAGAAAGGTGGTAGAAGCTTCATCAGTCCCTGGGGCAACATGGGCAACTTGAGCCTCCACAGCTTACAGCACCAACTACATTCTCTGCTCCTACTGCACAACCAGCAAGGGAGAAAGGGCAAGAAAGTCCTATACTAAAGAGATAAACTGCACCCAGAATAAATACTCCAGTAAGCCAGATGCTAAGACACCAATAAAAAACTACAATCCATACCAAGAAACAAGAAGATATGGCTCAGTTAAAGGAACAAGATAAGCCTCCAGATGAAATAAAGGAGTTGAGACAACTAATCATAGCTGTTCAAATAAATCTCCTTAATAAATTCAATGAAATGGCTAAAGAGATTAAGGATATTAAGAAAACATTGGATGAGCACAAAGAAGAATTTGAAAGCATACATAGAAAAATAGCAGGTCTTATGGGAATGAAAGACAAAATAAATGAAATTAAAAATACACTGCAGTCATGTAACAGCAGATTTAAGGAGGCAAAAAAAAAAAAAGCATTGGTGAGCTTGAAGACATGGCCTCCAAAAGCAAACATACAAAAGAACAGATGAGGAAAAGAATGGAAAAATTGAACAAGTTCTCAGGGAACTAAACAACAGCAAACGATGTGCAAACATATGTGTCATGGGTGTCCCAGAAGGAGAAGAGAAGGGAAAAGAGGCAGAAGGAATATTTGAAGAAATAATGGTAGAAAATTTCCCAACCCTATTGAAGGACATTGATATCCATGTCCACGAAGCACAACGTTCTCCCATCTGAATAAATCTGAATAGACCAACTCTGAGACACATACTAATCAGAATGTCAAATGCCGAAGACAAAGAGAGAATTCTGAAAGCAGCAAGAAAAAAGCAATAGATGACATATAAGGGATATCCAATAAGATTAAGTGCCAACTTCTCATCAGAAACCATGGAGGCAAGAAGACAGTGGTATGATATTTTTAAGATACTGCAAGAGAAAAGCTTCCAGACAAGAATCTTATATTCAGCAAGATTGTCTTTCAAAAATGAGGGTGAGTTTAGAATATTCACAGATAAACAGAAACTGAGAGAGTTTATAACAAAGAGGCCAGCCTTGCAGGAAATACTAAAGGGTGTGCTACAGTCTGAAAAGACGGGAGAGAGAAGCTTGGAAGAGAGTCTAGAAATGAAGATTATATCAGCAAAAGTAACTAAAAATCTCAAAAGAGTGGTGAAAATAAAATATGACAGATAAAACCCAAAGGTCAAAATGGGTGAGATAAGAATAGCTTTTACAGTAATAACATTGAATGTTAATGTATTAAACTCCCCAATCAAAAGACACAGACTGGCGGAATGGATAAGAAAATATGAGCCATCTATATGCCATCTGCAAGAGACTCACCTCAGACCTAAGGATACTAAGAGATCGAAAGTGAAAGCCTGGAAAAAGATATTCCACGCATGCAGTAACCAAAAAATAGAAAGAAAAAAAAAAAGCCAGAGCAGTTATACTTATATCAGATAAAATAGACTTTAAAAGACACTAGTAATGCACAATCTGAGGAGGAATTCAGGAAAAAAGTTCCATTTACAATAGCGACTAAAAGAATCAAATATTTAGGAATAAATTTAACTAAGGGTATAAAACACTTGTATTCAGAAAACTACAATGCATTTTTTTTTTCCAACATTGATAGGTTTTATTGGAGAATATATTAATGGTTTGGGGAACAAGCCATATAAAGAAACATGATTACATTTAAATAGATCAAGGTAAATATTCCTAAATTTTTAAAATATACCATAAAATATTAAAAATGATTAACACTTTGAGAAATCTTTACATGAAATCCAATCAAATAAAGTCTAGTATTGAGAAGTGATAAATGCTTATTACATGTAAAAACAATATTGAAAGGAACCAAAGTGAAAAACTGATGGGGGGGTTTATTTTAATTAGAAATCTGAAAAATATAAATAATATTAAAACTTAACATTTTTTACCATTTAAAGAGAAACATAATTAAAAATATTCCAAATATATTCATTTTCAACATTTAGAAAATTGTATATATTGTATTTTTATCCACTCCTTTTAGGAATAAAAACCAGTACCTCAACCTTAAAGAACAATTTGACAATCATACAAAATTGAAAATGGTCAGTGTCATTAATTTGCTTTTGTTGAATAAAGTTCTTTTTTTTTTTTTTTTACCGGGAGGTCCCGGGGATCGAACCCGGGTCCCTCCATATGAGAGACGGACGCCCAACCAGTTGAGCTATATCCGACCCCTGATGCATTTTTAAAAGAAATCAAAAAAGACCTAAATAATTGGAAGAACATTCCATGCTTATGGATTAGAAGACTAAATATCATTAAGATGTCAATTCCACCCAAGTTGATACACAGAGTCAATGCAATCCTGATAAAAATTCCTCCAGCATTGTTTAAAGAAATGGAAAACACAATTTTCAATTTTATTTGGAAGGGAAAGGGGTCTTGAATAGTCAGAAACATCTTAAAAAGGAAAAGCAAAGTTTGGAGGACTCTCACTTCCAGACTTTAAATTGTATTACCTAGCCACAGTGGTAAAAACAGCATGATACTGGCATAAAGACAGACATATAGACTAATGGAACTGAATTGATGATTCAGAACTAGACCCTCACATCTATGATCAAGTGATTTTTGACAAGCCTGTCAAACTCTCCCAGCTCGAGCAGAACAGCCCATTCAACAAATAGTGCTGGGAGAACTGGATGTCCATAGCCAAAAGAAAGAAAAAGGACCCCTATCGCATACCTTATACAAAAACTAACTCAAAATGGATCAAAGACCTAAATATAAAAGCAAGAACTATAAAGCTTCTAGAAGAAAATGTAGGAAAACATCTTTGAGACCTGGTGGTAGATGGTGGATTCTTAAAGGAGATAAGAGGAGGGCAGAGATGGACTAATGATGTTTAATGTATGTAGTTTTAATTAACCTTCTAGAAATGTGTAGAGTTGATGGTAACACATTATGGTGAGTAACAACTGGTTTATAAATGGGAATGTGGCCAGAAATGGTAGTCTAGGGATGTAAATGTTAATTGAAAGAAAGCTAGAGAATAATCTAGGGACTCAATAACACAGTAAACCGAGAGGTGGATAAGAATTGTGGTTGAGGGTACAGCTGCAAGAGTGTCCTTTGTGATCTAGAGCAGATGTACGTCACTATTGCAGAGTAGTGGGAATAAGAAGCATGGGAAAAATACAACTGGAGTGACCTGTGGATTGTGGTTAACAGCAATACTGGAATATTCTTGCATCTGTGTCAAAGATGTACTGTGTTGATAATGGGAGAGTATGGAAAAATGTGTGCCAGATGTACACTATGGACCATGGTTAGTGGTAACAGTCTGATAACATTTTCTCACAATCTGAAACAAATGTTCCATTATAGTGGGATGTGTTGATGGAGAGGTATTGTATGGGAATTTTGCACATAAGCATGATTGTTTTGTAAGTTTACAACTTCTGTGATAAAAGTATACTTTAAAAAAATAATAGGGTGGGTTGGGGGAGGAAATACACCAAATGTAAGATATGGACTATAGTTAATAGTAGGATTTTTAAATATTCTTTCATAATTTGTAACAAATGTCTCACAACAATGCAAGGTATCGGTAGTGGGTTGATGTATGTGACCCCTGTATGATGTTATGCATGTTTGCTTTGTAAGTTCACAAATTTTATTATACACTTATTATGTATGTTCATGTATGAATGATATAGTAATAATAATAATAATAATAATAATGGGGTGGGTTGGGGGAAAATACACCAAATGTAAGATACTTTGGTTAGTAGTAATATTTTGAGGATGCTCTTTCATCATTTGTTAAAAATGCTTCACAACAATGGAAGGTATTGGTAGCAGGGTGAGGTATGAGAGCCTTGTATCACATTATTCATGTTGGTTTGTAAGTTCACAACTTTTATTATACACTAATTGTTTATATATGTTTATGTATGAGTGATATACTTCAATAAATTTTTAAATAAAAAAAACACCACATTGAGATACCATTTCATACCCAAAAAGATGGCTATTATTAAAAAAGAAAAGAAAAAAAGTGTTCAAGAGGATGCAGAGAAATTGAAAGTCTAATGCATTGTTGGTGGGAATGAAAATGGTATAGTCACTGTGAAAAGTAATATGACAGTTCTTCAAAAAGTTAAATATAGAATTCCCATTTGACTGGGCAATCCCTTCTAGGCACATACCCAAATAAATTGAAATAGTGTCACAAAGAGATTCTTGTACACCCATCTTTATAACAGCATTATTTACAATAGCCAAAAGCTAGAAACAACCCAAATGTCCATCACCAAATGAATGGATAAACAAAATGTGGTACATACACAAATGGAAAATTATTTAGTCATAAGAAAAAATGAAATTATAATGCTGCAACATAGAAGAACCTTGAAAACATCATTATTCTCAGTGAAATAATCAAGACACAAGACATAAACTGAATGTCACTTAGATGGCTAGAATAGCAATTTGCAGAGACAGAAAGCAGTTTAGAGGTTATTGTTGGGGGGATAGATGAGAGCAGGGAAGGGGGAGTGTTTGTAAGACTAAAAAAGAAAAGAAAAGGGGTACAATGTTGGACTCTGTTCTTCAATGTCTAGGGGTCAAGGAGATAAAATGGGACCAGCAAAGAAGACTGAGAAAGAGTGACACCCGTGGTAGAAGGAGAATCGGGTATATGCAGTGGCCTGGAAACCAAGCAAAGAAAGTGTTTCAAGGTAAAAAGTTAATGACATTGCCAAATGCTGCCAAGCCAAATAAGAGGAAGACTTAGAATTGATCTTTGGATTTGGCAAAATGGACATAATTGTTGATCTTGACAAGAACTATTTCTGTAGGGTGGTGGAAGCAAAAGCTTGACAGAAAAGAGTCAAGAAAGGGAGGGAATAATTTGGATAAGCAAGTACACAGAAGGTCAGCATAGGTGGAGAATTTGACTTATCTAGAGTTGTTTAGAATAGATATTACAATGAAATATGAGAGAGGGAAGAGAGTTGAAAATGTTTACAAGTGTTATAGAAATGGGAAAGAGTAGGAGTTGGGGGAGGGGTGATATACAAACTGTAGAGGGATTTGAGTGTGGAAGATGAGGGATGGTTGGAAGTCTTGTTATAAAGGGTACAATCAGGTTAGTCCTAATAGTCTCCAAGGTGGATGGGGTGGCGAGCCTGTTGAGTGTTGAGAGGGAAAGCTTGGTATGTGGTTGAGGTTTGCCAATAGCATACAGAGTGCTGGCTTCCTACCTGACTTCTTCTGTGGGAGGAGTGAAAAGAAATGAAGCAAAATAAAGTAACAGGCAAAAAGACTGAAAATGAATTCGGAGAGCTATGCATACAGAATGGTCCCTTATGCCACCATCGATTCCACTATCGTAAAGAAAACAAAAAAATACAGGAAAAGCCTACTTTTCTGGGAAACAAAACTGATTTTTTTAAAAATCCCGTAACTAACTCCTCTTCCTCCTTCTCTCCCCTTCTTCCACTTTTTCCCCTTAAATACCCTTGTCTCACTGCCTCAACTGGGGTTACAATTTGGGTTGCTACCTGAATCTAAATACAATCCAAGTGTATTGAATTGCAATTTTAAGACACTGAACAAGTGTCTTCATTTTGCATTACAGCTCATTTACTTATTTCTTGGTTGACAGAAGCATGGGCTACTGAAAGAGGTGCAGTCTTATTGCACAAATGGTTTCTTTCCTCTGCCAGTAGTAGCCTGAAGAGCGGATCTGTTTGGAGAGCCAAGTAACCCCCAACTTCTGATGAAGGAGTCTTCTGGGCAGGGAGACAAGCAGTGTCATCTACAAGTTTGAATGATACTTAGGGATTTATTTCTTATGCTAAGGAGCAGTCTTCTAAAACATGTATGAAAAAAATAATATTTGGATCAGAAATAAGTCTGATGACTCAGTAGCTGGAGAAATAATGCAAAAAGGCAAACATGCTTGCTGACTGATGTCTGAACAAAGTCAGGCACAGACTATATATCCCAAGTTAAATTATTCCCCACCTACCAATACTCATGTCTGAAATGTCACTACTAGAAAACATGAAATTTCAAACCCAACTGAGACTTTAAGAAAAAAGCAGCATGGTATAGCAGAAAGAGTCCAGGATTTGGTGTCCCACTGATCTGTGTGTAGATTTTAGCCTGGCCCATCATCAGTGGTGTGATGTCAGCTAATTTTCTCTCATTCCCTAACCTCTTAGGTAGAATAATTACTTAAACATCTCACCAAGGGCTTGTTTTCATTGGGTAGAGATGCATGTCCCTGTCCCTAGTTCTCATTTCTGCTTAGCACTAGATAGAAAATAGTCACTTGGTTGCCTTAAGGTCTGTGGAGTGTCTAACTATATGATACAGAAAACTGAAGAGAATATGCAAAGGGCAAAAGATTTATGTGGGCATCTTCAATGCATGGCATATAAATATCCACCCAACACTTTAAGCTTTACAAATTTCCTGAATTTCTCTACTTGTAGAAGCCCCAGTTTGTTTCTGGGCTATATCTGGCTCCATCATGATAAAGCAGCAGACCCACTTGGAAGGATACACATCTAATAGTTATAGTTAGTTGTGTGTTACTAACCAGCTATATGCCCCTTGGCAGTTGGTTTTGCCTCTCTGAGTTCAAAGGTACAAATAGCTTCTATCTCGGAGGGGTAGAGGAAGAGTTAACTGTGACAACTTGTGGGAAAGCCCCTGCTGCAGAAAGGCAACCCTTAATGTTCAATTCAGAGTAATGCTTGTGAGGTAGTAACTCCCTATCTTGAAAGTATTCCAGTAAAAATCACTTGTTAAAAACACTGTAGAGATAATCACTTGTGAGACCTCTTCCACCTCCAAATATTAGAATTTCACAAAGTTGTGTGATAAATGAACAGAACAGAATCTTGACAAATTGTGAAGTAAGAAAACCTATCTTCAGTGTTTTCCCCAAAGCATGCAGTCATCCCCTCTCCTGACCGTTCAGGGATCCCGCTCCCCCAACGAACATGTGCAAGTGCACACATGCACACACACACACACACACACACTTTGGTCCATACTGAGACCTCTTGCATCTCCCAGCATCCCACCCTCTATTGTCCCATACCTCAGCTAGAAGGATTAAGAACACAGGCTTTGACAATTCATAATGCTGAGTGAACTTAGGGAAGTGAACCTTTCTAAGTTCTGTTTTCTCTGATGTAAACAGGGGTAATAAGAGCCCCCTTTACAGTCATACAGAGTGGACTAAATGACATCAAGTTTGCAAAGTGCTTAGCATAGTGCCTGGTGCACAACAAACGCTTCTTAAATAATAGCTATTATTTCCTTGTTTATTTGGTATTACTATTATTGTTTTGTTGTATACATTTTCTTCCTGCTCTTTCTGTCGTCGTTTTTGTTGTCGATTCCCTGTTACATGGGAGCATGCTGATAAGATCCACCCCTGAAATGATGCACACTGTAACTGTTATGCACTGCCTAGCCCACCCAGGATTCCCCCTAGCACCATGGCAGGAGAGAGGGCAGCTTGTTCCCACTATGGTTTGCCCATTCACTTAACAGTCACTTTTGGATCCTCCAGCCTCCTCTCCAATCTACAAAAGACACCGTAGCTCTGTCTGCTGGGACCTAGGGTAAGCTGGAAATAGGTAGATTGATTCCAAGTCTGGAGTCTCCTCTGATTGTCCTGTACACAGCTTTTTTTAAAAGACTGGCTATGAGTGTAGGAGACTTAACTCTTTTATTTATATAAATCAAGGGTAAAAGGTATAACTATTATACCAAAGATGTGTTCCATAACTTATATATATGAGAGAAGGCATTGGCAGGCATTAAGTAGTGGTATGTCTCAGGGTGTTGCATTCTTTGAGCCTCTAGCATGAACACATATTTAAAATTCACTATTTCTTACCTGGATTGGCTGTGGAAGGTAACAGATTTTCTCTTTTGGCTCCATACTGCTTGATCGATAGTCACTGCCACTATTTTTCCATAGTGAAGAGTCCAAAGTTGTCCAGAAATAACATTTATTAATCAACAGTAAAACACACAATAGAAAAGGCCTTATAAATAAAACTACATAATTATGATGCTTTATTTTTTGCTCAATACTCCACAAAACACTAAAGACAGTAACAAAATAATTCAATAAATATTAAAAACTTTCAAGAGAGTTATCAAACACTCTTTATCATATGTGAACATCAACAATGCCACATCAATTAGATACACTATTAAACACTATCATAGGTTTCTCTCTTGGAATAAGGTACATGAGTAATTTTTTATCCAGAAGTCATAACATTTACACACATCCACACACAAGAGAAGAGCTCAGAGTAAGTGAAGCAGACTCCCCAGGGACTGGGTCCATCTGCCTGTACATCATTTAAAGATATTACAGTGTAAACCAGAAAGAAGTCAACACAATAAAGAGAAAAGTTGGGGTTTGTTTGGGGTGGGAAGAGGAAAACTAGGGTAATTAATGAAAGCTGCTTACATATTTTCCATTGCTCTCTTAGCAATATGCTCTCTTCCGTTTTCTGCTTTTTCTTGGTTGAGGTATTCCAGCACTTTCATTAACAGATCTTCATCCAAGTACTGCCTGTTTGGAGTATCACCACTCTTCAGGAGCCCCACAGGGAGCTTTTTGCTTACCGAGGCCAGTTTGTCAGTCTCCTGAGAGCTGCCTTGATTCAAATGCTCTTTGATGGCCTGCTCGATCTGGTCCTCTTCCTGTACTTCATCTTCAGATGAACTTTGATTGGGAACATGCTTCATCGGGTTTGAATTAATGACCTCGGGATATTTAACTAACATCCTGGCCAAGTACTCTCCTAATTCTTGATCCTTGTCATTCAGGTTTTCATATGCCATCTGTCTATTTTCCACGTTTGGCATCCAGGCAGCCTTGGGAAGCTGGTTTGCTCTGGATCTTCCAGGGCCATATGGGGGTCTCGGCAGAACCTTCTCTTGGTTATATTGATTGGGAAAATATGGAGGCTTCTGATTGGGTACACTCTCCATCCCCAAAAGATTTAAAATGTCTTCAACACTGAGCCCTTCGGGTAGGACCTCTGTCATAGCACGGCCAGATGTTTTGGGGTAGCCACTCTTGGAGGGCATCTTGTTTGGGTACAGGTCTGGGTGGTTCACATCAACCTCTGAGATGTCATCTAGGTCACCTGGAAGGTCAAGCTCCTGCTCAGGTTCGACTGATCCACTTGGCTTCTCACCGGCTCTGAGCATGTCAATTAAGTCTTCAGGGGGTATCTGTAAATTCCTTGAGATTTCAATCAACTGATAAATAGACTGAGAATCAAGTGGTTTCTCAAAAACCCTGGTTGCCCTTTCCCCATTTTGCCCATTCTGTGACCTCCCACTTGCTGCAGCATTCACTAACCTTTTCAAATAAGCAATTACTCTAGAGACATCATCTGAGAATTGGTCTTTACTCTCTTTCTGGAGATCCTCATCCTGCACACCCAGCTGCCCCGAACGCTTCATCTCATCATTGATCTGTTCATTTTGTTCTATATTCTCTTTGTTGTCTCTCACTTCTTCCTGGGTTTGACTCTCTATTTTCTCCTCTACTGGATTCCAATCTTCTCCCCCGACCACATCCTCATAGGCAATGTTATTGGCCTTGTAGATATCATCTTCATCATCTGTGTAAAGTTTTTGCTCATCTTCAACCCTTGCACGCTTCTGATTGTTTGGTCCTGTCAGTTTCCCCAACTCTTGGAAAACAGATTCCAGTGTAGCAAGGCTTTGAGGAGTATATTGTTCCTCCACTATTTCATTTGTACGCTTAAAGGGATTATCCCTAGAATTCTCTTCATACATAGGGGGGAATCGCATGTGCTTCAGCTTTCTCTCCGGCCACTGTACAGCTTCATAATCATCAGGAATGTCCACTGGAAAGTTCTTTTCTGAATTCAAGGCATAGAGCTTGTTTTCTTTTGGTGTAGACTGGGGCTCATTTTCAGCTTGTCTTAATGCTTCAAGAATTATCCTCATCCACTCATCTTCACTCAAGGAATCCCTTGAACTTTCTGGCAAATGACTTTCTTCACCATTTTCTTTTTGGTGAAGGGGAACAGAGACACCTTGGTAGGGATTATAGTCTGGGCTGCTTTCATCTTTGTGAGCTTGTTGTCGGAGCTTTTCTATGTACTCCAAAGCCCTGATCATTTCGGGACTTGGGAACCTTTGGACATTTTCCGACCTGAGGTCTTGTTCTTTCTGAAGCAGCTGGTTACGTTGAAATGAAGCAGCTTGGGCACAGGAGATGAGGAAAATTAAAGGGATGAGAGACAAGGCTGCTCCAAAGTGGTGGGTCTTAGCTTCTGCCATGTTTGAAGGATTTCCTTAAAGCATAGAAAAGATGAGTTATCACAAATGAAATAGACTAGAAGGCATTGTAGCAGAAGCAAATTATGGACCATTGAGGGGGAAAGGTAGCAGAGATTATTTCACATTAAACTTAGGATACTTCTTTTTAAAACCCATATATATTTCTACAAGATTGCTGAAAGTTAACCAGAAGAATCTTTAGCAAAATTGTCACACATTTGCATCAAACTTGCATATCAATCTCTTGGTTAAAACAATAACAAAAACACTCATATGGAGTTTTTCAAATTTTATTTTCACATAAAAACTTTGAGGTTTATTTTATTACATTATATCCGTTTAAAAATATAGAGAGGACTTTTAAGATGAGTTTTAGTTACTTTGTATAGCATTCCTATTGAAGTCATTGGCAAAATCATTGGTTGGCTTAATTTAAAACATGCCTGCACACACACACACACACACGCACATACAAATACACACACACACCTATTTCCTTGATGTTGTATCAAAAATATGTGATTTATTTCCTGACATTTCCATCTAATTTTGTCATAGAAACACAGCATCAGTGACACTACTGCATATGATGAGTTGATGCAGCATGTTATATTATGATATAGTGTCAATAATAATGAGTTTGTTTGTACATGAGTCCCATTCACATACATGTTTTCAGAAATAACTTGTTCTCATTCTAACACCAAATCCAACTATCAGTTCTGGAAGGTTTGTACCATAATAACTCCCAGTGATGGTTCTCTTTAGGTCCCAGCTAAGCTAAATCTATGAAGCTTCTTTCCATAAAAACATATTAAATAATAAATCAAAACTGTTTTAAAATACCTGTGCTCTATATTAATTCTAATACTTTTATTGTGACATTTTTGCAAAATACATTTATGGTTATATTTTCCTTCAGCTCTCAAGATTGTATAGTAAATAATAACAGATGCTGTAGAGAGAACATAAGTTTTCTTAACTAGTCTATTTCTGAACTTGTGAGTGTTCAGATCCAGCTTGTCTTATGTCTATGTCTATTTTGGTGTGGACCTGTGAAATCTTAAATGACTCATACTGTTAGAAAAATCTTAAAATAACTACTATGTAACTTCCAATTTAGATAAACACAGATGATGTGTTAAATTCTTCCTACTTAAAAATCTTCATTCATTGTTTTCTCCAATGCTTTGTAACCTCATATATGAATTAGCAAGAGGATTAGATTTTTACATTTCTACATCTAACATCACTAATGCTGAAAAACTATTTTATTCCAATTATTTTGCAAGTGAAATGAATGTAAAAGAAATTTCCAAGTTTCATCATGATATCATTACTGAATCATGCTTTTGTAATAAGTAAGTTAAGCTCTATGGGTACAATTTTCTGTTAGTCAAGACATCAATTTTAGAAAATATCATTGTTCAGTAGACATATTAGTAATTAAGTAATGTTTTCAGTTTTAAAATTTTTTTACAAGGAAACATTCATTAAAATAATTCCCATTGATTAGAATAATTTACTGAAAGAAAAACTCCAAAGGCCTTAAGGAAAATACTTCTAAAATATGTACTATAAGCAATTTTATTTATAAATGTTTTATTTAAATTAAAGCAAATAAACAATCTTCATATTACTTCAGGATTAATTTAACTTTGGGAATCAATTTTCAACATTTGACATTTGAAATGCAATTTAAAAAGCCTTTTTGAACTTATTTTCTTTGAAACCATTATCTGCAGTATTCTTAAAGCAGAGATTATGTGCTTGTCTTTAAAATGCTGTCTGAGAGTTGGGCTTTGCTGGAGAGTTAAAGCAGAATGCGGTTCCTTAAATCACAGCCTAACAAGTGCCATGTCTTGGGTCATTTATTCAGGTTCAGTTTGGACAACATAGTTACATCATTTGAGTATGGCTCAAGAAATTTGTTTTCCAGGTAGCAGCTCTTTAAGTGGTAAAGATGGTTTTGACAGCTCCAATATCCTCCATAGGATTTGATTTCAAATTCAATTTTCTCAAACTCAAATAACTAGAACACAGTTTCTCCCTTCATAGCTATTATTAAATTCACTTAAATTAAAATATCATTTCTATTGACTTTAGCCTGGAGCATTGAAAAATCAGATGGATAGATCTGATTTGAGCAATCCAACTAGTTGGGATAAATAGAAAAGAAATACTGGTCTCACTCAAAATTTTGAGCAAAAGACTGGACAACCTCTTTTAATCAAAGCATAATAATAAAAATGATTGTTATGCAGTTATGAATATTTTCATCAATGTATTCAAAATTATCATTTCTCTAATTCATGGTCATATCCAAAGTATAACCCAATTATTGACATTTCACTCTGGAAATAGTAATAAACCTATGTTCAGGATCATTCTAAGTACTTTCTTAGGCCCCAAGTTAGGAAATAATAATGCAAATCTTTTTTCAGAGTATACCAATTCAAAAAAAAATTATATAGTTGCTTGATTTTGAGCTCTTGTAAGGCAAATATCAAAGAAAAAACTAATCCCAAAATTGGTTGCCTCTATGACTAACATGCTTAACAGCCTTTGAGTCATTGGAAAACTGCTGTTAAGATAATTATGGATATAAATTATACTCCTGGTTTGTATCTGATTCTTATGGGAAGAAACAATAAAATTAAGGAAAGAAACAAAATACCAGTCTTGGTTAACTTCACATTACTATGTGCATTGACACTAAAATCATTAATTTTTTCACAATTCTTCAACATCATTATCCAAATAACATTCTTATTAATAAATAGCCAACAGCAAGTGGTACAAATTATAGATTCGGTTATATATATATATATATATATACACACACACACACACACACACACATAGTGTTCATAAATTGGCTGATGAGCAGCAGGTTGCTATTCAGTTATTCCATAGATATTAGCATGCCAGAACGATCTTTTGCTTCTCAGCTAACAATTAAGGGAAGAACATGCAATTTAGAACTTTCCAGTAAATCGAAGAGAAAAACAGCCTTACCTCTTTTTTAGATGGCAGAGCAGGTCCACAGCATGGTCTTCCCGGTGCGCCGGGTGAGCGTCTCGGGCCGTTTCAGCACACGGACAGCTCCTCGGTTTATAGGGAGCCGCCGCGCCTGACTCCGCACTGCCACACTGACGTCACCGGTCTCAGCCACAAACCCGAGCAAGACCGAGCTTTTCCAAAGAACCCAAGAGAAAATAATCACTTTATATATTTATTTATATATATTTTGTAAATATCTTGCATGCTTACGCCACCTGTCTTTTCGTGGCGAAAACTGCAGGTTTTCTTTTCTATCAAAATCTTTGTGGCTTGAAGTAAAATGCGTTGCGCAATTTCCTTTAGTGAGAAAGAAATCTGTCAGACAGACATTACTAATTGCAGGATAATCTCATCCATGTTCTAGTATCTTGTTATAAGAGTTTCTTTTGTCGTTATTGTTTTTGTCCTTGTTGTTGCTGGGAAAATAAAGTTTTACAGACAAGGATTTTATTTTTCTTCATTGCCCACAAATAAATTATATATATTAGTCCCTGGTATACTCTAGGATGAATGCGAAGACACATTATGAATGTGAAAATCCATATTTCATATCATGACCACAAGCAAATTCTGAGAAATATTTTATTTGAGTAAAAATGAGAGTTGTCTCTTTATAAATGAGAGTCATGTCTAGTGACCTGAAACTTCAATACAATTCTAGAAATGGACATTCATAAGATTTGGGGTTTAATAGTTGATCATTTCTGTATGAATCTTTTGGTGTCTTCTACAATATCTGATCACAAAAGAGAAGCCCCAAAGTTGAATGCTGATGAAATAATTCCACCTATTAAGAAAATACAAGTCCTTCCACTAAGAAAAACATAATACATATGTAATTGAAATTCATGTGCAATCAGGAGGAAGTCATACTAGATATATTTTCTTCTTCATTTTGCATCAGATGGTCCAGGAATGTGACCAGCCCAGAGAATAATATATTAGTTAACTCCCAACCTCTCAGATTTGTAAGCCATGATTATGGTTGTGCATTGCCAGGTAAACTGTTATATGTTTTAATAATTTATGTAGGTCTGAAATTTTAACTTTATTTTATTAAAGAGATGAGTTCCTTAAAAGCAGTCTATGTTTAAGTATACTTTATTTGTGCAAAAGAAACTTGCTATATAAGACATCCATTATGTCTCTGATAAATGAATAATCAGCCACTGGTTTATTCATTTTGTAAATATAGACTCCATTCAATAAGTTGTCATGCCTACTAAGTGTCAGATATATTGTAAAATGCTGCTGATACAAAGGCGAATGATATGGTCTTAGCCTTTGAATAGCCTTTAGTCTATTGGGGATGACAAACCAATTATTCTGATATAATTTGGCAATCACTAAGAAAGAGATAAGCCAATGGTGTCTTGGGAGCATTACAGATAGCCATTTAACTCAACCTGGAGATTTTTAAAACTCTTCCTTCAAAAAGAAGACAGCTGGGATTTCTCTATCAGGTTTTCTTGCAATGATTTCTGTGTTAGGTAAACCACAGTGTTCTTGAATGCCTCAAGGAAATAGGCATTAAAATCTTGGAGGGCGGTGCTCGCTTCGGCAGCACATATACTAAAATTGGAACGATATAGAGAAGATTAGCATGGCCCCTGCGCAAGGATGACACGCAAATTCATGAAGCGTTCCATATTTTAGGTCTGAGCCCTGGTGGGGGGTGGGCTGCGGGCAGCCCACTGGGGAGCCCCGGAGCCCCCCGAGCCCCCGGGCCCCGCTCCGCAGCTGGCTACCCTTTAACAAAAAGAAAAAAATAATAATAATAATCTTGGAGGGCGGGGAGGGGGGGAGTCTTGTGAAAAGTGGTCCTTGATTCCCCCTATTTGCTCTCCTACTGAAGATACCTGATTTTCCTAAACTAGTGGGAGACCATCATCTGTGGACTGACATGGAACTCATACAGACTCAAACTAGAGTCAAATGGTTAGTTCATCCAATATGGCCTTTTAAAGCATGGTCAAGTGCTGAATTAAAGAGACCTGAATAAAAATCTTCCATTCTCAAGCACCATCTCAGTAACACCTGCTGATATCCTTGTTAGTTTTACACACAGGATAGATTTGTCTTAAATCTTGAAAAAGGCCTAGCTGGAAGCTTTGAGTATGACCTAATTTGCTGTCCAGCAATTTGAGTTGGCCAGTTGAACTAATCAGTGTACACAGTCCCAGAAAACTTCTCAAGGCTATTTTTAAAGGATCAAGTTGATTCAGCTTCAAAAACTCTCAAGAAATTCAGTCTTGACCATGCTAGTCAACTCATGTGGATCTGAACTTCTTCATTAAGGACCAATAGCTAGGGTTCATCTAAGGCTACAAAGTCAACCTTCTTCTTCTCTGGGAATGTCTTTAATCATACAAAAGAAAATAAAAAACTCTAAATAGAATAACATCTCAGGAGGAAACCTCTAGGATGGACCGGCTCCATCAGGCAAGGTGTGGGTAGAGCAATGTACCATATGCGGGTAACTGAATTTCTGATGATTATATACCACACTATGATAAATAGTTGCCATTTATTTCGTGTCTTTATGCTCCCAGCACTGTGTTTGGAGCCTCAGTAGCCTAACTCCCTCACAGTTACTACAGTTGAGAGAGATTTTTATCTCCATTTTACAGATGAAGAAATTGATGTTCAGCAATTAACCAAGCTAGTTTTTAATAGAACTAGGATTCAGACTTAGGCATTCCCAAAGCTATTTCTACAATAAAGATTCAGACACTCTGATGGTTGGTGGAAGTACAGGAATGAATATGGCAGGGATCCAATCATGAAATATTTGAGTCTAGAATACAGTCACTTTGACAAAAACCCTCAGAGGTTGTCCCAGTGCTTGTCCTGGTCACTGTCCAAATGGAGTAGTCCTGGGCTGCTATCTGGCAACACAGATGCAAAGTGAGAGTTGACATTTGATAGAATCACTTCCTCGATGATATGGGGCATATAATGTCTTCCAAATAAGAGAGGAATTATTGAAATTGGAAGATTCTACGCACCAGCTGCAGGTGTTTTATAGATTTTTCAATGTGTTATATTTAATATAGCTCTACAAATCATCAATATTTATTTTTTCCAATAATCTAAAGGGAACTATCTTCCTTTGTAGAAATCTATTTGAAAAAAAAAACATAAAATGCAGTATACATGTATAGAGAGAAATAAACCTTTTCTGTTAATGTGAAATATTATCAAGCATGTGTAATACACTAAATATAAACTATAAATCTTTTTATTACTAAACTGGAGATAAGATCATTTTAAGATCAAATAAAATTCCTTACAAAATTTTTAATTCTCTGTTGGGTCTAAATTGCCAGCTATGATAGCCTCCAAGAAACAAAGCTCCATATTTTGAACATTTCCAAAATAATTATGTACTGTGTATGATAATGGGTTTTACTAAATTAGCTTGCTTCCACATCATGGCACAGTTAAGTTCAAGCTAATCATTCACAATTTAAATCTAAGTAACTAGGATGGACTAATTTGTTTCTATGTGATTGGAGTTTCTTAAATCTTTTTGTTCTTTGTTATTGAGTTCCATATTTCATCTAGACCTGATTCTGATGTTTCTTTCATTTGTGCAAGCAATTGTCTACCTTAGTAATCTTGTAGTTTGAAACTTATCACTCCATTACACTTCTTATTTCATTTCTGTTTATATGAAAGCAATTAAGATCCAGGAGACCAATGAGTCTTATTTCCCCTCTCTCTCCCAACTTCTTCTTCCCTGCATCTTACTCCTTCTCTCATGAAAAAGTCCCCTCTGCTGCATTCATGAGCTGACTATGGCCTGTGAAGGGGTCGCTGTGTATTTCCCAGCCCCTCACTGTTTACTCATTCTTTGCTTCCAATATTTATTTAAACTTCTTTCTTCTAGTTACAGTACACTTTATTTACTAAGAAATGTTCTTGTCATAAGATTTTTTTAAAAATAACTTACTATCAAAGAAGTGAGAAGTGTTTTCCATTTCCCTTGCAAAGGCAGGGCCTGCCAAATTGGTGTTTGGAGAACACACAAATCACAAACAGGGCATACAATACTTCAACTGCCCAGTTTCCCAGACAAAATCCACTAGGTTCTAGGAGGCAGGAACTCTGTTATCTGGCACTGTACCCCCGTGCCTACCCCAGTGCCTTGGACATAGTGGCTGGTCAAAGATATATTGTATCGAATTGAATTAAAGCATCCTCATTCCTATTGCCAAAGTTCCACACACTCCACCTTGGGATTTTTTTTTTAGTCCTCGAGGAGTATCCTTATGCAAACGAACTGCAGGCACTGCTAATAAATTATCTTTAGATCTTTTTTTTAAAATTTGCTCCTTTATAGGAGACTCCATATTTTTCTACTCTTGCCCTTATTTTGTAAAATATGTTCCTAGTATTTGAGTTAAAATTTGAAATTGCACATAAAGAGGGAAATAAACATTTTTTATTCCGGTTTTGATTTATACTTTGCACTTCATTTTGCTCTGCCTATCAAGGTACCATATTATGGCCTTGGACACTGCCTTTTTTCTTTGTGAAATGGGAGTCTGCTGTGAATTTATTTTGCACTTGTCTGCTAGGTATTAAAATATGATCTCACAAACCCTGAATGAAAACCACTTAAACCAAATAAATGTAGGCTTTCCTCTCCATTTCCTTCAGATTCTGGAACCATCTGGTGCTTGGAGGTAAAAAAAACAAGAACCATTTTCTTAATCTAGTATCATGCATGTTCAAACATCTGCTCCCTTAATGGTTTTGGGGAGAAGGACATTCACCTGTGCACTGGTAGTTAATTACTTTGCTTAAATCAACACTGAATGTCTCAATCTTTCAGATTCTCTTGGCATAATTGTTTTGGAAATCCACAACATCATTATTTACATGAAAATATTTTAATAAGGACATTTTCAGGTTGGAAATCACCCACTTAGATTCTCCTGCTCCTTTTAATCAGAAGCCCAGAGGAATGCAAGAGAGTCTTCAAGGTTAAAGTTTAGTATCTTCACAGTGGTTAAAGTTTAGCATTTTTGCATCCAGGGCTCCCACTGACTCACCAGATGACTTTTCACAGCTCACTTAACCTTTGCAGGGATTTTAGAGGGCTACTAGGTAAAATGAATATATCACTTCTGGAAGTAGAACATTTGTATATATGATATGAGGTGAGGAGGCCGTAAAAGACTCCCCAACCCCAAACTGTCTCCCCCAAATCCAGCCACTGTGTCTATATGGCACATCATAGGCAGTTTTTTCCTAGGAATTTGTATGAACAGGCCTCCAGGAACCCCATGTGAGGGGGAATTCATTAATCAGCTATTAATACCTGAGCAGGAATTAGCTTACAAATCAAATCATCTGAGCACTCTGACCTTGAAGAAATAAAGAACACAGGACAGGTATGCTATAGGTGGGGTAATTCAAAGCCTATGTTACAGTGTCATTTTCAAAGCGTGGGCCCAATTAACAGCATTAGCATCACCTGGGAATTTGCTAGAAATTCCCATTCTCAGGTCCCACCCCTGAGGGCCTGCACCAGAAACTCAGGTGAAGGCTCTTAGCCATTAGCGTTCTAACACCCCTTCCAGGTTATTCTGATGCTAAAGTTTGAGAACCACTGAGTTTCAGCATAAGGCAAGTCTGAGAGAAAGGTTATCAGGTGTACCCTGCGAACTGAAAGGCCAAAACAAAGGCTCTAGAATAGAGGATGGGAGCCCGGACAAGGGGGAAAGTGTGATGAAAAACGAAGTCAAAAGGCAACTAAAGGAGCAGAAGTAGCTCAAGCAGTTGAGTGCCTGCTTCCCACATGGGAGGGTCCAGGTTCGGTTCCTTCTAAAAACAAAAAGCAAGCAAACAAATGAAAAATCCAACTCAAGGGAGTTGATGTGGCTCAGTGGTTGAGCACCAGCTTCCCGTTTATGACGTCCCAGGTTCAATCCCCATCCCTGGTACCTCAAAAAAAAAAAAAAAAAGAAGACATCTAAGAGAGATACTTTAGAGTTTTACTTCGACCAGCCCCTCAATAACTCTGAAGTGCTTAGAGATCTTGTCCCCCAAAGCATACATTAGCAGAACGATTCCCAGCTGTACTACAGATCCTTTATGAATATTTAGAAAGTTTGCCTCTAACATATAGGGAAATAAAGTGGCCCCAGCGTTGCTGCCTATAGGACTTAGAACTGGGAGGAGCAGTGCCAGGGTCATTTCAGTCTAACACACTGGTGTCAATAAGAAGTCAAAAAGACCAGCTACTTGAAACAGAACAAGGCATGCCAATACTAAAGTGAATTGATTCTTTCCCTATCTCCATCAAAAGACATGGAATCCCCATGCTTTAAAAGGTCATTTCTTTGATGACATAATCAAACCCTAATTTTTTATTTTCTTATATTTTCAAATTTTGCTCATTCCAGGGTTGTCTATTTCATATAAAACCAAATTTAATTCTGTGATAATCAGGGTGGGCTAAACATTCGCTATATTAGAAACCATGCATGTGTCCCCAGACCTCGTTTTCCTCCCTAGGTCTGGTTTTTAGAATGCTGGTGATAAACTAAGCCTGATTTATTATATGTCCATCCTGTATGGGAAAAGACTGTAACTCTAGGTATCTCTGGTCAACCTTAAGAGATATAGCAGGGGGGCTATATCTGGTTGGCGTCCATCTCCCATATGGAGGGACCTGGGTTCGATCCCCGGGACCTCCTGGTAAAAATTTTAAAAATATATAGAAGGTGCGTGGGCCGCCAGGCCCTGTGCGCGGGCGCACCACCAGTTCCCGCGAGCCACACAGCAAGATGATGACATAATAGGAGAGTGACACAAGGGAGAGGCAAGATGAGACGCACCGAAAAACCAGCAACTAAGGTTGCGCGGGCAGGATGCCTCTCTCCTACATCAGAGATTCCAAGGATTGAATCCCAGTGAAGACAGGAGGAGAAGGATGAGAAGAGAGGGCAGAAAATGGACACAGAGTTGCCCAGCGAATGGACACAGAAACAGCAAAAATGGGGGGGGGGGG